>JAMRYA010000014.1:5455000-6055000 GCA_024447215.1 Panagrolaimus sp. LJ2400 | reverse complement strand
GCTTTTTGAAGGTATATTTTCTACTTTCTTCATCAGACAATCCAGGAGGGCCAGGATTCTTTTTTGCTCGTGAAGTTGTAGAAGAAACTTTTTTACCATCAACTTTACGTTTCTTTGATGAGATTTTAGCTTTATTGGAAAGCGGTGCTGCTGGACGTTCCTTTGTTTTTGAAGTTGCTCGAGAACTTCCAGCAGAAGCTTGTGCTGCAGTTTGACGCTTTTTGGTTGGCATTCTTTTGGTAAGGGAAAGCTTTGTAGGAGGTGATTGCACAAGTTTTGTTGATACTTGTTTTCGAGGACGAAGTTTATTTTTATAAAGAGAAATTTGTTGTTCCATGGCAGCTGAACGCTTCTTTGGAGCCATTTTTAGAATAAAAGAAATGTATCTAAAACATAACAACAAAATATTGATAAAAAACACAAAAACCATAACACGCAAGCATAATGGATGGAAATAGGGGAAGAAAGCTTTTTGTAAAAGTTAATAAAAAAATACTCATTTGGATAAAGGATTTTATGGAAGCGTAAATCAATGAAAAGAAATGATGCTTGAAAGGGAAACACGATTTTTTTCATTACACAGTTAATTTGCGCAAAAGTTGCAAAAGAAAAAACTTTAACAATCTCAATTTACAAATACCTTATTTAGAAGAAACAAAATCATCAAATGAATCAATAAATCACACATCTGCAACCATTTCCTATTGCAACATTCGAAATAAACAATTTTTTTCCATAGTGTCCGTGTTTCCATTTTAACAAAGCGCAGAGAAGTTTTTTTGTGCTCTCTGAGAAAATGTGCAAAAAGCAACATCTTTTAGAAGAAAAAATTGTGTAAACCTAATCATGATTCACTTTTATTTTAGACATCCAGAAAAAAAGAGAGGTACTAACAACAACTAAAAGGTCATCAATGAATTGTTGTTTTTTTTTAGCCACCCTTTTTTGATGAGTTATAATTGTTGGACAAACATTTGAGAAGGCAATTTATGATCGCGGAATAATTATTCCCATTGTAATAAATAAATTACCTGAGTTATTTATCGGAAAATAATTGTAAAGCTTTAAAGGTATAAAAAGATTAAAAAAGATGAAAAGGGCAATACACGATTTGTCATTGCAAAAAAACATTTTTCTCACAAGTGTCAGTTAATTTGCGCAAAAATTACAAAACAAAGAACTTTAGCAATCTGAATATTAAAATACTTTTTTTTTAAAAATTGTTAAATGAATCAATAAATCACACATCTCCAGTTAGATTTTATTGCAAATTTTGAAATAAATAGTATTTTTCATAGTGAATGTCCATGTGTTCATCTTAATAGAGCAGAAAAGTATTTTTGTGTTCTCTGAGAAAATGCAAGAAAAGCAACATCTTGTAGCAAAAGAAAATTAAGAAAGATAAAACTGTTTTTTTTAAAACTCTAATTACACACAAAAAAGAGAGGTTCCAGTAATAGCAAAAGGTCATCAATTAATTGTACTTGATATTTAATTCACTATATTTCAAGATTAACAATTGTTGAACAAACATTTGAAAAGGCAATTTATGTTTGCAAGATAGTTATTACCCTTGTGAGAAGAAATTTTTTGTATATTATTATGGCAAAAGAGCTGTAAAAGATTAAAGGATAAGAAAAAGCAGGGCAATACATAAAGATTGCAAATCTAATTTATCTGCGGATTCATCAGACAATTTCCAGAACAAAATCGATATTTGCAAAACTTCAAAAAAATGAAGTACAACAAAACACCTTGTTTGTAACATAAATTTTAAATATGGAGATAGGGATGTAAAAGATGTAATTGGGTTCCATTTTTTCAGTGTTTGCCATTTTTTCTATGTTAAAAAAGAGTTTTAAGGTATTGTTTTGCAAAAAAAACTTTTTCTATTTCTTTTTTTCTCACTAGATTTTTTATTTTTCTGCGAGCCACAGTGTTATGAGTCACTTTTTTGGTTTCTTTGTTTCTCTTTTTTTTTGAAAACACATCAACAACTCTTCTGCTGCTTTCTTCAACAGTGTAAAGACAAATTTGTGCGCAACAGCAACAGCAGCCTTTCACTCCATAATGTGAAAAAGATCAAATGTGGCAAACGATAAGTAATACATAAGTCGCCACATTTGGATACTTATGTATCCACTTGAAAAAAAAGAAATAACTAAAAAGATTGCATTGATTAAATAAAAGAACAAAAAACAAAACGCGTTTAACAAATTTTTTGCTTGTTGTTTACTTTCTCTGTTTTATTCATTTTCTAAAAACTTTTAAATTTATAGAAATGGATTCTGAATTGCAAATTATAGAACCAATTCCTGAATTGCTGATTAATGAAATTGCTCGACTTGGTAAACTCAAAATCAAAAATCCGATAAACGAGGATGTCAAAAATCAACTAATAGCTGTTAAAAATGAAATTTGTGAAGAAATATTTCCTGGAGGAAGGTGTGTTGATAAGAGTGTTATTAAAGAACTGCTACCACTTTTTGTTAATTTTCTTAAGTCAGGAAAGTAAGTAAAAATTTTCTACTGTTGGAGTGGGAAGGGGATTTTCCATTTTCACCTCCGCTGCTCTGCCAGGGCTTGTGTTCGACGTTTGCTTTTTTTCAAAAGATCAAAGAGAAAATTTTTTTTTTTCAACCTTTCAAACCCAGGAGTCAACTCCATGTGACTCTGATTCCGGATTTTTTTGGAGTCGATGTTGGTGCCACAAAACGTAAAACTGTACAGCACTGTACTTGAACCCTTTTGTATCCTTGCAAGCTCATTTAAATGCCTGTCTCTTTTTTTAGTGCCGAGCTTCAAAAAGATTGCGCATATTTAATTATGGCAATTGTATGCCCTACCATTGATGAATATACTTTAAATGAAACAGAAGCATTAGTAAAAACCGATGGAATTTTATTAGAGCTTGTTAAGCTTCTTTCTTCTACAGAAGCAAGCGTTGCTGAACAAGCTATTATGTCTCTTCGCAATATCTCCTATTATTTTGCAATAAACCTTCTTGATCAAGGTGTTCTTTCTCCACTTGTTGAATGTATGAAAAAATTTGATAAAGATGAAAAGTTGCAATTAGCTGGTGCTCAGCTACTTCAAAATCTAACATCTAAATGTCCGAGAAAGATTTCACAAATTATTGATGCGGGTGTCATTAAAATTTTAATGAATCTTTTAGAAGCACGTAAAAGAAATGTTGGTGAAGAAGCATTACAAACTTTAATCAATATTATTTCTTATAATGCTAATTTCTGTCAAGCTGTACTTGATCATGATGGTGCTCTAAATGTAATTAATAGAATTTTGAATAGTACCCGTCCAAAATATCAAAACATGGCTATCGAATTTATTGAAAAAATGACACAATATGGTGAAGAAGAAATTGATGCAGCAATTAAAGAAGATTTAATCCAGATTGTGATTAATAAATTGAAAAATGGTGTTATTGACGATGAAATGAAAGTTGTAAGTTGTGGTCGCAATGATTTAAGGAGCTCATAAAAAAGTAGGCTAATATGAACTTTCTATAACTAAAAATTTGCATATTCTCTATTAAAAAGTGACGATAGTAACATCAAATTTTTCAGCTCAAGAATCTAGCGTTACACTTTATATATTTTTAAACTGCCTGCTTGTAAAAATAGAAAAAAATGCCGTCAATCGCTTGTAAATCAAAAACAATGGTTAAATCTTTTATTTTTTGCTGCTTTTTTATTCTGTTTTTGCTATTGTTTGCTAGAACATACAAAAGACAAAGTAAAAAAGTAAACAAGTTTATCAAAGATAACATTTTTTTTGTTACTCTCATTTTACAAAATTACTCTATTACTAACCGAAAAATAAAAAGGCAATTTTTTTGTTACTTCTTGTAAAAAACAATGCATCATTGAAATCGAAAGTAGTTTTTGATTTTGACAGAAAAAAATAAGCTTATCGTTACTATCAGTTCATCAAGACCACATAAATAAATGGTTGTAATCAAAAAAAAACTATAAATTAAATTTTTTTGGTTATTATCCTCCCAAAATATTTTCACATCTTTGAATTTTAGAAATGTATCCATATTCTTCAAAATATTATTACTCACAAACCTGAATATTTTGCGACAACATTAATTCAAACAGAAGATATTATTTCAATTTTAATGAATAATATTAAAGATTCTGATTTTTCAATTTTAATGAGTAATTGTCTAAAAATTGAGAAATTGACAACACTCGTTTTATCAACTTTGAATAATGCAATTCATGCGATTGGACATGATAAAATTGAAAAAAAATTTAAAAGCTGTAATGGCAAAAGGAAACTTCAGAAATTACTCCAACATGAAAATGCTGAGATTCAAGGGCTTGCAAATATGGTTTATGAAGCTGTTGGCGGTGAACGAGTATCGAGAAATCGAAGAGTTACAGCCGAAAGAAGGTAAAAATAACTTATAATTTTGTGAAACAACAATCCAGAAAGCTGACCATTTTTTAATATTGCTTTAAAAGACACCGAAATTACAACAATTTTTAGCAGATATAAATCTAGAAGCCGAAAAATCCAAAACAAATTTTTTTACGGAGCTCGGATTACATATTCTTAATATTTTAGGATATCTTTTTCTGATGAACGTTCAACAACACCTCGCAGCAAGCCTCTTATGGATGAAATCAGTCACAAACGATTATTAGAAGACGTAAAAAATAAACAACATTTTACAAGAAGTAAACGATCAAAAATTTCACTTGAGTGAGTTTAAATTTCTAAACAGTTGTGTAGGTTTTGTTTCAAAAACATCGTACTTTCTTACTTTATTTCCTCCTTCAAATTTTTTTAACCTTCTTCCCAAAAGAATGGAAACAAAAAAAAACAACCAACAGTGAAAAAAGAGGAAAAAAGAAGTAAAAAACTGTCAAAAACATTTTTCTTTAGACACCTCAAAACCGAGCCATCGACAAGCCCTGTAGAAAATGATGATAGTGATTTATATCACGATTTTGATAATTCATCAAGAAATTCATCACCTATTCAGCCAAATATGGAATCAAGAGAAGAAACAATTGAGTGTGTTAATTTATTAGCTTTATTACTTCATTAACAAAATTACTAAACAATTTTTTGCAGAAGTCATTTAGATGATCACTCATCTGATGTTTTACCTCCCACTCCAGTCAACCAACTTATACTTCCTGATTTACCAACACCATCATTTAATGATATTGCTCCACAGTAAGTTTTTATCATTCAGTCTTATGAGCAGCTTGTCCACAAAAAAATTTTGTCTCCAAATTTTTTTTATAATTTAAATTAAACGAAATCTGATAACAAAATTATTGTCATTTTTTCGTATTCTTACTCATCATTTAATTTTTTGCAGAAATCCAAATTCTTTTGCTGCTTTTGAATTTTGTGACCCATCACCAGATTTCATTAAAAATTGTTGTAAAGAAGTAGGATTGGAATATGATCGTCAAAAATTTCATGGTATTTTATCAAAAATTGATTTTAAAATTATTACCAGTGATTCCGAACCCGCAACCTTCCTTCCAAGAACTGATACATCTGGGTTTGGCTGCTTGTCTATCTTTTTTACAGGAGAAGAAAAATATGCAGAGCAAATTCGTGATCAAACAAGAATGCAATTTTCGAAGGATATGTTTGCAACAAAAGTTTTTGGTAATTTCTTGTAGGGAATTTTTCATTATCATAATTACACACATTTTAAGATCAACAAAAATTGATGGAAATAGGCAGTGATACATTAACAGATGAACATCTAAAAACCATTGCAAGTTGGTGGGATTGCAGAATAATGGTTTATTCAAATGATTCATGGCAACTATTTGGTAACTGGGATACTGAAAATATAAGTGTTCCAGTTTTTGTTTTGCAAAAAGAAATAATTGATAATGAAATTGTATATAAGATTGTTTTATCAATGAAGGATTAATTTTAGTGGATTTTAATTTGCTTTTTCAATCTATGTTTTTGTGACGTGTTGTTGTTTGTATTCTTTTTATCGAGTATAATTTTTCTTGTTATTACCTACTCTAACACATCTTTATTTTTAAAACAATTTCTCTCTTTTAGATTTTTAAGTTGTAAGTAACCAGAGAGTACCGCTTTTCTCGGTACTCTTTAAAATCGGAAGAAACAAATTTTAAAAAATATATGTTTTCTTTCAAAATCTCTTCATTTTTTGTACAACCTGAATTGGATCAAAATCAAATTTTTTGCGGATAACTATTTTTTCATGCTTCTTTCTGCCTAACCAAAATCATTACTGCAACAGTTTTTAAAACATTTTTTTTGTTGTTTTGTTACACAGATTTTTATGATTTTCGCTAAAGACGCTTTTCAACAAATGTTTTTGTTGCTTTTCTTTTCTTGTTTTTTAATTGTTGTAAAAAAATGTAAAAACAATAAAGGCAGACAACAGATATAAAGATTTTTCTTCTTTTATTCTTTTCTTTTTGATCAACTCGAGCAGTTGCTTTGAATGAAATATTTATTTGAATTTTTTTAGAAATATTATACTTGAAATATTAGTAAAATTTCTAATTTAATTTTCTAAATTTTATTGGACTGTTAGATATCAATCAACAAATTTGATTGTTAATGTTAATGTGTCCAAGAAAATGATAACATTAATAATCGAATTTTTTTTGCATCTTTAACAACAAAAAAAATGATTTTTAAATAAAACTGGTTGCTTCGTTTGAAACATTTATTTTCTATTGAAAAAAAACAGTAGCAACAAGAGTAAAAATAATCATTTGCAACAAAGTATAAACATATTGTCAGATTTTTAATAAACCTTTGTTTTTCATGTTTAAAATAAACTTTTTTGAACAACTTCACGCTTTCTTTCGCTGAACTAAAATTTTTAATGCAACAAGTTTTTAAAAGCACTTTTTTCTTAAACCTATCATTTTTTGCTAGACATTTTTCAATGCAAAAAAGTATACCATCGTTGACTGTTTGTTTTTTTTTGCTGTAAGAAATGTCAAAACAAAAAAGGCGTGCAACAGACACCACGATTTTTCTTCTTTCTTTTTTATTCTTTTCTTCAACAGCAAGTGCTTTTGGATAAAGATTTTATTTGAATTTTTTTAGCATAGTTTACCACAAAAATAAATTATGATTATTATACTATAGTTAACACTATTCTTAATTTTTTAATTAACCAAACAAAGGTAATGTTGGTGAGTGATTTTGTATTTTAAAACTCACCAACATTATTAATCTAAAAAAAAGTTTTTAGGAATCAACATTTTTCAAAGTTAAAAATGTTGAAATTTTTCATGTTAAAAGATTTGTTAAAACAGATTATCAAAAACATATTCATTAAAAAAAGTTATAAATCCGAAAAAACTGAAAATAAAATTAATGGTGTTTAAACTTAAAAAAACATCATAACACAAAACTAAAACTGATTTGGCAATTTTTGGTTACGTTTTTTGCATCAAAAATTTGCATATCAAACATCATAAAACCTATTACAACAAAAAATACTTACTTTATTATTCAGACTTTAACAAGTGTAATAAAAAAAAGGCTTTGAGATGACTTTAGTGTTCAAGGACATCAGCAGGGGATGATGACCCATGGGGCACGTACCCCTTCGAAAATGGGAAAATCCTTTGATCGTTTGCCGTCACCATATTAAATCGGTAAAAAATCAAAGACATCTTCCCTCCAAAAATAATTATGCCCACCACAAAAAATAGCCTGTTGACATCATTGTTCACCAGCATTTTTAAAAAGGCAGCTGATTTTTTAAATTTTTTTCTGTTCCTTTTGTTTCTTCAGGTTTTTCAAGATTTTTTTGCGCGCCATTGTTATTGGAGCAATGAACTACTTGAAAAGAGCATTGTTTCTTTTTTTTGCAAAAAAAACATCAATAATTTTTTACTGTTCTCTCATTGTAGAAGTGTGAACGCACTCTTATGTGTGCAGCAGCAGTCTTTCAGCACTTAATGTAAAGATATAAATCAAATGTGGCACCCTATGTAATAATACCATTGACATTTTCTATTTATCATCATAGAAAAGAAGAATAGTGCTGGTCAGCAGCAATTAAAACTTAGACAATAGTTAAACTAAAAAAAGAAAGGATAAAATTTCTTCGATAATTTTTTGTTGTCCATTATCATCGTCGATCCATCCCGCGTTTTTTTCTTCTTGTTTTTTTTAAATATTTCAAGTTTTAGAAATGGAATCACAATCATTGATTAATAAAATAATTCAACTTGCTGATGGCAATGTTTATGATCAAATATTAGCTGATAAAGAAATTTGTGATAAATTATTTCCTGATGGCAAATGTGTTGATAAAAGTGTTATTAAAGAGCTGCTGCCAGTATTTGTTAAATTTCTTCATTCTAAAAAGTAAGTTTATTTTAACTTCAATGGAAAAAACTTGCTACCATCTTTTAACAAAAAATATTAACTGCTTTACTTCCATATATTATATTCTCTTCGTCAAAAACAGCTAAATCAACGTTAAATGCGTAACTTGAAAAAATTCTTTTATCAATTTTTTTAATGCAGTCGGCTTTTACATTTTTGAGTGTAACACATAGATTTGTCAAAAATAAAATTTTATAGCTGTTATCATTTTACGCGAACTTCAATGACAAAAGGATAATAACCAAGACAGCAATAATAAAATTTTTTGGATCATTTACATGCAAAAAATCGAACATTTTTCATTTATTGCTGTTCAATTTTTTCTACATCTTTAATAAAAAAAGCCCTTTGCATTCAAAAAGAAACCGACAAACTTAAAAATGTTATTCCATTTTTTGTAGCTCAAAGTTACAAAAAGATTGTGCTTATCTAATTATGGCAATTGTTTGCCCATCGAATAATGTTGACACTTTTGATGAAACAAAGCTTCTCGTTGAAACAGATGGCATAATTTCTGGACTTATTAAACAACTTTCATCTTCAAAAGCAAGCGTTGTTGAACAAGCTATTTTATCATTTTGCAATATCGCATATTATTTTCCAGAAGCACTTGTTAGTCATGGTGTTCTTCCTCCACTTATTAAATGTTTAAAAAAATTTGCTGATGATGAAGAAATTATATATGCTGGTGCACAGTTTCTCAAAAATCTCACATCTAAATGTAACAAAAATATTGCACAGATTATTGATGCAGGTGGAATTGAAATTTTAATGGAATTCATTTCAATAACAAATAGAAATATTGTTGAAGAATCTTTGCAAGCTTTAATCAATATTGTTTCTTGTAATGCCAATAGCTGTCAAAAAGTTGCAGATTGCGGGGTGTTAAAATTGATTAAACCTATATTGGGCCGTGTTAGCAGTATTAAATTATTGACAGCTGAATTTATTGATGAATTTACCGCATATGGTGAAGAGCAAGTTGATGCAATAATAAAAGAAGGGTTTATTCAAATTATTTTACAACAATTAAATAATGGTATTAATAATGTTGAAATTAAAGTAGTAAGTTTGTTTCTCTTTTTTACAAACAAAAATAAACGAATATTAAAAGTAAGCTTTTGCTGGAATTTAACGGATACCATGATCCACAAAAAATTCCATATTCTTTAGTAAACGTGAAAATATTTTTTACTCAACATTCCAGAGATACTATCACTTTCTTTTACTGCAACGGTTTTATTACATTTTTGAGAGCATAACAAAATTTTTAAATTACCTGTTAAAATTGATGATAGTAACAAAAAAGTTGTGGTCTTAAGAATTACTATCTTTATTGGAACACTTTTTTGTTTTGATGGTAATAGAATAATTAAAGATAAGGTACTACTATCATTCCAATAAAAAAGAGACCAAAAAGAGGAGAAACTATATTTTCCTGCCATAGTATCTTTCTATTAACCTGCTAAAAAATTATATGTCTGGATGCTGCTTTTTAAGTTTCTACAATCTGATTTTCAGAAATTCGTTAATGTCTTCAAGAATATCCTTTTTCATAAACCTGCATATTTTTCTGCACATTTAATTGTAGAAGAAAATATTATTTCTGTTTTATCAAATAACCTTCAAATGGGGAATAATGATTTAACAACTGTTATTCTTTCATTATTGGATGGCATCATTCATGCCCTTGGATACTCTGAAATTGAACAAAAATTGAAAAGATGTGGTGGAACAACAAAAATCACAAATTTACTTGGCCATAGTAATGCTAAAATTCGACGATTAGCTGTTGTAATTAATCGATTTGTTGAAAACGGCACACCTGATATCCGAAAAGATGTTAAAAATGAAACATGGTAAAGTTAAATTAATTTTTATAAAAATGTTTAAAAAACGTTTTTTTAGTTACGAAGGAACAGCTGTTTCTCAGGGTAGATCGCAAAAACGTAGAGCTGAACAATCACAAGCTCAGCGATCTCGAATTAATAAAAAGCGCAAACAATCGACAGCGTAAGTGCCAAAAAGTAAAACAAAATAATTAAACAATCATTTTAGTGAGTCTATTAATTCTGCAAGTGATAAAGAAAATTTTGCTGAGCTTCCATCTTCTTCATCTGTTAAAGATGTTGTACCAGAGGATGAACAAAAAATGCTAAATGATGAACCCAAGTAAGTTTTTGATTATTTTAAACTAGGGGTTTCATTCACATAATTCACTGTTTTTTTGCAGAAATAAAAATTCTTTTGCCCCATTCAAATATTACAGTCCATCAGAAATGTTTATTGATTCATGCTGTGAAAAGCTTGGCTTAAAATTTGATCGTCAAAAATATGCTAAATTTACATCAAAAATAAAATTCGCACAAATTTGTTCAACCTCAAAACCAGCAACCTTTCTTCGAACATCTGACAAAAGCGGCTTTGGATGCTTCTCAATTTTTTTAACTGGAGAAGAAAAATATGTTGAAAAAATTCGTGAACAAATAAGAATGAAATATTTGAAGGATATGGATGAATCAAAAGTTTTGGGTAATATTATTAAGGATATTTATTGTTACTGTAGTTTTGCATTTAGATAAACAGAAATTAATGAAAATCAGCAGCACAACATTGACAGATGAACATCTTGAAATTATTTCAAGTTGGTGGAATTGCAAAATAATAATTTATTCAAATGATTCACGAAAAACATTTGGTGACTGGAAAGCTGAAGATAAAAATATTCCAGTTTTTGTGATACAAAAAGAAGAATTTGGCAGCGAAATTGTTTATAAAATTGTTTCATCTTTGAATGAATAAGTTAATTATATTTGCAAGCTATATTTAAAATCACCACAATATTTAACTTGTATTATTCCTTAAAGAGAGAAGAAATTAACATATCTCTCTAATAAAATTTTTCGTATAAATAGTTTGCTTGATTTGTATTTTCTTTGTTGTTTACATCGTTATTATCTCTCATGTCAAATTGCCAGTAATTATCTCTCTATGTTATGTTTTCATCATCATTGCCACTGCCGTAATAGCTTCACTCAATTTTGATTATTATCTTTGAGAAAAATTGATATGCAGATAGAAAAAGGACATCCTGACCATAGCGTTGATTGAGCTTGCAATTGCCTCCAATAGCTTGAGTTAACATAGTTAAAATAGTCGAGGACAAACAAAGAGTGTTTAATAAACACATGTTTAAAAAAGGTTTAGTAAAAAAGGATAAAAACCAGTACAGTTATGCTGAATTTAGAAACAAAAATCTTAAATGTTATTTACAGAATTTTTAAATTGGCAGATTTGATGGGAAATGCAAAAATGTTTTTAATCTCAACCACATGAATTCAACATTTTCTCTAATCAGGGTTGCAACTTGTGGAGTGAGAAAGGAAGAGTTTCCCTTTCCTGAAAAATCAAATATATAGTTTTTTACTCTACAAAATGTGACTTTCATAATAATTTTTCCCTTGCTTTTCCTTCCCTCACAAATATTCAAGTTGTGGCACTGTTTCTTTTTCCTAAACAAATTTTTTAAATCAAATGAAAATCGACACTTTTGTAATTATCAAACGAAAAGAGGCAAAAATAAAAAAAAACAGAAAAAATTGATATGCGTAATCAATGAAACCTTTTCGAATGCGGCCAATTAAAAGTGAGTGTTTTACGTAAGGCTTTCTTTGATTTATCGTTTTTTTGAAAAAGAAAGAAAAAATGAAAAAACTCTAAAATGGTCATGGAATAAAAATTGAGATTATAATCGTTGATAAATGCATAGACAAAAAAGAGAGGCCATCAAATACCTCTTTTTTTCACATATGGTTGCCACGTTGGAATCAAAGGGGAAATAGCGTTTTTTGCAATAAATACTTTCAACGCCTCCTTTTTTAGAAGCTCTATTTTTAAAAAAACTCGCTGCTATCCTGCTCAGAATTTTTTGCTGATTCAGAATATATAAGGTTCATATCATATAACTTTAGTATAATCCCAGAATCGGTTGAGAAAGTTTTATATGGGAACATGCATTTCTTTTATGTTTTTTACCGTTATAATTTTATAAAAACATGATATTTAAAAAAACTCTCTGCTATCTTTCTCAAAATTTTATGCTGAATCTAAATATATATGGCTTTAAACATACAGGATTACCAGAAGCTCGGAATTGGTTAAAAATGCGTTTTATGAGAAAACGCGATTCATTCAAGTATTTCATCGATATATTTTTATAGAAAATAAGTATCAAAACAAAATATATTCCATTTGACTCAGCGTTTTCTGCTGATTCAGAATATATAAGATTCATCACACAAAAATTAAATCTGAGTTCAGGATTTAGCAAGAAAGTCCTATTTCCCTAAAATGTATGGAGTGATTCCAACGTGATTGCAAGAAAAACTAGAAAAAAAAGAGTTTTTCTTTTTCATTAAAAATATGCCTAGCTACGTGCACGACGCGACTCAAAGAAAACTTTTCTTTGCATTTTTTTCGGACAAACGGTTTTTAATTTTTCCGAGATGAATCTTTTTTTACCGTTTACGATTTTTTTTACATTTTTATCACTATATATGTAATTTTTTACGTAGAATCCAAAAATCCAACTTTCGAAAAAATTTTTCTTTGTGAGACACCTCGAAATTGACCTTTTTTTGAGCATAAGACCCATCATTCCACCGTATTCCAAGTAGTTATCATATGCAATCGATGCAGAATTAGATTTGACATCCATTTTCTTAAAAATAAATCACTGGAAATCACTGAAAAAAAAGTTTCTTTAATAAAAACTGTTTTTTCCTTACCATTTTTGCAAGAAAAGAAGTCTTTTTTTGTCGCGTGCGCATTTTTTTGCAAAGGAAAAGAAAGAAAAACAATGCAAATTTTTTTCAACTTTTTCAGATTTTCTGGAGCACGTATCTTTTTTAAATTAATTTTTTTTAACATTTTCCTTTAACATTTTTTCATGATCATAAAATTCTGCATCTTTTGGTATCAAAATTACAATATTTGAGTAAACTTTGAAAAACCGTGCACGTATATAGCTATAGCTAAATATGCCTCCTTTTTTCATGTTTTGATTTTGGATTTTTAAAAGCGAAGAAAATAGTTTTTGACAGTATGCCATCAGTTTTTCATCGAAATTGCTAGATAGCTTTAGAAATTTTGGATCTGCTCGACTTTAGCGTCGGAGATTTTTACAACGTGACATTAGTTGTTTTTTAAAGGAGTATTATCATTTGACGCATTGCCACAAAGAAAAAAATTGAATTTCGCGCCAAATCAGTGTTTTTGAATGCATGACAATACTCCTTTAAATGATCTATAATTATTTCGAAAAAGACAAGTATTATTTCTTTTCGTGTTTTTTTTTCATCCTGTTTTACATTATACTATAAATTTTAATATTTTCAGTACAGCCGCATAATAGTTTTTCTGCTACAATTATTATTGCTGCTTGATAAGAATGTCTAAAATAAGTGATGATTTTATTCAAAATATTGATATCCTTGGAAATGGTGACATCAAAGAACAAATAAGAGCTTGTGAAATTGCTAAAAAAGTATTTTCTAAAAACCTAGCAGTCATTGATGCATCTGTAACTGAAAAATTATTAGCAGTTATTATAAAGCTTTTAAATTCAAAACAGTGAGTTTTATTTAATTTTTATATTCAATAAAAAAGAAAAAAGTATTCGAATAAAATATACATTTATTTTTAGTCCTCAAGTTCAAAGAAATGGAATAACATTAATTGGTGCTATCATTAATGCAACTAAAGAAGTGAATATGGAACATGTTGTTAATGCTGGTGGTATCCCCTTACTTGTTAATTTCCTTTCTTCAACTAATAAAGATCTGCTAAAAGAATGCTTAAAAATACTTTCAACACTTTCATATTTTCATCTTGTTGAAGTAGCAGAATGTAAACCAATGCCATCATTACTCAATTTGATTAAAGGAAAGAATCAACAATTAGCAGTAGCTGCTGCAACGGTTTTAAAAATTTATCAACTGAAAAAGAAAATATTGATTCCGTTATTATATCAGAAGCTCTTCAATGCTTAATCAATATTTTGAATTCAAAAAATATGGACTTAGTTAAAGAAATTATTGATATTCTTGCAAATATTGTTTCTTATGATTCAGATACTTGTAAACTGGTTCTTGATTATGGATGTTTACATATTATTCAAACAAATTTTAATCATCCTTTATTAAAATCTTGTTGTCTTCGATTTGTAAAAAATATGTTACATACAGAAAATGAAATTGATATAATAATTGATCAATGTATGATTCTAAATATCCTTAAGGAACTGAGTAGCAGAGCTTCAGCAGAAATAAAAATTGTAAGTTCTTGTAATCACAAAAAACAACAGCAAATATTCATAACATTTGACTTTTTTTAGCAAGCTGTTGAAATTACACAAATTGTTATTCAAAAAAAGCCCGGATACTGTCAAACATTAATTGATAATGATATTGTTTTATTACTTCAAGAACAATTTGAAAATGAAAATACTGACTTAACAATTTTTGCATTATCGACATTAAAATTAATTGTTGCTACAACTGGAATTTGTGCAGCAGAAGAAAATTTTAAAGAAAAATTGCAAAAATTTGTTGGAAAGAAAAATAAAAATAGTACAATAAAAGATCTTGCTAATGATATTTTAAATTTATTTGAAAAAAATAATACCCATCATCAAATTGCAGCACAAAATATTAAAGCTGAAATAAAGTACGTAATGTAAAATTAAAGATTTTTTTAATACTTTTACACAAAAACACGATACTTTTAGTACTGGACAAGAAGAAAATGAACAACGGCAGTTGGGGATGCAAAGAGAAACAGCAAAAAATGATGAAAGAATTTTATTTGTGTAAGTTCTTTCACGTTTTTTAATGGAAACCAAAAATTTGCACAACTAATTTACGCTCGTAACTTTTGAGCATTAAGCAACATCATTGTAAATAATATGTTGTTAAAAATTCAAAAATTCAAACTAAATTTTTTTTTATTAATTTTAGCATGGATTTTTTAATTAAGAAAATCATACAACATCATAGCAATGGAGATTATCATAAGGCAGTAGAAGAAATTCAAGATGCATTGAATCAAGAAAGTGTATATGTTGCAGCCGATTTGTTGAACCAGCCGTTTTACAGAACGGCTAGCCGTTTTACAGAACGGCTAGCCGGTTTCTTGAACCAATAGTTTTTTTTATAATTTTTTGAAATATTTAATTTTAAATGTATTCGGGGATAAGAACTCATCTCAAAAAATGGTTTGTTATTATTGCTGCTAAAACTGTGTTTTTACAGAAAAAATCTAATATTACTTTTGTTAATAAACTTAAAAAAATAAAAAAGATTAAAACATCTATTTCAACAATAACAGTAAAATTAACTACAGCAAAAGTGTTATAAAAAAAGTGTGTCATATTTTGGCTTGCTGTTGTATTCGTAAGCTTTCGTAAATATTCGTTTGTGATTTTTCTATTGTTCCCCTCTCGCTTTGTTGCGGCTTGTTTTGGTTCTTAACACGCAAATCAAGGCAGTTAATTTGTTCCTCGTTTTTATGTGTTGTTATTCATGTTTGCTGCTGACAAGTAAACGTTCTCTTTTGAATGATATTATATTATTCATTTTTTTATTTTATTAATTATTTATTGTTTATTTAAGGAGATAACATTTGCCTAGAGATTTCAGGACAACAAAAAGGCAAACCAGAAGCTATGCAATTTGAAGCATCCCAAAGATTACTTGACCCTTCTGAAGCACCAAATGAAGAACAGTTAAGAATTCAATCAAAGGAATTATTTCAAACTGCTATTGAAGGATTTTTTACGTCGAAAAGAACTTCAAAAATTAAAAGTCGTGAAGAGATGAATTCTATTGTTATACTACTTCAACAAGCGGAAAGGGATGAATCTTTTTCAAGAACACAAAAAAAAGGTTATCATGCTATACAAAGGTTTGTTGTCACATTTTATCGTCATAAAATTGCTTGTGAAATTCTTTCATTGATTTTTAGATATCAATATCAAGAAGTTGAAGATAATGTTGTTTTAAAAACAATTGGTGGCAAAATTGTTGTTGATAAAACAGTTTTATTTGATTTGCTTTACCGTGTTCATGAAAAAAAGGGCCATGGAGGGCGCGATGTCATGTACAAGTCTGCAAAGCTTCAAAAATACGATGGCATTAGCAAGTTGGTTTTTCACTAACTTTTATAACGTTTCCATATTTAAATTTCAGAGAGATTTTGGAAATTTTTCTCCAGTGCTGTCAATCATGTGAGCTAAAAAAGAATAAAACAAAGCGAGGTCTCGTTGTTCGTCCAATAATATGCAAAGATTTTAATCAACGATGTCAGATGGATTTAATTGATCTTCAATCAAAGAAGGATGGTGAATATTCATTTATTTTTGTTTACCAGGATCATTTTACAAAGTATATTCTTTTACGTCCATTGATGTTCAAAACAGCTGCTGCTGTTGTAAATGTTTTAAAACAGATTTTTGCTGATTTTGGTCCTCCTTCAATATTACAAAGTGATAATGGACGTGAATTTGCAAATTCATCTGTTGAAGAACTGGTTTCTCTTTATGGTGGTAAAATGATTCATGGGCGTCCTCGTCATTCACAAAGCCAAGGATCAGTTGAACGAGCCAACAGAGACATACAGGTATTTTTCAGTCGTTATAGTATCTTTATAAACGGAATTTGCAGGATATTTTGACTATTGAAATGCAACGACAACAACGAGTTGATTGGTCGAATTTACTTGGTGATGTACAGCTGAAGAAAAATATGCGCTTTCATCGTGGAATTGGCAGAACTCCATATCAAGCACTATTTGGCAGACGTTGTACCCTTGATGAATCAAATGCTGAGACTGTTGGTATGTGTTTTTCCAATAACTTATTAAAACATTTAAAGAAGAATTTTAGGTGAAACTAATTATACCACGGCAACCGACAATGATGAAGATGGGAATGTTGATGGTGAAGATGGGAATGTTGATGATGAAGATGGAAATGAAGATGGTGAAAATGAAAGTTTATATCAGCTGGGTGAAAAAGAAGAAGACGAAGAAGAAATCATATCTGAAGAAGAAAATATTGAAGAATCTGAAGAGGAGAATATTGAAGAATCTGAAGAAGAAATTGAAGCAAATGAAGCAAAGCAACAGCAAATTAGAAAAGAACGGAATGGTACTAGCGTAGCACTTAATCAACAAGCTACAAAAATGCTAGCTGCAAGTGAACGACGTTTTGCCCCTGTTTCAGTAGGACAAAATGTCAGAATCCCTATTCCTGATGTTGATAAAGGAAAAACTGATGATCGAAGTGTTATGGGCGTTATTCTTGAAGAAAAAAATGGGTTTTTTAAAGTTGGTACTCAAACAGGTAA
Source organism: Panagrolaimus sp. LJ2400 (assembly GCA_024447215.1). NCBI lineage: Eukaryota > Metazoa > Nematoda > Chromadorea > Rhabditida > Panagrolaimidae > Panagrolaimus > Panagrolaimus sp. LJ2400. Next base: position 6,037,202 of record JAMRYA010000014.1, on the reverse strand, counting down.
GAAGAAATGCTGTACATTTGTTATTTCTCACAAAAAAGTTTAGGTGTGTTGAAATCTCTTTACAGTCGAAATCAAATTGAACCAGTTACTCAACGCTTTATTTCAATTGACTCTGTTCCTGATGTTATTATTAATTCTTTAAGAACTGCAGCTAATGCAGCCTCTGTATCTGGTGGACAAGGGTTTCTTCACTGCAATTGTTTAACTGGTTGTCAAGGCGGTCGATGCAGATGTTTGAAAGCTGAACGGTTATGTAACTCTCGATGCCATAATAGTAATACTTGTTGTAATAAATGATACATTTTCAAACTTTTATTGTGATTTCAAATTTTTTTTGAATTGTTGTTTTTTTGGTTAATAAATCTTTTATCTTAATAATATACTTCAAGTGATTTTCAAAAAGAAGAAAAGCAATAAATTTATTAACAAAAGTAATATTAGATTTTTCTGTAAAAACACAGTTTTAGCAGCAATAATAACAAACCATTTTTTGAGATGAGTTCTTATCCCCGAATACATTTAAAATTAAATATTTCAAAAAATTATAAAAAAAACTATTGGTTCAAGAAACCGGCTAGCCGTTCTGTAAAACGGCTAGCCGTTCTGTAAAACGGCTAGCCGTTCCATAAACCGGCTAGCCGTTCTATAAAACGGCTGGTTCAACAAATCGGCTGCAACATATATATTGAACCAGTTGTTTTTTCACCTCTTCATCCAACGTTGATCAAATTATTAACTTCAAAAAAGTCAGTTTCTTAAGTGTCCTTTTTTGACAACAATCCAAATTTACAACTTTTCCAACAAAAATTGAAATTTCCTTTATAGCTCGTAAATAATTTGCGTTAAAGTTATAACTTTGAGCTATTTTTATCCATTTCGGTGTAACAAAAGTGTTTAACTTTGAAACGTCCAAAAATCAATAATGATTACACAAAATGATATAAAACAGTTCCAAATGATAAAATAAACCTTAAATTTTATTAATAAATTAAAATAAGTGAAAAAATAATAATTTTTACTCATTTTACAGCAGTTTGAATATATAGCTAAAACGTGACCCTGAAGCAGGGTCATAGTTCCGGTTTTTCGTGTCGGGACCACTTGCAGATTGCAGATATTAAAGCCCAATGTCTAAGTTATCGATTGGTACCGAAACCACCCCAGTACGACCTCTCAATCGAAAGGCCGCGGGAACCGGCTCTAAAATGAGCCCGTGGAGCCAATAGAAAATCCGGAACATCATAATCTTTGCTTCTTCTTTTTTCCGTAAATCTGTGATTCTTCTTTTTCAGCCTAGTAATTTGTCAAAAAGTCTCGAATCTCTTACAAGACATTGTTTTCCCACCCTTAGATGACACTTTTACTTTTAATTTTGAACGAACTGAAGTTTTAATTAAATCCTACAATGCTATTGCTGGTCTTCAAAAACTTTTTGCATCCCCACATCCCCTCGTTGTGGAGCAAAGCTTAATATATATGACAAAATTAATTAATTTTGGCGTTGGTTATGGGGAAATTCATGGATCCGGAGTTATTGAACATCTTTTATCGCTGCTCAATAAAAATGATCAATATGAAAATATTCTGAAATGTGGTATTAAACTTTTGTCAAAAATTGTGACTTCTTACAAATATGTTTGCTTTACTGTTAAGGCTGGTGGGCTTGTTACTATCATCAATATCTTCAAATCGAATAATGATAGCTTAAGCATATAAGACGCCTTCCGATAAAACATTTTTTTTGTACTATAAAAAAACGATAAAAGTCGCAATTTTAGCTCAATTTTTTTGCAAGAAAATTTTAGCGATTTTTTCAGAATGATGCTCATACCATTTTGTGATGAGCAGAAAATAACAAAATTAATGAGTTTTTTATTGTTGAACTTTTTTAAACAAATAATTAAATTTAGAATGTTTTTTCTTGGCAAGAAACTACCGTAATTTGTTAATAAATTTTTTGAGCAAAATTCGGAGTGTTCGAATTTTGCTCATTTTTATATGCTATTTTGAGCAAAATTCCAAGTGTTGGAATTTTGCTCATTTTTTTCTAAACATTTTTCAAAAATAAATTTTTTGGATTCGAACCAGCAACAGCTGGTCTCATGTTCGACAGCGCAACCGCTAAGCCAAACAAACTTGTAAATCCAAGTTCACAAAAAGGTAATAAGCTAGAAAAGAAAAAGACACGCGCTTTTTTTGTTTTCTCTTGTGTTGCGCACGCGCTGTTGACCTCATTCTTTTTCTTTTCTTTTTTTTTTGTGTTGTGCGCGCGATTTTTTCTTTTCTAGCTTATAACATTTTTTTGAACTTGGATTTACAAGTTTGTTTGGCTTAGCGGTTGCGCTGTCGAACATGAGGCCAGCTGATGCTGGTTCGAATCCAAAAAATTTATTTTTGAAAAATGTTTAGAAAAAAATGAGCAAAATTCCAACACTTGGAATTTTGCTCAAAATAGCATATAAAAATGAGCAAAATTCGAACACTCCGAATTTTGCTCAAAAAATTTATTAACAAATTACGGTAGTTTCTTGTCAAGAAAAAACATTCTAAATTTAATTATTTGTTTAAAAAAGTTCAACAATAAAAAACTCATTAATTTTGTTATTTTCTGCTCATCACAAAATGGTATGAGCATCATTCTGAAAAAATCGCTAAAATTTTGAGCTGAACATCTTTTCGTTTGTCTATGAGCATAAATCGTTGATTTTTCAATATCTTTTTTATCTATGAGCAAAAAATATGGTTTTTATCGTTTTTTTATAGTACAAAAAAAATGTTTTATCGGAAGGCGTCTTATATATGCCTTGAAAGCTCTTTCGAATATTATATGGTGCAATGGCAGTTACTGGCAAAAAGTAATAGAACGTGGTGCTCTGCAATTTATAAAAGATCTTTTAAATCGGAATTTTATTTTTAAAGTTTGTTGTGTTAAATTAATTGCAAGCTTAACACGCTATGGCGAAACACGAATTAATCTTGCAATTGAACAAGGCTTAATTAATCCTATTATACAACAATTGAATAATATGAACAATGATGATATGAAAGAAATTATACCAGTAAATTTTTTTTCTTTAATTTTTAGATGATTTTATATGATTGCTTCGATTTTAAGGGACAAATATGTATTCTCAAAAATATTTTTACTTATAAACCAAAGTATTTCTCAACCAATTTAATTGCTGAATGCGTTATTTCTTTTTTATCTAATAACCTTGCTGATGATGATTTTATGTATGATTGCCTTTCATTACTGTGTAGTATTATTAGTGAAATCAAAAATGCAAAAATTTTAAATAAGTTGAAGCAATGTGGTGGTGATATTAAAATCAAAAAATTGCTACACCATAAAGATTATAAAATTAAACATCTTGCAATAATGATTAATGAATTTATTATAAGTGAACCAGAAAAAGACATTGTGAAGATTGAAATGAGGCAAATCTTTAAAATTATGTGAATTGTTTATGTTAAATATTTTAGTGAAATAATATCTGTTGAAAATGAGCTAGGAGAACGTTCAAATGATATTCCTCAACGAAAGCGGGTATTAGATGGTGACAATTTAGAGCAGCCTCCTAAAAGCAAGCAACCAAGGTGTATATCAAGGTGAGTTAATATTTAAATGTGGATACAAAGAAGAGTAACAAATATGAAAAAGTTTAATTGACTTCAAATGCATAGGTTCAGCGAGTGGACCAATATCATTTTCACACTCTTTTCTTCAATTATGTTTTTTAAATAATAGCTGTTTATGGCACTTCAAATAAATTTAGCCTTTCAGGTATTCAGTTTCAGAACTATCTGATGATATTGAAAACCACCATAATGATTTTGATGGACAATCTTCGATCACTAAATCTGTTGATATGTAGGTTTTATTAAACATTTAAACGTTTTTTTTATGCTTTAAACTTTCCATCATCTATTACTCTTTTTTAGAAAACCTATTCCCATTGTTTCCTCTCCTGCAATATTATCCATGTTACCAAAAGATAAACAAACACCAGAATTTGGGAATATACAAGAGTAAGTTTCAGTTCCGTTAATAAATAACTTTATTAATCTTCCATTTAATGCAGAAATGAAAATGTCTTTGTTCCATTTTGGTATTGTAGACCATCACTAGAATATATGGAAAACTGTTGTAAGAATCTTGAACTAAAATTTAACTATGGAAATGTATATGTTAAGTATTTATCACAAATGAATTTTAAAAACATCATTAGCTTTACATCAACACCTGCAGGCCATATTTTAACAGCTGCAAAAAATGGTTTTGATTGTCTTTCTATTATATTCACAGGCGAAGAAAAATACGCAAATTTAATTGAAAAGCAGCTCAATAAAAAGTTTATTGATGCTTTGGATGAATTGGGTAGGGCTTACATAATCCAGAAATGTATTTTTTACCATAATCTTAAGATAAAGAAAAGATTAAAAGTGTCATTGGCTCATTTTGGTTAACTGATGAACACATCAAAATTTTTACCCAATGGTTTAAGTGTCGGGTTTTGGTTTATTGTTATGAAAAAGGCTGGCAAAAATTCGGTGAATGGAATTCTCAAGAAGAAGAAGGATATACTCCAGTTTTCATGATGCAAAAGAAAAAGGCTGGTGATGTTGTTATTTATGAAATTGTCACATCTTTGAATGACTGAAAAAATTGTTTGTTTTTTTTTGGATATCTATATTTTGTTCATGTGGTTTTGTAATCATCTTTGAGCAATTGCATTTTTTGTTTGATTTTAAAAATAAATGAAATGGTTGAAACTTTTTTGTTAAAAAACAAAAAAACAATCAAGTACACTATTTCCAATTTTGTTTTGAGTTCATTGTGGTTCTTTCTATTGACCATTGATCAGTGTTTTAGCAGACGTACCATTATACAAATAGAAAGAACTCATACGCAGCAAAAAAGGTCAGCAAAAGATTTTTAAAATTGTTCAACTATTTTCAAACAGTAAAAGCGGCATAAAATGTGCTGAGGACACACAGTATCCACCGTCTTTCTCACCACTTAATGTAAAAAAATCAAAGGGAAACAACACAAGTAAAACTGATGGCAACAAGTGGCCAGGCTGCTGGTAAAAAGGGAACTTTCTCGCCCTTTACATAAAAGCAAAGAAACTATCTTGTTGGATACTTTCCGTAAAGATACACTCTGTCAGCAGACTTATTCCACTTAAGGAACATAGATGAAAGAATGAAACTAAAGTGATACCAAAGGCAAAGATTATAAGATAAATTCGTTGACCGAATTGTGTGAAAAAATTTGTACAAAAATTGGAAACAAAAGTTTGTCCACTGCCGTTTCTTCTACTTTTTTTGCTATGACGATAATTACGCTACCAAAAGTAAATAGGTAGACAAAAAATACCACGTTTTTTTATAAATGATATTGCCTTATTAAACTTGTATCATGAGTGTAATTTATTTAAAAATTGTAATATGTTTAATTTTTGCATAAAATATTTAATCACTTTTTGTTGTATCATTTTTCCAAACCTTTGTGCTAATTCATGTCTTCTGTTTTACTCTTTTCTAAAAATAGGCGCCAATAATTAATGTTAGTTTGTGCTGAGTGAGTGCTACTTTTAAACTTTTAAATGTTTTTTAAAGCTCACAGATAGTTTGGAAAAAATTTTTGCGAGGCAAAGCACCTAGTGTTGAGAGGTGGAGCTTACTCTGAAGGGTTTGCAACTTATTTTTACCCGTGAGGTTAAGACGTTCATTTCAACATTGCGAGTTAGTTTTTGGTTTCAATTTTAATTGTTTTACTGTTGTCTCATTTAATAGATGGATAATGCAAAAAAGTATTTATCAATGATAGTGTCAATAAATCTCAAAGATATCTTTAGCAATTCGGCTATATAAGTATTATCCTATATTTTATCTTTTTTTTGAAATTTCTTTTTTTATTCTACATTCTTAGAAACATTTTGACCCAATATTATCGTTTATGCCGTTGAATTTATTTGACAAAAAATTTAACTTCAATGCTTTTAGGAAGTTTTCTCCGTCTTTCATTTTTTTGTTCATCACAAAATGGCTAAAGTTGATGATAAATTGGTTGCAAAAATCAAAAAGCTCGGTGAAAGCTCAAATAAAGATGATCAAAAAGAAATGTATCTTTTGATTCAAAAAATTTTCCCTAACTGCATTTGTGCCAAAGAAGATGCAATTCCTGCACTCATGCCAAGCTTAGTAAAAATGCTTACATTCCAAAAGTAAGTTTTAACTACACTTTCGATAATGATTCTGATAACACTATTTGTTTTGTAGTGCAGAGATCCAAAAACATGTTGCAATGTTTATTTGTAATTCAATTGCAGCAGTTCATGAATCAAACAAAAAGGAAAATGCTCAACTAGCAATTGATGCTGGTGCAATCTCACAGCTTGTTAATCTTCTTGAATCTTCAACAGATTCACATGTTTTAAGACAAACAGCAATGTGTTTAAGTCATATTGCTCGTCATTTCCCTGAAGAAGTCGTTAGAAATAAAGCACTTCCACCACTGATTAAAAATTTAGAATCAAATGATACTGAAATTTGCTATACTGCTGCACATTGCTTATCAGATATTTCAAAAAAGCGTGAAAATATTATTTGTCCAATTGTTGAAACTGCTTGTATTGAACCTCTTAAGATGATTATAAGCTATCGAATTCATCAATTACAAGCAATAGCATTAGATGTTATGATTAATCTCACATCATATGATTTACAAACATGCCAACGTTTTATTGATTATGGATTAATTCAAATTCTTGGAAAGTTTTTTACTCCAACGCATCGCTCTATTCGATTATTTTTAACGGAATTTATCAAAAATTTTACGTCATTTGGTGAAGCTCAAGTTGATATGGTTATCGCACAAAATATTATTCCTAAAATTATAAATCAAATGAATGGCGGAATTACTGAAGAGGTTACACTTGTATGTTTATTGTTTTACAACTTTTACAAAAGCTTTAAATTGTATGTTTTTTAAGAAATCAATTCAAATTGTCCAAAATGTTATTAAGTTTAAGCCCGGATATATTCCCACTTTGATAGATGATAATGTTGTTTTCGCAATTACTCGTAATCTCAAAAATGAAAATAATGCTGAACTTCTTTTTCTTGCTTTATCAGCGTTAAAAGATATTATTGGAGAAGTTGGATATGAAGCAATCAAAGGAAAATTTAAGCATGGTGGTGGTCTTAAAAAACTTCAAAATCTTTCTGAACATAAAAATGCCGAAATTAAAAAGCTTTCAATTACATTTATCAATGATTTTGTTGGTGATGGGGTTAAACGTGGAACAACAAAACGTGTTCATTTATGGTTAGAATTTTTTATTATGACCCGCTTTCAATAATTTGAATAAATATAATAAAAATATTTTAGTGGAGGGGATAAACATAAAAATCCAAAAGTTCTTGCTGAAAAGAATCCCCAAAAGCGTTCATTAAATGCAAATGCTCAAAATAGTGGAAATAAAAGAGCCAAGCTTGTGTAAGTTTGTGATAATAGTAAAACGTAATCGGTATGTTCCTTCAGACAATCTGGAATTGATCGTTTTTTCAACCCAGTTAATATTCCAAACACTGAAAATAGACGTTAAAAGAATTCATATCTATTAAAGTTCTGTTAATTTCTGAAAGTCAAAACGTTCACTTTTTCTTGTTCAACTCTACATGCAATATATTTTTCGATTTATTCATGTTGTATTATGGCTTTTCCTTTTTTGACTGACTTGATTTAAATCATTGATTTTGTTTGTTTTTATAAAAGCTTGTAAAATGCACTGTACGTGTTTCCGAAATATCATTATACAATTCAAACAAGGTTTGCAGTTATCCAATTTTGAGGAAACATACTAAAGTAATAACTGTTTTTAAAATATGTGCCAAAAAATTTAAAAATAAATAACTATATAAATTGCTCATCACTAATCCACTTTACAATTTTCTATCACTTTTAACAAAATTTATTATTAGTTTTTTAGTTACTGTCCCACTTACAGTATTAACTTTTTAAAAAAATGCCACAATAAATATATCCTCGCACAACAAAAAAGTGTGCTGCTCCAATAAACACTTAAAAGTGTGAAAGATGGTGTTGAGGAAGCATTTTGTCAGCTTAGCTCACTTATAATAAAAAAGATCAAATGACCTGTACTATACCAATGGCACAGAGTGTAGAAACCCATAGTATTAATGGAAAACGTTTTGGTCAGTAATAACAGTTTTGCAACTATCAAATGCAAAATTTGGGTAAACCTTCTTTCTGTAATATTTTTTGTTATTGCTTCATTTGGATTTTTTTATTACAATAAAACAACAAAAAAGAAAGGAAGAGCAGTAATAAAAAAAGGTCAAAAAAACGTCAGATGTTGAATCAAATAATTTTTTCAACAACATCAAGCTTTACTGATCATTTCGTCTGTGGCTCTTTTTTATTCCATCTTTTTGGCATTTCTTTCATGAACATTTTCTTTCTGCGTTTTTCAATGGAAAACTTTTCTCTCTTCTTGCAATCAAGTTAGATCACTTTTAGAATCTTTCACTTTTAAAAATTTTCCCGCTTTTTTTCTCCTTTATTAATTGGTATCTTTGTTTTCTCAATTTCGTTTTTGATTTTTTATAAACATTTTCTGCCAAAACCAGAACAAGCTAATCTCGATCAACAGCAAATCACTTGTTATATTTTTACTCCCTAAAAATTCTTTTATGGAATTATAAAACATGGGTTTAGACAGGCTCCCTTATCATTTATATACCGAATGTAAAATTTAAAATTTCCTTTTTTGATGACTAATTTATTTTTTCCTTCTTTTTTGCGCTTCTACATATGCTTTTCTTTTTATGTGTTTCTCTTTCGCAATCTGGCGCTAAAAAGTCCTGTGTTAGTTTTAGTGTGTACTGTTCGATCGTTCTGTTGGGCATCTTTTGTCAGTAAGCAATGAAAGAAAGACTGCGCAAAATCGCGTTAGTGTTAAAACTTTTTTCTTGGCATTTAAAATTTTGGTTGTGAGTGATTCTTTTTAACTAAAAAAATATTCTGTTGTCTTTTTCCGTTGTCTTCTTCTCTTTTAAAAAACGAGCAACTTAAAATTCTTTTGACTGTTTATTTAGAGAACAAAAAAAAAAGAAGTAGTGCGTTTTTTTAATTTTCAAGTATGATTTTTGATGATTAATCTCTTTATTTGGCTTTTCTTTGTGGTTTTTTTCCGGCGATAAAAGTTTTGCGTTAGGTTGTGCTTGACAATATGTGCTTTTTTTCTATTTCTTTATACTCATTATTTTTTCTTCTTTTAATTTCTGTGCCATTCTTTTTTTTCGAACTCCAGCGCTAAAATTTCTCAAACAAATTTTTACTTTGAACTTTTTTTTATCTTGGACATCTTTATTCATTTTTCGCTGGGCTTTATTTTCGAATTTAATATCACAAAAGTAATAATGATGTATATATTTTTTTAATCAAATTCTTATTTTTTTGGCAAGCAAATATCAAGATGCCTAAAATTAATAAAAGCTTGATTGAAAATATTATGGATCAGGGAAATGGTAATGAACAGCAACAAATCCATGCGGCTGAAATTATGTCAAAAATTGTATGCCCTAAAGGTCGATGCATTGTTGATAGATCTTTAATTGAACGATTATTACCGATTGTTTTAAAATTTTTAACTTCGGCAAAGTAAGTTTTACATGTTTGATTCACCATTGTTTTTTTTTATGATTGCTTAAATGAAGGTGAGAATTACAAACTTAAAGAAAATTTACTCACTTACATTTGTGGAAAAGTAAGTAATTACGTGTGACAGACAAGTAACTTTGTTGTTTATGAGTGTTATGCCCTAGTCCACGAAGTGAATATATATGTATGGGTTGATAGATGCAAGTTGAAACATTATAGATGAAATGATTGAGCTTTTATTTGAAACAACATCATACAAATGAGAGAGACAACCGAGAATGAACAATTTACAATGGACAAAGAGACTATTTATATAGAAATGATGACGTGTACAAAGAAATGAATAATATGCGTAATTAGCATATATTCGCAACTTGAGACAAAAATGACAAAAAAAAGTAAAAATAATAAATTCATTTTTGGCTAATCAGTTTTAAAATTATGCATGAAAAAAGCTAAAAAAATCTTTCTTCAAAATAACTTGTCTGTAGTAAATTGGCCTCCTTTCTATTAGATATGTAAAGAGAAAATTTGGCAAACAAAAGACAAATTATTCACATACGTATTTTAGTTTTCAACTCCGTAAAAGTGGTCTTAATATTATTGCTGATATTCTTAATAATGGTGCAAATATTGAACTTCTTTTAAATGCTGGTGTTTTGTTATCAATTGTTGATCTTTTATCCTCTGCAGACGATGATAATATTGTAAAACAATGCTTAAATTGTTTATTAAAATTTTCTGATTCTTTTCCTGTTGAAGTTGTAGAATTAAATGCTGTACCACAACTAACTCATTTCCTTAAATCAAAAACTCCTCAAGCAGCATATAAAGCCGCATCTATTTTAAAAAATACATCTAATGTTAAAGAAAATATTCCTGCAATTATTGAATCTGGAGCACTTCAAATTTTAATTAATTTTTTTAATTCAAAAAACACGGATTTGATTAAAGAAGCTTTTATTATTATCACAAATATTGCTGATTATGATTTAGCAAAATGTCGTGAAGTACTTGGTTATGGTGTATTAGAAATTGTTAATGCTAATTTTGCTGCATTTAAGTCGTATGCACTAAAGTTTATTCAAAAAATTTTATATACTGAAGAAGAAATTGATGAAATTATTGATAAATGTGTTATTCTATTAATTATCAAAGAATTAAATGCCAGATCTTCTGCAGAAATCAAAACGGTAGGTTATAGTTTTATTTTCATGATTACTGAAAATTCTTAAAAATATAATTTACGTATATTTTTAGCAAGCTGTTGATATTGTTCGAATTATTATTGAAAAGAAACCTTCATATGTTTATATTTTGGTTAACAAAGATAATGATATAATTTCTTCACTAACTGATCTAACTGAAAGTGATAGTGTTGCCCTGGTTATTGTTGTATTAACAACAATTAAAAATTTGGTTCAATTAACTGGTTTTCAAGCAATTGTTGAAGCACTTAAAGATTCAGATGTTGCAACAAAATTACAGATGTTAGCAGAACATGAAAATCTTGTTATCAGAGATCTTGCAACATCAACCCTTAATTTACTCACTGATAATGATGAACAACGGGTCAATGTTAAACGTGAAATTAAAGATGAAATGGGGTAATATAAAATTGAAATTTTATAAGCCCTGTATAAAGTTCTTCTTTTTAGAGATGTACAAGAAGATGGTGCAGAACATAACATTCTTCAAAGAGAAATTAAACGAGAAATTGGGTAATAGAAAACATAAGTTTCATGAATAATGTGACAAACGTCTTTACTTACTTTTTTCAATTGTAAACTCTTTTAATAATTTATCGTTTTAGTGTTTCGAAGACACTGCTTAATAAAATTGAAAAATTGAGCAACAATTCTATTACAAATCAAATAGAAGCTATTTTTACCGTTGGTGAAATAATAATTAATAATCCACATATTACTGTTGATGACTTGCGAATGTTGCTTCCTCTTATTATTGAATTCTTGAATTCAGATTGGTAAATTTTATCATTTTTTGATTTCCGTAAAAACTTATAAGACTTTTTGCTTGTTGCAGTGAAGAAGTTAAACAAACCAGTGCTCAAGTTTTACAATTGCTGGTACAAGCTTGTGATTCAGATGACAATAAGGAAAGCATTAAATTTTTGATCAATTCAGAAGAATTAATTCGTTGTCTAAAAAATCTCTTGGCATCACCTGTTTATGCATTTACTTCCTTGGGTTTTTTTAAAATCTTTTTTGATTATTATCCTGAAGAAATCCTTAAACATGGAGTTGTTGGATTAGTTATTAAATGCCTTAATCATTATAAACAACCAACACATACTCGACTTGCTGCTCTTGGATTCTTAGGAAATATAATTAATTCAAAATCCAGAAAAGTAAATTTAGTTAAACGTGAAAAGATTGTTGCTGTTTTATTAGATAATGTTAATGCTGGCAATGTTATAAGCTTTATTGTATTAACAATATTGAATGATATTATTCATTTATATGGATCTGCAAGTATTAGAGAAAAGATAGAAAAGGGAAGATTCAAAATTAAAAGCTTACTGCAAAATGATGAAAAACAAATTCAGCGATTAAGTAAATTGATTCTAAAATTTATTGATGATGCACATGTAAAAAGAAATATCATTAAAGCTGAAATAATGTAAATATTTCTAAAGTTATAATGCAAAATATCTAATTTAAAGTTTCAGCGATGATGAAGAACCAAAATCATTTGCTACCGATCAAATTTCAAATAATAACCAAAATCGTAAGCGTTTATTTGAAGAAGACAGTGATGAAAATTTTCTACCGCGTTCACAAAAACGGCCAAGGACTTCAATAATGTGAGTTTGTGTTTAAAACGTTTGAAAATATTGAAAAAAAGTATAAGGTTTTTGTGCATTGTCTAACAACAAAAGTAGTATTTCCTTATGTGAGCTTTTATAATTCAAATTTAGCTTCCTAAACAAGAATAAGCATAGGATTTTAGAGAATCTGTTTCTGAACAATCTGCAACTCCTACTTTTTGTTTGGATGATGAAATTAACAGTTTTGATGATCATTCTGTCGTCTCTTTTTCTACTGAACAATCAGAAGATGTGTAAGTTTTTATAACTAATTTGAACATTTTTGTAGCTTCATGTTTATATATATATTTCTGATTCATTCCTTTTTTAGAAAGCCATATCCTGTTGCACCTCCTCCACCAATATTGCTTAATCTTCCAGAAGATGAACCAACTCCAGAATTTGGTGATATCCCTGTGTAAGTTTAATTTTGCTTCATTTTCACCCAAGCCCATTTACCATCAGCTTTTTTTACAGGAATGAACATTTCTTTCGCCCATTTCGTTATTATCCTCCTTCTGAAAATTTTATTCAAGAAATATGCAATCTTCTTAGTTTACCATATAAGAATGAAAACTACAATGAATTATATTCACAAATGAATTTTCAAAACATGATCAGCTTTGCATCAACACCTGCATCCCATATTTCAACTACACGAAAATCTGGCTTCGATTGTATTGCTGTTATTTTCACTGGCGAAGAGAATCATGCAACTGAAATTGAAAAGAAGTTAAATGAAATGTTTATTGAAAATTTGAATGAATTTGGTGAGATTTACGCAAATCTTAAATTCTTATTTTCATCCTAACATTTAGATAAGGAAAAACTAAAAAAAGTAGTTTGTTCAAAATATTTAACTGAAGAACATCTTGAAATTGTTGTCAAATGGCTTAAATGTCGAATATTAATTTATTGCTATGAAGAAGAAACGTGGAAAAGATTTGGTGATTGGACTTCTGATGATGATGAAGAAGTATATGCTCCTATTTTTTTGATGGGAAAGAAAAAAGACGGTGATGATTTTACTTATGAAATAATTACATCTTTGAATGATTAAGGATTTATCGTGTTTTCTGTTTTCTATCTTTTTTTATCGTGCTATTATTTGTTTACTTTATATCGATTTGAATGTGTTTTATTTTATCAATTGCATTTTTTCGTTGGTTTTAAAAAAGTTTGATAAATATTCAAAATATTCACTTTTTGCTTTAACACATCTTCTAATCTTTAACTGAAAAAGCCTCTGAAGACGTTTGTATTGAACTAAACTAAAAATTAGCGTATTTATTAAAAGCGATTTTTTGTTTTCTGTTTGAAAGTAGCAATGTGATAGAAAAGTGAACGTGAAAATCATGGAATGAAGTTTCATGATTTTCACGATATGCCAACACGGTGTTTACCAATATTATTATTTCATTTTTTATTGCATTTTTATATCCGTGAAAGAAAATTACAAATTTTTGTAATTTCTATTATAACCACTGTTTATTTCCCTTACAAAGCAGTGATTTTTATTAATAGAAAAAATAAACTGTAGTTTTTGTAAATATTTTTTTGCATGTAACATTTTTGCTCTAAATTTTGGCTAAAGTGTGTCCCATAAGTATAGAAACACCCAATATATTGGTGATTAAGTTGTTTCCAGAAATTTCTCCGTTAAACTACCGATTCCATAGGATTCAGCGTCATCTCAAACTTATATATCCGTCGAAATAATAGACTTTGGCTTCGGGAATGCTCGAAATTCTGGAACTTTGCAATTATGCAGTGTCCCAAAAGTATAGAAACACTCGAAAAAATTTGCGTATGACCAGTTTTGAAGATACCACAGTTTGGGGGGGGGGGGTTGTTAAACATGCTTATTTAAGCTCATTAGCAAAGAAAACAACAAAAAATATTTATCGGCGCCGATTTGGCGTGGCTATGAAAACCGTGATTTTACCGTTTTTGGCATTTTTCTGGTGCTCGTAAAATGGCGAAAAAAAAACTTTTAGAAAATCTGAATATGCCAATTCATAGTCCTAACCCATGCAAACAACTCCTCAAAATTTTGTAACTCCACGCCTAACACACGCTTACAGCCCCGTCTTCAAAAGTCTGCATTTTTACTTCTTTTTGAACAAAATGTTGAAGTTTTAACATTTTTCATTAGCTTTGAAGACGGGGCTGTAAGCGTGTGTTAGGCGTGGAGTTACAAAATTTTGAGGATAAACAAGATAATCAATTTTTGTCCATATTGCTTTTGCAACAAAATACCGTAGATACGAAAAATGAACAAAACACAGCTGTAAAGTTATTGCAATGAGATTTTTTCCACGACAATATAAAATTTGGTTTGTCTGTAATTGTTTTTCATTTTTTTTTGTGATTTATGAACAAATATGACATTTTTCTATGGTTACATAAAATATTGTTTGTCTGTGATTGAATATGAGAAAAAGGTGTTGAGGAAGCACTTTGGCAGCTAAGATCATTTATGAAAAAGAAGATCAAATGACCTCTTCGATACTATTGGGACAGAGAGTAGAGGACAATAACAGCAATGAAAACATCTATTTGGTCACCAACAAGGATTTTTGCCAAATATCAAATGTAAAACTATGGTTAAATTTATTTAATTGTTTTTTGTAGTATTAAAATAAAAAAATTATAATTTTCAAGATTATCTTACAAAAACCCAACTTTCTTAATTAATTTGATTTTTTAATTATTGTTTTTATTCTTAACATTTTCCTCTATATTTATAGTATTTAAAAAGCATAAATCTGTCGTTTTTAGTGCACTTTTTTTCCTTTATGACCGTATATTATTTACACGAGATTTGTAAAATCTCTAGATTATCTTTTCTTTCTTTTATTTTTTATCACTTGTTTTTGTCTTTTATTTAAAATATTCTTATTTTTATATTTCTTAAATGATGGATTACGTATATGCTGCTGAAAAATTAGTGTCTGAAAATAAGGTGAAATACGGTTATGCTCTAAAAGTAAGTGTTTTTTCCAATGTTTAAGTAAAAGAATGAATGAGAAAAAGTTTTTGTGCAAATTTTTTCTCGTTTTTTTTTCTAGCTGTACCTGTATTTTCCCTCCTTTTAATTATTATCATTTTTTGTAGATTGAGCATGCATATAAAATCCTAAATTGTCGGGGAAAACTTGAAGGATTCAAGCCAGATGATAAAATAACAAATGTTGAAAAATATTGGAAACAAACTGGACGTCAGTTGCTTGCAAAATTTCTCTATTGTGAAAGTGCTGAATGTATGTTTATTTGGCCAAGACTTGCTGAATTTACTGAAGCGCATTTTAAACAACTTATTCCCGTTTTGGATAAGTTTGAAACTATTCTCAATACTGCCACGTGTAGCTGGAATACAGTGATGAAAGTTTATCAAAATTCTCCTGAAGGTGCAATGAAAATTCTGCTCGATAAAAATGTCAAAAGTTTTGTAAGTTTGTTGCTGGAATTACATATATACTAAACTGCTTTAACTTCTTTTTAGACGACATTAAAATCAAGACTTGATGCTTTGCCATATGAATTCTATGCAGTGGTTCGGAATCTTGGCGCATGGAAAAAGAACAAAGATGAAGCATGGCATGTTAAGTTTATTGCAGCACAAAATGGCAGACATCACCATTTGGTGAAAACTTACGTCATCGCCTATCGGCATAAATTTTCAAACTGGGTTAGTATGCATAAACATAACAAGAATTTAAAGGACCCGCTATCATTTATTCGAAGATCGTTTCGAAGTTTCTTGAATGACTGCCGAAAAAATAAGAAAGATCCAGAAAAAGAAATTACCAAGAAGAGTATTGAAGTAGATGGCAAGAAGATGATGAAGAAGAATGCAACTGAAGAAAATGGCGGTGATAATTCTGAAACACGATCACCGCCAAAGAGCGCAGAATTTGTTAATTCTGATGACGACAATGATTCTGACAAAGAAAGTAAGCCTATTGGGTTTTTTTCTTATTCTTAAAAAATCCTTCATTTCTGATTTTCAGTTATCGAAAATTAGAAGTAAAAAGTTAGCAACAAAAATCGTGAAAAGAAACCTGTAAAAATTTTTTCAAGATCTTTTTTTTATACTACTCACTTCTGATTTTGAGAATGGAAGGTTAGAAGTAAAATGTCAACATCAAAAAATTTTGATAAACCTTTTTTGTGGGATTTTTCCCATGCTTCATCAAAAAATTGTTTTCCCAAGTTGAAATTCTCTTTAAACGTTTTTTTCGGAAAAAAATATAGATAAAATTTAAACACTTGTATACAACAAACTGGAAATATTTTGCCACAAAATCACCCTCTGAAAAGCCTTTTTTCTAACACTGTTATGAACTAATCTTCCCGATTGTTCAATAAAATGTTAGATTGAGTTAGTATTATTTATTATTGCACAGCGGCAACAAAACGACCAGCTATCCGCCAGGCTCAAGTACAACTAAATACAAAGCAAGAAAAAATCAACGAGGTAAAAACAGAGAGAGAGAGCATTGTCATTGAAGCGTGCAACGCCAAAGACTAATGCAACTAAGACAATTCGAATTTATACACATCAACTCCCCCAGATTTGTAAGAGCTATTCTTATGAATCTTTGGAACACGATCATATTGACTAGCTTTATCACGGCCTGTGAAAGCTTCACGATCACGACGATGTCCTGGAGAGTAAGCTTGTTCATCTGTTGTTTTTCCACGATCAGATTGAATTACAGTATCCCTTGAACTTTGCATACGACGTTTAAAATAAAGATCAGCCCGATCCATATCACGAGAAGGTTTAAACTTTGAAAGTTTTAAATTACCTTTATCATTCAAACATTTGCTTTGTTTATCTTCCTGTAACTTAAAGCCTTTAAGTACAGTATCACCAGTAGTTTTTGCACGAGATTTTCCTGCTGAAAATCGACCATTGCTTTGATTCATATCTTTTCCAGATAATTCATTTTCCTTCCCTTGCATGGGAACATGCATATGCTCAGCTTTTGAAATCTTATTTTGCAAATAAGAGCTTTTATCAAAACCATTTGATGCACGACGAACATTATGATGAACTAAATTTACAGCTTGCTGCTTTGAATTTGCACATTCACCACGTTTCATATCTTCAGGTGTATTGCAAAGCCTTTGCAATTGACCATTAAATGCTTGTATCCAATTTCTGCCGAATAGAGATACACCTTTTGGTACAACAACGACCCATTCTTGCTTGATTACAGCTCCAACTTGTACAATAACTTTACATTGCCCAATTACCGTAATCCTTTGATTGTAGCTTTCGAGTTGCACACTGCTTGGATGCATTCTTGGTTGTCCAATGGTATTCCATACCTTCTTGCTGATAATGGATAAACCAGATCCGCTATCATGCTGCATTCTTACTGATTTACCATCCAGCTTAGCTTCAACAATTGTTGGTGGAATGCTTCCTTCAAGCCTTGAAGAAACAGTTAAAACCCCATAAATACCATTTAAGCTTTCAGAGCGATCTTCTTCAACATAATTTTGCTGCTCCTTTCTTGCATCGCTTTTGCAAACCTTTGCAAAATGGTTGAGCTTTCCACATTTGCTGCATTTCTTGCCATTTGCAGGGCATCGTTCCTTCCCTGGTTGATGTCCATCACCACAATATCTGCATTTTGCACCTTTTCCAACGAAATTCATGCTGTAAGGTTCTTGCTTGGCTTGCCTGCCATTACCTTTTATTTCTTGAGCAGCAGCTTTTCCTTGTTCAAAGCTTGTTGCTAATTCTTGGACCTTTGCGATATTCTTTATTTCGGTTGTGGATGTCATGAGGAATTGCCGAGTATCATCATTGGCAAGACCTTTAAGTGCTGCCAGCACTCCAAAATCATCTGCTTGCATTTTATCCAATTTACATTGAAAGAAAAGTCGAGTAAGATGAGAGAAATAATCATCCAAAGATTGTCCTGGCTGTTGTCTTTCATTGAAAAACTTTACCCTTAATGCAGCAAGATTTGTTTTCTTTGTGAATTTTTCACGAAGCAATTTAATCAATTCATCATAATCCACTTCCTGTGGTTTTTTAGGTGCTGTCCAATCGATGATTTTTTCAAACATTTCTGATCCAATATGTTGCAGCAAAGCTCTTACCTTTTTTTGCTTATCAGTTATGCCCTTTTCATCCATATACATATCGAGCTGTGCTTCCCACACATCGAAACGAACTTTACCAGTGTAAACAGGAGGAGGCCAAACAGTGGTTGGAGTTACATATACATTAGAAGGGACACTACTACCTGTAGGACCTGTTGTATTGATATTACCACCATTATTACTGCTAACTGGATCTACCATTGTCGATTATAGTTTTGCAACTTTTTATATATCCAAAAAAGCTTAACCAGCTAAAGATCACTATCGCTACTTTTCAGCTATCAACTTGCTTTAATCAGCTAATAAACTTTAAACACAACCTGTGATACGAAGATTGAAGAAAAGAGAGAAGAGGATATATATATTAAATTTTGTGAAGAAAAAGAACACTGCCTGTGTCTTTTCTGTAGCTCCAGCAAAAACTTTAATCACAATTTTATTCTTTACCAGATTAATCGGTAGATTCTGCTATCTATGCTTGATTTAATCTTAACACAGCCTGTGTAAGAAAGATGAGAAGAAGAGGGAAAAAATAGCAGCAACTATCAATTTTCAACAAGAACCACCGCCGGTGTTCTTTTTAGCTTTTTGCAGGGTGGAGTCAAATCTTTAAAACTCCTCGTCACCAATGTTATGAACTAATCTTCCCGATTGTTCAATAAAATGTTAGATTGAGTTAGTATTATTTATTATTGCACAGCGGCAACAAAACGACCAGCTATCCGCCAGGCTCAAGTACAACTAAATACAAAGCAAGAAAAAATCAACGAGGTAAAAACAGAGAGAGAGAGCATTGTCATTGAAGCGTGCAACGCCAAAGACTAATGCAACTAAGACAATTCGAATTTATACACATCAACTCCCCCAGATTTGTAAGAGCTATTCTTATGAATCTTTGGAACACGATCATATTGACTAGCTTTATCACGGCCTGTGAAAGCTTCACGATCACGACGATGTCCTGGAGAGTAAGCTTGTTCATCTGTTGTTTTTCCACGATCAGATTGAATTACAGTATCCCTTGAACTTTGCATACGACGTTTAAAATAAAGATCAGCCCGATCCATATCACGAGAAGGTTTAAACTTTGAAAGTTTTAAATTACCTTTATCATTCAAACATTTGCTTTGTTTATCTTCCTGTAACTTAAAGCCTTTAAGTACAGTATCACCAGTAGTTTTTGCACGAGATTTTCCTGCTGAAAATCGACCATTGCTTTGATTCATATCTTTTCCAGATAATTCATTTTCCTTCCCTTGCATGGGAACATGCATATGCTCAGCTTTTGAAATCTTATTTTGCAAATAAGAGCTTTTATCAAAACCATTTGATGCACGACGAACATTATGATGAACTAAATTTACAGCTTGCTGCTTTGAATTTGCACATTCACCACGTTTCATATCTTCAGGTGTATTGCAAAGCCTTTGCAATTGACCATTAAATGCTTGTATCCAATTTCTGCCGAATAGAGATACACCTTTTGGTACAACAACGACCCATTCTTGCTTGATTACAGCTCCAACTTGTACAATAACTTTACATTGCCCAATTACCGTAATCCTTTGATTGTAGCTTTCGAGTTGCACACTGCTTGGATGCATTCTTGGTTGTCCAATGGTATTCCATACCTTCTTGCTGATAATGGATAAACCAGATCCGCTATCATGCTGCATTCTTACTGATTTACCATCCAGCTTAGCTTCAACAATTGTTGGTGGAATGCTTCCTTCAAGCCTTGAAGAAACAGTTAAAACCCCATAAATACCATTTAAGCTTTCAGAGCGATCTTCTTCAACATAATTTTGCTGCTCCTTTCTTGCATCGCTTTTGCAAACCTTTGCAAAATGGTTGAGCTTTCCACATTTGCTGCATTTCTTGCCATTTGCAGGGCATCGTTCCTTCCCTGGTTGATGTCCATCACCACAATATCTGCATTTTGCACCTTTTCCAACGAAATTCATGCTGTAAGGTTCTTGCTTGGCTTGCCTGCCATTACCTTTTATTTCTTGAGCAGCAGCTTTTCCTTGTTCAAAGCTTGTTGCTAATTCTTGGACCTTTGCGATATTCTTTATTTCGGTTGTGGATGTCATGAGGAATTGCCGAGTATCATCATTGGCAAGACCTTTAAGTGCTGCCAGCACTCCAAAATCATCTGCTTGCATTTTATCCAATTTACATTGAAAGAAAAGTCGAGTAAGATGAGAGAAATAATCATCCAAAGATTGTCCTGGCTGTTGTCTTTCATTGAAAAACTTTACCCTTAATGCAGCAAGATTTGTTTTCTTTGTGAATTTTTCACGAAGCAATTTAATCAATTCATCATAATCCACTTCCTGTGGTTTTTTAGGTGCTGTCCAATCGATGATTTTTTCAAACATTTCTGATCCAATATGTTGCAGCAAAGCTCTTACCTTTTTTTGCTTATCAGTTATGCCCTTTTCATCCATATACATATCGAGCTGTGCTTCCCACACATCGAAACGAACTTTACCAGTGTAAACAGGAGGAGGCCAAACAGTGGTTGGAGTTACATATACATTAGAAGGGACACTACTACCTGTAGGACCTGTTGTATTGATATTACCACCATTATTACTGCTAACTGGATCTACCATTGTCGATTATAGTTTTGCAACTTTTTATATATCCAAAAAAGCTTAACCAGCTAAAGATCACTATCGCTACTTTTCAGCTATCAACTTGCTTTAATCAGCTAATAAACTTTAAACACAACCTGTGATACGAAGATTGAAGAAAAGAGAGAAGAGGATATATATATTAAATTTTGTGAAGAAAAAGAACACTGCCTGTGTCTTTTCTGTAGCTCCAGCAAAAACTTTAATCACAATTTTATTCTTTACCAGATTAATCGGTAGATTCTGCTATCTATGCTTGATTTAATCTTAACACAGCCTGTGTAAGAAAGATGAGAAGAAGAGGGAAAAAATAGCAGCAACTATCAATTTTCAACAAGAACCACCGCCGGTGTTCTTTTTAGCTTTTTGCAGGGTGGAGTCAAATCTTTAAAACTCCTCGTCACCAATGTTATGAACTAATCTTCCCGATTGTTCAATAAAATGTTAGATTGAGTTAGTATTATTTATTATTGCACAGCGGCAACAAAACGACCAGCTATCCGCCAGGCTCAAGTACAACTAAATACAAAGCAAGAAAAAATCAACGAGGTAAAAACAGAGAGAGAGAGCATTGTCATTGAAGCGTGCAACGCCAAAGACTAATGCAACTAAGACAATTCGAATTTATACACATCAAACACCTTCATTTTTTTCAGATGTAGAAACCAAAAAACCAAATGCTGAAGATAATGGCGCAAACGCAAAAGCTGGTGGAAATGTATCTCCAGAAGAACTAGCAGCATTTGAAGCGTACAATTTACTTTTTTTTATTGCAAAAAAAGCTATAATAACCGTTTATTAATTTAGCCATGCAGATTCTGAACAATCAACACCACATGTAAGTGATCCAGATAATGATCATGATTTCGACGATCTATCAACAAATTCACCACTACCAAATCAATCTGTATTAGAGAAAGCAAGTGATGAAAGCACTAACGATGTAATTAAATTTGTAAGTTTTCCAACATGTTTTCCGGAGTTCGATATAAAACTTTCAACACTTTTTTTAGATCATGGTTAGAATCCTTAAAAATATCATTGCTGATAAATCGCAACATTTTTCGATCAATTTTATTAATGAAAATATTATTCCATTTATTTTAAACAATTTTGAAAATGCTAATGAATTAGCTTATCATTCATTTTTGCTATTAAACGATATCATTAATGCAGTAGGATACGCAACAATCAGAGATACTTTGTTTCATCGCGGTGGTGAAAATATAATTAACAATTTATTTGAAAGAGATGACTTCCATGAATTTGCAATAAAACTTAAAGAACTACTTAAAACTACAACAGAACCAAATAATATTGTTAATGAAGGTGAAATAAGGTAAAGATCTTTATAAAGATGGTTTAGGTTATAATGGATAATACTTATATTTAGCATTTTAGTGAAACAGCTAATGATGCAGCTGAAGAAGAACCTGATGAATCAACTGGTGAACTTTCACGCAATGCCCGTAAACGGTTACTGGGTGTTGAGAATAATGTACAACAATCTGCAAGTAAAAGGCTTAAGTTTTCAACCCAGTAAGATCAATTTATACAAAAGTTTCCATAAATAGAAGAGACAAGAGACAATTCGAAATTTGTTGAAATTTTTTGCGCATTGCAAAAATCCTTGTCGTACTTCTTATTGTTTTACTTTATTTTGAACAATTTTTATGCTGTTATTTGCTTACGTTTTATCGATTTGCATTTGTTCTATTTTTGGCATTTTTTTATTGGTTTTATAAAAAAATTTGGTAAATACTGTTTTTTTGCTTTGTCACATCTTAGTTTTAGCCAAAAGCCTCTGCAGGCATTTGCAGTATATTGTACTGAAAGTTAGCATGTTTATTGAAACCGTTTTCTGTTTTCTTTTTGATACACGCTGATTAAGAAGGGTTTTTGTTCACAAAACACTGTGCATTTTTGTCCTGCATCTGTAGACTAGAAACTTTGTTTTTACGGCTATTTATGCTATCACTTGCTCATGCTTAATCCACTTTACTACTTTCCATCACTTTATTTAAAAAAAAACATTGTTTGGCTTCCGTCTTTAAAAAAATCTTATTATTATTTTTAACGGCTAAAAAAGTGTAGGTTGTTTATTTTTCTTCTTTTACACATTTTTTTTAATTATCCCCCCACACTGTCACAGAGGATTTTAAAAATGGAATTTTTTTTTCAATTTTGACGAAAAGATAATCTGCCCTTTCCGGTGACACTGTCATCTGTTAACACCTTAAAACACGTTAAATTTTCTCCCAATGTGTGGTAAAGATAAATACAAATTCGAAGAAAAAAGAGACATGTTTTTAATTGGAATTTTATTTTTAAGATTACTACCACAAAGATTACTGTAACTCTGTAACACTGTGAGATAATCTTCTAATTTTATTATTTAATTTTGTGATAAATTTAATCTTCCTTCTTTTTTTGCATGCTTAAAAATGATTGAAAAAAAACGTAGGCAAGAAAAAAAGTGAGTAGGAATACCTACACGCTAATTAATGTGAATGAATGAAAAAGGAAGAAGTGTTGACAAACAGCAACGATACAAATTTGCATAAATTAAATTAAAATTAAAAATTGAATTTTACGTCGACTACGGAGATAATTGAAAGTTTTAATTAAAGTCTAAAAAAAGGGTTTAAGCAATTGAAAAAAAATTCTTTTGATAAAAACTATAATCTGCATTTTATTTGGTTCAAACAAATGAAGTTATTTGCAACATCAAAATTAATTTCTTTGCTTATGACCTCAAAACACAATTTTAAAATTTAAAAGTAACAGAGATATTGTTGAAGTAAACATTATTTAGATAGATGGACATTAAAATTATAAACAAATACATTGCAAAATGTTATTGTAACTATCTTTTTACTGCAGCGATCTGTCTCCTGCTTTTTGAGAATAACAAATTTTTCAAAAATGAAATTTTAGGATGAGCTACAAGCATGAACTGGACTTCTTAAAACTGGATCGGGCTATAAAAAAGCTCATAAAAGGATTTCGAGATTTTAAAACTTGCTAAAAAATTAGTGCATCAGATTCCACTCTATAAAAATGTTTTAAAATATTCAAAATCTGAATCATTAAAATTTCTAAATTTTTACATACCTTTTACGGTACTTTTTTAATTTTGTCGTTTGAAAAAAAATGTAATAGTAACCAAAAAAATAAATAACAAAAAGTCTTTGGTGTCTTTCTTTTCAAAACTAAATGCATACTATCCAATAAAGACAATGACAGTAACATAAAATCGTAACCATCTATTTTCTTTGGTGCAGCATTTTTTTCTCCCATTTTTGATATTAAACAATTTTTTAAAAGTCACATTATTGTTATCATCTTTTTGCCTTAAATTGCTTCAAAAATGATAATAATAAATAAATTCGTAACAAAGTTAGATTTTGTCTACCTTTGTTATGAATATATTTTTTTTGGGTTATTTTTTGTGCTACAATTTTTTTTCCGTTAACAAAAATAATCTCCGCACATCCCTGCCTCGAAACATGTTAAGCTTCAATTTTGTTTATTTTTCTCTTTAGCAAATTAGTCATCTTTTATGACTAACACTTTTTGATCTCTTACATTTAAAAATGTTGCAAAAACATGTTTAGATAAATATTTTTGACCTTTACTCAAACTCTTTCGTTTAAATCCGAGCTCTTCTAAAAATAAAAAAGATGAATGTTTTAAAATTCTCATGTTTATTATTTTAAACTAAACTATGTGAAACTACATTTTATTTTTTGAAAAACAATGTTATTTTGGAAAAATAAAATGTAGGCAAAAAAAAGTTCTTTTTAATCCAAAAATAGAGAATTAACATTTTAAAGAAAGGTCAAAAACTAGATAGAGAAGGTGTTCTGTTCATACTGTACTAAATGAATTGTTAACATACTTTAAAGGTAGCGCAAAAATTCAAAGCCACAATGTCAAAAATTGGTGTTTGAAATACAAACCATATCTTATTTAGTCGAGATTGAAATAATTTCTGTTTCAGTCAATAATTTTCATGCAAAAACAATTTATAATGCAAACAAAGAAAGGTAAATAAAACAAAAAACAACGAAAAAACAAAATTATTTTTCAGTTTCAACAATTTGATACAATGAATCTTCTACAATCTTCAATAATATGTCTTTGTCAAGAATTTTGATGTCATGTAATGGAGTCTTTGAAGCAAAAGAAGTCGATAAAATTTCCATGCATTTTTCTTTAAGCTCGAATGAATTCGGGAGAACAGAGCAATTTGTAAGACGAACAACAGTAGAAGCAGAGATTTGATCAATCAAGAATGGTTCAACTTTTGCCTAAAAATAAATGTTTTAGTTTATTAAATTCAGAGACATGCTATTAGATTGTATATTCTGCATGCATACATGCATAATGCGTGATAAAACAAAAAACAAACCTTGAGAGATGCAATATTATATTTATCCAAGAATTGCTGAAGTAGCATCAATTCATCCAGAGATAAACTTGCATCGAAATTGCAATGATATATTAATTTCATAGCTACTTCAACAACATTATATGTAAAATCAGTAATAACCATTTTATTCTCTTCTGCTTCTTTCATATTTGATTTCAACATTGCTGCAAATACATCAGATCGAATGGCAAGAATAAATTTATGAACCTAAAAAAATAAAACTATTAATTTATTTTTTCATTATATAAACTTACTTTTATTTTTTTATCACCATCAACAACAATTGTAAAATCTTTTGTATCATCTTTTTTCCATAATTCACTGCCGATTTCGCCTCCATTCCATTTTTGTTGGTCTATACCAGTCGAATTAACATCATTTTCATATTTAATAACTCCATAAACTTTTACCACACATTTTCCATCAACAATAAACTTCTTTTCCGGATCAAAAAATTCTTCTGTTTTACAAACATAAAATCCGCGACCCTTTGAATGTTCATAAATATAATTTCCAATTTTTGAAAAATCTGCAGATTCAATTACAAGAGTATAATCAGCTTCAACATTTTTGATATTTTCAAAATCAACATGTAAAAACATCCATGTTTGTTCTCGATGTTTTTCAGTTTGACCATTTGGACGAACTCCCAAATAATATTCGACGCCAGGAATATTCTTAAGAATAACAGAAAATAAACGTTTATCAGGAAAATTTTTTGAATATAATAATTGAGATTCTGGAATTGTACATTGAAGAGCAAATGGAATTGAAGGCATCTGAAAAGAATAATTTTTATATAAATTCTTAACAATAAAATCATTTAACCTACGATTTTTTAGCTACAACTAGTAGTTTTTTTGAAGCACAAGTTGCTGAATTGTAATTTGATAAAAATCAAATAATTTTAAAAAAAACCGATTTCAAGTTTTTAAATTGACCAATTTTTTCAGACTTACAATTGCAGCTATGGTATTGTCAAATTTTTTCTCTTAAAAAAATCATTTACAATTTTTGTTATTGCAAATCGATAAGTTGCTTGCTTTGGTGGCAATATTGATGCTAAAAAGATGAACTGTTTTAACAGTATGCTATACTTAAAGTAGATTAAATAAAATAATACAAGATGTCTACCAAAGCTTCAAGTTTTCTTTTGATTGTCCTTTTCTTTTGTTTTAAAGCAAAAAATCACAAATTATTGTTCAGGAATAATATTTACCCTTAAAAATTAACCAAAATTTACATTGATTTGCAAAAAAATGTAATTATCATAATACTAGTTTTTTATGCAAAATCTCTTTGCACTATTGTTTTTCATTTTTTCTCCATCATAAGTTCAAAAGAGTATAAAGATTTTCTCCCTCTTTCTCAAAATGCTACCGTAATTCCACAATGATTCATTCAAAAGCAGCAGCAGCAAAAAAAGCGTTTTTGTAGGTGCTTTGCTTGTTTTACGTTATTTAATTTTTCAGTTCATTTTTAATGCACACATTTCTTTGAATTTTGAACATTTTTGTTAGTGTGTTTTGTATTGTTTTTCGAGGCTACAAAACAAACATATGAAATTTTTTGCTTCAAAATTATCTTGTCATAAGTTTAATAGAGTATAAAGATTATCTTCTCCTTCTCAAAATGATACCGTAATTTCACAATGATTTATTTAGCAGCAACAAAAAAAAGTATTTTTGTAGTTGAATTGCTTGTTTTTCAATTCATTTTTAATGCACGCATTTCTTTGGATTTTGAACCTTAAGTACATAGTTTTCGTCTTTTTTTCTCCTTCATGAGTTCAATAGATTATAAAGATTTTCTCTCCTTCTCTAAATGCTACTGTAATTCTGCAATTTCATAAAAGCAAAAACTTTTGTAGCACTGTTTTTCACTGCTATTTTTTCAGTTCATTTTTAACGCACGCATTTCTTTGGATTTTGAACATTTTTTGGTAAGCATTATATTGTTTTTCGAGGCTACAAAAACATATTCGAAAAACAAAGAAATCTAAAATTAAATTTCAATCAGCTTTTCTACCTTCTTTCTGTTGCTTTTTTTTCTGGGAACGTCTTTGATGAGGCATGTAATGAAATAGTTTTTGTACTTGTTTCATTACCATTTTGAAATCCGATTGTGACGAAAAAATACATGTTTTTAGAGTACTGTCTTTTTTGTATTGTGTGCAATAAAGTTTTGTGAATTATTCACAGACCATATGCTTTTGGCTCATTTGTGACTATGCAAATTAACTATATTGCAGTTGAATTTTTGTTTTCCAAGGCTACAAAGCAAACTGATAAACTTTGTCTCATTTCGAGGCTACAAAAACATATTCGAAAAACAAAGAAATCTAAAATTAAATTTCAATCAGCTTTTCTACCATCTGTTTTTTTCTTTTCTTCTGGGAACGTCTTTTATGAGACATGTAATTAAAGGTTTTGTAGCTTTGTCGATTTCATTATCTTTTCAAAAGAATGCTTGAAAAATCCGATTGTGACGAAAAATTACATGTTAAAAAAGTACATGCATTTTTTTGTATTGCAGTAAAGTTTTATGAATCATTCAAAAACAATATGCTTTTGTCTATAGCTGTAGGATATGCAAATTAGCCAATGTCTCTTGTAGTTGTAAATTCTTTGGATTTGATTTTGACATTAATTAATACAGAGCTTTGTCGTTGTGGACGAAATATTTTAATCATACGTGATCTTTGTCTGAAGGTTAATTAATACGTAATAGATTTGCAATGTTTTTTTTGTATAATCTTCTTTTTTCGACAATGTTTTTGATTCATTGTAAGAGTTAAGCTTATTTTGGCCCGTTTTAGTCTAAAATTGTAATCTATACAAATTTGAAAAAAAACAAAGAAATTACAACTACAAACTTTCTTTTGTAGTTTCAATTTTTTTGGATTTAATTTTAACTGGTATTAATTCATACAGTTTTAATCTACGCAATATATTAATAAAATATGATCTTCGTCCGAAGGTTAATTAAAACGCGATAAATATGTACTTTGTTGATGTACAATCTTCTTTCTTTTTGGCATTTTTGTTGAATCATTCAAGGACAATGTCCTTGTAACTGTTGGCTTGTTTTAAACTGTTGTAGCAGAAATTAATACACAAAATAGGCAATAATCATGTTGGGATATGGACTTACTGGAATTAATTAATACAGTTTTTGTCTAAGCAGTGTTCTGATTTTAAGATAATCTTTTTTTGAAGGTTACTATAGACAAAATACCTATGTACTTTTACTCAGCACAGTCATACATTGCTATTTTTGGTATCTGAATTGTCTGAAGCTACTGTAGTTCAAATTAACATGCAAATTAAGGAATATGCAGTTATTATCTATTATAACTGTTAGCCAGCATCTAATGTGACTCACAGTAATTCAAGGACAATGTACTTACGGCTTTTTTAGCTATTGTAGACAAAATACGTATGTACTTTCTGTTGTGCAATATTCTTTTTTTGGCATTATTTTTTTTGAGTCATACGAAGACATAGTTATTTTTGGCATTTGGATTGTTTGAAATTATTGTAGTGCAAACTAATACGCAAATTAAGGGATAAACCATTGTTACGTATTATAGCTGTTGGCCAGCTTTTACTGTAGTAATTGTAATTGCAAAGATATAATTATGAATCACAACTATTCAAGGACAATGTACTTATAGCCTTTTTAGCTAATATGCTTCTACTGTAGTTGTAATTTCAAGGATATAATTATGATTCATAACAATTAAGGCGATCTTTGTCTACGCAATTTGTTTATCAGTTATTTGTTTTTGTCTGCCAATTGATTATTATGTAAACATTTGACTGAAGTATATCATTTGCATGCCAAAAATTGCAATCTATAAATGTTTTCAAAGTATTATTATAAGAACATAATGAATTTATCTGCTCCGTTATTTAATTTTTTTAAATCATTCATAATAATAGTTTGTAAATTAACTAATGCTTGAGGCAGACATTAAGTTTAGCTAATTTTAACACAGTGTGACTTTGAATGAAACTTTAATAAATTTTGGAAAGAAGCAGCTCATGTTTTTTTTTAAAAAGCTAACTCCTGTGGTCGACTGGTTAGCGTGTCGGATGTTCGACCATCGTGATCCCTAGTTCGAGTTACAGGCAGGGCTACCACTAAATAGCCCTGCCTTGCGAGCTCGGTGGACCCGAGGTTAAAATGAATTCCATGGATGGCACCCAGGTTAAAAATGAACCCTTTCCTTAGGATGTTTCTAAAACCGACTCATGGGTTTCGCATTAGAGAACTGGGGATCAGTGGGTGGTAAACACAAGTTCAAATTTTAAAAAAAAGTTTTTTTAGGGAACGCCATTAATAATTATTATTTTAGTTGCATAAAAATGTTTTAATAGCTTTGCATGCTGAAGCACTATTATGTATCCTTTATTATATTTTTTGTCTTCTGTTGTTTGAACACTAATTTCTTAAATTACCGTACCCCATCTCTTTCAAAGGTTTTCACCACCAATATTTTTTCTTTGGTAAAAATATTTTTTTTCCATTTTAATCCTTTTTTTTGCAGATTTAGCGAAGAAAAAATTTATCATTACCGGTAATCCAGAGAGTATGATAAAAATTCTATTTTATTATGAATCCCATTTCTTTTTCTTCTAAGAATTCTGTAACTAATTTGACATCACCGGAATTGCAATACTTTGTTTATTTTTGGGAGCAATTTTTTTTCATTCATTCATTCAAATGTGTAAATATATTTTAATCTTTTTATAATAAAAAGTAGGCAAACATAGGAATGTTTTTAATTTTTTTTATTGCTGGCTTCGGCTACTAGTTTTTTTGCCCTCGCAATTTTTATTAATTTTTTTTAATCGCATAAAAAAAGATGAAGACAAAATCCTCAGAAGCGGCAGTAGCAGCAATAGCTTCACACACTTTTTTTAAATCTTTTAAATCCTTTTTTAAACAATAAAGAGTAGGCAAATATATATTGGCCAATGTCATATTGGAAACACGTTTTTTTTATTAAAATTAAAAGATAAAAATAAACTTTTTTAATTAAAATTTTATTAAAGAAAAGTTCCGGAAAAAAGATGAATGAAAAAATAGTGCATCCGGAAAAAACAAAAAAAATTAAAAGAAAGGAAATGATTACACTTGACCTTTAAATTTGCATAATTAGAATATGGTAGATAAGCAATGAAAAGCAAGCGGATATGGTTTGAGTCCGACACTAAAAAATCTGAGTGGTTGGGTACTCGGTGAATCCGAGGTTAAAACGAATTTAATGGTTGGCACCCAAGTTAAACGTGAGCTATATCCTTAGGATATACCAAAGCTCTGACTAAGCTACTGAAAATCACATGTGATCGGGCATGTAAAAGCTTAGAATTGTTAGTTATCTATGTTCGATTGATATGACACATTCTAAAATTGGAACAATACAGACAAGATTAGCATAGCCCCTGCGCAAGGATGACATGCAAATTCGAGAAGTGTTCCAAACTTTTTAACGACCGCATAGTCGACTGGTCTAGGACGCGCATGACTCACCCAAGAACTGTAAGCTCTCCACTGGTTAGAGTTTAAAAATAATTATGCTTGTCCGTCCTCGATTGGTCCACGAGCTCAATCCCGTCTTCCATCTCATGGGTAGTGGTTAAGGCAGTGGCTAGTTACCCACATTTCAAAATTTTGGGAAAATGATCTCGGATTAGAGTGTATAACTAAAAATACATTTTTTACAGTAATTTACTGCAGTCTTAATAAAAACGTGTTCGTCATAGATTTTGAAATTTTTTTTTATTTGAACTAAGGCAATGATCTCAGATTAATGGGCATTCCTAAAAATACATTTTTTACAGTAACTTTACTTTTGAGTTCATAAATTAAACGTGTTCGTCATTGATTTTGTATGATGTGTTTATGAACTAAATGCTTATTAGAAAGGCATGCATAAGTAATAAGCATTCTTCAAAATTTGAAAAATGCTATGCTTTAAGGTATCTAAAAAACAAAATACAAAAAATAGAGCTCTCAGTTGCAAAAATAAACTGACGTTTCAATGATAAGAGACCAAATCATTGAAAATCAGGCCCGTATTTTGGTGGGGGCTGATGGAGGTAAAGTCACCACGAAATCAGAAAATTTCCTTGATTTTTTGCTGATCAAAGGTCACCCCCTCCCTCTTGAAATCGTCAAAAAGCCTATCCTGGACACAGGCTTGATTAAAACATGTTTTCATTTCGTAAAAAATCAAAATTAAAATCTCGGTTTATCGATCTGACAAACAACAAATTTCTTTAGATTTCGAAATTTTAGATACTATCAGAATAAAAAAGGGTTGAAAAAATTCTTTTTTCAATTTTTGGGTAATTATCATATTTGAAAGTAATGCAAAAAGATCTTTTTTTTATCTTTATGTTACTATTTTCATTCACTAGTAATAGACAGATTTGCATATAATGAAACAACACTTTGGCGAAATATTGACATTTCGATTGCAAGATTTGCATATTGTGAAAAGGGGACAATTTACTGATGCGTAACTATCAACTGAAAGAATGAACATCTGACGCGCTAGTCCCTCGGCCATATGGGCTGGCAATATTGTTTTTCGAGAAATTGTTAAAATCGTTCTTTTGTATTGGCTCTGCTAGTTGTGGTGGATGTTGTGCTTACAATTTAATTAAGGAATCGACATCTTAATTATCCCATACGATTATAACTTTGCTACAAGTAGTGATAATAAAATATTTTTCCTTCATTTTATTTAAATTATGGTTATCAATATACCGAGAAATGGCCAGGAAACAAGGCTAAACTGCCCGGGGAATGCCCCAAAATTCTTGATAATCGGAATCTATGACCAGCAATGACCACATCTGCATGAAGTTCCATACCATTTCCTGGACTTCCCAAGGAATTTCCCGGGAAGTCAACAACCTTAATTTTAGTAAATCTAGTGAAAAATAATAATTTGCTCTTTTCTTCATAGTTTCAATGCTCTGGTTTTTGCAGCTTTGATAAAAATTCAATAAAAGCTCAACTTTTTGAGCTTTCAAGAAAACGTTCCAGCAAGCTACATTTACACATTGTACTCACTCAGAACAGTCATTTATTTACTCTAATCTTTTCATTCAAAAAAGAAAACAAAAACTACTTTTTTCTCATTAACCACAATTAACCTTTTGATCATAGTTTTTTAATTTATTTCCGTTCACTTGAACTCTGCGAGAAAAAAACAAAAAAAATCAAGGCAGACGAGAAACTGCGTCATTTGATGAACTCATTTTTTTGGTTGAACTTTTTTCTTGCTCTTTTTTTGCAGTAAAATGTGATCAGTCTTTTTTAGTTTTTATATCGTTAAGAGATCATTTTCGACCAATCAAATGTTTTGTTTTTTTTGTTACCTTGTTATGTCTATTCTAAAAATAGTTGTTGAACTCGGAAGTTGAAGGAGAATGTTTGGTATTGCATAATGTCTGGTAACAATGGTTTTTGGGTGAGATCAAAGTTGAAAGAGTGTCACGTGGAAGTTTTTAATTATTAATAATTTTTGATCAGATTATGTAAGGTAATTCAGACAACCACGCGGCAAGTATAGGTAAAAAAGTTGATTTCAATAAAGTTTTGTTAGCATCAACTATTTTTTTGCGCTCGAACACATCTCGGTCAATATTCACTGATCGAAATCGAAATTAAAAATTATTGTAAAAAACTTTTTGGAGCAAAAACATTAAAAAACAAAAGTGAAATGTTTTTATTACTGTCTAATAGCAAAAAAATAAAAACAAAATTTCCCGGTTTTTATTTTAGTTTTTTTTCATCTTAGTGATAATGACAACAAAAATTGAAAATGAAAAAACTTTAGGCACAATTGGAGTAATACTAAAAAGTGAGAAATAATTCGTGGGCTACTATTGCAGTATTAACAATAATCGAAATTATTTAATTTTGACGCTTACTTTTTGGATTTCGATTCTACAAATTTTGTCAGTTGTGGGTCGAAAATTAAGCAGAACTTTGATATCTTGTTTTTTAAAAAAGCCGAGGCAAAATTATTTTGATTTCGATATTCTGCACTTCGTTTTCCCAAAGATTAATTTAAATTTAGTTTTTCTTTTAACAAGGGTATGCAGATTTCTGAGATGTATTATTTGTAAGCTTGAATATACAAGCTTTTTTGAATTTTGTGCTTTACTGTTTTGCCCGAAAATTTTCTTATCTCAAGTTGATGTAAAGCTTGGATTCGGATCTTTGCACTTTCAATGCGCAAGTTCATTTGATTGTTTTAATTTATTGACCCCTTCTTTTTTTCTACTTTTAACTGAAAAATTTATTTTAATCTCTTGTTTTTAATTATTTCTCACAATCAGTAAAACTGTGTTCGCTTTCGTTCTCCTAAAAACAGAAAAATTCTCTCGTCATTTTTTAAAAATAAATTTTGTTTTTATTTTATTTTTTGATGTAGTTTTTCTTTCTTCTTCTTCCTATTTTTCAATGCCAATGCCATACCAAGAAACTAGGTGGATAGATAGATGTTATACCTTTTTTTAAACAAATAAGATTTTTTAATAATATTCGTAAAAATAAGAAAAACAACATGCTTTCATTTGACTTCTTTCTTTGCAGCAAAGCTAAAAATGATTATAATAAAAGAAAGAAGAAGCCCATCACCAAAAGATACGAATAAACAAAAAAAAGAATGCATGTTTGTTTTTTATACCTCTTTTTTGAGGAATTTATTTATAGGACAATAAAGAGAAATATAGCTAGTTTTATTGAAAATAATTTTAAAGGTTATGATATTTGTTTCCTTGAAAATGAAGAGAGATACCTTTTTTTGGGGTTTTAAACAACAGCAATAAAAGTGATGATATTTTCATTGAAAAAACATATATAGTTGATTTTTAAGAACATAGAACATGAACTTTTTTGAGTGCAAATTTGATGATTGTAAAAATGACACTTTTTGTGATTGTTATTACAACAAATATGTGATATTGTGACATTCATGATAAAAAGTAGGTCAACATTGTGACGATTGATAGTTCAAAACGTAACTACGAAAATGTGATTCATTAAACTAAAATCGTTATTGAAGGCAAACAGATTTTCTTGTGATTTTCGGTGAAAAAACAATTACATAGTTCGTGTCTTAAGAATGGTCAATATTTTAATGCATGATAGTTTAAAACTACAACTACAAGAATTTGAGCCATTACATAAAAAAAGTCTTAAATTAGACTAAAATTTTTATAGTCTAAAATGTAATCGTCGGAAATGATTTTATTTTTGTCATTGTTTTTTGCACCTTCAACAGTTGCATCATTTTATGTTAACACTGAAAAAAAGAGAGTTGTGAAACTCCAGCTTTTGAAGTATCCTTGAAAAAATTGATTTGTTTTTGTTACCGAGGTTTTTTTTAAAAACTGAAATATAGAAAGTGAATCCCCTCATTTGTACCTAAAATTTTGGCAACTAGAAACGTGCCAAACCGCACCTGCATTTAGTCTAAAATTGACAAAAAAAAAGCAAAACCTAACTTTTTTCTAAACAAAAGGGTTAAAAAATCAGAATTTCAGTTCCAAAAATGATAAACTGGCTGCTATATGAAAAAATATGCATTTTTATAATGAAATCATTAAAGAATTTTTGATGGTAGTCATTTTGTCATTTCTGAAGCTAGAGTTCTCATTTTTTGGCCATGGTGTTTACAGAAGTTTGGATTTTCATCATCTCTGTCAAATTTAAGTTATGCGTAGGCCAAATTTGAATTTGGCGCTGTTTGGCAAAACGATCCCCAACGCCAAAAGTTTAGATGATTATGATAACACTGTATTCATTCGTCAAAAAACGTAGTGCGCAATATATTTGAATCACCAAATTTTCTGCATCTAATTTTATCATTGCACTGTTAGTCATTTTTCAATCCGATATTTTATATCACTTTCTTCGAAAAACATTTCCTCTATTTTAAATGTGCAATCTTTAAAGTCTCTTTTTGCTTTTACGTAATTTATAACATATTTATTTATACATTTTTCAAGCTATTTAAGTATGAACATTTATCATTATGAATCACATCTCTCTTTTTGTCTGCATATGTTTTTGTCTACATTTTGCCTTGTGTTTTTTATGTCTTAAAAATGGATAATTTTGTGTTTTAAAAATACATATTTGCATTTTTTAGCTCTATTTTTACAATTTTTTTTGTAGTGTCTATCCTTCTTTGAGTCATTTTTTTGTCAAAAAACAAAAGTTCATAGACGAAAGAAAGAAAAAAAGTAGCTGGAAATCTTTACTTTTCTTTTTTGTATTTTGGAGTGTAAACAAAAGATTTTGTATAATTTATTAAAAAAATTGATCAGCAAAAAAATTGTCTGGAATGCAAATTTCTTAAAATAGTTAATTATGCAAAGTGTCCAAGTAATATGCAAATATTTTATAAAACGATAGTATTCGAAAATACTAAAGTTTTTGTATTTTTGTTTACTACCCCTTTTATGTCAGTTGCTCGTCAAAATGGTAGTAACAACAAAGAGTATACTCAAAAATTATACTCTCAAGAATGCAAAAATGAAAAAGTGATAGTAACACTGAAAACTTAAAACAAAATATTAAATGTTACTATCATCAATTTTTATCAAACGATCTGCAAAAAAAGCTTGAACTCTAAGAAATTTCAATTTAAGCAGTTTCATACAATTTATGCAAATTTTTCTTGGCACACTGCCATTGACGTCAATATAGTTTTTTCTTCAAATTTGTTACACCTTTTTTTAACCTAACTGAAGCCATACCAAAAATGCAGTGGGGTAGCATACAATTGTATTTTTAACATTTTTACTTTCACTGAATGAAGGAAACCCTTTTTTTTGCTGCAAACTACTTTTTTTCTGCTATAATTTTCTTTTCCTTATTTTTTTTTATTGCACATCATTTTTTTGCTTGTAAAAAATAAAAGTGTAGGTTTTATTCTATTGAAATTCTAAAAATACCTCATACACAAAAATATGTGTGTATTCGCAAATATGTATTGAAATGAAATCTTATATGATAGAATTTCCGGGTTTAACAATATATGTATATTTTTTTCTGCTATTGAAAAAAATATTTGCCTACGCTTCTATATAAGTGCAAAAAATATTTTTTTAATTAATTCCTGTTTTTTGCTTGACCTTATTACTTTTGTTATTATCTATAATAGTACGACATAAGCCATACACAAGATGATGCCGCAAGATAAAGATCCATTTAAATGCAAATTTTAGTGATAAAAATAGCAAAACAATGTCCAAAGAGAGTAAAGGAAGTTTTTTACTTTAAGATTTCTACGTTACTATCACTTGTTGTGTTGAAGCAATGTTATATTTTCATTTTTGAGGGTAACAAAGTTTTCAAAAATGAAGTTTTATGGTTATCATCATTTAACAAAAAACTGTTACAATAAAAAATACTGTTATAGTAACCAAAAAAAGTGAAAAAAAATTTTTTCGGTTACTATCATTTTGCGATAACTTTGTACAATCTTCATAAAAATAATGATAGTAACATTAATTTTGTTATTTCATGATTACAACATTACTATTATTTTTTGCACTTTTGAGAGTATCACATTTTTCAAAAATCGAAAATATATTGTTCCTATCAGAAAAAAATACCGCTTCACTAAAAAACAATGACAGTAACGGAAAAAATTAAAAACATTTTTTTGGTTAATTTCTTCTCCAAAAACATTTATTTTTCAAA
Source organism: Panagrolaimus sp. LJ2400 (assembly GCA_024447215.1). NCBI lineage: Eukaryota > Metazoa > Nematoda > Chromadorea > Rhabditida > Panagrolaimidae > Panagrolaimus > Panagrolaimus sp. LJ2400. Next base: position 5,999,746 of record JAMRYA010000014.1, on the reverse strand, counting down.
ATTTGCTTCAACTAGAAGTTGATAGTAATCTTAAAAAATAAAATCAAAGGCTTACATCCATAAAAAATGGCAGAAAATTGCAAAACAATTATATCAATAAGTTTCTTTATACTTCTGATTATTTATTACTGGTCACTTGTTGCCTTTCTTTTACTTTAAAAAATCAGTGAGTCATGAGAAATTTTGTTGGAACGCGATGTAATTTGTTCATCAGCTTTTTACATAAAACAAAAGTGCATCTGTTTTTAAGCTGTTTCCATCATTCATTATTTATCACCTCAAAAACAAAACACAAAAAAATTTCATTTGCATTACCCCTACATTTTTTTAAAATTAAATTAATTTCAAAAAAAATGCAACACAAAAACACATGGATTTCACTTTTGCGTCATCACCGGAAGGTGCGCATTGCTTTTTTCAAAAAAGGATTTAAACTATATCTCCCTTATTTATTTTTTTGCTCTAATCCACTTGAAGACAGGGGTTCCGGTGTGTTTTTCTATGATTTTATGCTCTGACAAAAAAGATATATGCTAATCTAAATGTTAATTTATATGTGTTTTTATAGTGGTCATAAGATTTTTAAAAGGTTTTTGAAAAGATGTGTGTCATAGGGTTTAAAGTTTTTGTGACATTTTGCTTTACAAGTTCAAAAGCTTATATCCATGTTAGTAAATGGCTACAGTAAAAATAAATGAAAAACATATTTTTATAGACGATTTTTATCTTTGACTAATGTAGAAATAGATTAAAATGTTACGAGGAATTTGTGATTGATAAATTTTGCAAAAAAATGCTCCTTCAAAAAAGTTATATGCTAATCTAAATGCTCATTTATATGTGTTTGCGGCGTCATAAGACTTTTAAAATATTTTTTGGAATAAGTGTGTCAAGGGTTTAAAGTTTTTTTAACTTTTTTGTTGCTTGACAAGTTCAAAAGCTTAAAACCAGATTATAGCCATGTTATGGCTACAGAAAAAAATGCGAAAAACATTTTTTTAGAACGTTTTCTATTTGAGTAATGCAGACGCGTAGACGTAGATTAGAATGTTACGAGAAAGTTGTGATTAATAAATTTCGTAAAATCTGCATACGTGTCTATAATCTTGTGTTTAGCAATGAAATTTTAATACAGTAGTTCTAATAAAAATTAGAATGTATTTTTTCACTAGAATTACATTGTCATTAGTTTACTGTAATACCATATTCGACGCACTTTCACTTCGATTAACTTCAAAAAAGTTTTCTCTTTTGTTTTTAAAAAAAAAGAGTCATTGTTCGTTTGTCGTTCGTTCGTTCATGCTCACCTCATTATTCTCAAACTGCGCTCTATGCCGCATGTTGCATGCACAAATCTTTTTTTGCTTGCTTTTTTTTTTTTTTTACTGTTTTTTCCATTTCTGAGAGTAACGTTGTTTTCAAACTTTATTGGAACTCTCATTTTCGAAAATTGTTTTGTCTGTTGAAAATTTGCAGTAAAAATGATGACATTAACATTACATTTTCCATTTCAAGCTTTCTGTGTTACAAGTGGAGCGACTTTTTGCATTTTTGAGAGGAACAATAATAATTAATTTTTTAGTCACCCTTTTTATTTCCAAAATATTTAAATCACTGTATTTTTTTGTATCATCGATTTTAGTCTATCCTTTTTTGATGTCACAATTGTTATTTACAAATCCTATAAATATCCCTTATGTGACCAGAAGAAGGAAGATATAAACGTGTAATAATTGGCGGCACTGAAAAGAGATATATTATAATATCCGGATGGGCTTATTATTATTCGTTTTTTAACGTGACAATATTTTTTCGTGCTTTTTAATATATTGCCGTATATTTGGTTACAACAAACCGGAACAACCAAGAAAATGATTATAATGAACATCACAAGAAAAATACATAAACAAAAAATTACATAGTTTCGCATCATTCATAATTCATTAAGCTACATAGTAAAATGAAACAATTTTGACATATACATTTCAATAAATATTGGTTTTAATATGATATTTGCATTTAAACAAAAAAAATTAGATAATATACTGTAACATAACTTTGCCCAATAATCAAACAAATGAACAATATAACCACAGAATATTCATTTTAGGGTTGTCGAAATAAAAAAATTGAAATTTCGATTTTGAACTTTCTTTGACAAAAACAGGAATGTCAACTTGGCTGCATGATTTGTGCTACAAATCTTTAACAATCTTATCAAATTTGCATATTTGTCAGTACTGTTCCTGAATTTGCACATTTATTTATTATGACCTTGTTGGCAAATTTTGCATATTAAATACTGTAGCTTCATACTTTCTTCATTAATTAAAACATTGTTTTTTGCAAAAACAAGCTGTTTTCTTGAAACTGATTTTTTGTTCCTCATTCAACTTTTTTAAGCTACAAAGGTTAGTAGCGCAAAAAATTAATTTCTTTGAAACAAATTAATTTAATAATCTTCTTAAAACTAGAAAATTAATTGTTTTAATGCTTTTTTGTTGTTTTTAATTAAATTTTAAGTTGTTTTGCTCGAAGACATATTTTCAAAGATGACTCTTGCTGCAGCACAAAGTTTTTACAACTTAATCATCTTAACAATGTTTTTGAATTTAATTTGCAAAGTTTTAATCTTTTTCGGAACAATATTTTGCAAGCATTTTTATAACATTTTTCTTTTATGACTATTCAAGAATAATTATTATTATCATTACAACTATTTTTTTTTGTCATCTTTTTTTTCTTGGGAAAGAAGTACAAAAGCCAAATCTGAGAGAGATGAGATGAGACAAAAAGATAACTCATGCAAAAGCAGGGATCAAAAAAAGAGAGATGAAAAAGCGAAATATTAAAAATCATAGACAAACAAACAAAACAAAGGCTACAAAAAATGCTTACTACTTTGTTGATGTTAAGAGGTTAAAAGTCTTATTATAAAAATATACATCATCTATTTAATCACTTTCTTTTTTTCATGGATATTATTCTCAAAGAACAGAAATAAATAAATGCTAAAATTGTTAAAAAATCAAAGAACCACAAAAACTAAGGTTTCTTTTTGGCTCCAAAAAGCTTTAGCAAATAACGAGAGAAAAAAAATGTGTTTTAAAAGTGACGAATATTTTTATAAAAACTGCAAACTATTGCAATGACCAAGAAGCAAAAGTTAAAGATAAAGCTGAACTTTATGACAATTTATTTGTATGTAGACAACAAGCCATTAATGTGTTATGGGATAAAAAGCTTAAAATGATGCTATACAATAACTGCAGTAAGCTGGTACTATACCAAGATAATGCCTTAAGGTAAAGAACTAACAACTGTATCGTTTCTGTTATTTTTCTTATTTGATTACACCATTTTTTTAAAAAAAATTTCGTACTTTATTTAGCATATAGAAAACAGCCCAGACGGCTATATCCCTTTATTAAACCCAGTTTAGTTTTAAAAAATACTAGTATTAATCTTTTAACAACAGATTAAACCCTTTGATTTTGCACAAAATGATACCATTTTTACATAAAAATGTAACATTTCGAAATCCATCACTAAAAATAAATTTTAATAGTCCCCTCATTTTTCATAATTTCAAACCATTATATTCAATACTTTTCTAAATAACGGGTCTCATAGATTAAAAACTATGCTTGTTTTCTTTAAAATCCACTAATAATAATAATATTACTTTTTATCTTTTAATAACTCTCTTGTTTATTTCTCTGCTTTTTTAATAACTTTTTAATGAGAATTTGTTTATTTTTATGGAAAAAAAGCAATATGTAATGTTTTTTATGAATTTTTATTACTTTTGAAGGAGACAGCTGGCTAATCTAACATTGAACTTTAGATTTTTAAAGAGAATAGTGATAATTAAAAATAACATATGAATCATTTTTAGTTGTTTTTCTTAGGAATTTTAGAGTAACAGACAACAATAGAGCAGCATAAAAGCTCAGCATAGTAACTAGCACATTGGTAAAACGTTGAACCTCATATCCACCGTTCGATAATTATCTCATCCAGAAAGATCTTTTTTTTAATTGGTTTTTTTGCATGCTATAGTTTCTAGTAACAATAATAATACTAACATTAAATTTTTTATAATAAGATTTGAATGGTACTATCACTTTTGCCATTTGTGGTAGTAACAAAAAATTTTTATTATTACTTTCATTTTATGAAAAAAAAACGCATAATAGCCAAAGAAATCAATAGCAAAATTTTTCAAGCTTTGTCCTTACAAGTAAATTGGCATTAAAACAATAATCCAGCAGATCTTTTCATACTGTAGCAATAACCTTTTTAAAATATGCGCATTTTTAGTTATTGCTTTTTCCAAGAAGTGAAGCTCTGAAGATATCTTTTGTTCATTTGTAGTTGCCATTTACCGTTTAACCTTTTTTTTTTCTCTTCCTTTTCTTTTTTTTAAGTATTTTGTGTTATGTTTAAGTGCAAAAAAAAATCACATGCCTTAACCTTACTTCTTGCTAAATGACATTTTAATGAATAAATATATGCGTTATTTGCATGCATTATTATTTGCAATATAAAACCTTTAAAATCATTTTTGCAACAACAATGTAATTAAAAAGGGTTCTTTTTTGTAAAACTTTTGTGCTTACAAAGAAATAGAAGACTGACTTTTTGAAAAAGTGCCCAAAATGTCATTGGTCGCTTTCGTCTTCGTAACAATAGCATAAATTATTCTCTTTTGAAAGAATACCTGAAATGCCAGCAGTGCCTTTTGTCTTTTCTGTTAATCATGCAAGCAACAAACTTCATTACCGTATGCCGCTCCAAATATTTTAATGCCATTAAAAACTCTGGTTTTCAAAGAAATGCCAACAACAATAGCTTTGTCTCCTGGTAAATAGCGTCATAAAAAAACTATCACTTCCTTAAAATTTTCTATTATTGGCTTTTCTTTACGCAATTTTGTTTAAAGATTGTAGGTTTAAATTTGGATGAGATTTTGTAACATATAATATTTCTTCATTTTCTCAAATATTTGCATATCTTTTTTATCTTTTTTTTTTCACTAAACTTGGTGATACTAATGCAAACTTTTTTATTTTAAGACTTCAGTGTTACTATCACTCTCATCTTTAGAATTTCTAAAATATTGAAATTCCTCTGTGTACTATCATTTAAGGAATACAAGTAACATCAATCACAAAAAAACAATAGCGAGTTTTCGGTAACTTTTCGTCCGCAGACAACTTGCATATTTTCCCAGTGATGACAATGATAGTAACGTTTACATTTTCATTTTGAGATTTCAGCGTTATTATCTCTTATGTTGTAATAAAGCGGCTTTTTTAAAGCATTTTTGAAAAAATAAAGTTTTTTTGTTAAAATCGTTCAATGACAACTCCACAAAAAGTGATATTTATTTAAAAAACACACAAATCAAATTTTTTGGTTACTTCCAAACGACTTTCTTGTTTTTCAATTGAAAAGATGATAGTGGCATTAAATGTGTTTGTCTCAATTTTTTTCTATCTATAAAAAGAGTGATAATAATTAAAAAAGCGATACTTTGAGTTACAATCCTTCCACCAAAGATTTGCACAATCAAAACTAAAAATTTTCTATCTAACGTTATTTATAAAAAAACTATCAGTTCCCTGAAAATTTACTTCTTCAAAAAACCTTTTTTCCTTCTTCTCCTTCTTCTGATTACGTAAAAATGCTCATTTATTTATTTCTTTAAAAAATTGTACGTTCCAAATTAGACTTTTTCTTTATTTTTTGAACAAAAAAAATGCACATATAAAAAGTATTGCCAGGTTTCAGTCTCGTGACTGACTAGTGACTCTCTTTCTTTGACTTTTAAGAAAATGCATAAACAGAAATTAGTAAAAAAAACTTTTCTTTTTTGGTACAATTCCAAAAACGAACCTACAATAACTTTTTTCTATGCTTTTTACGTAAAATATTAATTATAGTTTTTTTGTAAGTTCTTTTCTTTATCTTTTTTTTGAATGCTGTACTTTGATGAGGCAAGTCTTTGTATGGGTAGACGACGGCGGTGGCTTTTTTAGACATAAACAAGTTCAAAAGACAAAATATGAAAATTAGGAGTTGTTTCTTCTTGTTCCGGAATCAGGATAGGCCATAATAATAACAAGTTTAAAGAACGATTAGTTGTTGCGTGTTTCATCAAGGTTAAACATGGGCAACTTGTTTATGTCTCTGTATAAGTCTATGAATAGTAAGCATAATTAAAAATTATCCTTTTCCGGTTGGACATGGGTCATATAACAAGTTTAAAGAGCGACAAGGGGTTCATCAAGATTATGTACATCAACATCCGGTTCATCTTTTTGTCTGTGAATAGTGACCATAATTAAGGAAACAAGCTTGCGTGTAAACAACAGAGTTTTCTAGGATGTGAGCTGTCTTGTTTCGTCTAACAATACCACCTTTGAAGCGCACAATGCCATCATCAGCCTAGATTGATGCTATATTGAAAGCATTTTTGTGTAATTCAGATGTCTTCATTGTGTAACTAGACTCACTTCTGTTTACAAAAAATAATACAGTATGTCCTTGTTCAGGGTGGACATAACAAGTTTAAAGAGCGACTAATGTTTCATTCAGCTTTTACACATCAACATCCGGTTCAACTTGATGTCTATGAATAGTAACCATAATTAAGGAAACAAATTTACGTGTTAAAACAAGATTTTCCAGGATATTAGCTATCTTGTTGTGTCTAATAAGACCACCAATAGTCCACAATGTCATCATCAGCTCTATTGAAAAAACCATTATATTTCATCAGAAAAGCGTGCTTAAACTAATATATATTTTTGATGACCTTACAATTTTAGTCAGCTTCAGTTAGTTAGCCAATGACAGTCAGGAAGTCACAACTAAACAAGACATGCTTAATCTCTTTCAACATGTTTTTCCTTCAAGAATGAAATATGAATTAAATTCAAAAGTTTAAGCTCTCTGTATTTTTGCCAAGCTTTCATGAAGCTATTAATAGCATCAATAATATAGCATAAAAAAACATCCACATACACTATTATTACAAAAACTACTTTGTACTTCTGCCCTGCCAGACGACGACGATGAAACAACTTAGCTGTTGTTGACAGTGAAAAAACATGACTTATCAAAGTTTCTATTTTTAGTTACTACGTTTTTTTTTAATAAACGTACAAATTAATGCTTCTTTTTTTTGTAAAATTTTTTTGTTCATCTAATTTTTGAATTCTTTATTTTTGTGTCGTATGAGAGAAAAAAAAAGAATAGCGTTTTTTTAATGCCTCCTCAAAACTCAAGAAAAAAGTTGTATGAAAGTACTTTCTCGTGATTTTTGAGAAGTAGAAAATGTGTGCATTTTTGGAAATATAAAAAATTTGACGCAAAAATCGTAGGTAGCAAAAAAAAAGAAAGAAGAAAGCATAAAACAGAGAACAACTATAAAAATTTGAATAAAAATTACTGTAGTTTTATAATTTTTAAACTAAAAAATATTATATGCGTGTGTTTAAACGATAGGATTATATGATCGCAATATTTTATGGACACAAGTTTTATCTAAATTTTGAACACTATGCAATGCTTCATCTTAGCTATGCAAAATCTGTAATATAATTTTGTAAAAATCAAAACAGGAACGAGAAATTTTTTTTTCATTTTAATATTGAAATATCTATGAAACTTAATGTTATCGAAAAAATAAATGATTAAAATTTAACAGTTTAATTTATTCTTACCATAATAATAACAAGTTTATAGTATAGTAGTTTTAGTAAACATCGATAGCAAAATTAATTTTTCAAATTTTTGTTTTGTCATCGATGTTTATCTGCCTTTGATAAATTTGCAAAACACAAAAAGGAGATAGTTTGTAGTTAATGATGCTTATCAAACAATTTTGATTTTACGAATTATCTAAATTAGATTAGCCAGACAATTTAGTTGATGAAACTTTCATGTTTCCTATTACTGTCATGATGAAAGTAATTTTAAAATTTCTTTTTTAAATTTAAGGTTATTGCCACAGTTGTAAATAATGAAAACATTATATTTGTGACTTCTCATGTAGCTATCTTTTTTACATCGTTATTTGACCTATTGGCATACTATAGTGAAGGAATAGCTTTTAGGGATATATGATATCTAACAATTTTGCAAATTATTAAAATTTCATCTTTTAAATCATATGTCACATTTTTAACTATCATTGATGTCTCACTTTTTTCAATATTTTGTTCAAACTACAATATTTTTGTTTTACCTCCAATACAAAAAAGTGAATCAAATATATTAAATTTTTTTTCTTACCACACCTTCTGTCTCCTTTCTCTTCCCAGATTACTGTAGATTTTTTTATGCATATTTTGTGTCAGATATTTTTTTTGTTTCTTTAATCCCTTTTTACAAACAAAACAAAACATACAAAAAAAGAACACATATATTCCATTAAAAAAATAACGTCAAACGTAATAATTTTCTTTAAATCTCTTCCTAAAACTATAAGATCCTCAAAAAATTGTGTTTTTTAAATAACGCAAAAAATTTAAAGCTGAATTTGCTCCTTCAAATTTTTTGGCAGTTACTTTTGTTTATAGAGCAGAGATAAAAAATGAGTCAACTACTTGTTTTCTTTGAAACTGGATGCTTTTTTTAATTTATTTTAATGCAAAAATTTTTTTGTATGTTTCTTTTCTTTTATTTTTGTTCCTTATGATTTTTTGATTTTTGAAAAAGCTTTTTTTTGTATTTGTAGGTGCGTGTGTTTTAAACACTGCACATTACAGTATGCTTTTTATTTTTAAAAGGAAAAGTGTGTGTATGTTTTCACTTGCCAAAGTGACGGTTTTTCTAAAATTTAAGTCATCAGCTATGCAAAAGTTTCGCTAAAATATGCAAATTTGTCAAATAACAATGAACAATGATAGTAACACCGACATCAAACAATAATTTTTATTACATCACTGTATAACAGTAAACCCAAAAAATGAAAAAGGATAGTTTTCGATTATTTCCTTTTTGAAACATCATAAGCAATTTTTTTGATTGAACCGAAATTTCGATTTCGGGAAATCAGAGAGTATGCAAATTATGCACTTATAAATACATTAATGAGCAAAATTGTTTTATTAACACATTAATTTTTTGGCATTAATTTTTATTTGTTATCAAATTATATCAGTTCAAATTTGTTATTCTTACTGCATGGCATTTGAGCTATTAAATTACACTAACAAATTTTTTGATGACTTTAAAAATAGCTTTCTTTTTTCTGACGCCAAAAATAACACTTGTTATTATAAGTTGTTTAAAACTATTTTTTCTGCCAAAATTATGCTTTTATAAGCATCAAAGATTTTTTCAAACTTAACTTATAATTTAATATTTGTGCTGTTGGCATTATCAATCCTATTACCATTTTGCCAAGTAATCATTTATAATCATGTTTAAGTCAAGCAAGTACTTGTATGTGTTATGGTACGTACAATAATAACAGCATGTTAGTTTTATAAAAGTTCAGATACCAAATTTAGAAAAATAAATAAACTTTTAAGGTATGTAATTTAATTTTTTATTTAGTGAGCTATGAGTAATACGTAAATAACTACCAAATGTCAATGAGGCAATTGATATTTACTTTATTTACTTTATATATATTTAATAAACGTATAATGAGATTTATTAGGATATAAAAATAGAACACTACATAAAAATAATAAATAAATAAATAAAACAAATATATGATATCAGTAATTAGAATAATAAAAATAATAAAAACAAGAATTACGCATGTAAATATTGCATAGCAACTGTAATAGTTCACTAACAATAAAAAACTAAAAATAATTAAAAACGTCAAAAATGATAGAAACACATAAAAAATAACTATCAGACTTAGCACTATTAACACAAATATGTTTTATTTAATTAACTGAATGCTATTTTCGAAGTTTCTAATTTTTGTGTGCAAGGAAAGTTATCGCTTTTTTGGTTACTATCAATCTTTTGAGCAGTAATTTAAAATAAAGCTTTTGAGAATTCCGCTACTCTCAAAAATGTGAAAAAAACCGATTCAATAAAGAAAAAATGATTGTTACAATGTATTTCTAAAGAATATATTTAATGTTACTGTCATCTTTTTTCTGGAAAGTTGATAACCAAAAACTTTTGTATTATTGATTACAATCATTTTTTGAATGATCGCTCATAAAATGGAAATAACAATAAAATTAATGTTTTTGGAAAGTTTGTTGCTTTTATAGAAAACGTTCCATTAAGAAAAAATGATAAAAAAATTTAGTATTGTGTAGGTCCTAACACCTACTAATCCTCAAAGCAATACCAGTTTATCGACGAAAAAAAAAAAACAATAAATTTTGTGTTATTAACTATCAGTGCTTTTATAAGAAAATATGCCATAATATGTAAATTTTCATTGAAATAGTTTTTCACTTTCATTTTTGCGTTCATGAGTTTAGTAGTGTCAAATAACAAAGGATATTTCACTTGGACATCCTGCACTTTTTACCTCTGTAATTTAACCGTCTGTTTTCTGTTTTGCTGTTCTTTTAACCATCGTTTTTTTTGCTAATTTTTTTTATTCTCTTCTCTGAATTAATTTTTTGTTTAGCCAATACGTAGCCAATTATAAGAAATTAATTAATCCAACCTCCTCCAGAAAATACAGTATTATTAATTTGTAGTCTTCTTTTCGTTACCGTAGTTTTGCCAAAAGTATATTTATATTTATTATTTGTTCTATATGAAATTTCTTAGAACTTTAAATGTATATATTTTTTACAAAAAAACTGTTTTTAATTAGTAAATAAGATGTAATGTATATACATACCAGTGTGGAATCGTATACATATATAAAAGCTTTTTTATTTATACACTTTTTTTTGCTATACAATTTTTAAATGTCAAATATTTTTTTTTATTGAAAAAAAGAATGAAAGCAATGCAAAAAAAGTTGTTTACATTTTTTTCTTCTGTGGATATTACTTTTTTGGGTCTGTTTTTTTGGAACGAACTATTTGTACGTAAAAAATGTGTTTTTTCTTGTTAATGGATCATGAAAGCTTTTTGTGCTGGGAAATGAACTGAAAGTGAAAGAGAAGTGCATTTTGATGAGGTCAAAAGTTATTTATTATTTCTTCAGAAAATACTTTTTTGTGTATTTTGTGAAGCTGCTACTGCCAAAAATGAACCAATAAAGATACAAAGATTCTTAATCTAAAAATAACGACAGGCAGTTTTGGAATTGAAAAATTTACATGATAGTAACGTTTAATTCTCAATTTGGGAATTACAGTGTTTTTATCACTATTTTTTGTATTGAAGCAGTTTTTCGATTTTTTTAATAGCAACAAACATTTTCAAAATCTGTGACTCGTTTCACAAAGTAGCTGAGCTACTTTTTTTTAATGGTATTATCAATTTGCGATAGAACTGTTACAAGAATGATATTAACCAAAAAAACTATAATGGGTTTTTTTTGGCTACTATTTTTTTAACCTTCAAATATTCCCAGCACAAGAGCACTTTCTTGATTCGTTAACACAAACAAAATATTTAACATTTTTACGTACTTATGAGCTCAAACATTTGTTTTGGACAAAAAAGATTCTGCGATCTTTGAAAATCTGCTTTGAAGGTTGTTGTTCTAGATGCCATCAAAAATGAACCAAAAATTCAAGCAAAGTCTTTTTCTTCCAAAAATACTGGCACGTGTTTGCTTCTGCTGTTTTTGAGGTCATTTTTAGAACGATGTAAATTTTGATGTTTATTTATGTGTTTTAATTGTTAACGGATCACTGGAGGCTTTTTTTGCTAGGAAATGAAAATGAAGAAATAAGGTCAAAAGTTATTTCGTACAAGACTGCCAAAAAAGCGTTGCGATCTTTGAGAAGCTACTGCTGCTAAAAGCAAACTTTTTGATTCCTAAAAAATACTGGCACGTGCTTGCTTCTGCTGCTGCTTTGCTGGCTTTTTAGGACATTTTTGGAAACTGCTTTTTTTCTGGAACCATAAACCCTTTCTTTTCCTTATTATTTGACTTTTAAAAAGTTTATTTTGTTTTGATCGCTTGAATGAATGTGCCTATCTTACTTCTTGCTGCTCGCTTTGCTTAAGTGCATGAGAAAATGTGATACTCCAAGAAAAGAAAAAAAAGAATGGATGTGTGCCAAAAATGGAATTATTTTTATGATTTATGATTATCAAAAAAAGCTTGATCAAAGTTTTATTTTTGTTTGCGGCTATTTTTGGGATGCAAAGTATAGAACATACTTTTTTGACCTTTCAAATTTTTTGAACAATTTTTTGTTGCATTTTTTTTACGTTTCCGGAAGCGTTTTTCCAAAATCATATTTCAATAAATTAATTGAAACAATGTAATAGCTTTCATTAAAATTGAAATAATTTCAATATTGATCAGTAAGTTTTTCGATATACATTTATCATTAAGTCAAAGATTGTAGACATTTATTACAATCTTTGACTTAATAATGTCTGAAATCAAAAAATCGATGTTTCGTAGAATCGAAATTATTAGATATGCATAGTCTTCTGAAAACTATTCCCTCTTGTAATATGCAAATTTGGATAAAAAAAGATAGTAACACAAAAATTAGCACAAATATTTTTAACCGTAAGAAGTAAAAAAAGAAACACTTTGATTACTTTCATTTTGATAGTAACACAAATAAGTAATCAACAATTTTGATTTCCTGTTCATGTGATAGTAATATTAAAATTAAAGAAAATTTTTTACTGTCAAAATTGAATTACCATATTTTCGATTTTGCTGATCCCTTGCTTCTAGACGTGACTGTTTTGCAATTTCTCAAGAAAAGCTAAAAAAGAAATCTTTGACTCTTTCTTCTGTTTTGGTCTGGACTTTTCTGGTTCTTCCTCGCTTTCAACAGAGTCTTGTTTTTTTGATCTTAAAAAATGCTATTCTTAAAAAAGCACACAAAAAAGAAAGAGAGAGACTAAATCTTGAGCTTGTTTAAAGGTTATTTCTATTATATTTTTTATTGCTGCTTAAAAATATGATTATCCCTGCTTCAATAATTTTTTGCTTGCTTTTTTTAAAACATCTCTTTTTTCTGCAAAAAAAAATAAAAACAAAAACGTTAAAGATCAAATAATAATAATTAATCTCTATGAACGTGCAAATTATTATTATATAAAGATTTAATAATAATGTTTAATTCAAAAAGCAATAATAATTAAAAATTATTAAATTTAACAACAAAAAAACTATACAATTTTCCATTTTTAGATTTTAGTTTTATCCACTTAAGTGTGGCTTAATGCAGCCTTATATGGTTATATGTGTCTTTTGAAGATGCTAGTCTTCTTCTTTTTATTTGAAAGATACTAAATCCTTGCAAATCCCTATCTTTCATCTTTCAAGGATAATGATAAATTTAGCTCTTTTGCTTCTGCTTCGCCCTCGCTTTTTTTCTTCTTCTCCGCTTTTTTTTGTGGTAAAAGGATTATAGTCACTTAAAAAAAGGAGATGATTATTATTTAATTTTATCTCTTTTTTATATTTAAATTACTTTGCAAAAAAAATAGTTTTTTTGGAAAATTAAAATTAATTGAAAATATGCGTATTCTTCAAGGAAATCATGATTTGAATGATAGGTATCTCCCGTATCTAACCAGAAAGTTTGATGTCAAAGCATAGCAAATTAAGCATATTATGACAAAAGTGAGAGTAATGAAAAATTTTTTAATTTCAGTTTTTGGTGTTACTTTCATTGTGGTAGTAACATCAAAAACTAAAAACAAAAAATTTGGTGTTACTCTCACCTTTGTCATAGCGTGTTGAATTAAACACCATGGTAGCAACATTGAAATTTTTTTTTAGATTTCAGCGTCACTATCTATCCCTTTTGATATTTTTTGGTAAAATAATGACAGTAATAACACTGTGGCTTAAAATTCTAGCATTACTCTCAGTTTTTATTGGAGCAGCTTTCAAATGTTTGGGAGTAATCAAAATTTTAAAAAAATAATTTTGCTATTAATCTCATTTTACAAAAAACCACTTCAATTGTGATAGTAACCTAATAAGCAAAAATAAAAGTTTTTTCGTTACTATCCTTTCGCAAAATAATATAAACCCTGATATTTGCTTCACACAAAAAATCCTACTTTTTTTGAAAGGATTATAGTCACTTTATAAAAAGCAGATGATTATTATTATCTTTATCTCTCTTTTTTTAAATTACTTTGCAAATTTTTGAATAGCTTCTTTATTTGGTAAATTTAAATTTTCAAAAAAGTTGTTAAAGTATTATAGTCGGTGGGAGAGGAGAGAAAGGATAAGAAAAAAGGTTAAAAGACAAAAAAAGAATAATTTTGCAAAAAGAACTTTGTAAAAAAATTACATAAAAGACTATAGGATATCCGTCTTATTTTCACAGGAGCTGTTGTCAGCAGTTGTGGTGGTTTTTGGTATAAAAAAGTTTATGAGAAAAAAACAGCGACGTGAACAACGTTTACACACACTTCTACAAAACATTTAATTTTTAAAGACAATAGATATAATCTGTGAAAATTAAGAAACAAAAGAAACAACAAAAACATAAAACTTAAGTTAACAATATGCTACAAACAATTTTTTTGTTGTCTATGAGTAAAAATGCTGTTGTTGTAGAGCAAAGGTTACTGCCATTGTTTCGCAAGAAAACATTTTTTTGATAAATGGCAAAAGTGCATTACTGTAAGTGGGTTATTTAATGAATTAATTGTTTAGCAGAAAGTGTGGAAAAAATAATAATTTAATAAACTTTTTGTAGTCTTTTTATAAAAGAACAAGTACCGTATACTTGTAGTTAAAATGTTTATTAGGCATAAATAATTAACCGGTTATAAAATTTTTGGGCATGCTGATTGATTGAGGTTAGATGTTCACATTTGTTTTTTAAAAAATTGTCCTGGACATGACTCGAACCACTAAAAAAAATGTGTCATATGCAAGCGCACTATACCACTCAACTGCAATCGAGCCTCGTTATTGCCTGCCCCGCTTGTTGCGGTGACCTCGATCTTAAGTGGTCTGTGCTTGGTCCTTTCTAAAGGAATTCAATGCAAATGGACATCATTATTACGTTGACCTCGATCTTTTTTTCGCGGTCCCTTCGAAAACATAATAACGAGGGTCGACTTTAACAGCAAAAGTGAAAGACAACCTGTGAATATTTTGTAGTTCCTTATGTTTCAAAAAGAGGATTTCTAAATGGTTTATTTTTATGTTTCATGTAAGCTTCTTTGACAATAGTTTAGCTTCACGTGTTTCAAGAAAAAGTGTTATAAAAAGGTGATAATACAAAACTGGTCATACAAGGACATGAAAAGAAAAGAAAAATCTATTAACTTTTAAAAAATTCCAAGACAAATAGTGATCTAGAGTTTTAAAAAACAACTACTACAACATTTAATTTACTTATGAATTGTTGCTCTTGTAGTAATCTCATCATAGTATTAAAAATTTATGAAAAATGAATATGGCGTCATTGAAATTAATAAACTTATAAAAACCAGGGAAATAACATACACATGTTTTTTGAGAATTGCTTAATTAATGAATTGTTGTTTGTTGTTGATTCATGTATGTTGTTAGACGGAAATTTAAGAAATGACGGAATTAAGCAAAATTAAACTTCTTCTTACATATCCTTGTTAGTCAAGAGCAAAAGCAATAGCAATAATAATTAAATCTTTAATGACGGAAGAAAAATTAGCAGCTTATAACAATAAGGAAAAGAGGTCAAAACAAAGATGATGATGATGACAAAGAAAAAGATTAAAAACCATCAGTAGCAGTAAAGAACTACAAGATGCATAAATTTTCGGTGAAAAGGAAATTTTATGCAAATTATGACGTTTAAAGAATTTTTGTTATTAAAAAAGATTATTGTGTCTGACCTTTGCGTGTCTTTAGACCGAAAATAGTCAAAAATATTTCTATTTTAAAAACAATAAAAATTTAATGGTAGAAATTAGTGTAGTTTCGATTATGTATGATATTTTCGATTTTCAAATTTCCATTTTCGCAGAACTATATTTCCATCGCTAAAAATCTTGAACAACATGTTGCGTGCTTCGTCTACTGGTTTCAGTGCTGGTTTGTCGTGATTTTTTTTAGAACGAGAGTAATCAAAAAACTCTGTTTTTTTTGTGCTTACTTAGTTTTTTTAAAAGAATAATAGCAATAAAATTTTATTTTTTGAAAAATGTGTTACTTTTAAAATGCACAACAAAAGATTAAACTACTACAAAGACAGAAATAAACCATCTTAAAATCCTCTTTCTTGAAACACACGAAAATACTAACTACTATAATCCATAACAGTTCCTCTTGAATCATGTCATAAACCGCCCTTATGTGACCTTCTTAAACCACAAAAAGCAGAAGATTATCACTAAATCGGCCTTGATAAAACCCTACCCTTCCTTATGTGCTGTTTATCCGTCATGTTATTATCCCTTTGCCCCTTTAAGGGATGTATTTCTTTTTTTAGCTATGGAAATTGTATTTTCTTAAAAATTGGGTTTTAAATTAATGAGTGGTTATTGTTTCCTCATGAGTAGTATCAAGGAAGAAAATTAGAGCCATAACTCATGAGGATACTTTTTTTTTGCTCTTCCGTGTGTATTAATGCTGTAATTTTGTTCTTTCTCTTTGAATGAATATATACTGTATGATTAAATGTGTCATTTTTTTTACAATTATGAAAAAAACGTGTTTTTAAAGTTGTAATTGAAAAAAGAAGAAAAACTTTTGAGGTATTATAATTGACGAGTTGTTCATCTGACTTGGCAACCTCACACAACTTGTGTGATGGCCCAGTCAGATGAGTGTAAATGTCTTCAGGAGGTTGTTGTTAGTCATTGTAGTTTTTGTGCAATGAAGTGTACTCAGCAGCTAAAATACATACATAATTTACATAAAAAAATGTATATTACAATTAACACATTTTTTTTAACATTTGACAATTTACAATTCACACTGCTCACAAAGCTCACAATTAACAATTAACAATTAAACACAAAAACATGTACATTCACACATTTATACTTACATACATATATAACCAACATCATACAGGGTGCTTCAAGAAATGTGCCCCTCGTAATTTGGCTTTCAAATTAATACTGTTCAAGTAAACCAAAAATGGACTTCACAGTCCTTCTTAGCACCCCCAGGCATTGTGTTTTCATCAAAAAAATCAAAATTTTGAGACAAAAAATTTTCGAGTTCAGCTTGGTCCCCCCTGTGAAAAAAAACTGAACTTCACTCAAGTGTCAAATAAGAAAAAACTTCATTTTTTTCACAGGGGGGACCAAGCTGAACTCGAAAATTTTTTGTCTCAAAATTTTGTTTTTTTTGATGAAAACACAATGCCTGGGGGTGCTAAGAAGGACTGTGAAGTCCATTTTTGGTTTACTTGAACAGTATTAATTTGAAAGCCAAATTACGAGGGGCACATTTCTTGAAGCACCCTGTACATACATACAAAGACACACATATTACTACCTTTCCATTTCCACCACTTCACACTCTTTACATCTAAAAATAACTCATTATTACCAACATTTACAAACACAATGAATTTCCGCTGATTAAATGCCATGAGAAAAAAAGAATGAAAAAAAACTTTGCCACATGTTTTAACCCTTGTGATATTTATATATATGCATATATATTTATTTCCTTTTCACAATTGCTAATCAAAGAAAGAAAACTTTTTTTCTTTACAAATTTTTCTGCTGTTTTTGAGTGTCACCGGAAATGATAATGTTTAAGTTTAAGAACCTATTGAGCGCAACTTATGAATGACAATTTTCAAGTTAATGTGCAAAAAAAAGCTTTTTTAGATTTTTGAGAGTATTTTTGAAAATATAAACTTTGATATTACTATCTGTGCGCAAAAAATCAACAATTTCCACGGTCATTGCTGTTTCAGCTGATAATCATTTGTGCAACATTTCGATCATAAAAATTTTTTTTTGCATACTTACAATCTAAATTAGTTTGCATCAAATTATCATACTATCATTAATTGGCTACTATCCACTTCTAGCATAAAACCAAAAGTTTCTAAGAAAGCTATAGTAAACTAAAAACTATCAACAAGATTAATCTTCCATAATTTCCTGTCAAAACTATACAACAACATTCTAGAATTAATAATTCTAAATCTCTTTGTTCTTCTTTTTCTTGTTACAGTCCAGACCAAAAACTATTAAGCTTTTTTTCTGTGTTTTCAGACACTTAATATCTTTGCATAATCGTTAAACAAATTGGCATTTAAGAGTTCTTATATAAAAATGTATAAATGTTGCAAGATTAAAAACTACATTTCCTTTTTATCAAAAATACGGTAATATTTTGTTATTATTATTTTTAAAGAGCGCATTTTAGCAGAAACTTAACAACAGCGGAAGATCAAAAAATAGAAGATGAGACAACAAAAAACAATTTTTTTCTTATCCTTGCTTTTTCTAATCTTTCCTTCCTATATTTATGGCATTATCCTTAAAATTTGCATATTTGCATAACTTTTTAATCTTATAATTCGCCATCTGTCATTTTTGGCCTACAGTAATTTTAAAACCAAAACACCAAAAATCTTTTAAAATTAATTAAAATTAATTTTTAAAAATACAAAAAGTTTTTTTTTGAAGATTCACAGAAAGCATCGTTCTAATAAAAACTATTGTTGTTTGTCGCTGCTGTCTAAAAAAGTACTTTCTTCGGGGGCAATAAATTTTTTGTAGCATTGTTGAGACAGCGGCGGCAACAACAAAAAAAAGAGGTTCTTCCAAAAAAAAGTTTTTTTTACGTTTTTTACGTCAAATTTTTTTGTGGTATGTTTTTTATATCTTTGAACATGCAAATTTGAGTGTGCGTTGTTGTCGGACGCTTTTTTCACAAAAGTTTAGAGAAGAACTATTTGACGCATTTTCAAGTATTAAAAAGGCAAAAAAATTCAAAATTTAAATTTTGCATAATAGCAGATAGTATTACTATCATTGTTCATAAAAATCTGACAAGTCTGCATAGCATAAGAAAGGCATTGTTTTTAGGGTACTTTCATAATTTAATGTTACAATATTAGCTTTTTACATTCGCTCTTCGCTCATTAATTTCTTAAACCCCTGAACATGAGTAGCATTGAAACTGTTTTAACATGTCGCATCTACACTACATGCCAAAGATGACCTCCATTGAATGTTTACAGTTTTTCCACTTTGCACCTAACCATATCCGCCGGAAGCATAATAACATTGCTACTCTATATTTAGCTTTTAACTTTTTCCATTTTTAGTAACACTTTTTTTCTAGTCCCTTAAAAAACTTTTCCGGTGGTCTTTCTCTTTCAGCTCATTGCATATTTTTACACACATACACAAAAAACAATATTTTTTTCTTCTACAAAACTTATTTTTTTCAACTTTTTCACCCTTTGTTTGCGTGAACGGCTAAATATGCGTGGCACTTTGCCTCCGCAAAGTGTAAGAAGCAAGCATTCGAATAAAAAAACAAAAGACATTTTTTGTACAAATAAAGTTCAAATTTTTTTTTGAATTTTGCTAAAACAAAAAAAGGGCAATAAAAAATTTGAAGTTTCGACGTAGAATAGTTTTTTTGTTGTACAAAGTATTTTTTTGGAATGTAAATATTTTTGAGAAAAAAAAAGAAGTGAACTGAATGGGATTTCATTGTTTTGGAGAAATTTTTATTGTTTTTTGTTAAATTCAATAATAAAATTTTTTAAAGGTTAATAATTAATAATTAATTGAATTATTATTATTAACTTTTTGTATAGTTAAAGTTTGATCAATGAAAAGTTTATTTTTTTGTAAAAGTTGATAGAAATAGGACTACTGTAAATGGATTAAAGGTTAAGTTTGAAAAGCTCATTAAAGAAAAGGCCTCGTTTTAAACAAGATTTTTATGAATGTATATGAAAATCAGGATACATCAAAAAAGACATATATGCAAAGATAAATACTAACAATTGTAAGTTTATTCCAAGGTGGACTCAAACCTGCTACCTCTTGTTCAACATGCTGCACCTCTGCCACTGAGCTACTTAAACAGTTTTCAATCACTCATTTTTAACGACAAAAAATAGCGCAAAAAAGCATCTTTCATTTCTTTATAAAATTTTGAACCATTCATTTCTATACTTCTTTGTTACATGAAAGAATGGATATCCCTGATTTTCAGATACACTTTTAACAAAAAAAAATTTGAGCAATATAATCAGCTGACAAAAAAACTTCAAATTTTTTTATTGTGAGATATGCCAAAAGTTAAAAACTGTTATTTGCCGCGGTGTTCACGATTGTTAAAACTGAACGATCAAAAAAATTTTAGAATGTCTCTTTGGCAGAGATGCAGCCCCGGTAGCCAGTAGTAACTCGCGGGTTGGAGTCCACCTTGGAGCAAAAATCGTTTTTGTTTATGCTTGTATTTTTCATTGCATCTTCCATGATTCTCTGAGTTAAGAATAAAGTTTGTTCCATTGGCATTCTTCGGAAATGTTTAAGTAGTGCAGTGGCTGAGATTCTGCCCAGCAGCCAAGAATTGCAGGTTCGAGTCCACTTCGAAACAGAAATAGCAGGTAACAATTATTTGAGTTATTTTTCTCTTCCCTATTGTTCCCAATATAATTCATTCATAAAACAGTTCATCTTTTACTCTCCCTTTAATAATAGTATTTACATTAGTTGAAAGTTTATGTTCCTTGTTGTCATCATAGCAATTATTCATCACCATCTTTGTTCTCTGTCTATTTGCTTTTTTGTTCTCTACAGTTACATTAAATTATCAGTTTTATTATTCAAATGACCGAATAATTATAAGTTTTTTAAACTTTTAAATATAATTAAATTATCGTATTTCCATTAACAAAGTTTTTGCTCTTGACGTGCTACATTTAACTTACTCATGTCTTTACACAAACTTCCTTATCCTATTTTTGAAATCTATAATTTTTTAAAGCAATAAAAAAATTTACTCTTTAATGTACTTTAAGATAATAAGTTCGAAGAAAAAAAATGTTAATAACCTTTGCTTGACTAATAATTTTAAGTTCCTTTTAAGTGCTACTGTAGACTTTTTTTTGCAAATAATTAATAAAAGTTTATACTTAGTAATTGTAATTAAGGTATTAACAAGTTCTACAATCTTTTTTGGCATATAAATGTTTTAGGGTTATATTTTTACAAGAGTTTCGAAATATTTTTTTTGAGAGGATAGTAACTATAAAAAGTAGTTTTTGCTTTTTTTGATTACTATCACTCTTTTTTGTTGAAGCTTTTTTTCACAGAATGATAGCTCCTCCAACTTATGATAGTAACACAAATAATAGAAGGAGATTCAATGTTACTCTCGTCACTCTAACTGAAGAATATGAAATTTATCTTTGGAAGGATAGTAACCTAAGAAATTATGTTTTTGTTTTTTGGTTACTATCACTTTTATAGCAGTTTTTCCCCAAATATGATAGTAACAATAAAATGTGATTTCCGAAATTTTTGTTACTATCAAAAATGCAAAAAATGATAGCAATGCAAAAATGTTAAAATTAAAATTTACTGTTACTTTCATTCCTATTCACTGAAACTAGACAAGTTTTACAACTTGCACTTTTACAATGATCCCTTTACAGCTAGCTCTCGTATATAAAAGTCCTTGAGATGGTCATTGATCAAAAGTTTAAAGTTTTTTTCTTACTTTTACTTTTAGTGGATTTTACAAATCCTATAAAGGTGATATATATATATATATATTCCTATAAAGGTGATATATATATTTGTAAGCTTTAAAGCCTCTCCATCGATGAGTGATATTTTGGTTGTAAGTAATTTTTTAATGCTTTTATAAAAAAGAGGTAATAAGATTATAATACACTTAAAATTTAGCAAAGAAAAATGTAGACGATGACAAATATATATGTGCGTAAAAAATACGGTAAAGATCAACAAGCACCAATTCTTAAAGATATAAATTTAAGATCAAAAGACAAAAAAAGTATAAGGTTATACTACTCACAAATATTAAAATTTTATAAAATACAAAAAAAAATTACAATTAAGATAATACAAATAAAGAAAAAAATGGCTGCAGGAGTTGCTGCAGTTGTAAGGAAGTAATAATTGGATTAAGATTTTGGAAAGAGAGTAATCAAAAAAAATTAATTTTTGGTTTTTTCGGTTACTATCTTTTTTTGCTGGTTTTGAGAAAAATGATAGTAACAATAAAATTGTGATTTTGAAAAAACGGTATTACTCTCAAAAGTGGAATCTCTTCTTATTTATGAGATATGCAGTTTCTTTTTTTCAGAAGGATAGTAACCAATAAAATGTATTCTCGTTTTTTTGGTTACTATCATTAGAGCGTTTTTTTAAAAAATGATACAATAGTTTGTAAGATTTTGTTTGTTACTCTTAAAAATGCAGAAGAAAACACATCCAATAAAAAAGTGACAGTAATGCTGAAATGTGAAAATGAAAAATTTAGTGTTACTATCACAGTATCTCTGACATAACAAAAATTTTCGAATGTGTTTCCGATCAGTGTACTTCAAGATTTCAGGTTTACTATCAAGGTTTTGAGAAAAGTTTACAATTTTTCATTGGGCACTAAGCCATACAGTTTAAGGAAAAAGCGATAGTAACACGAAAATTTGATAATTGAACAATTTTTGTTACTATCATTGTTTTTTAACAAAAAATTACAACCAATAAAAATTTTTCCGGCGACTGCAAAACTTTCGGTTTAAAACTTTTTTACGCTTATTTTTTCCTCTTTCCATTGCAGGATCACTTCCGCTACCCTTTTCTTCATTCATTTGACATTTCATGACACACCAAAATATTACCCTATTTTTTTGCACTTGTATTTTTATCCATTTCTTACTTTTTGAAAAAACTTTTTAGTAATACTTTTTGAATTTGAATTTGTATTTGTATTCTTTCTATTCTTTCATGACCTTCGCATTTCCTTTTTCTCATAGTCTTTTTAGTTTAGCATTACAGTAATCTGTAAGAAAGAAAAGTTGTTTACATTTTTCTTCGTAAAGATGAATGTATTACTATGTTTCTAAATAACTTTTATTATTAAACATTAATAAATTATATCCGTTTAAAAAAAAACTTCTTTTTCTTTCTTATTCTTTTGTCGGGTTCTCACATGCTTCAAATAATAGAGCAAAGATTTTTTTCTTTCAACTTTTAAAAACTGAAAAACTGTAAAAAAAAACACACAACAAAAATTTACAATGAGACTTGTTTATTACTACTCACTCACTGTTGGAGTTTGACATTTATGTTGTTAAACAATTAATAAGAAGCTTTCTTTTTTTTAAAAGACCAGAAAAAAAGCTTTTGCAACTTTTTTCTTGAATAGAAAATTATGAACGGAAGTGTGATTTTCTTATTAGACATTAAGTTTTTATATTGCCTACTCCAAAAACAACATTATTATTGCCTATAAGTTCAAAGCTTGTTTTTGGCTTTTAATAAAAACAGTCTTTTATCTCTTCTTTTTTTGTAAAGAAAAAAGATAAAAGAATGTTTTTAAAAGCAACAAAATTGGTCATCTGGAAAATACATCTTATGATTATTATTATTAAGCGGGGGTTATCTAATATATAATACATTTTAACAACTCCGTTATAATGGATCTAAGGGTATGAGAGAATAATTGCAAGGATAATTATCTTACAAGAAATAAATACTCTCTGAAAAAAACAGCAGCATTAGCAATATTAACAAACCATAAATAGTCTTTCATTATTATTTAAATAATTAGACTGTAATTTGACCTACTTTTGAAAGAAAAAGTACAAAATAGTCATAAGAATTTTATGGACTTATAAATGTTGTTGTGGAACCGGAAAGAGAGCTTTCAAAAACAAATTCAACAAAGATAGAAAAAAGAAATTGATGAGCAAAGATTTTTTGAAGGAGGATAGTAACCAAAAAGTTTTATTTTTGCTGTTTTTGATTACTATCACTCTTTTTTTTGAGCGGTTTTTTGTGAAATGATAGTAACAAAAATAGTTATGTTACATTCGAAAATCAGAAAAAACCGTTTTCAAAAGGTGATAGTGACGCTATAAAACGTAAAAATGAAAAACTTTTTGATAGTAACCAAAAAAACTGTATTTTTGCTTTTTCTGGTTACTATCACTTTTGAAAAGGTTTTTTTGTAATCTGATAGCAACAATAAAAGTTTAACATAAAATTTTTTTGTTTCTCTCAAGAAAGCATAAAAATCTGCTCAAATAAAATAAATGATGGTAACACTGAATCCTTGAAACACAAAATTTAGTGTTACTATCATTGATTTCTACTTATAAAAAAACAGTCCCGCAAAAAACCTTTTCTGCTATTTCCAACAATCAACAATTTTACACTTAAACAATTTACAAATTAATAACCAATTAAAAAAGATATGCTTGAAAACACATTAAAATAAACAACAAAAAAAAGTATTACTTAAACAAAAAAATTTTTTACAGGGTGTTGATCAATGTCTTGTAGCTTGTTGCTCTTGGAGGCAGCAGCAGCATAAGTACCTATTTAGCTTATTAGCTTTGCTTGAAGGTGCCTAATTATCTTTCACTTAAAAAACTTGATTACTTTTTTAATAACTTTAAAAAAAGTGTTATACAAGCTTTTAATTGCTAGATTTAATTGTTGCGCTTTAATGAGAATTATTAATATGAAGGTGTGAGGGTTTTAATTACTTCTGCTTTTTAAGTTCTTGAAATAGATAGGAAAGAAATTAAGGTGAAATTGGATGTTGCAGAGAACACATTTGTAGACAAATTATTGTTATGTGGTGGTAATGCGGGTGTGAAACAAAACACACAAATTAGTGGATGTTGTAAAGATTGATGATAGCAATGCAAATGTTCTTGTTTTTCGATTTTAGTGTTACTATCATTTTTCAAAGGATTGCAATTAAAGTGATAGTAACCAAAAAAATTAAAAACATAATTTTTTGGTTACTATCCCTCTAAAAATTTGTTTTGCACATTGTAAATGAAATTAGCAGAGATACCCTTTAAATGATCTTTATTAGTCTTTTTCTGAGGTTTGGCATTATGCAAATTTTTTTCAATCTATAGTTTTGACATTTTGCAACACAAAGTTTATGCAGATCAAACAACAATTTTGTCTCTCTTTTTTTTAAAAGACGACAAAGCAGGTCATCTTCTTTCCTTTCTTTTCTTAACTTTTTGGCACAGATGCAAAAAAGGTTAATCCCCTTGACTTTTTATCTTCTTTTTTCTTTATTTAAAAAAAGAATAGTTTAAAATAACAGCAGCACAAATCTACGTAGACAGACGTATGCAAATTTATTACAACTACTACTTTTTTGAGTAGCTAAAATGAGAATATCCCTTTTTTGGCACACATATTATATTGTATTGTATCTATGAGAGATATAAATATTTATAATTTCAGCAGAAACGACGACAAAAAAACTTTTGCAGGAAAAGAAAGAAGGTGTGACGACACGGATGTCATAACATCTAAAATAAAATTTGTCGTTCCTCTTTAAACGTAAGAATTATTTATTTATAGACCTTAAAGGTGTAAAAATAGGATACAATTAAATTTTCTTACTACTATCACTGAATTTTAGAGTTTTCGAGAAATGATATAACAAAGAAAAGTTTATTTTCAAAAAAAATGTTACTACCAAAAATACAAAAAACACTGTATCTGTAAATTATAGTTATATTGGAATGTTAGAATAAGAAAGTTTATGTTACTATCATTAGTTTTACACTTATGCAAAATTTTATTTAGAACAAAAGTAAATCAAAAATTTGGTTTTGGCTTTTTTCTGTTACTACCACTCTCTTTATTAAAGCGATTTTTGTAAATGAGAGTAACACTGTAAATCATATTTTTGAAAGTTTTGTTACTCTAAAAAATAAAAGATATTGATAGTAACGTTAAAATCATGAAACGGCAAAATTACTGTTACTATCATTGGGTTTTTGAAAGATATGCAAATTTTCAGCTAACCAAAAAAGTTTTAAAATTCAAAAATTTATGTTACTCTCCCTGCTTTTTTTTTGCTAGTGAATACACGTTTACAGGAAAAGAAAAAAAAGCTGTGACGACACGGATGTCATAACATATCTACAAAAAATTTGTTGTTGTCTCCACGTAATTCTTATTTTTAGTACCTCAGCAGCTTAATTTTAGATACACTTAAAATTTTGTATCTCATCTTTCGTAGTTGAGAGATATAAGATGGGAGTCTGTGGTTTTAGCAAGCTTATTAATAGGAAGTTATGATTAAAAATAGAATTCTTTTTTTGCTGCTATTTTTTTCCTTCTTGAAATTTTTTCTCACCTTCAAAGACTCATAGGGCTTGGAGGCAAAAATACAAAACCCTCCAAAATACCATAAAAAAAGTGTAAGCAGCTAAAATGACTAAAAATAAGATTATTACACAGACCCTCTCATATCAGCTGTTGCTTGCTTTCTTTACTACTACGACTACTACTAACTTCCCGTTGATGTGCAAATCCTTACTACATTATTTCTTACTCAGTTTCTTTTCTCATCTTATTTCATGAGATAGTTTCCTCCAACAAAGATTAGTTTCATTATTACCACCAACATGAATTTTTCCTCCACAAAGATTATTTGATTAATAACTTTTAAGACGATGAAACTGTAACAGAAAAAAAAGGAGAAGAAGACGATAAGGAGATTGTTATGAGGTCATATGATGGTGTAGTAGTAAACTTTAATAAAAGAAAATTTGAATAATGCTTTTGTGTTTTAGTCATCGTGAAGCAGTCAGCTAGTTGAAGTTGAGTTAACTACAGTTTCCCATATGCTAGAGCTCAACTTTGTGACAAAAAAAAAGCAAGCAAGCTGGAAACAGAGATCTTTAAGTTCCTTCTTTTTTAAAGTTTAAACAGTTTTTTTTGCATCTTTTTTCTTTTCTTTGACCATGGGAAAACTTTTTTTAGCATAAATGTGTCACATGATTTTTTTCAACTTTTTGAAGGCCAAATCCTAGAAAAAACTAAGGCAGCCTTTGCAACATGTTGAGCCAGCTATGAACCACTCAACTTTGCAGCTTGCAGGCAACTTTTAGCGCTGACATTAGGGCTGTGCTTAATAATTTATGCAAACAAAATTTTGGCGAAAAACGGATCATGAGCTAGTTATTCAATAATCGGAATCTGAAAAGCGAAATTTTACAAAAATTGTTTGATTTTTTACAGACCATTCTTGTCATTCCAACCTTTAAAAAACATCTCAAGAGAGCTCTTTTTTCCGTTGTTAAAAATTTCCCCCTAACTTTATAGCCTGCTTCTCTAAGGGGGAAGTGAACAGCTGTTTTTTGGTTAAAACTCTTTTAACCTTTTTTTGAGGAAATAACTTCTACGCTATATATGTACGATAATTAACAAGGGAAAATTTGCATGTAATTTTTTTTTCATACTAAATTTTTTGCGTAGTAATAATAAAAACCCCCCTCACTACAAACATTTTTTTTCTAAAAAAAGAACTGTTCATTTTTAGAACAAAAAAAAAGACGATTGTTTAATTACTCTATTTTTTTGTATCACATCATTTTTTTAAAAAAAATAGCAGACATTTTGATCATTGATAATTTTACCTTTAAAATGATGGGTAAATTTTTTCACTATTTATTTAAGATTTCCGGTTGTTTTTTAAGAAGGAGGCAAAAAAATAGCAAGAAAAGTATCAAAAAGCAGTAGTACCCAAGTCCTTCAATATAACCCAGTAAGAGATCTTCTTCTTCACCTTCTTGCTTTGCCTTTACCTACCTTCACACACCGGATGCTATTATTTATTTTTATATTTGCCTTGAGCCATTTGTTTTGACTACTTTGCAAAAGAAGCTTTTTTAAAAAAATTTATTCAAAAATATATCAATGAATGAAAGTAAAGTTGAATGAAAGCTGGATGAAAATGAGTTATGAGAAATAATTAAAAAACGTGGGGTTATTTTTTTTCTTCGCCGTCTAAAAAGCATGTTGTTTTTGCTGTTCATTGTGTATGGGTATTATTTCTTTGCAAAAAAAGCAAGCAAAGTGTTTTTGTTTTTTAGTTAATATACCCTTAACAATGAATGTTTAGATGCAACCATTAAAAACATTTTGCTAGACATTTCAATGAGCAAAAAACATTTGATGCAAATTAGCTTCTAAGAAAATTTGCATAAATGTTTATTCAAACATCGAAATTACGAAAATTTAGATCAATAAAGCTCGAAATCGACATTCAGATTCAGCTCAAATTTATGCAAATTTTCACTTCCTCTACTTTTATGGATTTATTTGTCCATTTGGCACTTCCTCGATTAATACCCTTGAAAAAATAATTTCACTGCAAAATGTTTTTTCCACAACATGAAGCGCTAATTTGCATTAAAATCACAATGAGTAATTTTAATGAAAAAGGCTTAACCGTAGCATAAATAATTAGATAAAAATAGCACTTTTGCGTGGGGTACACTTTCTTTTTTGCCTTAAAAGTGTTTTAAACTTTTTAGACGACAAAAAAAGGAAACTACTGCCTTCTTCTGGTCTATTGAATAATTATTGTAGATAGAAAAAAAAGTAAGCTACATATCTAATTAGAATATATATGTTTATTAGCCAGCTAACTTTTTTTTATAACAGCAATTAAGTGCACTAATAAAATTATCAATTGTTGAATCTAAGCCAACATTATTATAAAACAAAAGTACTAACAAAGCTATTACTGTTGTCTTGTATTAATGAGGTTTAATTAGAGCCCATAGTTAGAGCAAGTAGGAATTCGAGTTAAGTGATCACCGCCTGCATAAATTAAAGCAAATTCCGACAAAAATAAAGAGGGAAATTTGACGTTGAAGGAAACCGGTAGTAGTACTCTTGCTGCAAAAATTGATAGTTTTCAAAGAATTTGAATGTCGTAAAAATTGGGTAAAATTAATTGTTTGACGTGTTCGAAGAATGCTAATAACTTCAGATACAGAAGGATAGTAACCAAAAAAAAGTGTGTTATTGTTTTTCGGTTACTATCATTTTTGGAAATGTGGTTTGCTAAATGATAGCAACAGCTACGTATGAAAATTGTGTTACTAATGTCAAAAGATGCATAAAAATTGCTGGCACAAAAAAGGTGATAGTAAAGCTCAAATTGCGAAGTATAAAGTTTATCGTTACTATCATTGCAAACTCATGATTTCATTACTTATTCAGAGAAAAAGTGATAATAACGAAAAATTTCAGTTTAACACTTTTAATATTATTATCACATCTGTAACTGAAGAATATCCATTTTTTGATAAGAGAGTAACAAAAAACTTTTATTATTGCATTCTGTTGATTACTATCTAGAAAAAACAATATCCCTTGCATTATCAAATTCAGAGTTCTTTTTATGGACAACAAGTACAAGTTCAAAACCCAAAATCAAAAAACATATCTTTACTTTATTAAAATATGTTTTGCTTTTACTTGCTTTTACTAGCCAAAAACATGTATTCTAATTAATTCTTTCTTAGTTGACCATTGGACTTTCTCTCTTTTCCTTCTCTTACACAACGATAACAACATATATGTATTCAAAAACTAAGGACCAAGCAATTAAAAAAATGTTTATTTTTTGTTTGTTATTATTATTTTTATGTTTCCTGACTAATAACTAGCTTTCATTTTTATTTCCAAGATTAATAATCCAAGACTACTAAAAACTAATAGCAGTAGTAGTAGTGTTCTCTTTTTTGCTACTGCTGTTTTAATAGAGCGCAGCCAAAACAAGCAGAAATAATTTGTTGTTTTTCCTTCTTCTAGCTAGCTCCAAATAATATTTATGGCTTCCAAGCTTCTTTCTTCCAGGCTTCTTCCAAATAGACTTGTAAAAAGAAGTAATGTTTTTTTGTTTGTTGTGTTTATTACTTTTTTTTCTTAATTATTCTTCTAGCAAATCTTTGAATTTTGTAGCATTCTCTAGAGCTCCAAAAAGACCAAAGAAATCTTGTCCTTCCTTTTTTTCGGAAAATTATTTTACAAGAAGACAGTGAAAGAAAGATTAAAGAGAAAAAAAAACAAATTTGATCTTTATTGCTTAAAAGTCTGGCAACATTCTGTGAGTGTGCTTTAGTGAGCACACAGCCCAGCTCTATTAAAATTTTTCCATGTCCTTGAAGAAAAAAAATCATTCTTCGAATTCAGAGATTTACAAGAGGCCAAGAGTCGAGGTCGCTTAAATAAGATACAATTTAACTAAAAACAACAGTAATAAGGAAATGATATCAAAAATTATGGAAGACGAGGAATTAGAGTGCAAAAAAATTAAGCTTATAAAAATTTTGTTACAAAAAAAACGTGTGTTTAAAGCTTAGACAGAAAAAAACAAGTGTGCAAAGACCAATATTGGAAATACATCAGTGGTTCTAGGAAGTCGCTATGATAGTAACAAAGACATTCCATCTTTGATGTTCAATATTACGATCATTATGATAGTAATCAAAACATTTTGTTTTTGATTTTGCTTGTCACTATCACTGTGACAGTAAAGAAAAAATTGAAATTTTGGTTTTATGTTTTCTATCATCGAAATACTTTACTCTGAATTTGGTCATTTGAGGCCAAAATTTTTGGCAAATTTTGATAATTGGAAAAAAATTAAAATAATTATGTCTCCGAAATTTTGGTTTTTAAATTTCAATTTCATTAAGCCCATGTGCCAATTCTGATGTATGCGATAGTGACCACAAAAATAAAATTTATTCCTTTTTTAAAAGGAAGCTTAAATTAAACAGGATTACTTCCTATACTATCATATTATTATTTTTGGATATTAGGTTAAAAGAGACAATCCTTTGACTAAGGGGTTTGGATTGGATTACTCTTTACTACTACTTTTGCGGTCAGTCAGTCAGTCACCTGAAGGAAATTATAGTAAATTGTATCTTCTTTTTGATGCATTACATTTTTATTACCTCCCTTTGGAAATATAGAAGCAAGCACACTTGCACTCAATTACTTAAAAATTCTTTTGAAGTGTGATTTTGTACAGCCAAAACACAAGAAACATAAAAATATGCATATTTTTGTATTTTTTACCATGTGATGCTAATGGGATTTGTGTCCATGGCATAGTAATATGCAAATTGTGATTAAAAAAGATAGTAACGTGAAAACTAAAAATGCGAAATTTTTTCATTACTATCATTATGATAGTAATCCAAAAATTGAAAAAATGAATTTTTCGTTTACTATCAATTAGGTAGTAGTTGGTCAATATCATCAATCGATTAAAATCAAATTTTGTAACTTTGAAAAATTTGCTAAATTTGCATATCTTTATAGCTACTGCTCATTAATACATTTTGATGGTCACTATCACTCTTCCCTCAACAGCAACAACAACAACATCACGTACATTTTCCATCAACATCCAACCGGACATTAAAAATTTCTTAATCATTTTTTCTTCATTCATTAAATTTTTTATCACAAAAATATTTTAATGACGCTCCTTCTTTTTTTTTTGTTATGTATTAATTTTTTACTGTTAATTTTACACGTGTAAATCTATGTACATAAAAAGACAATAAAATTTTTGTGACCAAACTTTTTTTTCTTTTCCTCTTTGATTCAAATATATGTGATTCATTTTTAGATTTTGATCTTGAAAAAAAAATAGAAGCAACATCGTGAAAGTTTAATGAAAGAGAGAACACACCTTTAAAAAAACAAATAAAAAAAAACACACCCTTTTTGCAATTAACAGAAGTAACAGAGAAAAAGGATGGGTGGTAAATCACAATCATAAGTTGTTGAAACATTTTTTTCCTGCAAAAAGTTTTTTCGGCGGTCATCTTGTTGCTCTCTTTTTTTTTGATTTTTTGTATTTTATGCGGGCTTTGTGTTTTTGCTTCCAAAAAGTTTTGTTTTGCAAAACTACAAAAAGTTGCGAAATAACTTCTTTTTGACCCATTATTTGTTTTTTGAGTAATTGAACAAATTTAATCTTTTTATTTGAAAGTCACAACTTTTTCCACCAAAAATCTTTTGACATCTATCACGTATATATATAACGGATATTTATTTCATGATTTCATTTTTCTTTGATGATGACTGATGATCGTCATCTTTGCTTGCTGTTATTTCTGTTGCTGTTGCGATCTGGACTGCTAAGGTTGGTGCTGTGGCTACTGCTTTTTCTGTTAAAAATATTGCATCAGCTTAGCTTCTCATTGTATAGGTTTTATGCTGACTGATTATTGCTTGCTTGTTTATCACTTATCAGGCATAATCATCATCTCCTATCAGCAGCCATTTTTACTTATATGCATTATATAGGTTGTGTCTCTTAATTGAAAAAAATGGAATTTTTTGTGCAGAAATGATATACTACAACTTCTCTTTTTTCTTTGCTAAAAAAAAGTGATTATTGCATTTGCTGATGATTATTTCTCTCTGTGGTCACAAGAGAAGAAGATAGGAAAAAAGTTGTTTCAGCATTCTTCTTCTATCTTCTACCTTTCCAGACTTGTTATCAAAAAATCCTTTTTTTGCAATTTATTTTTGTTGCTTTTTACTTTTACTACTACTGAGAGAGATGTTAGGCTTTAATCCACCAACATCAAGCAACAACATCAAAAAATCATAACCTTTTTTTTATGCCATTTACAAAAAAATGGGAGGATGGCATTTTTTTCATGCTTTCAAAGTCCTCAAAGGCACCGTTTGTAAAAAAAGCTTCTGCCCTTAGAGAACACAAATTTTTTCATCCCCTTAGAGAAAAGCTCCGCCTCTAAAATATGACTGTGTCAAAAATTTGTAGGAAGAAAAAAGAGAAAGGAAGGGGCTGGCCTTGGCGCTAAGAAAGAAAAAAAAGGAGGAAAGAAAAAAGGGGTATATAAAGAAAAGAATTTTCAAAAAGATTTTAAAATTTACTTTTGCTATTTTACTACTTTTTGTGAAAAAGAATTTTTCTTTTTTTACAAAGCTCCTACTTTACTACTGACTACTTATAGTTGCATTTTATACTTGCAACTATTATACTACTGTAAAAATGATTCATATTTTAATTGGTGTTGATGATGCCTTTACAATGAATCAATTTGCTTCTAAATCTTCTTCTTCCAACAGAAGGACAGCATTCTTTTCTCGACAACAATCTTCAACATCTAGAAGATGATACTACTGTAATTATATATATATATATATATATATGTTGTTAATTTATTAATTTATTATTACTACTACAAAAGCCTTTCACTTGTTGTTTTTATTTCTTCATCTTGTTGTTATACTGTACAAACATGGAAAAAATTTCTATTTATTTATTTATTTATTTGGATTATCAGCGAATACTACTTTTACGTGTTTTCTTTCTTCAAGTTGTGTGCCTTAAAAACCCACAACAATCAACTAACTATATATATATATGGACTTCGCCGCAATTAACTTTTATGATCTCAACTTGCTACTATCCCATATCCACTTCAAACCATCGATCTCAATATAGTCGTACATGGACTCTAAACATGTAACATTTGGTTCTAAACCATTCTCATCTCATCACATCAAAGCTAACTATCAGATATTTATATATACATGCAATATGGCGAAGATCTTTTAACAAACTATCTCTTTTTTTGTTGATTTGTTACTACTTTTTTTTTGTAAATAATGTTGATTTTTTTTATTATTGTACAAAGCTTTTGCTTTATTTTTTTGCTGATATCCCAGTTTTTGTTTGTTTTAATTTATTCGTAGAGCTTTATTTATTTGTACAGAAAAAAAAGTGCAAGAAAAAAAAATAAATTATTGTTATATTATATCTTTGTGTAATAATTGGGGGACAAACATACTGTGGAGGAAACACATAGAAAGAGGAAACAGTTTGAAGGAACACAAGGACAAGAAAAAGTTAGAAACATAAAATTTGAAAAATTAAACTATTTTAACTTTGAAAGTTTGCTTAAAAATTTTCATATTTTGGCATTTATAGACTTTACAATGCCGTATAAGCTGTAAAAAACACTTGGACTTTTTTTATTTTTGTTATAAAATTTTTCATCTTGGACTGTTATTTGTCTGCTTTGATACTTTACATTTACACTTTACTTTTTTATGCTTTGCTTTTTTCTTCTTTTTTTTGTTTCTTACATGACTACCGTAATCCATTCCCAGCCACAAAGCCATAAACTAAATCTCTTTTTTCTTTTTATTCGCTTTCTTTCTTGCTTCTTTTTTTTCTCACCACTTGACTGCTGTTGACTAAGTACTTTTTTCTCACACACTTTGAATGCCGTCTTTGACAAATAAGATTCTGTAAAGAGACACTAAAAAATCTTTGATTTCTGTTGACCTCTGGTTTTTAACAAATCTTTATCTCTTTTTGATGATTTAAAAATGTATTTTGGAACACTTTGTGGCTTTTTTTTTTTAAATGTCTTGCATCATTTTGTAATGGCATTTGGAGGATTGAAATTCTTGAAAATATGCAAATTTTTTAAGCTTTAATCTTTTCTATCACAAATATTGTAAACTAAGAATTCGGCACATTGCTTGCAATATTGTGAACCTTAATTTTGTTGTTGATTTTTTATGGTCTACATCAGCTGTAAAGATCCCACATGTCTCATCAATGAATTGCTTCCGGACATTATTTTTTAAAAAAAACATATTTTGCAATTAATTTTTTTAATGTATCTTTAATGTGATTGTTTTTATATTCATTCGGTCATTCACTTCACCGCTATCTTTGATGAACACCTTCTTCTTTGATTCTTTTCTTTTTCTTTTATACTTTTTTTTGAAGAAATATTGTTCTTTTTTTGCAACAACAAATCAATGACGCATGGGTCCTTCTTCTTTTTTTTCACAGTGATTTTGATATGACTTTTTTTTCTTTCTTTGTGAAGTGATAATTTATTTTGGTTTGATTTTATTTTATTTCTTTGCTTTTATGAACTTAGATGGAAAAAAAAGCGTGTGAGAAAAATTCGCTGTCATTGATCTAGTTGAATGAATGACGCAAAATGAACAAACGTATAAAAACATATTTAACTAAATTTAGATTCTTGGCGGATATCCGATGATCTCTACTTTTAAACCACTTTTTTGAATGCTTT
Organism: Panagrolaimus sp. LJ2400; assembly: GCA_024447215.1. Taxonomy (NCBI): domain Eukaryota; kingdom Metazoa; phylum Nematoda; class Chromadorea; order Rhabditida; family Panagrolaimidae; genus Panagrolaimus; species Panagrolaimus sp. LJ2400. The sequence continues at coordinate 5,964,563 of JAMRYA010000014.1, read as the reverse complement.
GAATTTGGATCAAGTTCAAAATTTGTTTGTGTTTCAATCAGGGGCTTTTCTTTTAAGGAAAAAGCAAAATTTTTTAAAGGAAAGTAACGCTAAAAACAGAAAATGAAATGTTTTCGATTACTCTCACAGTGATAGTAACAACAAAAGTCGAAATTTTGTTCTTTCAAATTTCTAACAACAAAAAATTTGCTTCCGTTTTGGTCACTTTTAGACTAAAAATTAGTAAAATTCAGGTTTGATTCAATTCAATGAAATTTTCAATTTCGACCTCCTAAAGTTTGACTTCCCTGAACCCTGATTAGAACCATGTAAAAGATTTTTATCAATAACACACTTAACTGATGAGTTTTCACCTAATAATAATTAAAACCAAAATGGAATTGCTTTTGTTTCACAGAACTAAAAATATATAAGGTTCACAGGAAGATCAAAATTAAAGCAAAGAAAAAAACCGGATTCATTGAAGAATGAAAAAGAAGATGAAACAGACAACTTGAAACATGTTAACACATTTTGCAGTTTAAAGAGAAAAAAAGAAAGAAAAACAGGAACCAAATAAAGGGTAACTAACTCATGTAGGGTTAAGGAAGTGCTTTTTGAGTCTGAGTGCTATTATTTACTTGAGGGTCATTGGTTGTACTTGTTACTGTCATGAGGTTCTTAAAAAGTACGTCATAAATTCGTGAATAGCATATGCAAATTTTGATCTTGTTAAAGGATGAATTTAACTCTGTCCATTTTTATTAGACCCTTAAGAAAAACTCAAAAATTTGCATAATAATTTAGCAGGAAAAACTATTTTCTTTTTAGCCATAAAATTTTTATGTTTCCAAAACCTCCAATTTATTTACAACAATTTTTGCTGCTAATATTCAAAGATTAAACTGTCTCTGAGAAATATACGTTTGTATATTATTACTATGTTTAAATTATAATCCCCATTAAGGAAGTATAATTTTATTTATTTTCTTTTTACGTTTTTAAAACAGTTTTGAAAGTTATAAATTTAAAAATTTCACGTTTTAACTACGTTACTTTTCAGTAACCAAAACCAATGAGCAATGGTTCTTTTTCTTCTGCGTCGATATTTTGCACTTTGCAGTTCACAGTTTTTTTTCTATGAAACCTAAATAGATCAAAACTTTTTATGTCTTCGATCAGTAGTTGAGCAGTTTTTAGAAATTTTGTTATTCCTTTTTCTTTATTAACTTGGTCAACTGCTGCAAAATTAAAGCAAAGAAATGGTTACTCATACAATCTCATCTTTGATAAATCTTTTAAACTAAAAACTTGAAAATTTCGTATTTGTGTTTTTGTTGCTGCACCTTTTTTTTAATTCACTACAAAATAGTTGATTATTTTTTTCGTAAACTATTTTCGTTCAAATTATATACAAAACGAGCGCTAATAAGTGAAGGGGTTTTTGAGATGAAAAATTTAGCGTTTTCAGATATGCAAATTTTTTATAGAAAGATAGTAATAAAAAAAGGTATTTTTCGTTTTTTTGGGTTACTATCATCAATTTTTTTTTTCTTCAAAATATGCTAATTTTTTTTATACAAAATTTGACCCTCATGCAATTTCATTTGGCTACTTGTAGCATTATTACTTCTTAGAAGACCCTCCAAAACAATTAAAAAATTTCTCAAGTACTTTACAACAACATACATTTATGTATTGCAACTTTAAACTTTCAAAAATTTCACATATGATTTCTCCTTTTCTTTTTTTCTCACAAAAAGCTTTTTTGTATTTTTTTTGTCAATTATAATTTGATTAATACCACGTGTGATACAAGAAAAAAAAGTAGTTGTCCTTCAAAAAGAAGAGAATAAACGGTAAAATAAAAGAATAAGAAATAAACAATGATCTTTTTTTTTTGATTGAGTGATAGGTTTTAAACTAAAAATAATAAGTAATAACAGAAGAAAGAAACGGAACGGAAGTTTTTAGAAGAGAGAGAAGAATTACGCAATATTTTCGGAGTATAAAATTATAAGTTTTTGAGCGTCTGAAAAATAGATTTTTTTTATTCAGTGATTGTGTGTATGAACTTGATCTTATTAAAAGATTATTTGCGGCATTCCGTGAAATCAGGAGAGCTGAACGTGGCATACTAAAATCAAAGCAGAATCACAGCTAATCTAAATTAAAATAACTTTCATTTTGATCACTTGATTTTAGTTCGTTTGAAAATCAAAATATCGAAATTCTCAAGTCCATATTGAGGGGACGTCTGAGGGGGTTGAAGCCCAACCCGAAATCGAAAATGTCCTTTTATCTTTTGCCGCCAAAAGGAAAAAGCGGCAAAAGATCAAAAGGCTAGCTCACCTGAAATTGTCAAAATGCCACTCTTGGAAACGGGCTTGGAAATTCGTTTGTAATTTTTGAAGACACCTTGAAAAAAGCAATTCCCCAATTCTCCAGCTGTTTTTGTTTATCTCATATAATACTTCATGGTCATTCTGTCTAGATCAGATCTCAAATCGTAATCAAAATTTGTCGAGATTTGTCATAACAAATCGCGATGTTTTCATTTTTCTTATCTGATAAAGAAAGAAAGCTTCTTTTCTTTCTTGTTTTTTCTCACTTGCTTAAAAATCTTTCCCCCGCGATCGGCCGATCCGCTTTTAATGGGAATAAAAATGTTAAAATAAAGTCCTTTAATTCATACCGCTATATTTGCCTACTTTGCCACGTTTCTCGACAAAATTAGTTTAACAACTTTTTAAAATGTGTCTTTTCCCTTCTAATTTTTTAATCAACCTTTAATTTAATAGTTGTCAATCAAAGTATGTTTTTTATGTATCAAAAAAGGGTTTCCCAAAGAATCTTTTCACATTGAAAAAGAAACTTTTTTTCAAATTTACTCTAAAAAACTGCAAAAAAAGACACTGATTTTTTTGCAATTAATTAATTTTCAGACACTTAATTCAATTATAAAAAAACCAGAAGACAAAGTCCTTAAATTTAAAAAAGGTCACTGATTTTTGTGAACTTTATTGCTAAAAAAATTAGCATAAAATTTGACATTTTAAAGCTTTTTATTTACAGCGGCTATAAATTTATGGCATTTATTATAAGCTCTAAATCATGGTATACGGTAGTTGTAAAAAATTTTTAAATGTTTTACAGCCACTTTTTTTTGTAGTTTAATAAATTAATTGGAAAATGTATTACTGGGAAATACTACAAAAAAATTTTTTATGGCTACCATTTAACAACTGATCTCTTGGGAAAGTGAAGGTGGTAGTAGTGGTTCAGGAGGCTAGAAGAATTTGAATAATACAAAAAAAAGGTTAATTGGATAGCAAAAAAGAATTTTGAAGTACATGTGAGATTTGGCATTTTATAGAAAAATGTGATTTTTTGGAAAGAAAATGTTGCTGCTCCAAATGAGTAAAAAAATTTTTATTACTAAAATGTGAAGGGTGGAAAAATGATACCATTCTTTTTTGTGTTTCTGATACCCCCTGAGGGGATTTGTAGGAACATACAATAATGTGGTAACATTTCAAAAATAATGAAAGGGTAATAAAAAGGTTGAAACCTTTTTTTAAAAGAGTAGTAATTTGGCATTAATAAAATTGATGACAAAAAAGGAGAGACAAAAAACAAAGTAAACAAAAAAAATTTGTAGCATTCAAAAAAAGGGGGTCAAAAAGATCAAGTTCACAAGAGGGACATTAAAAGCAATTGACTGGTCACTGATCAACTTTTTTTCTATTCTATACAACAAAAATAATAAGCGGAATTGTTATCAGCATATGAAATAATCTTGATTCCATGAAAATTTGCATAACATCCTAAAAAAACCGATGATAGTAACCTCAAATTTTTCGTTTTGACATTTCAGTGTTACTATCTTTTCACAAAAAAATGGTTTAAGAATGATAGTAACCAAAAACACAAATGCAACGTTTTTCGATTACTATCCTTTCAAAAAAATTTTCACATTCGAGAAAATCAATAAATACAATGATAAGCTTATTTAGCTCTTTTTTAAACGGATATCTTCTACACCTATTGTCACAAATGTATCTTTAATTATTACTACATCTCCCATCACTTCAAAGCAGACCAATAAAAATCAAAACACACACATAAAAATATTCGTTTCAATTAATTCTCTTCTACTTATCTTTCTCCAAAATAGAAACACACATAAAAAATTGCATAAAAAAAGTTTTGTTTATTCCTGTTTCTTTTTTTCTTGCTGCATTCTTCTTCTCCAAAGAAAAACAACGTGACCAGTCGTTAAATTATTTAGTTAGTTATCAGTCTTTATATTTAAACCTTCTTTCTAAAAAAGACACAATCAATTAAGTCAAATAAAAAAAAGACAGAAGAAGAAAAAAAAGATTATCGATCAACAGTTATTTTTTCGGGGAGGTCTACAAGGAAATAATGGAAGGAAAAAGTATTTCAGCGGTGTTCGAATTTAAAAGTTTAAGTTGTAAAAGAAAGTCATACTTAAGCTTGCTCAAGGTCAAATTTAAATTTGGCGCCATTTGTCAAAGTGTTCGCAAATGCCAAAATTTTAGTCTTTCCTGTGCTGTTACCTATTCTTGAAAATACACAACAAGCTATCATCCATTCAAAAAAAAATTTGCATAACAAGCTGGTCGAAACAGTTTCATGAAAAAACTTTGCAAACCAAAAAAGCGAACAATTTCGTTTAAACCATATTCTTCACACATATCTAAAATATGCACTTTTTACTAAGTTCATAATGTACTCTATTTTTTACCCATCACACATTTTCTCAGAATTCTCTTGTACTATTTCATTCATCGCTGCTTTCCTTTTTTAAAAGATTAAAAACCTTAAAATATTGCAACAACGAACAGAAATTAAATATTAATCAAATTTAAAAATACAATATAAATAGCTTTTGTAGCTTAAACTATTACAATTTTATTTTACGTAATTCTTTTTGAGCAGTAAATATAAAAACAAATTACATAAAAATTTTAGAAAATGAACAATATTTTTGCTCTCTTAAAAATAGGTTCTTTTTAGGGGTGTTCAAAATAACGATCAAGATAATGAAAATTCAGAGGGTACACGCCGTAATACTTGCTAAAGACCCTAATGGGATATCCGTGAGTCCCCAGTGAAACATCCTAAAGAAGAGCTCACTGTTAACCTGGGTGCACCCAGGGAATTCATTTTTACCTCTGATCCACCGAGTACCCAATCACTGATGTTTTTAGTGGCAGTCCCGCCTGGGACTCGAATCTGAAATCACCCCGGTCGAACATCGACGCGCTAACCACTCGACCACATGAGCTAAGACAGTAACATCAAATTTTTAATTCGAACTTCAAATGTTACTATCACTTTTTTTTTATTATTACAGCGGGTATTTTGCATCTTTGAAAGGAACAAAATTTGTCAAAAGCAAAATTTTATTGTTATTATCATTTTATGAAAGTCACTTCAAAAGTGATAGTAACCAAAAAATATACTAAAATACAATCTTCTGTTTACTCTCCCTCAAAAAAATTTGCATAAAATCCCGATCAAAGCAATGCCATTCATGTTATTTTCCTTCAATGTATTCGGTGTATTTGTTAAAAAGTGGTGTTTGCAAGAAAAAAATTGGAAATAAATTTTTTGCACTTACATATTTTTTGTACAAATCCTTATTTTTAGTTTATTTTTAAAGGTGTTTTTATCTTCTTGTAAAACTTTCATTCAAAAAACTTGTTTGTTGTTATTTTAATTATAAATTTTAAAATTGTTACTTTTTTTGCAAAAAAAAATTAAAAACGTAAATTTTTCGCCTACATATCATCACATCAGGGCAGCAGGTGGATATATGTTTTCTGCAACAACCAGTACAACTTGTTTTTGTAGTTGTTAATTAGCATGTGTACTGTTGTTAAAAGTATGTATTATTTGTGTGTGTGTGTGTTTTTATCACTACGCACAATTTTCTTATTATTATTATTATTACAGATGGTAATTTTGTTGTTCTATGCATAAAATGTGAAGAAAAATAAGTAATAAATAATTTGTAGTTACAGTATATTTTTATAATTAAACGAAAAAAGTGGAAATCATTCAAGGGACTATTTTTTTATAGGAAAAAGTGAAAATCAAGCAAGCTAATTGAAATTTGAGCGCGTGATGGTTGAATGATGTAGTGCTGGCCTATCAATTGGACCCTCATAGGTTCGATTCCTGTACTTAACCAGCGCTGGTGTTACCAACTGGACGATAATGGATACACTCCGCAAGGAGTGGGGGACGCTCTTTCAGAAAATAGAAGAGTGGCCACCACCGGTTCATGCCGGCAAAGGTCTGCAAATCTGGCATCTAACGCTAGCAGTTTCGGAGTTAAGGCGCCCGTGATTGGATAGTTTGATACGTGGATATTAAACGTTTTTATATTTAAATTAAAATTTGCATATTATCACGTGACATAATTGGAAGCATGCTTAAACAAGTTCTTGCCCCTTTTAAAATACTTATTTTACCCTTTTTTAGAACTGGCATTTATCCAAGGCAAAAACACACATCTTTTTTTTTGAATCAAAACAACTCAAATACACGATCTCAAGGGGAATAAACTTTTATAAATGCCTCAAGTTGTTCACTGAAACTTTAGCTCTTTTAAAATTAGCACATTTTTATCCGCATGAGTAGAATGTCCTGAAGGTATTGAGTTAAATAGAGAAAAGTATAATCATACGATATCGGGATGTTCAACGAAATTGCATTTTATGTTACTATCATTTGATAGCAAGGCCGATACACAAACAAAATTTGGGTGCGGCAAGTCTTAGATTTTTTGCTACTTTGACATTTGTCGGTATAAGATCAAAGGAATTTTATAATTTTCAAAGATGGCAACCACCTTCAATGCAACCTTTAAATACAGGCTTGTTTGATAGTAACGCTAAACATTAAAATAAGTGATATTATGTTACTATCATCTACTTTAATGAAGAATATATGCAAATTCTCAGGAAAACAAACATTTGAATATTTTTCTAGTTTTAGTTTTGTTAAAATGAGTGCCGTTTAAAACGCTTGAAAAAGTTTTGCTAACCAAAAAGATATCAGTAATTTCGTTGAGACACCCAGCATCTGTATAGCTACTTGAGCCTTTTTTGTTACCCCTGCCAAAACTAATCATAAAAAAGCAAAAAAAAGCTAAATTTTCATAAAAGTATACAATGCAGGTGCAATGAAGAAAAAAAAGTGATATAACTTTAATTTAAAAAACTAAAAGTGTAACGTGGCTTGTTAGGTTTATATTTTTCTTAAAATAGAGCAGGTGTTATTGCTATTAAAGACACATGGAAAAAAATAAACAAGTTTAGTGCATGCATCTGTCCTTTTTTTAATTTCATTTTTGCAAAAAATTAAATTTTACTACAAGATGTAAATTTTGTAATATCTATGATAATTGCTATACGAAACTAATGTAAAGTAAACTTACTTAGTAAAGTAAGAAAATTTGTAATACAGGTGATTTATGTAGTAATATTAAATGAGTAAGCTGTATTGTTATTGTTAAGTGGGGGGACTACAGAATAATTTAATTGGCTGGAACTTTGTATTAATATTATTAATTTAGAAATAAAAATGAATAAGTTTGAGAGCAAAAGTTTAATATATATATATTTGTTAAGTTATATATTAAACTTGTGCTCTTAGAGGAAATTAAAAAAAAGATACAAAAAAGGTTTTTTTGCGAAATTAATGTGGTGTAATTTATATGAGTAACCGTTTTTTTTCAACATTACTGTGGTTATGCATTGACTTAAAGGGAAGTATAAATGAGGGACTTTTGGTTAAATAAAAAAATATTTGCATATTTATTGTCTGTTTAATGACTGACTTTCTCTGTAATGGACGTGTTCAGCGGTGAAGTTTCGAGAAACTGTATGTAACAAACAAAAAAATTTTCAACAGTAACATCAAAATGTAAAATTGCTATTTTTGAATTACCATCACAACAATAGCAATTAACAAGATAAGAAACCGAAAAATTTTGCGCCTCAAACTGTCGCATAGCAGGAAATAAACATTATGACAAGATGTGAGAGTAATACCAATTTTTTTGTTTTCTGTTTTCACTGTTACTATCACAGTGAGAGTAACACCAAAAACTGAAATCAAAAAATTTAACGTTACTCTCACTTTTGTCATAACGTTTTTTTTTCGGTTATTAATTTTTGTTTTGTGTTCCTTTTTGTTACTATCACAATCTAAAAAATATGGTTCAGCTATAAAAAAATTGTCATTGCTTTAAAATTTCCTTTTGCACTTTTTTTTTAACATTTAACATTTAAACACACAAAAACCAAAAATGTCATACTGTAAAAAAATTGTTTACAACTATTTTTTTCATCCATTCATTTATTAATCCGATTACCTTTTTATTGAAACTGCTCAAAAAGTCATCATTCCTTAAAATGGCTTAAAATGGAAAAAAAATAAATGATAGCAGAAGCTTAAAAGTTTTTTTTGAAGAAAAAATGTATTAAAGCAAATTTTTTTGGTCATCTGACTAACACACATTCTAATTCTTTTTTTTACATATTTTTAATACATTGAAACCAATTATTTAGCATTAATCTTTTTTAATACACACGCTTTTCTTTTCAATAAAAAAATTTTGAACACACTTTTCTACATAGAAAAATGTATCAAAAGACATTATTCAAATTTCTATAGAGAGAGATAAACGAAGAAACGGTAAAAATCTAAAAAATCTTTAGTCCCTTTTTGTTCTTCTTCATTTTTTGAGTATTAGCTTGAACTTTGGCTTTATTAATAGCGATGAAGATGAGATATCAAGAAGAAGCTAAAGAAGAAGAAAAAATGTTGTTTTTCGGAAGTGACCGGGAGAGAGAGAGAGTAAGCAACAAAAAAAACATATTTGATAGAATACACGTTTTTTTATTGAAAAAAATTTTAAGCTACGTTTAATAGAAAAAAAAGCAATAAGTCATCAAAGAGAGATCAAAAAGCAAGATATTTGAAGATTTTCAAGGGATTCTTTTTGAAGAAACAAAGTGAAATCAGTTTTTATCAGTCATAAAAAACAACATTTTGAGAAAGTCTACAGTAATCAGGGGCCTGCTAAACAAATATCCTCAAAGCCGAAACAAGGATATTTTAGTTACGGCTTTTTTTGAACGAACCTTTAATTCTGGCCGAAATGTAGTAAATGGACAGTTGATCAAAATCAGCAATCAAAAATTTTGATTTCGGTTATTAAAAACGGATTTATGAAAGCTTTGCTGGCTTATTTTGAAAGAAAAGAAATTGGTCTAAAATGGTTTTTTTGATTAAACTTCCATAAGGAAGGATTTGTCACTCACTTTCTTTGTTGTGTGTTTATAAAACTTCCATATGAAACATCTCTCATATTAGTGTGTAATTATTGTTAAAAAGTGGTACTGCAGAAATATTTAAATATTTAATTTTAGAATCGTTTTGAAGTTTGTCAGTTTTAAACTGACTGTCATGATAGTAGCACAGAAAGCGAAATCAAAAATATTAGGGTTACGCTCATTATCAGAAATTGAAATTTATCATTTTGATGTTACTGTACTCATTGCTAAAGTATTGTTTTTTTCTTACAAAACTGTATTCACAAAGTTTTTACATGCACTCTTACACTTTGTTAGTTAAATTGTTTCTGGTAATTTAACATCATCATTCTCATTTTCATTTTAATTATTATTATAATGTCTAATTGTTTCAGAAATTAAAATGCTCTTCCGCTTTGGGAATTATTTTACTTTTCTCGTGACGTTTTTTGTATTTTTTAAAGCTGTAGCAGAAACAAAACACAACAACACACAAAAATATGATCTATGTAAAATTTACGTAGAAGGTAAAAAATGTGTTAGGGAAAAATAAATAAACAATACGTCTTTTTTTTGTTATGCAATATTCTATATAAATGAATTAAGTCAAGTTAATACCCATTGACCTATATATTATTTGTTTGCTTATTTGATGTTTTTGCCATGCTGTCGAAGAACGTCAAATGGCGCCATATTAATTCAATAATTTTTTTGACATAAATCTTGGTCGGCTAGCTCCCTTTAAGACAAAAAGTTAATCGAACAAATGTGACGGTTATTATTATTGTTTTTTTTGGCATGCATTTTTTCATACGTTTAAAAATAGCTCCCAAGAAATACCTAATAAAAAAGAATTTTCATACGCAATTTTTTTTGCAAATTAAATTAAAATGTTTTTTTTTAAAAAGTGATTTCAAGCCAACAGCACTAGCAATGATAAAAGTGCTTTTAATCTTTAATGCTCATAATAAAAATACATACACTTTCAGGGGCTATTAATGTTTTAAAGTTTAATATAAATTTTTTTGTTGCATTTTTTGATGAAAAGTGTACCCAAGAAATCATGTGCCACTTATAATCAGCAAAAAAAGTACGCAATTTTTAACGCAAAAATTAAATTTAAAAATTTTTAAGCACATATGAAAGTTAAAACATTAAAGAAAGTTTGTAAAATAAAATTTTGAAAAAAAATATGAGTAATATTTTAATTTTATAGTATTTAATTTCATTTGTCTTAAAAGTGTATGAGAAAAAAGGAAGTTTTATGAATAGAAAAAAGAAGTACAAGAAGAAACATTAAACGTCAATGAGCAAAGTGTATGTATTGCCTATCAAAAGACTTCCGTTTCTAAAATTAAGGATTTTGGTGGTCTTAAAAACTTAAGTCAATACGCATTGACCTATACATTATGTGTTCACTTATTACTTTCAATTACAGTCAGAGTAATTGCAAAAAATTTCGTTCATCACTTATTTGGGTAAATATTACAATGAAAGTTATTACAAAATTTTTCTATTTTTTTGTGTTATTATCAAATTGAGAGTAACAGTTAAATTACTTTTTTTTTCATTTTTTGAGCTACCATCACTGTTGAGTTCCTTACATTGCTGAAAGTAATGAGTAGAAAATTTACATTTTTCATAACTCATCTAAAATCAAATGTTTAAATCCTCTACAGTATCATCAGTAATTATAAATTAATCTGAGATGTTTCATAAGGAAGTTTTATATAAAAAAGAAAGTGAGTGACAAATCCTTCCTTATGGAAGTTTAATCATAAAACCATTTTAGACCTATTTTTTTCTCCTTTCAAAAAAAGCCAGCAAAGCTTTCATAAATCCGTTTTTAATAACCGAAGAAAAGAAGAAAAGAAGGTTTCCGGGTTTAAAAATAACATTTGAAAAAAAGTGAAATACAAAGACAATAGGGGGAAACATCCTTGTAGGGCCCTTATTAGGAAAGATAAAGCCAAAATTGGTCTTCCTGTATTAAATAATAACTTTCTTCAATTAATGGAAATCTTCTTTTTAGCAAGGTAATTAAAAAATTTATTTTTAACACAAAAAGTAATTAGCTTTTTTTCCAAAGATGCCTATCTTTAACTTTTATGGGGCAAATATAACAAAAAAGATGCTAAAATTTAATTAATTTTTGTTTGTAAAAAATTAAAAAACGCGCAATAATAGTAATTATTATTAAAAGATTTTAATTAAAGCAATTTCCTGTCGTCGTCTGCTTTTGAAAAACAGATAACAAAAATAGAAATCTTACAAAAAGAGCAAAAATGGATTAATTAAGATTTTATTTTAAATAACCTTGAAAAAGATTAATTTTTTGTTGGTTTTTTGTTTATTAATTTGTTTATTAAAAATATTTAAAGTGTCAAGGTATCTGTATGTTTGTTTTGTAAAGGAAAAAAAAATTAGGCTACAAACAATTCTATTTTGTTAGAAGTATCTCTGTATCAGATCTTTATCGGTGTGCTCCGAGGCTGTTATCGTCAAAAAACCAAAGATTTAGCACATTATGACAAAGAATGAGAGTAATGCCAAATTTTTTATTTTCAGTTTTTGGTGTTAATATCACTGTGAGAGTAGGACCAGAAACTAAAAACAAAAAGTTTTGCATTACTTTCATTTTTGTCATAATGCGTTAAATTTTCAATTCTTTTGATTTTAAAGAGAAAAAAATTTACGGATGAAAATTTCAATATAAAAGGTCGAAATTAACATACATGGGGGACGAAATCTGTCGTTCAAAAATGTTTGATAAATTAGGCTACAAAAAATTGTATTAATTTTGTAATTTAAATTGTTTTTATTTCCTAATATCTTGTGTATTTTGTGTACTTTATTGAGACTGATGATTATGTTAATATTCTCACACTCCTACACTACAAAATGAGAAATTGTAATTTTACTATGCTATGAAAATAATTATATCTTCTGCAAAATTATGTGTTTTTGTGGCATTAATTGATATGTATAACAATTTTATGCATATAGTAACGCTCAAACATCTTGTGTTAAATATATGTCTAGAATTCCAAGTATGTTTGTTGCAGTGTTATGATGTCTAGCTTTTTTTAATTTTTCGTGATTTTTGTTGAAATAAAAAAAAAGCAAGTCCAGGGGTCGAAAAAACGTTCCGCATGTTTTTATATTTATTGATCATTATCTAACGAGCTATTTCCTTAAAAATGTGATACTACAAAATTTGCATAATCCATAAGGAAATAATAATCAGTAATTGTACCGTCTAAACTCGTAGCACCAATAAATGTTCCACAAGATTAACCTGAATCCCGTTATTTTTGTATATTAGTCATTTTAGATACATCAAAATAAACAAGCCGATTACGCTTAACTTAAACTGGAATTTGAGCCCAATCCTGTTTAAGATATTGTATTATTTCTGTAAGCATAATCTTGTGAAAATTCCGATGGTGAAACAAGATTGAACAATACAATAGTTTTTAGAGGATAGGTTGAATCATGAGGAAGCAACCATCAATAATATTACAGTTATGTAGTGTCTAATCTTACTACACCATCAAAATTTGGCAGATTTAAAGCTACAGAAATAATACAATATCTTTGAACCAGATTAACCACAAAATCTGACTACTATTGCTTTGACCTTTTTATTGTACGAAACAACAAATATTTGTCACATTAGGGCAAAAATACAATAAGACAAAAGGGTATTTCCATGAGCTTTGGAACATCGATAGAGTTCATCAACATGTTTTATATTAATTTCAGTTTTCATCACAAAGATAATATAAATGACTCACTTGCTTTATTCACCCCTACATATATAAATTAATAATTTATAGCAAATTAAAACACATATATATTTACAATACATTAAGCATTCATTCACTATATCCACATATGCATCTATTATTCATGAATAGTTACACTTTTATTTAAATTAATTTTCCCACGTATTTTTTACAGACAATTAAAATGTTGCATATGAATGAAAGCACCTGAAAAATTTAAATAAATAATTGTTTTTTTTGCTAATGCTTTTACAGAGAATGGCTATGTAACAAATGGTACTAACTTCTTCAAAATTCTGTAGTACAAAAACCCCCGCGAAATTATAAGCTGAAATTTTGTGTGACATTTACCGTCTGCCATTGTCCATGATAAATATCATAAAAAATTCTATGGTAGTAGTAAAAGTGTAAAAATAATAAGCATTGTTTTTTTACTAAGAGAGATGTATTCCCTAATGAAATCTCATAGCCAATTAATCCAAAAATATAAAAAAAATGAACTGAATTCGTGAAGTTTAAAAACAATGTAAATCTTTGTATTCCCTGAAGGGAGGTTTATAGTAGCAGATCATTAATGAGTTAAAAAGAAAGCAGCAAAAAATAGAATTCTAGACAATGATAACAAAAAAAGTTTATTTTGGGGGTTTGTGTGGGATTGGAATGCCTACTCCTACATGTCTATTTTTATAATTATTATAAAGAAGTGGAAAATTAACAAAAAAGTTACAACAACTCAATTTCTGTAGTAGAATATGCAAATTTTCAGTAATATACAACAAACATATTGCGTTTAAAATTGTCATTTTTAAACCCGTAACACATACATTTCTTGTTTCCACAAAAATCACCAAAAATTAAAAGCTAGACAGAGATATGACAAAAGTGAGAGTAATGCTAAATTTTTTGATTTCAGTTTTTGGCGTTACTATCATTGTGAAAGTAACACCAAAAACTGAAATCAAAAAATTTAACGTTACTCTCACTTTTGTCATAATGTGCTGATATTATTAGGAGTTTGCTTTAAATGAAAAAAAAAAGAAAAAAAAGTTAATTTTCATTTTTAGAATTCTAGTTACTCTCACATTTTTTCATTGGATCTGATCTTTGCATTTTTTAAATAAAATATTGACATTCAAGCGAGCATTTCCTTGATCGATCACAGTTTTAATATTTCACCATTAAAATAAACCTCGTGCTATTTTTTTATTCATACAAAGATCTATTTTCCCCTGTCTATAAGTACAACAGCTTACAGTATCATTTTCGAAGAATTTGTACTCTTTGAGAAAATGAACTTAATTTATTCTATAATAAAAGCCTTTAAAAAAATGTTTTGATAATTAATAAACTTTTTTAGTACATACTGCAAATTAATTAATCATGCTTAATTTTTACAAAAAAAATTATTAAATTTATTTTTTAATTAATTTAATCATTCATAAACCTTTGATTGCTTCCTTTTGGCAAAATACAAATGCTTTTACAGCTTTTCGAGACAATGAATAATTTCGTTAAGAAATAAAAGCAAAACACAAAAGAAAAGGAATGAGAAAAGCTAAAAGGACAAAAAACGTTTGAGAAAATGGATCACAAAATTGCGAAAACTTGATAAATTGCCAACTCCCGCTAAAAGTATTATCAATATTACATTGAGTTCCAGAAAAATGAGAAAACTTTTTATGTTATGAAGTGTCCCTTTCCAAAGTTGCTATTTATTAACCCATTGAATTTTCCTTTCTTTTATCTCAACAAAAATCACCAAAAATTAAAAAAGCTAGACATCAAAACACTGTAACTGAAATACTTGGAATTCCAGACATATATTTAACAAAAGATGTTTGAGCATTACTAAGCATACAAAAATTTTATACACATAAATTAATGCCACAAAAACACACAATTTTACATAATATATAATTATCATCGCAGCACGCTAAAATTACAGTGTTTTATAATTATAATTTAATTTAATATTTTTTTTGAAATTTTTGTTATGGTGAGTTTTATGGTTACACTCGCTTTTGGAGGGGGTTTTCATACAAAGACAGCAACAATAAAACTTTAACATTTTGTTACTTTTTCAACTATGATGATATCTCTTTAAAAAAAGATAAATGACAGTAATGTTAAATTCTTGAAAAAAAAATTTGGTTTTACTCTCAGCATTTGATGGATATGCAAATTTTTAACTAATTAACACAACTTTGGGGTAATATTGGTTCTGAAACCCTATGCTTTCGCTGCATTTGTGCTCTCTTGCGCTAAAGTAATTTTTTGCATCACTTTTTTAAACAATTAATCCCTTTTCAATCCCATTATTAGCATTTATCTTTTTGCTATATTTTAAAAATAAATATTAATAATAATAATAATCGTATTTTTACTTTTACTTTTTGCTTTTAAACTTTTAAAGATCTTTTATTTATCTTACATTTTTTGAAGGCACGTGTTTGAAAACATTTTTTAAGACTTTTAATGCCATTCTTGGCATCAACTAGTCAAGCATCACCTTATAGAAAATACAAAGTAAAAATTATCAAATTAATCCGGTTTTTTTAAATTTGTAAAACATTTTTTTAATGCACAAAAAAATGAGTGTCATGCATCTCTAAATGGAGAAACATGTGTGTGTTAAGGCAACAATAATTTTTTTATGTTTATAATCCTATTTTATTGCTGTTTTTGTATACAAAGAAAGATAAAAGATAAAAACATGATAAAACAAAAAGAAAAAATTTTTCTTTTCTATGCAAAAGTAGGAAAATGAACGGAAGCTTGTCTAACACTTTTGTTTATTTTGTTTTGTTGAAAATTCAAAGAACACTAATACAATTGTAGAATAAAGTGCAAAAAAAAAATGTTTCATACAGGTTTTTTGTAGCAGTCATGTTTCAGAAACAACAAGTTTCACATTCCTTAATGAATACTGGTACAATTTCAAAAATTATAGTTTTGTGGAGACCTTTTTTTTTCATACAAATTACAATCACTTTATTTTATTGTGGAAAAAAATTATTGTTTGTTTAATGAACTTAAGTTTAGAAATAAAGGGAAAATGAGAGATTACTAGCCAGTCAATTGTAAAAAAAAATTAATTATTTTATTAAAATTGCTAGATTGTGATAATAATTCATTTCCTTAAAATTTTATAGTAAATGAATCAACTATGAATAACTCCTAAATTAACTACAAATAAAGATCAATGCTGTAATAAAAACAATTTCTTGTTGAAATGTTTCGACAATTGTTAGGACTTACAAGAATGAGTTCAAAGCTGTTTCTTATTTCAACTTTATTCCGAAACATTTTTTTGTAACCATCTATTTAAGCAAAGAGAGCATGACAACATTGTGCAAAATCGAAATTTCAAAATTTAAAATTCAGGTTTTCAACAAAAAATTTGCTTTAACCAAGAAGATACTAATTAGTTGAAGAGAATTATTTTTGACGACTAGAAATTTGCATAAGCACTTTTAAATCCTATAAGATATGGTTTGAATCAAATTAGAGGAAATGGGCATCTCTGATACTTCTCAAATTAATCTTTTCTCAGCTTAAAACTATTAATAATAAACAAAAACAGTGCACAAAAATCACAATAATTTCATCATCAGTGATATATGCTTTTCTTTTATTGAGTAAGTACAATACCCGTCTTACAATAAATTCATGAGTCACAAAATATGATAATGATCTCTTAGATGTCCCAGAGTTCATGACATGACCTTTTTTCTATTGTATTTTGCCCTAGTCAGTTATTTGTTGTTTGTTACAATAAAAAGATCAAAGTTATAGTACCCGGATTATGAGGTTAATCTGGTTTAAAATTATATTTGTATTATTTCTGTAATTTTTATCCTGTTAAAATTTCAATGGTGAAACAAGATTAGACACCACACAATTGTAAAATTAGTAGGTTACTTCCTCATGACTCGCCCTATCCTATGAAAACTATTGCTAAATCTTATTTCACGATTGAAATTTGAACAGGATTAAAATTACAGAAATAATACAATACTTTAAAGCAAGATTGAACTCAAAGCTAAAGTTTGGCATAATCTTTAATCTTGTTTCACTTTTGAAATTTGAACAGGATTAAAATTACAGAAATAATACAATAGCTTTAACAAGAGTTTAATTTAGGCATAATCGGATTGATCATTTTAATGACAAATTTTTCATTGTTGCAATTCTGTAATGATTGTTGTATACAAATGTCTGGATTAAGGTCAATCTTGTGAAGCAGCGAATGGGGCAACAAGATTTAGACAATACAATTACTGGTTATCAAATTCTTGTGGAATATGCAAATTTCGTAATACCACAATTTCAAACAAGCAATAGTAAGACTAATGAATGTAAGACCTGAAAATACCTTATGGCACATTACTCACAACGATGATACTAACCGAACATGTAAAAAAGAATTTCTTAGATTTTTTTCATCGTGACAGTTACACAAAAAAGTGAAAATAAAAATCTGAAATTACTCTCGCTATGATAATAACACAAACAATAATTTTGAGTTACTTTAAATGCCTTGGGCTCAAGATATAGTTCTTATGAATCACACAATCGCATTAAATAACTTGTTGATGGAATATATTTTACTAAAAAGTGATGTTTTGCTGTAACAGTAACCTTAATTAAGCAACTTTTTTTAAACTTATTGTTGTGACCAGATATGATAATTCAAAATTTAAGCAAAATTAATTGTTCATTGACTAGAATTTCACTGAAATTTATGATACCTTTTTTTAGGTCATTATGAGTAAGCACCTTTTTACTTTAAAATCCTATCATAAAAGAGTCATTGAGCGTTTGTTGGTTGGTTGGTGCGTGTCATTTTATTTTAAAGAAAGCTGGTGCTTGGCAAAGTGTTTCTACTGGCAATAGAAATTTGGAATTTTTTTATAGGGATTAAAATTGTTCAAAATGGGAAGCCTGTAGCAAGATAGTGCGACCGGTGCAAGATGGTGCAAAATGGTTTAAATCGGTGCAAGTGGGACAATGTGATGCAAAATGATGTAGGTCGGTGCAAAGTGGTGCAAGTGGGACAAGGTGGCGCAAAATGATGTAGGTCGGTGCAAGAGGAACAAGGTAGTGTAGTTCGGTGCAAGATGATTCAAAATGGTTTAAGTCGGTGCAAAATGATGTAGGTCGGTGCAAGAGGAACAAAGTGGTGTAGGTCGGTGCAAGTGAGCCAAAGTGGTGCAGAATAGTAAATAAAAAGGAAAACAAAGACAATGTTTAATGAATAAAAAGCAAGAATTGTGGAGCAACAGCCCCGGAGGGGCTGAGATTCTCTAGTTCACAAAAATATCTATGAAAGCTCAAAGATTTGAGCTACATATAATCGGATTGATCACTTTTAGTTAATATTAAAAAAAAAGTACAATGTCAAATCACAAACATATGACTTTGTTTTATATTTTGTATTCTTATGTGTTTTATTTATAATGTTTATGCATTATATATTATGTGTTTTAAATGAGTAATAAGTCATCTGTAAATAATAACTTATTACTTATTATTCAAGTCATCAAGTCATTACAGACGTCAAGAAAAAAACGCAGATGAAATGATTTAAAATTTTGAGTGACTAATAAATAAATGTTTAAATTTTGAGCAGATTGCATAACTACTGTTCCTTAATTTGCTGGAAATTTGAATATCTTTCAATAAAATAATGATAGTAACACAAAATTTTTTGATTTATGATTACAGCGTTACTATCATTTTCTTAAAACAATTTTTTTTGGCAATTATGGAAGTAACAAAAGTTTCAAATATAGCACTTTTGTGTTCCCATCCTTTTTCAAAAATCCGCTCCAATGAAATAAATGATAGTAACCAAAAAACACAAAAAACGAAATTTTTTGTTTACTATCTTTTGAAAAAAATTAGCGTTTCAGTTATTTGTGAACACTTTGTTGTTTCCATTTTTTTTCTACAAGGAACTAAACCACACACAAGCACATGGTTTATGTTTGGATTTAAACATTTATCTATTTATGTCTTAAAAGATATTATAGCATCAAAAAGGGTTTAGATTAAACAAGAACAGAAAAAAAGATTAAACTTTTGAAAAAGAAGCCAGAAAAAGACATTTTTTAAATTCTTTTTCTGCGTCACATATTTGTTTGTTATTTTGCATTTATAACTATCGCTGCGAGAGAAAAAAAAGAAGAAGCACATGTTTGTGTGAAACATTTTGCTGGTAAAGTATGGAATTAAATGAAAGTTTAAAATATCCGGTTTTTGAAGGGATTTGTAAGCAAAAAATAATTTTTGAACCCTACATTTTTAGATTACAGATAAAACGGTGAGAGTAATATTAAACTGTTCACTTTCAGGTTTTAGTGTTACTATCATTTTCTTTTATTAGAGCTAAATTTTTGTTGATATTAACAGAGACAATCATTTCATAAAAAATCTCTCCGATAAAAAGAATGATAATAACCAAAAAAAAAACAAATACTAATAGTTCTTTGCTTACTCTCCTTTCATAAAAAATTTGCATATCTGATAATGAAAACTTTAAATCTAAAAAAAATTCATATACTTTGTGATGGGTGTTTTGCTAAATATGGTGATGAGCTAATCTGCTTTTTCTCTCAGACGTCTTGTATGTGTCAACAATTTTATCGCATAACTTCAAGGCACTTAAAATAAGCTTTCTTGTAAAAAAAATTTAAAAATTTGTAACAACAAAAAATTGTTGTTGTTAAAATAACGTCAAAAAGAGATAAGAGAGATAATTTGTAAAATATCCTTTAAATAGAAAAGTATCAATAAATTTACATCAAAAAAAATGAAACAACAAATATTTTATATTTTAAAAAAGATTTAAACCGGATTTGTCGTTACTCTTAACAGTTGACAACAACGAAGACGACAACAAATAATGATAAATACCCCTGTAAAGTGTTAAAAAAAATAATGTGAAATTGTAGCTACATTTGACGTCCTAAATTTAGTTTTAGTCATGCTTGTGTGATGGGACAAGCTTGATATGTATTTTAAGCAATTCATGTCGTAGTAAAATAAAAGAAATGCAAAACTTAAAAAAGCAAGGGAACAGTTAAAATTAATTTTTAAAAAAAATTGCAGTTAGACACAACCTGGTATGCCATTCTTTAAGAAAATATTTGTCGTTAATCTTGTGAAAATCTGCATATCCTCCATTAAAGAAGATAGTAACATCAATTTTTTAAAGCAAAAATTATGTTTTTGGGTTACTATCTTTCAAACAAAAATACACATTTTTTAGTGATGTGAACAATTTTAAATTTTTCATTTCAGCGTTACTAACATTTTTTAAATAGAACGATTTTTGCATTTTGAGAGCAACAAAATTTTTCAAAAAAATAAATTTGTTGTTACTATCTTTTTTCGAAAAAAAAAAGTGATAGTAACCAAAAAAACGAGAGTCAAAATTTTTTTGGTTACTATCCTTCCATATAAATTTTTATTCCCTGCTGTTTCTGATTTTTTTTGTTACTCAATTTTAATTTGACTGTTACAGAAAAGTTTGTCAGGAAAATTAAAAGTTCCAATTTTTGGTTTAGACATTCTATTTCTATATTGTGTTTTAATACTAACATTCATTTTTTTATCACAATATTGCTAATATTTTTTTTTGCAAATGTTATTTATCTTTTTTTTATTAATAGTGACGACTGGGAAAAAAGGTCAAGAATTTTTGCCATTTGAAAAATCCAAAAGCTTTAATTTTTTGTTGTTTATCTTTTTTCAAAAAGCTGCTATAATTTTTGCTTGTTTGCCATTTATAGCAGATTAATAAAACTTTTTTAGAAGAAAAAAAACTTTATTTTTAATTCTGCTGTTTAAAACATTTCATAAAGCTTTAATCCTCTCGATGAAAGACTAATAATAATAAGATAATGTTGTTTTTCGTTCTACAAATTATTTTTATGATCGCAAGTGTAGTCAGAAATGAAATAAAGCAAACATAAGCTTGAAAACAGATAACTGCTGCAGCTTTAAAATGGCAAAGGGGAAGAAAATAACTACGCAGTAATTTTAAAAAATATATTAAAATACTTTAATTTTCAATTCAAAAGATTCGATTTTTTACAACATTTAGAAAAATGCAGATTTATCACGTTATGACCAAAATGAGAGTAAGTCAAACTTTTTTGATTTCGCGTATTGGTGTTACTCTCTAATTGATAATAACATCAAAAACTGAAATTGAAAAATTTAGCATTACTCTCACTTTTGTCATAATGCATAAAATTTTTTATTTTTTTGATTTCAAAAAAAATAGGAATTTATTGATGAAAATCAAAACTCAAGAAGATGAAATTTAAATGTAGAGTGTACAAACTAAATTGTCCCATTTCAAAATTATTCTGCAAAGTTAAATGAAAACTAATGGAAAACCTAAAATTGTCTGTAAGATGGAAATCGTTTTGACATAAAATGTTTCTTCAAAAAGCGCATGGGTCATATAAAAAGCATAACGAACTACATCATACAAATTATTGTGTCTGGTCGTGAGAAATCCAGCATTTTTTATTTTGTCTGAGAGAACAATAAAAAAGTTGAAGCTTGATTGCAAATTTTGGTTAACTGAGAAAAAGATGATGATGGTAATTGTGTTGTCGAATCTTTTTGCATCATAGTATGTTTAACAAGATTAACCTTCATTCCAGGTACCTGGATTAAGCTTAATAATTCGGGCGTAAAAGTATCATGTACAAGTAATCAATAAAGTTTCGACAGTTTTTATATTTATTAATCATTGTCTAACGAGCTATTTCCATAAAAGTGTGGTACTACAAAATTTGCATAATCTATAAGGAAATAATAATCAGCAATTGTACCGTCTAAACTTGTAGCACCAATAAATGTTTCAAAGATTAATCTAAAAATCCAGGTATTTTTACATTAGTCATTTTTGAAACCAATACAATTTATCATTAAAATAAACAAGCTGATTACGCTTAACTTTAACTGGAATTTGAGCCCAATCTTGTTTAAGATATTGTATTATTTCTATAAGCATCATAGATGAATTGGGGGGTAACTTTTTTTCTCGGAGCCCGTAGGTCGCCGTCGAGCCTTGGCTGAAAAAAATTTTTGGTCGGTCGTCAACGACCTTTTTTGCTCGCAGCGGCTTCGCCGCTGCGAGCTTGTATATCAAAGGTATTTTGCCGCACATCAAAGGATTTTTGCCGCAAATCAAAGGCGGTACGTCGATTATCGACTTTTTTATATTTTATTGGCTATTTTATTAATTACAGTTTTATTTTACAATAAAAATTCTTTTTGAAGACATGTATTATTGTTATTTGAAACCTTAAACCGTTTTTAATTACTAATTGGCACTACAATTTATAATAATAGTATTATTACAGTTCCTTTTGCTGTTATGATACAATTCCGTATTTATTTTTTCCTGTTCTTATTGTGCTCTCCTTATTTGTTTTTCTCACTTTTTAGACGAGAATAAAAGTTATATTGATTTAAAAAAGAATATTACAACATCAATCAATGGCCTATCTGATTTTTATGGTTCACGAGCAGTTAAGCATAAAGCTGAACTTGTTGAACAATTTGGAGTAATAAACATTACAATGTATAAGCTAATCCGCATATTTGGAGTTAGATGGTGTGCCTTTTCGAATAATTGATGATGAAACTCCTGAAAATGCACTTAGAAGAAACAGTGCTATGGAGCATCTTAAAATCATGCAAAATGCAAATTATTTTGTTGCACTAGCCTTCTTAATGCATGAACGACCATGTAAGCAATACATTTATGATAGCAGTCTTAGTGTACCGGATTGTCGATATTTGAAATGATGATTTGTCGTTGTAGGTACGAGAGGTGTTGAGATATTAATTACTGCTTTATTAAAACTCCTTACAGTTTAAATCGAACACATAAAATAGAAGAAATACAAAAGTGGCTGTTTAAGATCCTAAAAAGAAGGAAGCAATGAAGAGAAAGGAACAGAATTTCTTAGGTTACAATAGAAAGAAAGGCGGTGCTTGTGCGTGCCATTGGCTTTGTAGCTTTGGCACTTAGAGCAGCTGATAATGTACCTTTATTGCTGACTTCTATCGATTTCAGTTTGCGCAATTTGATCAATCAAATCCTAAAACGTGGCCCAGCTTGATTACCTACCGCAAAGAATTTGTTAAAGCTCTTATCCAAAGCTTTCAAGATTATTATGACAATGTTTAATGATTTTAAAGTTTTAAATGTTAATGGTTTGCAAGTAATCAATGGAGATATTATTTTTCCTAAAAATAATCAAGAACAACACGATAATCTTGCAAGATGCTTTAGAATAAATTCTCCAAGCATTGGATTACAATATCAAAATTTATTGAAAAATGTTTTTACTGCTACAGAATTCTTACAATGGATGTTAGAACCACCTCAAATTTTTTATGGTAAATTGCTTGAAACTGCACAAAGTGATGATGTCATTGATTTATCGGATGATTTATTTGATTACATTTCAAGTGCCCTAATCGTTCCCGTTGGCTCTGCCGATGCAGAACGCGGCTTCTCCATTCTTTTTCGTTCCCTTGATTCCGGGAGAAGCTGACTCAGTATTAGCACAATTGATAGTATTTTAAATATTAGACTAAATGGTCCACCATTAACTAAATTTGTTTGTTACAAATATGTCAAAGACTGGAAAAATGAAAACCATTTGGACTCTAATGCTCAAAAACCACGTGGTCAAGAAAAGAAAAAGACGAACAACATAATCCTAAGTGATGATCCTGTAGAAAATTTTGTAAAAAATGAAGAAGCTCAGAACAGATGGGACAGCCATTTTGAACTATTTATCCCCGATCCATTTAATTAAATTGTGTTTCTTAATTGTTTTGATATAGTTATGTACTGTAAAATTTTCAATAATCATATAGTACTTTGGTTCAACGAATTCATAAAAACTTTTGCATAAAATCTTAAAAAATTTCACCTAAATTTCATAGAAATTTATCCAAAAATTATCGCCAAATTCAACAGGTAGGTACCTGTGGTCGTTTTTCGCCGATCGCCTTCGGCGATCGGTCGGTCGGTCGGGGGGCCAACTAAAGTTACCCCCTATTCATCTATGATAAGCATAATCTTGTGAAAATTTCGATAGTGAAACAAGATTGAACAATACAATAGTTTTCTGAGGATATGATGAGTCATAAGGAAGCAACCATCAATAATATTACAGTTATGTAGTATCTAATCTTATTTCACCATTAAAATTTAACAAATTTAAAGTTACAGAAATAATACAAATATTTTTGAACAAGATTAACCCAATAATCCGGGATTCGGTTTTTTTGGGTCAAACAACAAATATTGGACTTATCCTGCTAAAATTTCAATGCTGAAACGAGATTGAAGAATACAATTGTTTTTTAATGATAGGGTTACTCATAAGGAAGTAACCTGGTAATATTACAATTTTGTATTGTTCTTGTTTCACCATTGAAATTTTAATAGGACTTGTATTACAGAAATGATACAAATATTTTTAAACAAGATTAACCTCATAATTCGGGTACTATAACTTTGATCTTTTTATTGTACCAAACAACAACAACAATCTGTCTTATTAGGGTTAAAATACAATATAGGGAAAAGATCATGTCATGAACTTTGGCACATCAAAAAGATCATCATGTTTAATGACTCATGGGTTTAATTTGTAAGACATGTATTGTACTTTCTCAATAAAAGAAAAGCATATATCACTGATGATGAAATTATTGTGATATTTTGAGGACATTAATATCTCTGGAATCAATTTAGTAAGAGAAAGCTAAAAGATAATTAATGAATTTTGCAACAAATCATATTCAAATACAGTAATATTTATGCAAATTCTATGTCATTCTGATTTCAAAAAAAGTCATTTCCAGCTTAATGTTTAAACACTTATAAAAAATAGTTTGTCAATTGTTTACTTTATTGTTTATTACTTTTTTTCTTGTTTATGTGTATTGTTGTAGTGTTGCAGCTTTTTCACACAAAGTTTGCTCAAGCGGACTTTTACCTCAATTCACTTCACCCTCTTTTTTTTATCATTGAATGTAGTTTTAAGTTTGGCTGATGTTGTTTTTCCTCCTTCCCTCTATTTCGACATTTTCTCCAATAAAAACTTGAAACATAAAAAGAAAAACAAGCATCATCATTCTCATATAAGCTAAATCATATGGAGATGGGTGCAGCATCAGCAACAAAAAAAAAGTTGAATCAAAAGGAAAGAAAGTTGTAATCTTTTGTCATTTCTTTTGATTAACTACTTTCTATCCATTAATGACCACTTGAAGCCGCTTGAAAAAGAAGAAAAGGCAAAAAAGGAATTAACTGATAACAAATAAAAGAGAAGAAAAAAGAGAGTTGTGGCAAGTATTTTTGGCGCCTAAAAAGCTAAAAATGAAAAAGCTATCCTGAAATAACCAACCAACAATCATCTTCTGTCACGTGTAATAATTCTACAGAAAAAAATTAGTTCCTTTTTCTCGATCTTGACAAAATTTATCAGCTGAAGAAAAAAAATGCTGATGCCGCACTTTTTTGGCATGAAAAAGCTTCCTTAAACTTAATGGACTGCCATAAAGGAAAGAGATGGTCCAAATGAATGAAAGAAAAAAACTGATAAGATTTTTATATCATTAATTTTGATGTAAAAAAATTTTTTTTGAGTTTTGATGCTTCTTATTTCATAACACTACAAAATGAAAAGAGAGATTTTCAGCAAGAAGAAAAAGTTTCAGGTTGATTAAATGAATTATTCTGATAGGCAAATTTAAAAGGGACCAATATAAAAAAAAGGTTGCAATAATGTATGAGAAATAAGTTACATTTGAATATAATAAAAAATTTGTCATTTATTTTTTCCGGTCACTATCACTTTTGTAGTGGTTTTTGAGGAATATATTAACAAGAAAGCTATATTTGAGAAGATCAATGTTACTCTCACTTGGCAAAAAAACCAGCTTTAATAAAAAGAAATATTTTGTTTATGTTTTTTATAGCGATTTTTCGTAAAATGTAAGTAAAAATATTGTTTCATTTTTAAGAATTTTGTTACTTTCAAAAATGCAGCAAAAATCGTTTTAGTTTAAAAAATCGACAGTAACGTTGGAATCAAAAAGTTATTGTTGGAATTGTCATTTTTATGAAATAACATGACAGTTTTCATCTAATTATGAATTCTGTGTGGTTTTGCAAAAAGCTTAATGAAAGAAAAAGAAAGACGGTAATCGAAATATTTCGTTTTTTCAGTTACTATCATTGTTGGAATGGGTTTTTGTGTGTTAAAATCTTATTATTGAAAATTGTGTTACTCTCAAAAATACAGAGAAAAACCCACTTTGATTAAGAATTTGATAAAAATACTAATATCTTGGAGTAGGCATTTTGTATTACTATCATCAATTTTTTGGGATATGCAAATTTACATCAAATCTTGAAAATCTTTTTCTTAATGGGTTTTTAGCAGTCAGGTTATTGTAACAATGACCATACTAACCCTACTATATCATCTTTATCTATCACTCAGTGGTTGGATGGCACACCTTTTGATTCATACATACCATTTCACGCATCATTTCCCAGAACTCACGCATAATTTACAACCCTTTTTTACATCAAAATCATTGATATCAATTCCGGAATCCAGAACTTTTATCATGGAATGCAAGAAAACTTAATGGTCACATCAACAATAAAATAGACACAATCAACACGGGTCAAGCACAAAGCAATAAAAAAAATATAAAAGTTATTTAAAATGCATCAATAATCAAACACATAAAAACGAAGTGAGAAAAGAGACCAAAAATACATAGGTATATAAATTTTAACAATCGGTTTCACCGTCTTTTTTTAATGATAAAGTAAACAATAAGAAAAAAATTCAGATCAATCAAAGAAGTTCAAGTCATGTGACTGATGTTCGAAGGTCAAAAAAAGATGGTAAAAAAAAAGTTGTTGTCTGACCTTTGCAAAAAAAGAAGCAATTCTGGGGACATAAAAACAGTTGATGGATTGCCCCCATAAATTTGTTACAAAAAAAATTGTGGGGACGAGTTTTTTAAAAGTGTTGTATAAAACTGCAAAGAAATTGTAACTTAATGAGGGGATGAAAAATTAATTTAACTTAAAACACATATGCAAAATTAACAAAAAAATTTATATAAGAGAGGTTTTTCATAAAATGATAGTAAGGGTCTTTTCATATATCTCAAAATATGAAAAAGGGGGGGTGGGAGGGGGTAAAAGCCGTTTATTTTGCTTCTCATCAAGACGTGATAAAGTAAAAAAAAGTAAATATTCGCAAGGAGATGGGAATATGACCATTCATATCTCGCGATATCGGGGTTCATGTCCCCAAATTTTGTTATTACCAAAATGCAAAAGAAAAATAATTCAAACAATTTTATGTAACTATCATCAATTTTAATATAATGTATGGAGTGCATCAGGAAAAACTTTATGTCCAAAAAATATCATCAGATTTTGAATTGAATTGTGTCAGCTTCAATATATGCATATTTGTTGGTAGAAAAATAACCAAAAAAAACTTTGTGTTCGCGTTTTTAGTTACTATCACATTGTTAAACGTTTTTCATTAAATGATAATAACAATAAAATTTTGTATTTGAGAATTTTGTTTTATTCTTAGAAATGGAATAAAATACTGTTGCAGTTAAAAAAAAGTAATAGTAACGCTGAAATCTTGAAATGTAAAAAAATAACGTTGCATCATCATTTTTTCTGATTTACATTTGTATATTCCCCAGCAGATTACTTTTTTAACAAAGGCAACATTTTTCACTCAAATGTAGCATATTTGCAAGCAGGAAACAAATAAATAAACAGTTTCGTCTGCAGTTGTGTATTTTTGTATTAAAATTAGCACATATTTTTTGTATTTTAATTTAAAAATTTGTTAAAAAGTAATTACTTGATAGAAACATTTAATTTACCTTTAATTGCCTAATCTATTTGAAACTGATAACTGTTTTTTCTTTCTTTTTTATTTCTCTCTTTTTTATTTGTTTGATCCTATTTTTTTATTCCTGATAAAGTATTTGAATTCTTGGACCATTAAGACGACTACAAAAACTCAATTATTATGATTGATAAAAAAAATAAAATGTCTCATCTTTTTTAGTCATTTCATTTAATTGACAAAAAAAGTATTTCTGCACAAAAAAGGAGATAATCAGTAAAAAAAGTATAATCAACTGAATGTCTTGTTTCTTCATTGAAAAAAAGAAAAAAGTTTTGACGACATCAGACAAAAGAAATGTATCATTTTTTCTTCTTTTTTTACAACGTACTTTTACAATTGTAATGAAAATGTCTGCCAAGAAAAAAAAGAAGAGTGTAATAATTTTTAGTTTACTGCAAGTGCAGGCAATAGCTACTGGCAATAGTCCCAAAAAAGAGTAGTGTTTTTTGAAATTACAAAACAATCGGAAATGACATTGTTTTGTTATTGCAAAAGTAAAATTAATCAATTCATATAACTGATAGCATTCACGAACAAAAGACTAAAGAGTATTATTATTGTTTGTAGAAAGTCAAAAAGACAAAAAGTATTTGATTAACAAAAGTCAAAAAATACTGGATTGAATTTTCCATAATTCCAGGTAGAAGAGGAATCTTTTGAGTCTTTCTGATGTTGTGGAAAAAGATCAAAGAAAGTTCTTGATTTGAGAGAAACCCCCATCCCATACCCCTGCTGTAAAATATGCACATGAATTATGAATACGAAACCGCTATATAGAAAGCTAACAATGAACATAATTGTGTAAAAATAGCATATTATACTATTTTTTGATTCATTTAATTAAACAGTTAAAAAACTGTGATATAAAAACGTTTTAAAAAAGGTTTACAATTCTAATCAACGACAAAAAAAATTTGTACTAGGCTGCGCCAGATAAAAAGTTTGTTAAAAAAGCTAAAAGCAATTTGTTGCACGTTCAATGAAAATTTTAAACGCTCAATACAGCATTAAATCAAAAAAAAGAATCCGTAAGATAACTAAAATCATCTGCTGTTCAATGTTTTGTTTTATTTTTAAGGATTTACGTGATTTTCGTAAACTTTTCGGAGCAACAATATAAACTTTCATAATTGAGTTAACAACATTGCGTGAATAAATGAAATTTAAAAAGCGCAATGAACTATTGTTTTTCCTTTTTAAAGTTAAAAGTTGACATTTGTGGCACCAAAATTGTCACCTAAATAAGTAATTTATCGGTTTAGCTATGGCATATTTTTTCAAAAAAATCGTTTTTTATCCATTATGGAACCAAAAAATTTGTTTATTTGAGAAAACAATAGCTGTCATTGGAAGCGAAAATAGGTCAAATTAAAAAACAGCAAATAGTTTTCTTAAAAATTTTCATTGTTTCTTTTTTATCTAATCCAAATTCACTTTTTTGTTTGCATCAGAAAACCAATTTTGTAGATAAAAAAAGGCTAGTTAAAATATTAGTTTTTCTATTTGATAAATAAAATTATTTTTAGATGCCTAAAATTCCATTTGCTTTTCAATGGTCAATTGCTGAAAATGAAATATTGCCATTAAAAGATTCTGTTAATGGATGTTTATATTCTGATCCTGTTTCGAATATTCCTGAATTTGAATATTATTTAGCATTTTGTCCTAATGGTAACAATGATGAAAATCGTGGACAAACATACGTTTTCTTACATGTTGACCTTAAGAATGTAAAGAAAGTTGAAGCTGATTTCACTGTTACAATTAAAGCGGCAAATTATTCAAATGCAGAACATTTTGTTTTTGAAAAGTCAACTGGTTGGGGACCTATGATTTGTCAGAAAGAAGAACTATTTGAATCTGAAAAGAAATATATTAGTGACGGAAAATTTATTGTAAAAGTTAATGGAATTTTTAAATTTGAAAAGGATGGTGGTGATGTTGGTTTTGAAGAACAACAAAAATGGGATGGTGGAGAATTAGGTGATGAAGCATGGCAAAGCGATGAAACTAAAGATTTTACAATTGTTGTTGATGGAAAAGAAATTAAAGTAAGTTGTTATATAAATTTGTACAATGCTGGAGTGATATTTTTTAGGTCCATAAATGTATTCTTGGAATCCGCTCCGATGTGTTTATGACCATGCTAAAATCAAATATGAAAGAAGCTGAAGAAAACAAAATGGTAATCACTGATTTCTCTTTTACTGTTGTTGAAGCAGCAATCAAATTAATTTACCATTGCACTTTTACTTCCACATTATCTCTTGAAGAATTAATGTCATTGCTTCAATTCTTCGATAAATATAATCTTTCTATGCTTAAAGTAAGCAGTTTTTCTGTTTATAATTACAAACTGTTTTTCAATAATTATTTTTAGACCAAAGTTGAACGTTTCTTAATTGATCAAATTTCTGCTGCTACTGTTGTTCGTCTCACCAATCACTCATCTCTTACAAATTCATTCAAGCTCAAAGAAAAATGTATGGAATTTTTATCAACTGCGATTGCTTCGAAAACTCCTTTGGCAGAGATTGATATCCTTGATAAAGATATTCTCTTGGAAACTGTTAAAAATTCTTTTTATTATACTGTTGAAACTGAAAAATAATTATATTACATGATTTGTGTTTTGTTGTTTTTTTCATACTACTTTTTGCATTTATACACTTTCTGTACCTTTTTTCTTTATTGTTCATGATTTTTATTATAAAAATTCTTTGATTTTATTGTATAAAATGCTTCTAAATCATAGTCAGCATTTTTCGATTTTGCCTGAAGTTTTTTTACGTAGTTAACTTTTGTTTATTAATACATGCGTTGATTAATTACTTGTGTGAATACTATTCATTATTTGGCACTAAAAAACTCAAACTATTTAAAGTATATTTTTTTTGTTTTCTGTTACTGCACATATGGGTAATGAAACTTTTACCGTTAAAACTCCCAGCACAGGGTAAGGTTTTCGGTCCATATTTTGCTCTCCTCGACAGTAGGGAAGTATTCAAGCAAAAATAGCTTCTATAAAAAGTTGAAACCAATAGCTTTTTCGTTTTAAGATCGTCTTTCTTCCCTGACTGTCAAGGAATCCTAAAGTATCAAAGAGCCCGCTCTCTTTAAGCTTAGCAAGTTTTTTATTGATTGAGCAAAGACAAATTTATTCACAAACTGCTATTTTGATCTTTTAACTTCTTTGCTTTAACAAAATTCTATCATCTGCACAAACTATCCTTATGCAAAAGTAAATAAATAGGTCAAGAAAAGAAACAAAAATTTTATTAAATTTTTCTTTATTATTATTTTTCATCGAATTCAAATATAGCTTTCTTCTTTGCTATTTTATGTGAACAATTTTCTAAATAAATGTAAGTTAAAATATTTGTTTTTTTTATATTTTTTACAAATATATTTTTTTAGATGCCTTCAATTCCATTTGCTCTTCAATGGACAATTGCTGAAAATGATCTCGTATCTTTAAAAGATTCTGTGAATGGATATCTATCGTCTACTCCCATTTCAAATAGTCCAGCTTTTATATATTGAGAAATGAAGTGGCTCCTTGGATTAAGGAGCACCTCTCTAGGTCTTCCATTTATACCCTTTTTCCTTTCTTCTTCTCTTCTCTCCACCTTCTCTTACTTCCGTCTTTCCTGATCGACATCAGTTGATCCATGCCTTATGGCATCACATCTCCCCACATACCATAATCCTCAGGTCATGACTAATGATATGTATCATTGGGTAAGCACCATGCTCTGTTTATTATTAGTTTGGACATAACGTCTCTTTTATTATAAGGTTTATCAAAGGTCGAGCACCTTGCTCGTATTATTTATGATTGAGACTTGACGTCTCTTTTACTAATATTTGATGAATGGTTGAGCACCATGCTCGGTTTATATTAAGTTTGGACATAAGGTCTCTTTTATTAAGGTTTCTCTGAAGTTGAGCACCGTACTCTAAGTACACAAAGATGTGCACATTGAATAATACATTATCAATGGGTGAGTACCATGCTCTACACTTGACTAAGTCAGTTGCGCAACTTCTCTTTTATTTTGTTTATTAAATGGAAGACACCTTGTTTCTGTTCATTTATGTCTTATTTAACATTATTTAGACAACTATGTTTGTCTGTCATCTGACTTATCGATGATCACATCGAGTTCACCACACTTTTCTCCCCCTCATATTTTAACCCATTGAATACCATGGTGGGACTTGCCCTATAGGAAGCTGATAGTTTTGTCTTTGTTGCCTTTGATAACGAATAGCCATAACCTCATTGTTATTTAATCTACAATCTTTGGCCTCATGCCCAGGTTGACGACATCTGTAGCAGAGTCTTCTTCCATATCGAGCCCTATTTCTGTTTCTAGAATTTCCTTGCTTTCTTCGTGACTTGCTTGATAAAGCATTCCGCTGAGTCTCTAAAACATGTGTCAAATCCTTTTCTCTTTCATTTTGACTTTTTGCCAATTCATGTTCATATAATTCTGCTCTTTCATATGCTTCTTCAAAGGTTGTAGGATTATGTCCATTTACTAAGTATCGATAATTCGGAGACATCCGTTTACAAAATTCGTTTAGCAGTTTTTCTTGAAAATGCGCTTCGCTCTTTCCTTCAGTAGCTTGTCTAACTATTTTAGTAAGTTTATTTGCAAATTTTAAAACTGATTCATCTTCACCTTGAACAGTATTTTTAATTTTTAATTCGGCTTTTTCTCTTAATATTTGTGTCTGAAATTTATTTAATAAAACAGTTTTAACTTCATCACAGACTTCTTTGTTTTCAATCTGATCATAAACATCTCTTGCACGATCTGTCAAAAAATTCCTTACACACAATCCCATTTGTGGATTATTTAAATCTATGGATTGTATTGCCATAAAATGTTCATAATCTTTCAAAAATTCTGTAATGGTTATTTCACCATCACCTTTAAATACTTGTGGTCCAAATCTTGGCTCTTCTAATTCTATGATAAATACAGTATCCTCTTCTTCCCCTTCCGTGATATCACTTTTGTCATGAATTTCATTAAATTTGTTTTTATCTTTATCCCTGTCGTCGACAACAGATATCTGTTTTCTTGTTCTTTGCCAGCTTGGAGCAAAATTTAATTCTTGTCTTTCAATAACATTTTCCGGATGTTTTTTATCGGTGATGTTTCTCTTTTCTTCCGTTTCGCTTTTATGTTTATAAATTACATCACACATCCGTTTCAAAGGGGACAAAGTTCGCACTTTAAATCTATCCTTTTTACAACTATTCCTATCATTACTATTTCCAATTTCTTCTTGTATCCTCTGTTGTATTTTCAAATGAGCTTTATTATCTTCAAAACTCCCAACAGTTTGATTCATTTTAAAAAAAAATTTCGATGGTTAGGCACCTTGCCAAATGCTTCCAATTTCAGTTGCTCTAAAAGCGCCTGAACTAACGTTGAACGATATCACCAATAAGGGTGATATCAATGAGATCAAGATAAGAACTATCACTTAAAGAATGATTTAAATAAGTTTTTATCGTCTTAAGGACAATAATAAAAAATAAACAGGTTTTAGAAAGAAAAAAAATTATCGAAAACTTTTTCTTTTTTTGTAAAAATGTAAAAGATTTAAAGACAAAGTGAAAAAGCAAGAAATGAAAAACAAATAAGATTGAAGAAAATAAAAAAAATATAGAAACGTCGACGGAAAAAAATGATAGAAGAAAATGTGATCAACCCTTTTTTTTACAAAAAAAAGGCAAAAGAAAAGATGAGAGAAAATTCAAGATTGATAATGACTTAAATAAGAATGAAAAAGATTGGTTGAATGAGATTTAAACGCGCAAAACATAAATAAATAAATATATTTTTATAAGTAAATTAATTTCAATGCTTAAATAAATCAAAAAAATAAATCAATTATTATTTTTAAATTTCAATTTTACTTTATTTCTAATTTTAATTTTTACACTCAGATTATTTTAATTATAATTTCAATCAAAGCACCGAGTTATTTTTATCAACTGATGAGTTTAAGACAACGAAACGTATCCGTTAGCTTTTATCACCGAGCTAGCTTTTTCGCCACTGGCAGGCAAAAAAAATCACTGTGAGAAAAGCAACGCAGCTCTTCTTTTCTTTTCACACACAGCAGAGGTGGGGTCGTCACGTAGCTGCTACCAGAAATGAAGTGGCTCCTTGGATTAAGGAGCACCTCTCTAGGTCTTCCATTTATACCCTTTTTCCTTTCTTCTTCTCTTCTCTCCACCTTCTCTTACTTCCGTCTTTCCTGATCGACATCAGTTGATCCATGCCTTATGGCATCACAATTGTTTGAAAATTCATCCAACGATACAAATCGCGGAAAAACAATTCTTTACATCAATGTAAGAAAACAATATTATATTAAGAAAATTGATGCCTTTCGTACTTATATTGTTGAATCTGCAAATTATTCTTTAGAATATTCTAGTATTAATAATGAAGAAGATGGTGGTGATAGTGGACCAATTATTTGTAAAACTGAAGAACTCTTTGATCCAGAAAAGAAGTTTATCGTTGATGGAAAATTTACTGTGAAAGTTAATGGAGTCTTTATTTATGAAACAATTTTTGATAATACTGACAAGACAAAAGATCAAAAAATAAAAGTTGATGGAAATTTGAAATTAGAAAATAAAGAAGTTATTCCTGTTGCTATTGATGAACTACAAAAATGGGAAGGTGGAGAATTGGGTGATGAAATATGGACAAAAGATTTTACAATTATTGCTGAAAATGGAAAGGAAATAAAAGTAAGGTTTATTCAGCTTTTAGACATAACTTATTTTCATATATTTTAGGTTCACAAACTTATTCTTCAAAGTCGTTCTGATGTTTTTGCAGCAATGCTTAATTCAAATTTGAAAGAATCAATCGAAAATAAAGTTGAAATTCCTGATTTTGCTTATAATGTTGTCGAAACTGCTGTTAAATTGATTTACCATTGCACCTTTACTACTTCACTATCAATGGATGAATTGGTGTCATTGCTTCAATTCTTGGATAAATATAATCTTTCATCTCTTACGGTTTGTCATTTCATATTGAATGAAGTTTTTGAGAATAATTTTTTTGAATATTAAAATCATGC
This sequence comes from Panagrolaimus sp. LJ2400, assembly GCA_024447215.1. NCBI lineage: Eukaryota > Metazoa > Nematoda > Chromadorea > Rhabditida > Panagrolaimidae > Panagrolaimus > Panagrolaimus sp. LJ2400. The sequence goes on along the minus strand of JAMRYA010000014.1, from coordinate 5,929,298 downwards.
ACGGCTTTTGCTGTACCTGATTTTTTAAGCACTTATAAATAAGTTCGTTTTAGGCCAAAGTTGAACCATTTTTAATTAATCAAATTTCTTCTTCAAATGTTGTTTATCTCACAAATTGTTCTCTTCTTACAAATTCCTTCAAGCTCAAAGAAAAATGCGTCAAATTTCTTTTAATTGCAATTGCAACAAAAATTCCATTAGCAGATATTGATATCCTTGATAAAGATATTCACTTGGAAACTATTTATCAAATTGTTGAAACTGAACGATAATTATATTACTTGATTTTTATGCTTTGTGTTTTGTCTCTTTCTGCATTACTCCTGCTTATTTGTGGATGAATAAAAGTCAACTACAATTTTTTTTCTTCTAATTAAATTTTCATGATACAACAAATGATAAAAATCTAGAAAAAAGCTTACAATAAAAAAAAGTAAATTCTGTTTGAAATTTGTACAGTTCATAAAGTGATACTAACAATTAACTATTTTTTTCATCACTTTTCAAAATCTGAAACTCGTTTTTTCGTTGCTCATCAACAACTAAAAAACAATAGTTTTTCAAGAAAAATATTAATCATGCGCTAACTAGTCGCAATTATTTCTAAATATTTATAGAATAGTTTGCTTGAAAACTTTCATTTTATCAAAATTCTTTACATCACAGTCAATGTTTTTTGACTTTGCTTGTTTTTTACGTAGTTAACTTTTGTTTATTAAAACATGCACTGATGCATTACAACTATGAATACCAAAAATCAGTATAGAAATAGTTAAGCTTTTTTGCTTTTATGGCGCTAGGACATTTTCACAAAGTACAAAATATAAAAACGTCACTTGTGAAACTGATTTTGTGAATTCGCCCGACCACCTGCTTTTGTTGTTTTTGGCCTTTTTGCAAAATTTTGTTTATTTATGGCTTTTTCATCATAAAAATTTGCTTTTATGAGTTATAAAAAGCAATAGCGCAGGTAAAGATAGGTAATAACGCAAATAAATATCACTCATTTCATAGTCACCGGATATGACTGTGCAAAGATAAGGGTTTTATCAAAAATGAGTAAATGGCTGTTCCGGTGAAGATAAAAATGTTTTTTAATATAGAAGAATGATTACTTGAAAGCACTATAAAAACCTTTGCTCTTCTTTTTGTTCAATATCATTTTTTTATTTAAAAATTGAAAAATAAAAATGAAATTTCTTCTTGTTTTATTTGCAGCAATACTTTTCCTTGGAAGTAAGTCTATCGAAAAATTTTTTTCCACTAAAAATTACAGTCGAAATTACAGTCGGTTCCAATGCCGTAGTTCGTCACGTTCCTCAATGTTTAATCGCATGTTCAGAACCAACTACATGGGAAGAGAAAAATGATTGCTGTCGAAAATATGGATACACTCGAATGAGTCTCTGCGTATCGGTCAGCACAGGCTTCGGAAGAATAATAATAATAATAATAATTTTTATACATTCTTTCCCATTGCTGGTACTCAAATGAAAACAAGAAAAAAATACATACATACAAAGAAAAAACAATAAATAAAAAATTACAACAAAAAAAGCTTAACAATTTAACTAATAAAAACTATGTAAAGTAAAAATTATCTATTTCTTTATTCATCAGGTATTGCTTGAATTCATTCTTCTTTTTGAAATCAGTGATTTTGATTTTTAGGTTATTCATGAAGCTTGAGGTTCTGGTTGCAAAATGGGAAGAGCGAAATCTTTTTTGAACTTTGTGTGATGATTTATATACTTTTTGAAATCTTGTGTCACGAAGTGGTTCATGCTGCAGCGATGAGTCATTTGATAAAGTTGTGTGAATGAATTCATAACCAGTTTGAAGATCGATAATGTTTCTTCTTTCATGGAGAGATTTCATGTTGTATAGTTTAAGTCGAGCTGGATAAGACGGAAAATCTTTAACGTTGGTAATTCTGTTTTGTCTTCGATACAACATTCTGGTGAAAATTTTTTGAGGACGTTCCAAATAATCAGCAGTTTTTTTGACTTGAATGTTAAAAAGTTGACTACCGTATTCCAGAATTGGCCGCACATAAACATTGAATAAAAATATAAGAACATCTTGATTTGAAATCAGAACACGTTTCATAATTGAAAACAGAGAAGACATTGCAGAGCGAACAATCTTTTTGATGTGAGCATCTGGTTTGAGATTATTTTCAAGCATAATACCAAGATCACGAATAACAGGTACGGTAGAAATCGGAACATTATTAATAACATATTTCGCTGCTTCATTTTTTGGACCATATTGAATATGAAATGTTTTTGAAGTAGAAATAGGCATAGAATTTTCAGTAGACCATTCAAATACAGCATCAATAGTATTTTGAATTATTGATATATTAAACAAATTTCTGTAGTAAGCAAAATAAATTTTCAAATCATCAGCAAATAATAGATGGAGAATTCCCGGTAAAGTTGATAATTTTTCACTAAGTTCAGTAATAAAAATAATAAATAAAATTGGTCCAAGAACTGATCCTTGGGGGACACCGCTTGTGGCTTCAAATTCTTCAGATAATTCGCTTCCCACTTTAACTTTGAATTTGCGAAATGATAAAAGAGAGATAATTAAATTTAATAAATTTCCAGAAATACCAGCTTTTTTGAGTGCTCGAATAAGGCGGTCGATTGGAATTTTGTCAAAAGCTTTTTCGAAATCAAAATATATAACATCCACGGTCATTTTCTTAGATACAGAAGAAATAATAAATTCTTGGAATGGAATAAGTTGTTGAATGGTTGACATTTTTGCACGAAATCCATACTGTTGTTTTGGAAAATAATTTTTATCATTAAGAAATTTGACCACTATAGGAGCAATACATCTTTCAAATGTTTTTAAAGCATCAGAAGTTCCGGAGATTGGTCGAAAGTGTTCAGCACTTGTTGGTTTTGGAATTTTCGGTAATGGTGTGACATAGGATAATAAAAACAAATCAGGTACCATATTCTCATCAATAATAAAATCAAATAATATTTTAAAAGGCTTACATAAGGAATCAGAACATTTCTTTAAAACATATCCGGGAATATTGTCGACACCATTAACATTTTTATTCTTGCATTTCTTTAGCATTTTCGAGATTTCAAATTCAGAAAAACATATATTTTGCAGAAGTTCATTTGAAGTTGTTTGATCACGGAAATCTGGTGGTGTATACGGGTTGTACACAGACGATAAATATTTTGCAAGAGCATTTGCTTGATCTTTTTTAGAGATAGCAGCTTTTCCTTCAAATAAGAATACAGGAACATTTGATGATTTTTGCTTTAGAAATGGAGAAACATAATTGAAAATATTGTTAACGTTTTTTCTTTCTTCTTTTGAATTTTCGATATTTTTCAGGAATAATTTTCGTTGCTGGTTTTTAGTAAATTTAATAAATTCTTTATTTAACTTGTTTATTGAATTATTGACTACAGTAGTTTTTGATGGATCATTAGAATTTTTGAGATAGAATTTTATTGCTTTTTGTTGATTTGCCGGGATATTTTTTGTTGGATCATATATGCGAGTCGGAATGAATTTGGAAATACCATCAATAATAACATTTCTAATATAAGCATAGATATCATTTGAATTAATAAAATCTTTAATAATTTCCCAGTTGATACACTTGAAATAACAGTTTAAAGCATCATAATCACCATTTTTGAAATCAGAATATGTGATAGGTTCAATATTTGCAGCAAATTCATCAGACGTTTGAAAATGAATAACATTGTGGTCACCAATAGGATCTTTAACTTTAACATCAATAACACTATGCGGATCAGTTGAAAATACTAAATCGAGGATATTTTCTTTTCTTGTTGGTTGCAGAACATGTTGATGAAGTTCTTTTTCTAATATCAGATCAATAAGAGGTGAAGCATTTCCGGATTGATTGAATAAATCAGCATCCCATTTGATATCAGGATAGTTGAGGTCCCCAAGTAATATGTAATTTTTAACAGGAAATATAGATGGGACATTCATTACAGCACGAACATTGTCAAATATAGAAGTACTTTCAGATTTTTTAAATTTTGGTGGGCGATAGACGAGGATATAACGTGTTGATGATGATTGATTTTGAATGATGTCAACAGCAAGAATATTTGGATTATCATTAATAACAGGAATATAATGCAATTTGGAATAAATAAAAATAGCAACACCACCGCCTTTTCGTTCGATGCGATCATTTCTTAATAATATATATGGTAAATCGCCAATAACAGCATGATTTGTAATTGTATCATTAAAATGAGTTTCAGTGACAAATAAAAGAGAAGGAGATAAGGTAGAGAGCAAATCCGTGAGACGTTCAAATTTGTTGCAGAGAGATTGAGCATTGAACATAATACAGTAAAATGGTTTTTTAGTATTGGCGTTGAGGACGAAAATTACTATTGCGATGCTGTTGTTGATTTGTAGTATTATTATGACGATAATTTTGACTTTGATTACGATATGCAGAAGAATTTGTGCGAGATGGAGTACGAACGTTTGAGCGATCACTATTAGTTTGTTGATAATATTGACTTTGACTGGGACGAATTGGAAGTGGGCGTGGTTGTGTAGGATTACGGTATTGAGTTTGGTGGTTGTTTGCACGATGTTCAGAGTGATTAGATCTTGGAGTTTGATGATTGTTATGATGTGGACGAGAATTTTGATGATTATCACGATAAATGACTTTAACTTTAACATAATAGCCTTGAACATTTTTACCATCAGGACCAGAGACATTTCTTGCACTATATTTACCATGTCCAATATCACATAAATCAAATACAACATTTTCTTTTGGTCGAAGAGTACGATGGTCGGGTTTTTCAATATCAGAGTTAGAAATATTATTTGCAAATACAATAGCTTCTTTTACATCCTCACTTTCATTTAATTTAAATTCGATAATACCACGTCTTTGATTTACGCAAAAAGATTTAACGATACCATTTATTCCTTCTTGAACAATAGTTGGTCCAGCTGGTACATTAGGAGTAGGAGTTTGGTCCATAGGAGTTGAGGTGGAAGGTAAATCAACATTATCATATTCCATTTGATATTCAAGAATTTTTCTTTGTTGATTATCAACAAGTAGTTTTGCAAATTCAAGTGATTCTTCTTTTGAATCATTTAATTTTTTATACATTTCATTCTGAGATTGAAGGAATTGACATTTTTGAAATAAATCTTTAATACGATTGATAACAGCATTTTTGAAATTTATATCAAGATCAGTGTATGATTGAATTGAGGAAATAAATGTTGGGGTATCCATATTGTCCATGTTGAGTAAATAATAATAAAAATAGTAATTAACCTTTTAATTTAAACTATAGAGATGTATCAAATCTCACACTAATTTAAAAAAATTGGAGAATTACTATGTTTAAAATAGGAAATAATATTTTTTAATCAGTTAAATAAATAATAATCAATAAAATTGAAAATTAGAATTGAATATAATTTAGTATTTGAGGTAAAATAAATTTATTAAATAAATTGAGAGCGAAAGAAGCACAGCAGAATGTTTTAAGCCATCATATCGAAAACGTCGAACACAATTTTACCTCGATTTCTCTTAAAATAACACAAATTTGACTTTTTTTAAAGCTGTCCAAATGAAAGAATAAATAAATCTTTAACAAGTCCGCATACAAACACAAAATTTATTGTTTTTCTTTTAAAATAAAAATGTCTGCGTATTATAATGATTACATCTAATTTTTTTTTGAGATTAGCGTGATCTAATTGAAATACTTTATTAAATGCACAAAACGCAATGAACTCATAATAGGTTACCCAGGCCAACTTTTTTTTTTCGAGCCTTTTTTGCCCTTTCTAAAACATTCAAATACTTAAAGAACTGGAAAAAAGAAAGACTAACAAGAATTTAGCATTGCTCAAATTTTTTTTTGCTAATTTGCGGATTTAAAAAAATAACAGTTTTTAAGATATTTATTGATTTCAAATAATAGCATTTTTCTTTTTGTCTTTCTCAATAGCTAAAAATATCTTTGCAATTGCAAAAGTTTTGCTTCCACATAAGTGAATAAATAGGTCATTTTCAAAAATTAAAAGCAGCTTTTATAAATTATTCGTTATTTCATTTCATCAAATTACTATCCAACTTTTTTCTTTGCTTCAAAAAAATTGCTTGATAAAAGTAAATTATAAATTTATTTTTTATGTTTTTTATAAATGAATTTTTTAAGATGCCTCAAATTCCATTTTCTTTTCAATGGTCAATTCAAGAAAAACAATTATCACCCTTGAGGACAAACAAGAATTTATTTACATCTAAAACTTAAAAATGTGAAGAAAGTCGAAGCTGATTTTACTTTTACATCTGAATCTGCAAATATTTCAAAAACCGAACATTATGTTTATGAAAAATCTGCTAGTTGGGGTAACCGCCTTTGTAACACACATGAATTATTTGATCCAGAAAAGAAGTATATTGTTGATGGAAAATTTACTATAAAAGTTGAAGGAATCTTTAAATTTGAATACGAAAATGTTATTCCTGCTGCTGTTGAACAAAAATGGAATGGTGGAGAATTAGGTGATGAATATTGGAGCAATGACGAAGATAAAGATTTTACGATTATTAATGGAGATAAAGAAATTAAGGTATGTAAAGTGTTGCAAATTATTGTTTAAAAATAACTATTATCTTTTTTTTAGGTTCACAAACTCTTTCTTCGTCGATCAGATGTTTTCAAAGCAATGCTCAATTCAAATATGAAAGAAGCAATTGAAAGCAAAATGGAGATTCCTGATTTTTCTGGTCTCAAATTAATTTATATTTGCAATTTTACGACTTCACTATCAATTGATGAATTACTGTCACTCCAGCAATTTTTCGATAAATATTGTCTTCCGACTCTTAAGGTTAGTCTTTCAAGTCTTCCAATTTCTCTTTGATTTCACATATTTAAACTATATATTTTTTAGGCAAAAGTTGAACCATATTTAGTTGATCAAATTTCTGCTTCTACAGTATGTCGACTCACAAGTTATTCAATTCTTACCAATTCGCTCAAACTCAAAGAAAAATGCATTAAATTTTTAAAGGTCTGTGTTGCATCAAAATTGCCAGTTGATGATCTTAATACTCTTGATAAAGATATTGCATTTGAAATTCTTCAAAATTATTATTGTCATATTGTTGAAACTGAAAAATAACGTTATTTGATTTCTTTGTTGTTCTTGTACACTCAATGAATTTTTTATTATTATAATAAATTTATTTTTGTTTTTCGTATGCTTTTATATATAAGGAAACAAGGCATGTTATGAAAATTGAACAAGAAGAAATTACAACTGACCACCTCTTGTGGCACTATTTTCTTAGCGTTTAATTGAAGCTTTTTGACATATGATCGCTTACTTTTTTTTTTTTTAAGTAAAAGTAAAAAAAATTTTAAAAGGCTGTTATCGAAAATAGGAACCAAAATATTCAAAAAAAATACGAGCAATTAGATTTGTTTCTTTTTTTATCGATCAAAAAAGAAAAAAGCAATAAGAAAGCATTTAATATCGCAACAGCTGCAAAACTTGCCAAAGAGCAAACAGCAACGAAAAATGTTGCTGTCAGATCTTTCAGACAGCAACATTTTTCGCAGTAAAAAAGACAAGTGTTTCATTAAAGAGTTTATAGATAAAAGGGAAATTAAAAGTTCTTTTTAGCTGACGTCAGATTTGGGCGATACTTCATTGCACATTATTAAGTCTTCAGATAGGTGTTTGACACTTACAGAATCTGAAACAGCATCAAAAATGCTTCTTAAATTTGTATCGGGCTTCATTTAGTCCCATCTGTAAAAAGTTTTATAGCTGTTTTAAAAAATACATATTTTTTGTTGGACTGAAAACCGCCAAAGTCCATAAAACTTTATCCATGTTAGATGGGTGTTTTACACTTATAGAATCTGAAACAGCTTTAAAAATGCTTCTTAAATTTGTATCGGGCTTCATTTAGTCCCATCTGTAAAAAGTTTTATAGTTGTTTTAAAAAATACATATTTTTTGTTGGGAGGTAAACAGGAATAGCAATAAAACTTTATCCATGTTAGATGGGTGTTTTACACTTATAGAATCTGAAACAGCTTAAAAAATGCTTCTTAAATTTGTATCGGGCTTCATTTAGTCCCATCTGTAAAAAGTTTTATAGTTGTTTTAAAAAATACATATTTTTTGTTGGGAGGTAAACAGGAATAGCAATAAAACTTTATCCATGTTAGATGGGTGTTTTACACTTATAGAATCTGAAACAGCTTAAAAAATGCTTCTTAAATTTGTATCGGGCTTCATTTAGTCCCATCTGTAAAAAGTTTTATAGTTGTTTTAAAAAATACATATTTTTTGTTGGGAGGTAAACAGGAATAGCAATAAAACTTTATCCATGTTAGATGGGTGTTTTACACTTATAGAATCTGAAACAGCTTAAAAAATGCTTCTTAAATTTGTATCGGGCTTCATTTAGTCCCATCTGTAAAAAGTTTTATAGTTGTTTTAAAAAATACATATTTTTTGTTGGGAGGTAAACAGGAATAGCAATAAAACTTTATCCATGTTAGATGGGTGTTTTACACTTATAGAATCTGAAACAGCTTAAAAAATGCTTCTTAAATTTGTATCGGGCTTCATTTAGTCCCATCTGTAAAAAGTTTTATAGTTGTTTTAAAAAATACATATTTTTTGTTGGGAGGTAAACAGGAATAGCAATAAAACTTTATCCATGTTAGATGGGTGTTTTACACTTATAGAATCTGAAACAGCTTAAAAAATGCTTCTTAAATTTGTATCGGGCTTCATTTAGTCCCATCTGTAAAAAGTTTTATAGTTGTTTTAAAAAATACATATTTTTTGTTGGGAGGTAAACAGGAATAGCAATAAAACTTTATCCATGTTAGATGGGTGTTTTACACTTATAGAATCTGAAACAGCTTAAAAAATGCTTCTTAAATTTGTATCGGGCTTCATTTAGTCCCATCTGTAAAAAGTTTTATAGTTGTTTTAAAAAATACATATTTTTTGTTGGGAGGTAAACAGGAATAGCAATAAAACTTTATCCATGTTAGATGGGTGTTTTACACTTATAGAATCTGAAACAGCTTAAAAAATGCTTCTTAAATTTGTATCGGGCTTCATTTAGTCCCATCTGTAAAAAGTTTTATAGTTGTTTTAAAAAATACATATTTTTTGTTGGGAGGTAAACAGGAATAGCAATAAAACTTTATCCATGTTAGATGGGTGTTTTACACTTATAGAATCTGAAACAGCTTAAAAAATGCTTCTTAAATTTGTATCGGGCTTCATTTAGTCCCATCTGTAAAAAGTTTTATAGTTGTTTTAAAAAATACATATTTTTTGTTGGGAGGTAAACAGGAATAGCAATAAAACTTTATCCATGTTAGATGGGTGTTTTACACTTATAGAATCTGAAACAGCTTAAAAAATGCTTCTTAAATTTGTATCGGGCTTCATTTAGTCCCATCTGTAAAAAGTTTTATAGTTGTTTTAAAAAATACATATTTTTTGTTGGGAGGTAAACAGGAATAGCAATAAAACTTTATCCATGTTAGATGGGTGTTTTACACTTATAGAATCTGAAACAGCTTAAAAAATGCTTCTTAAATTTGTATCGGGCTTCATTTAGTCCCATCTGTAAAAAGTTTTATAGTTGTTTTAAAAAATACATATTTTTTGTTGGGAGGTAAACAGGAATAGCAATAAAACTTTATCCATGTTAGATGGGTGTTTTACACTTATAGAATCTGAAACAGCTTAAAAAATGCTTCTTAAATTTGTATCGGGCTTCATTTAGTCCCATCTGTAAAAAGTTTTATAGTTGTTTTAAAAAATACATATTTTTTGTTGGGAGGTAAACAGGAATAGCAATAAAACTTTATCCATGTTAGATGGGTGTTTTACACTTATAGAATCTGAAACAGCTTAAAAAATGCTTCTTAAATTTGTATCGGGCTTCATTTAGTCCCATCTGTAAAAAGTTTTATAGTTGTTTTAAAAAATACATATTTTTTGTTGGGAGGTAAACAGGAATAGCAATAAAACTTTATCCATGTTAGATGGGTGTTTTACACTTATAGAATCTGAAACAGCTTAAAAAATGCTTCTTAAATTTGTATCGGGCTTCATTTAGTCCCATCTGTAAAAAGTTTTATAGTTGTTTTAAAAAATACATATTTTTTGTTGGGAGGTAAACAGGAATAGCAATAAAACTTTATCCATGTTAGATGGGTGTTTTACACTTATAGAATCTGAAACAGCTTAAAAAATGCTTCTTAAATTTGTATCGGGCTTCATTTAGTCCCATCTGTAAAAAGTTTTATAGTTGTTTTAAAAAATACATATTTTTTGTTGGGAGGTAAACAGGAATAGCAATAAAACTTTATCCATGTTAGATGGGTGTTTTACACTTATAGAATCTGAAACAGCTTAAAAAATGCTTCTTAAATTTGTATCGGGCTTCATTTAGTCCCATCTGTAAAAAGTTTTATAGTTGTTTTAAAAAATACATATTTTTTGTTGGGAGGTAAACAGGAATAGCAATAAAACTTTATCCATGTTAGATGGGTGTTTTACACTTATAGAATCTGAAACAGCTTAAAAAATGCTTCTTAAATTTGTATCGGGCTTCATTTAGTCCCATCTGTAAAAAGTTTTATAGTTGTTTTAAAAAATACATATTTTTTGTTGGGAGGTAAACAGGAATAGCAATAAAACTTTATCCATGTTAGATGGGTGTTTTACACTTATAGAATCTGAAACAGCTTAAAAAATGCTTCTTAAATTTGTATCGGGCTTCATTTAGTCCCATCTGTAAAAAGTTTTATAGTTGTTTTAAAAAATACATATTTTTTGTTGGGAGGTAAACAGGAATAGCAATAAAACTTTATCCATGTTAGATGGGTGTTTTACACTTATAGAATCTGAAACAGCTTAAAAAATGCTTCTTAAATTTGTATCGGGCTTCATTTAGTCCCATCTGTAAAAAGTTTTATAGTTGTTTTAAAAAATACATATTTTTTGTTGGGAGGTAAACAGGAATAGCAATAAAACTTTATCCATGTTAGATGGGTGTTTTACACTTATAGAATCTGAAACAGCTTAAAAAATGCTTCTTAAATTTGTATCGGGCTTCATTTAGTCCCATCTGTAAAAAGTTTTATAGTTGTTTTAAAAAATACATATTTTTTGTTGGGAGGTAAACAGGAATAGCAATAAAACTTTATCCATGTTAGATGGGTGTTTTACACTTATAGAATCTGAAACAGCTTAAAAAATGCTTCTTAAATTTGTATCGGGCTTCATTTAGTCCCATCTGTAAAAAGTTTTATAGTTGTTTTAAAAAATACATATTTTTTGTTGGGAGGTAAACAGGAATAGCAATAAAACTTTATCCATGTTAGATGGGTGTTTTACACTTATAGAATCTGAAACAGCTTAAAAAATGCTTCTTAAATTTGTATCGGGCTTCATTTAGTCCCATCTGTAAAAAGTTTTATAGTTGTTTTAAAAAATACATATTTTTTGTTGGGAGGTAAACAGGAATAGCAATAAAACTTTATCCATGTTAGATGGGTGTTTTACACTTATAGAATCTGAAACAGCTTAAAAAATGCTTCTTAAATTTGTATCGGGCTTCATTTAGTCCCATCTGTAAAAAGTTTTATAGTTGTTTTAAAAAATACATATTTTTTGTTGGGAGGTAAACAGGAATAGCAATAAAACTTTATCCATGTTAGATGGGTGTTTTACACTTATAGAATCTGAAACAGCTTAAAAAATGCTTCTTAAATTTGTATCGGGCTTCATTTAGTCCCATCTGTAAAAAGTTTTATAGTTGTTTTAAAAAATACATATTTTTTGTTGGGAGGTAAACAGGAATAGCAATAAAACTTTATCCATGTTAGATGGGTGTTTTACACTTATAGAATCTGAAACAGCTTAAAAAATGCTTCTTAAATTTGTATCGGGCTTCATTTAGTCCCATCTGTAAAAAGTTTTATAGTTGTTTTAAAAAATACATATTTTTTGTTGGGAGGTAAACAGGAATAGCAATAAAACTTTATCCATGTTAGATGGGTGTTTTACACTTATAGAATCTGAAACAGCTTAAAAAATGCTTCTTAAATTTGTATCGGGCTTCATTTAGTCCCATCTGTAAAAAGTTTTATAGTTGTTTTAAAAAATACATATTTTTTGTTGGGAGGTAAACAGGAATAGCAATAAAACTTTATCCATGTTAGATGGGTGTTTTACACTTATAGAATCTGAAACAGCTTAAAAAATGCTTCTTAAATTTGTATCGGGCTTCATTTAGTCCCATCTGTAAAAAGTTTTATAGTTGTTTTAAAAAATACATATTTTTTGTTGGGAGGTAAACAGGAATAGCAATAAAACTTTATCCATGTTAGATGGGTGTTTTACACTTATAGAATCTGAAACAGCTTAAAAAATGCTTCTTAAATTTGTATCGGGCTTCATTTAGTCCCATCTGTAAAAAGTTTTATAGTTGTTTTAAAAAATACATATTTTTTGTTGGGAGGTAAACAGGAATAGCAATAAAACTTTATCCATGTTAGATGGGTGTTTTACACTTATAGAATCTGAAACAGCTTAAAAAATGCTTCTTAAATTTGTATCGGGCTTCATTTAGTCCCATCTGTAAAAAGTTTTATAGTTGTTTTAAAAAATACATATTTTTTGTTGGGAGGTAAACAGGAATAGCAATAAAACTTTATCCATGTTAGATGGGTGTTTTACACTTATAGAATCTGAAACAGCTTAAAAAATGCTTCTTAAATTTGTATCGGGCTTCATTTAGTCCCATCTGTAAAAAGTTTTATAGTTGTTTTAAAAAATACATATTTTTTGTTGGGAGGTAAACAGGAATAGCAATAAAACTTTATCCATGTTAGATGGGTGTTTTACACTTATAGATACTGAAACAGCATCAAAAATGCTTCTTAAATTTGTATCGGGCTTCATTTAGTCCCATCTGTAAAAAGTTTTATAGTTGTTTTAAAAAATACATATTTTTTGTTGGGAGGTAAACAGGAATAGCAATAAAACTTTATCCATGTTAGATGGGTGTTTTACACTTATAGAATCTGAAACAGCATCAAAAATGCTTCTTAAATCTGTATCGGGCTTCATTTAGTCCCATCTGTAAAAAGTTTTACAGCTGTTTTAAAAATTACATATTTTTTGTTGGGAGGTAAACAGGAATAGCAATAAAACTTTGTCCATGTTAGATGGGTGTTTTACACTTATAGAATCTGAAACAGCATCAAAAATGCTTCTTAAATTTGTATCGGGCTTCATTTAGTCCCATCTGTAAAAAGTTTTATAGCTGTTTTAAAAACTACATATTTTTTGTTGGGAGGTAAACAGGAATAGCAATAAAACTTTATCCATGTTAGATGGGTGTTTTACACTTATAGAATCTGAAACAGCATCAAAAATGCTTCTTAAATCTGTATCGGGCTTCATTTAGTCCCATCTGTAAAAAGTTTTACAGCTGTTTTAAAAATTACATATTTTTTGTTGGGAGGTAAACAGGAATAGCAATAAAACTTTATCCATGTTAGATGGGTGTTTTACACTTATAGAATCTGAAACAGCATCAAAAATGCTTCTTAAATTTGTATCGGGCTTCATTTAGTCCCATCTGTAAAAAGTTTTATAGCTGTTTTAAAAAATACATATTTTTTGTTGGGAGGTAAACAGGAATAGCAATAAAACTTTATCCATGTTAGATGGGTGTTTTACACTTATAGAATCTGAAACAGCATCAAAAATGCTTCTTAAATCTGTATCGGGCTTCATTTAGTCCCATCTGTAAAAAGTTTTACAGCTGTTTTAAAAATTACATATTTTTTGTTGGGAGGTAAACAGGAATAGCAATAAAACTTTGTCCATGTTAGATGGGTGTTTTACACTTATAGAATCTGAAACAGCATCAAAAATGCTTCTTAAATTTGTATCGGGCTTCATTTAGTCCCATCTGTAAAAAGTTTTATAGCTGTTTTAAAAACTACATATTTTTTGTTGGGAGGTAAACAGGAATAGCAATAAAACTTTATCCATGTTAGATGGGTGTTTTACACTTATAGAATCTGAAACAGCATCAAAAATGCTTCTTAAATCTGTATCGGGCTTCATTTAGTCCCATCTGTAAAAAGTTTTACAGCTGTTTTAAAAATTACATATTTTTTGTTGGGAGGTAAACAGGAATAGCAATAAAACTTTATCCATGTTAGATGGGTGTTTTACACTTATAGAATCTGAAACAGCATCAAAAATGCTTCTTAAATTTGTATCGGGCTTCATTTAGTCCCATCTGTAAAAAGTTTTATAGCTGTTTTAAAAAATACATATTTTTTGTTGGGAGGTAAACAGGAATAGCAATAAAACTTTATCCATGTTAGATGGGTGTTTTACACTTATAGAATCTGAAACAGCTTAAAAAATGCTTCTTAAATTTGTATCGGGCTTCATTTAGTCCCATCTGTAAAAAGTTTTATAGTTGTTTTAAAAAATACATATTTTTTGTTGCGAGGTAAACAGGAATAGCAATAAAACTTTATCCATGTTAGATGGGTGTTTTACACTTATAGAATCTGAAACAGCTTAAAAAATGCTTCTTAAATTTGTATCGGGCTTCATTTAGTCCCATCTGTAAAAAGTTTTATAGTTGTTTTAAAAAATACATATTTTTTGTTGGGAGGTAAACAGGAATAGCAATAAAACTTTATCCATGTTAGATGGGTGTTTTACACTTATAGAATCTGAAACAGCTTAAAAAATGCTTCTTAAATTTGTATCGGGCTTCATTTAGTCCAATCTGTAAAAAGTTTTATAGTTGTTTTAAAAAATACATATTTTTTGTTGGGAGGTAAACAGGAATAGCAATAAAACTTTATCCATGTTAGATGGGTGTTTTACACTTTTAGAATCTGAAACAGCATCAAAAATGCTTCTTAAATTTGTATCGGGCTTCATTTAGTCCCATCTGTAAAAAGTTTTATAGCTGTTTTAAAAAATACATATTTTTTGTTGGGAGGTAAACAGGAATAGCAATAAAACTTTATCCATTTTAGATGGGTGTTTTACACTTATAGAATCTGAAACAGCTTAAAAAATGCTTCTTAAATTTGTATCGGGCTTCATTTAGTCCCATCTGTAAAAAGTTTTATAGCTGTTTTAAAAAATACATATTTTTTGTTGGGAGGTAAACAGGAATAGCAATAAAACTTTATCCATGTTAGATGGGTGTTTTACACTTTTAGAATCTGAAACAGCTTAAAAAATGCTTCTTAAATTTGTATCGGGCTTCATTTAGTCCCATCTGTAAAAAGTTTTATAGTTGTTTTAAAAAATACATATTTTTTGTTGGGAGGTAAACAGGAATAGCAATAAAACTTTATCCATGTTAGATGGGTGTTTTACACTTATAGAATCTGAAACAGCTTAAAAAATGCTTCTTAAATTTGTATCGGGCTTCATTTAGTCCCATCTGTAAAAAGTTTTATAGCTGTTTTAAAAAATACATATTTTTTGTTGGGAGGTAAACAGGAATAGCAATAAAACTTTATCCATGTTAGATGGGTGTTTTACACTTTTAGAATCTGAAACAGCATCAAAAATGCTTCTTAAATTTGTATCGGGCTTCATTTAGTCCCATCTGTAAAAAGTTTTATAGTTGTTTTAAAAAATACATATTTTTTGTTGGGAGGTAAACAGGAATAGCAATAAAACTTTATCCATGTTAGATGGGTGTTTTACACTTATAGAATCTGAAACAGCTTAAAAAATGCTTCTTAAATTTGTATCGGGCTTCATTTAGTCCCATCTGTAAAAAGTTTTATAGCTGTTTTAAAAAATACATATTTTTTGTTGGGAGGTAAACAGGAATAGCAATAAAACTTTATCCATGTTAGATGGGTGTTTTACACTTTTAGAATCTGAAACAGCATCAAAAATGCTTCTTAAATTTGTATCGGGCTTCATTTAGTCCCATCTGTAAAAAGTTTTATAGCTGTTTTAAAAAATACATATTTTTTGTTGGGAGGTAAACAGGAATAGCAATAAAACTTTATCCATGTTAGATGGGTGTTTTACACTTATAGAATCTGAAACAGCTTAAAAAATGCTTCTTAAATTTGTATCGGGCTTCATTTAGTCCCATCTGTAAAAAGTTTTATAGTTGTTTTAAAAAATACATATTTTTTGTTGGGAGGTAAACAGGAATAGCAATAAAACTTTATCCATGTTAGATGGGTGTTTTACACTTATAGAATCTGAAACAGCTTAAAAAATGCTTCTTAAATTTGTATCGGGCTTCATTTAGTCCCATCTGTAAAAAGTTTTATAGCTGTTTTAAAAAATACATATTTTTTGTTGGGAGGTAAACAGGAATAGCAATAAAACTTTATCCCTGTTAGATGGGTGTTTTACACTTATAGAATCTGAAACAGCATCAAAAATGCTTCTTAAATTTGTATCGGGCTTCATTTAGTCCCATCTGTAAAAAGTTTTATAGCTGTTTTAAAAAATACATATTTTTTGTTGGGAGGTAAACAGGAATAGCAATAAAACTTTATCCATGTTAGATGGGTGTTTTACACTTATAGAATCTGAAACAGCTTAAAAAATGCTTCTTAAATTTGTATCGGGCTTCATTTAGTCCCATCTGTAAAAAGTTTTATAGCTGTTTTAAAAAATACATATTTTTTGTTGGGAGGTAAACAGGAATAGCAATAAAACTTTATCCATGTTAGATGGGTGTTTTACACTTATAGAATCTGAAACAGCATCAAAAATGCTTCTTAAATTTGTATCGGGCTTCATTTAGTCCCATCTGTAAAAAGTTTTACAGCTGTTTGTAATATTACACACTTTTTGTTGGGAGGTAAACAGGAATAGCAATAAAACTTTATCCATGTTAGATGGGTGTTTTACACTTATAGAATCTGAAACAGCATCAAAAATGCTTCTTAAATTTGTATCGGGGTTCATTTAGTCCCATCTGTAAAAAGCTTTACAGCTGTTTGTAATATTACACACTTTTTGTTGGGAGGTAAACAGGAATAGCAATAAAACTTTATCCATGTTAGATGGGTGTTTTACACTTATAGAATCTGAAACAGCATCAAAAATGCTTCTTAAATTTGTATCGGGCTTCATTTAGTCCCATCTGTAAAAAGTTTTACAGCTGTTTTAAAAAATACATATTTTTTGTTGGGAGGTAAACAGGAATAGCAATAAAACTTTATCCATGTTAGATGGGTGAATGACACTTATAGAATCTGAAACAGCATCAAAAATGCTTCTTAAATTTGTATCGGGCTTCATTTAGTCCCATCTGTAAAAAGTTTTACAGCTGTTTTAAAAAATACATATTTTTTGTTGGGAGGTAAACAGGAATAGCAATAAAACTTTATCCATGTTAGATGGGTGTTTTACACTTATAGAATCTGAAACAGCATCAAAAATGCTTCTTAAATTTGTATCGGGCTTCATTTAGTCCCATCTGTAAAAAGTTTTACAGCTGTTTTAAAAAATACATATTTTTTGTTGGGAGGTAAACAGGAATAGCAATAAAACTTTGTCCATGTTAGATGGGTGTTATACACTTATAGAATCTGAAACAGCATCAAAAATGCTTCTTAAATTTGTATCGGGCTTCATTTAGTCCCATCTGTAAAAAGCTTTACAGCTGTTTGTAATATTACACACTTTTTGTTGGGAGGTAAACAGGAATAGCAATAAAACTTTGTCCATGTTAGATGGGTGTTTTACACTTATAGAATCTGAAACAGCATCAAAAATGCTTCTTAAATTTGTATCGGGCTTCATTTAGTCCCATCTGTAAAAAGCTTTACAGCTGTTTGTAATATTACACACTTTTTGTTGGGATTTAAACAGGAATAGCAATAAAACTTTGTCCATGTTAGATGGGTGTTATACACTTATAGAATCTGAAACAGCATCAAAAATGCTTCTTAAATTTGTATCGGGCTTCATTTAGTCCCATCTGTAAAAAGCTTTACAGCTGTTTGTAATATTACACACTTTTTGTTGGGAGGTAAACAGGAATAGCAATAAAACTTTGTCCATGTTAGATGGGTGTTTTACACTTATAGAATCTGAAACAGCATCAAAAATGCTTCTTAAATTTGTATCGGGCTTCATTTAGTCCCATCTGTAAAAAGCTTTACAGCTGTTTGTAATATTACACACTTTTTGTTGGGAGGTAAACAGGAATAGCAATAAAACTTTGTCCATGTTAGATGGGTGTTTTACACTTATAGAATCTGAAACAGCATCAAAAATGCTTCTTAAATTTGTATCGGGCTTCATTTAGTCCCATCTGTAAAAAGCTTTACAGCTGTTTTAAAAATTACATATTTTTTGTTGGGAGGTAAACAGGAATAGCAATAAAACTTTGTCCATGTTAGATGGGTGTTATACACTTATAGAATCTGAAACAGCATCAAAAATGCTTCTTAAATTTGTATCGGGCTTCATTTAGTCCCATCTGTAAAAAGCTTTACAGCTGTTTGTAATATTACACACTTTTTGTTGGGAGGTAAACAGGAATAGCAATAAAACTTTGTCCATGTTAGATGGGTGTTTTACACTTATAGAATCTGAAACAGCATCAAAAATGCTTCTTAAATTTGTATCGGGCTTCATTTAGTCCCATCTGTAAAAAGTTTTACAGCTGTTTTAAAAAATACATATTTTTTGTTGGGAGGTAAACAGGAATAGCAATAAAACTTTATCCATGTTAGATGGGTGAATGACACTTATAGAATCTGAAACAGCTTAAAAAATGCTTCTTAAATTTGTATCGGGCTTCATTTAGTCCCATCTGTAAAAAGTTTTATAGCTGTTTTAAAAAATACATATTTTTTGTTGGGAGGTAAACAGGAATAGCAATAAAACTTTATCCATGTTAGATGGGTGTTTTACACTTATAGAATCTGAAACAGCTTAAAAAATGCTTCTTAAATTTGTATCGGGCTTCATTTAGTCCCATCTGTAAAAAGTTTTATAGCTGTTTTAAAAAATACATATTTTTTGTTGGGAGGTAAACAGGAATAGCAATAAAACTTTATCCATGTTAGATGGGTGTTTTACACTTATAGAATCTGAAACAGCTTAAAAAATGCTTCTTAAATTTGTATCGGGCTTCATTTAGTCCCATCTGTAAAAAGTTTTATAGCTGTTTTAAAAAATACATATTTTTTGTTGGGAGGTAAACAGGAATAGCAATAAAACTTTATCCATGTTAGATGGGCGTTTTACACTTATAGAATCTGAAACAGCTTAAAAAATGCTTCTTAAATTTGTATCGGGCTTCATTTAGTCCCATCTGTAAAAAGTTTTATAGCTGTTTTAAAAAATACATATTTTTTGTTGGGAGGTAAACAGGAATAGCAATAAAACTTTATCCATGTTAGATGGGTGTTTTACACTTATAGAATCTGAAACAGCATCAAAAATGCTTCTTAAATTTGTATCGGGCTTCATTTAGTCCCATCTGTAAAAAGCTTTACAGCTGTTTGTAATATTACACACTTTTTGTTGGGAGGTAAACAGGAATAGCAATAAAACTTTATCCATGTTAGATGGGTGTTTTACACTTATAGAATCTGAAACAGCATCAAAAATGCTTCTTAAATTTGTATCGGGCTTCATTTAGTCCCATCTGTAAAAAGTTTTATAGCTGTTTTAAAAAATACATATTTTTTGTTGGGAGGTAAACAGGAATAGCAATAAAACTTTATCCATGTTAGATGGGTGAATGACACTTATAGAATCTGAAACAGCATCAAAAATGCTTCTTAAATTTGTATCGGGCTTCATTTAGTCCCATCTGTAAAAAGTTTTACAGCTGTTTTAAAAAATACATATTTTTTGTTGGGAGGTAAACAGGAATAGCAATAAAACTTTGTCCATGTTAGATGGGTGTTATACACTTATAGAATCTGAAACAGCATCAAAAATGCTTCTTAAATTTGTATCGGGCTTCATTTAGTCCCATCTGTAAAAAGCTTTACAGCTGTTTGTAATATTACACACTTTTTGTTGGGAGGTAAACAGGAATAGCAATAAAACTTTATCCATGTTAGATGGGTGTTTTACACTTATAGAATCTGAAACAGCATCAAAAATGCTTCTTAAATTTGTATCGGGCTTCATTTAGTCCCATCTGTAAAAAGTTTTACAGCTGTTTTAAAAAATACATATTTTTTGTTGGGAGGTAAACAGGAATAGCAATAAAACTTTATCCATGTTAGATGGGTGTTTTACACTTATAGAATCTGAAACAGCTTAAAAAATGCTTCTTAAATTTGTATCGGGCTTCATTTAGTCCCATCTGTAAAAAGTTTTATAGCTGTTTTAAAAAATACATATTTTTTGTTGGGAGGTAAACAGGAATAGCAATAAAACTTTATCCATGTTAGATGGGTGAATGACACTTATAGAATCTGAAACAGCTTAAAAAATGCTTCTTAAATTTGTATCGGGCTTCATTTAGTCCCATCTGTAAAAAGTTTTATAGCTGTTTTAAAAAATACATATTTTTTGTTGGGAGGTAAACAGGAATAGCAATAAAACTTTATCCATGTTAGATGGGTGTTTTACACTTATAGAATCTGAAACAGCTTAAAAAATGCTTCTTAAATTTGTATCGGGCTTCATTTAGTCCCATCTGTAAAAAGTTTTATAGCTGTTTTAAAAAATACATATTTTTTGTTGGGAGGTAAACAGGAATAGCAATAAAACTTTATCCATGTTAGATGGGTGTTTTACACTTATAGAATCTGAAACAGCTTAAAAAATGCTTCTTAAATTTGTATCGGGCTTCATTTAGTCCCATCTGTAAAAAGTTTTATAGCTGTTTTAAAAAATACATATTTTTTGTTGGGAGGTAAACAGGAATAGCAATAAAACTTTATCCATGTTAGATGGGTGTTTTACACTTATAGAATCTGAAACAGCTTAAAAAATGCTTCTTAAATTTGTATCGGGCTTCATTTAGTCCCATCTGTAAAAAGTTTTATAGCTGTTTTAAAAAATACATATTTTTTGTTGGGAGGTAAACAGGAATAGCAATAAAACTTTATCCATGTTAGATGGGTGTTTTACACTTATAGAATCTGAAACAGCATCAAAAATGCTTCTTAAATTTGTATCGGGCTTCATTTAGTCCCATCTGTAAAAAGTTTTACAGCTGTTTGTAATATTACACACTTTTTGTTGGGAGGTAAACAGGAATAGCAATAAAACTTTATCCATGTTAGATGGGTGTTTTACACTTATAGAATCTGAAACAGCATCAAAAATGCTTCTTAAATTTGTATCGGGCTTCATTTAGTCCCATCTGTAAAAAGTTTTACAGCTGTTTTAAAAAATACATATTTTTTGTTGGGAGGTAAACAGGAATAGCAATAAAACTTTATCCATGTTAGATGGGTGAATGACACTTATAGAATCTGAAACAGCATCAAAAATGCTTCTTAAATTTGTATCGGGCTTCATTTAGTCCCATCTGTAAAAAGTTTTATAGCTGTTTTAAAAAATACATATTTTTTGTTGGGAGGTAAACAGGAATAGCAATAAAACTTTATCCATGTTAGATGGGTGTTTTACACTTATAGAATCTGAAACAGCTTAAAAAATGCTTCTTAAATTTGTATCGGGCTTCATTTAGTCCCATCTGTAAAAAGTTTTACAGCTGTTTTAAAAAATACATATTTTTTGTTGGGAGGTAAACAGGAATAGCAATAAAACTTTATCCATGTTAGATGGGTGTTTTACACTTATAGAATCTGAAACAGCATCAAAAATGCTTCTTAAATTTGTATCGGGCTTCATTTAGTCCCATCTGTAAAAAGTTTTACAGCTGTTTTAAAAAATACATATTTTTTGTTGGGAGGTAAACAGGAATAGCAATAAAACTTTATCCATGTTAGATGGGTGAATGACACTTATAGAATCTGAAACAGCATCAAAAATGCTTCTTAAATTTGTATCGGGCTTCATTTAGTCCCATCTGTAAAAAGTTTTATAGCTGTTTTAAAAAATACATATTTTTTGTTGGGAGGTAAACAGGAATAGCAATAAAACTTTATCCATGTTAGATGGGTGTTTTACACTTATAGAATCTGAAACAGCTTAAAAAATGCTTCTTAAATTTGTATCGGGCTTCATTTAGTCCCATCTGTAAAAAGTTTTATAGCTGTTTTAAAAAATACATATTTTTTGTTGGGAGGTAAACAGGAATAGCAATAAAACTTTATCCATGTTAGATGGGTGTTTTACACTTATAGAATCTGAAACAGCTTAAAAAATGCTTCTTAAATTTGTATCGGGCTTCATTTAGTCCCATCTGTAAAAAGTTTTATAGCTGTTTTAAAAAATACATATTTTTTGTTGGGAGGTAAACAGGAATAGCAATAAAACTTTATCCATGTTAGATGGGTGTTTTACACTTATAGAATCTGAAACAGCTTAAAAAATGCTTCTTAAATTTGTATCGGGCTTCATTTAGTCCCATCTGTAAAAAGTTTTATAGCTGTTTTAAAAAATACATATTTTTTGTTGGGAGGTAAACAGGAATAGCAATAAAACTTTATCCATGTTAGATGGGTGTTTTACACTTATAGAATCTGAAACAGCTTAAAAAATGCTTCTTAAATTTGTATCGGGCTTCATTTAGTCCCATCTGTAAAAAGTTTTATAGCTGTTTTAAAAAATACATATTTTTTGTTGGGAGGTAAACAGGAATAGCAATAAAACTTTATCCATGTTAGATGGGTGTTTTACACTTATAGAATCTGAAACAGCATCAAAAATGCTTCTTAAATTTGTATCGGGCTTCATTTAGTCCCATCTGTAAAAAGTTTTACAGCTGTTTGTAATATTACACACTTTTTGTTGGGAGGTAAACAGGAATAGCAATAAAACTTTATCCATGTTAGATGGGTGAATGACACTTATAGAATCTGAAACAGCATCAAAAATGCTTCTTAAATTTGTATCGGGGTTCATTTAGTCCCATCTGTAAAAAGCTTTACAGCTGTTTGTAATATTACACACTTTTTGTTGGGAGGTAAACAGGAATAGCAATAAAACTTTATCCATGTTAGATGGGTGAATGACACTTATAGAATCTGAAACAGCATCAAAAATGCTTCTTAAATTTGTATCGGGCTTCATTTAGTCCCATCTGTAAAAAGCTTTACAGCTGTTTGTAATATTACACACTTTTTGTTGGGAGGTAAACAGGAATAGCAATAAAACTTTATCCATGTTAGATGGGTGTTTTACACTTATAGAATCTGAAACAGCATCAAAAATGCTTCTTAAATTTGTATCGGGCTTCATTTAGTCCCATCTGTATAAAGTTTTACAGCTGTTTTAAAAAATACATATTTTTTGTTGGGAGGTAAACAGGAATAGCAATAAAACTTTATCCATGTTAGACGGGTGTTTTACACTTATAGAATCTGAAACAGCATCAAAAATGCTTCTTAAATTTGTATCGGGCTTCATTTAGTCCCATCTGTAAAAAGCTTTACAGCTGTTTGTAATATTACACACTTTTTGTTGGGAGGTAAACAGGAATAGCAATAAAACTTTATCCATGTTAGATGGGTGTTTTACACTTATAGAATCTGAAACAGCATCAAAAATGCTTCTTAAATTTGTATCGGGCTTCATTTAGTCCCATCTGTAAAAAGTTTTACAGCTGTTTTAAAAAATACATATTTTTTGTTGGGAGGTAAACAGGAATAGCAATAAAACTTTATCCATGTTAGACGGGTGTTTTACACTTATAGAATCTGAAACAGCATCAAAAATGCTTCTTAAATTTGTATCGGGCTTCATTTAGTCCCATCTGTAAAAAGTTTTACAGCTGTTTTAAAAAATACATATTTTTTGTTGGGAGGTAAACAGGAATAGCAATAAAACTTTATCCATGTTAGATGGGTGAATGACACTTATAGAATCTGAAACAGCATCAAAAATGCTTCTTAAATTTGTATCGGGCTTCATTTAGTCCCATCTGTAAAAAGCTTTACAGCTGTTTGTAATATTACACACTTTTTGTTGGGAGGTAAACAGGAATAGCAATAAAACTTTATCCATGTTAGATGGGTGTTTTACACTTATAGAATCTGAAACAGCATCAAAAATGCTTCTTAAATTTGTATCGGGCTTCATTTAGTCCCATCTGTAAAAAGCTTTACAGCTGTTTGTAATATTACACACTTTTTGTTGGGAGGTAAACAGGAATAGCAATAAAACTTTATCCATGTTAGATGGGTGTTTTACACTTATAGAATCTGAAACAGCATCAAAAATGCTTCTTAAATTTGTATCGGGCTTCATTTAGTCCCATCTGTAAAAAGTTTTACAGCTGTTTTAAAAAATACATATTTTTTGTTGGGAGGTAAACAGGAATAGCAATAAAACTTTATCCATGTTAGACGGGTGTTTTACACTTATAAAATCTGAAACAGCATCAAAAATGCTTCTTAAATTTGTATCGGGCTTCATTTAGTCCCATCTGTAAAAAGTTTTACAGCTGTTTTAAAAAATACATATTTTTTGTTGGGAGGTAAACAGGAATAGCAATAAAACTTTATCCATGTTAGATGGGTGAATGACACTTATAGAATCTGAAACAGCATCAAAAATGCTTCTTAAATTTGTATCGGGCTTCATTTAGTCCCATCTGTAAAAAGTTTTACAGCTGTTTTAAAAAATACATATTTTTTGTTGGGAGGTAAACAGGAATAGCAATAAAACTTTGTCCATGTTAGATGGGTGTTATACACTTATAGAATCTGAAACAGCATCAAAAATGCTTCTTAAATTTGTATCGGGCTTCATTTAGTCCCATCTGTAAAACGTTTTACAGCTGTTTGTAATATTACACACTTTTTGTTGGGAGGTAAACAGGAATAGCAATAAAACTTTGTCCATGTTAGATGGGTGTTTTACACTTATAGAATCTGAAACAGCATCAAAAATGCTTCTTAAATTTGTATCGGGCTTCATTTAGTCCCATCTGTAAAAAGTTTTACAGCTGTTTTAAAAATTACATATTTTTTGTTGGGAGGTAAACAGGAATAGCAATAAAACTTTATCCCAGTTAGATGGGTGAATGACACTTATAGAATCTGAAACAGCATCAAAAATGATTCTTAAATTTGTATCGGGCTTCATTTAGTCCCATCTGTAAAAAGTTTTACAGCTGTTTGTAATATTACACACTTTTTGTTGGGAGGTAAACAGGAATAGCAATAAAACTTTATCCATTTTAGATGGGTGTTTTACACTTATAGAATCTGAAACAGCTTAAAAAATGCTTCTTAAATTTGTATCGGGCTTCATTTTGTCCCATCTGTAAAAAGTTTTACAGCTGTTTTAAAAATTACATATTTTTTGTTGGGAGGTAAACAGGAATAGCAATAAAACTTTATCCCAGTTAGATGGGTGAATGACACTTATAGAATCTGAAACAGCATCAAAAATGATTCTTAAATTTGTATCGGGCTTCATTTAGTCCCATCTGTAAAAAGTTTTACAGCTGTTTGTAATATTACACACTTTTTGTTGGGAGGTAAACAGGAATAGCAAAAAAACTTTATCCATTTTAGATGGGTGTTTTACACTTATAGAATCTGAAACAGCTTAAAAAATGCTTCTTAAATTTGTATCGGGCTTCATTTAGTCCCATCTGTAAAACGTTTTATAGTTGTTTTAAAAAATACATATTTTTTGTTGGGAGGTAAACAGGAATAGCAATAAAAGTTTATCCATGTTAGATGGGTGAATGACACTTATAGAATCTGAAACAGCATCAAAAATGCTTCTTAAATTTGTATCGGGCTTCATTTTGTCCCATCTGTAAAAAGTTTTACAGCTGTTTTAAAAATTACATATTTTTTGTTGGGAGGTAAACAGGAATAGCAATAAAACTTTATCCCAGTTAGATGGGTGAATGACACTGATAGAATCTGAAACAGCATCATAAATGCTTCTTAAATTTGTATCGGGCTTCATTTAGTCCCATCTGTAAAAAGTTTTACAGCTGTTTTAAAAATTACATATTTTTTGTTGGGAGGTAAACAGGAATAGCAATAAAACTTTGTCCATGTTAGATGGGTGAATGACACTTATAGAATCTGAAACAGCATCAAAAATGCTTCTTAAATTTGTATCGGGCTTCATTTAGTCCCATCTGTAAAAAGTTTTACAGCTGTTTTAAAAATTACATATTTTTTGTTGGGAGGTAAACAGGAATAGCAATAAAACTTTGTCCATGTTAGATGGGTGTTTTACACTTATAGAATCTGAAACAGCATCAAAAATGCTTCTTAAATTTGTATCGGGCTTCATTTAGTCCCATCTGTAAAAAGTTTTACAGCTGTTTTAAAAATTACATATTTTTTGTTGGGAGGTAAACAGGAATAGCAATAAAACTTTGTCCATGTTAGATGGGTGTTTTACACTTATAGAATCTGAAACAGCATCAAAAATGCTTCTTAAATTTGTCTCGGGCTTCATTTAGTCCCATCTGTAAAAAGTTTTACAGCTGTTTTAAAAATTACATATTTTTTGTTGGGAGGTAAACAGGAATAGCAATAAAACTTTATCCCAGTTAGATGGGTGTTTTACACTTATAGAATCTGAAACAGCATCAAAAATGCTTCTTAAATTTGTATCGGGCTTCATTTTGTCCCATCTGTAAAAAGTTTTACAGCTGTTTTAAAAATTACATATTTTTTGTTGGGAGGTAAACAGGAATAGCAATAAAACTTTATCCCAGTTAGATGGGTGAATGACACTGATAGAATCTGAAACAGCATCATAAATGCTTCTTAAATTTGTATCGGGCTTCATTTAGTCCCATCTGTAAAAAGTTTTACAGCTGTTTTAAAAATTACATATTTTTTGTTGGGAGGTAAACAGGAATAGCAATAAAACTTTATCCCAGTTAGATGGGTGAATGACACTGATAGAATCTGAAACAGCATCATAAATGCTTCTTAAATTTGTATCGGGCTTCATTTAGTCCCATCTGTAAAAAGTTTTACAGCTGTTTTAAAAATTACATATTTTTTGTTGGGAGGTAAACAGGAATAGCAATAAAACTTTGTCCATGTTAGATGGGTGTTTTACACTTATAGAATCTGAAACAGCATCAAAAATGCTTCTTAAATTTGTATCGGGCTTCATTTAGTCCCATCTGTAAAAAGTTTTACAGCTGTTTTAAAAATTACATATTTTTTGTTGGGAGGTAAACAGGAATAGCAATAAAACTTTGTCCATGTTAGATGGGTGTTTTACACTTATAGAATCTGAAACAGCATCAAAAATGCTTCTTAAATTTGTATCGGGCTTCATTTAGTCCCATCTGTAAAACGTTTTACAGCTGTTTTAAAAATTACATATTTTTTGTTGGGAGGTAAACAGGAATAGCAATAAAACTTTATCCCAGTTAGATGGGTGTTTTACACTTATAGAATCTGAAACAGCATCAAAAATACTTCTTAAATTTGTATCGGGCTTCATTTAGTCCCATCTGTAAAAAGTTTTACAGCTGTTTTAAAAATTACATATTTTTTGTTGGGAGGTAAACAGGAATAGCAATAAAACTTTATCCCAGTTAGATGGGTGAATGACACTGATAGAATCTGAAACAGCATCATAAATGCTTCTTAAATTTGTATCGGGCTTCATTTAGTCCCATCTGTAAAAAGTTTTACAGCTGTTTTAAAAATTACATATTTTTTGTTGGGAGGTAAACAGGAATAGCAATAAAACTTTATCCCAGTTAGATGGGTGTTTTACACTTATAGAATCTGAAACAGCATCATAAATGCTTCTTAAATTTGTATCGGGCTTCATTTAGTCCCATCTGTAAAAAGTTTTACAGCTGTTTTAAAAATTACATATTTTTTGTTGGGAGATAAACAGGAATAGCAATAAAACTTTATCCCAGTTAGATGGGTGAATGACACTTATAGAATCTGAAACAGCATCAAAAATGCTTCTTAAATTTGTATCGGGCTTCATTTAGTCCCATCTGTAAAAAGTTTTACAGCTGTTTTAAAAATTACATATTTTTTGTTGGGAGGTAAACAGGAATAGCAATAAAACTTTATCCCAGTTAGATGGGTGTTTTACACTTATAGAATCTGAAACAGCATCATAAATGCTTCTTAAATTTGTATCGGGCTTCATTTAGTCCCATCTGTAAAAAGTTTTACAGCTGTTTTAAAAATTACATATTTTTTGTTGGGAGGTAAGCAGGAATAGCAATAAAACTTTATCCCAGTTAGATGGGTGTTTTACACTTATAGAATCTGAAACAGCATCATAAATGCTTCTTAAATTTGTATCGGGCTTCATTTAGTCCCATCTGTAAAAAGTTTTACAGCTGTTTTAAAAATTACATATTTTTTGTTGGGAGGTAAACAGGAATAGCAATAAAACTTTATCCCAGTTAGATGGGTGAATGACACTGATAGAATCTGAAACAGCATCATAAATGCTTCTTAAATTTGTATCGGGCTTCATTTAGTCCCATCTGTAAAAAGTTTTACAGCTGTTTTAAAAATTACATATTTTTTGTTGGGAGGTAAACAGGAATAGCAATAAAACTTTATCCCAGTTAGATGGGTGAATGACACTGATAGAATCTGAAACAGCATCATAAATGCTTCTTAAATTTGTATCGGGCTTCACTTAGTCCCATCTGTAAAAAGTTTTACAGCTGTTTTAAAAATTACATATTTTTTGTTGGGAGGTAAACAGGAATAGCAATAAAACTTTATCCCAGTTAGATGGGTGAATGACACTTATAGAATCTGAAACAGCATCAAAAATGCTTCTTAAATTTGTATCGGGCTTCATTTAGTCCCATCTGTAAAAAGTTTTACAGCTGTTTTAAAAATTACATATTTTTTGTTGGGAGGTAAACAGGAATAGCAATAAAACTTTATCCCAGTTAGATGGGTGAATGACACTTATAGAATCTGAAACAGCATCAAAAATGCTTCTTAAATTTGTATCGGGCTTCATTTAGTCCCATCTGTAAAAAGTTTTACAGCTGTTTTAAAAATTACATATTTTTTGTTGGGAGGTAAACAGGAATAGCAATAAAACTTTATCCCAGTTAGATGGGTGAATGACACTTATAGAATCTGAAACAGCATCAAAAATGCTTCTTAAATTTGTATCGGGCTTCATTTAGTCCCATCTGTAAAAAGTTTTACAGCTGTTTTAAAAATTACATATTTTTTGTTGGGAGGTAAACAGGAATAGCAATAAAACTTTATCCCAGTTAGATGGGTGAATGACACTTATAGAATCTGAAACAGCATCAAAAATGCTTCTTAAATTTGTATCGGGCTTCATTTAGTCCCATCTGTAAAAAGTTTTACAGCTGTTTTAAAAATTACATATTTTTTGTTGGGAGGTAAGCAGGAATAGCAATAAAACTTTATCCCAGTTAGATGGGTGTTTTACACTTATAGAATCTGAAACAGCATCATAAATGCTTCTTAAATTTGTATCGGGCTTCATTTAGTCCCATCTGTAAAAAGTTTTACAGCTGTTTTAAAAATTACATATTTTTTGTTGGGAGGTAAGCAGGAATAGCAATAAAACTTTATCCCAGTTAGATGGGTGTTTTACACTTATAGAATCTGAAACAGCATCATAAATGCTTCTTAAATTTGTATCGGGCTTCATTTAGTCCCATCTGTAAAAAGTTTTACAGCTGTTTTAAAAATTACATATTTTTTGTTGGGAGGTAAACAGGAATAGCAATAAAACTTTATCCCAGTTAGATGGGTGTTTTACACTTATTGAATCTGAAACAGCATCAAAAATGCTTCTTAAATTTGTATCGGGCTTCATTTAGTCCCATCTGTAAAAAGTTTTACAGCTGTTTTAAAAATTACATATTTTTTGTTGGGAGGTAAACAGGAATAGCAATAAAACTTTATCCCAGTTAGATGGGTGTTTTACACTTATAGAATCTGAAACAGCATCATAAATGCTTCTTAAATTTGTATCGGGTTTCATTTAGTCCCATCTGTAAAAAGTTTTACAGCTGTTTTAAAAATTACATATTTTTTGTTGGGAGGTAAACAGGAATAGCAATAAAACTTTATCCCAGTTAGATGGGTGAATGACACTTATAGAATCTGAAACAGCATCAAAAATGCTTCTTAAATTTGTATCGGGCTTCATTTAGTCCCATCTGTAAAAAGTTTTACAGCTGTTTTAAAAATTACATATTTTTTGTTGGGAGGTAAACAGGAATAGCAATAAAACTTTATCCCAGTTAGATGGGTGAATGACACTTATAGAATCTGAAACAGCATCAAAAATGCTTCTTAAATTTGTATCGGGCTTCATTTAGTCCCATCTGTAAAAAGTTTTACAGCTGTTTTAAAAATTACATATTTTTTGTTGGGAGGTAAACAGGAATAGCAATAAAACTTTATCCCAGTTAGATGGGTGTTTTACACTTATAGAATCTGAAACAGCATCATAAATGCTTCTTAAATTTGTATCGGGCTTCATTTAGTCCCATCTGTAAAAAGTTTTACAGCTGTTTTAAAAATTACATATTTTTTGTTGGGAGGTAAACAGGAATAGCAATAAAACTTTATCCCAGTTAGATGGGTGTTTTACACTTATAGAATCTGAAACAGCATCAAAAATGCTTCTTAAATTTGTATCGGGCTTCATTTAGTCCCATCTGTAAAAAGTTTTACAGCTGTTTTAAAAATTACATATTTTTTGTTGGGAGGTAAACAGGAATAGCAATAAAACTTTATCCCAGTTAGATGGGTGTTTTACACTTATAGAATCTGAAACAGCATCACAAATGCTTCTTAAATTTGTATCGGGCTTCATTTAGTCCCATCTGTAAAAAGTTTTACAGCTGTTTTAAAAATTACATATTTTTTGTTGGGAGGTAAACAGGAATAGCAATAAAACTTTATCCCAGTTAGATGGGTGTTTTACACTTATAGAATCTGAAACAGCATCATAAATGCTTCTTAAATTTGTATCGGGCTTCATTTAGTCCCATCTGTAAAAAGTTTTACAGCTGTTTTAAAAATTACATATTTTTTGTTGGGAGGTAAACAGGAATAGCAATAAAACTTTATCCCAGTTAGATGGGTGTTTTACACTTATAGAATCTGAAACAGCATCATAAATGCTTCTTAAATTTGTATCGGGCTTCATTTAGTCCCATCTGTAAAAAGTTTTACAGCTGTTTTAAAAATTACATATTTTTTGTTGGGAGGTAAACAGGAATAGCAATAAAACTTTATCCCAGTTAGATGGGTGTTTTACACTTATAGAATCTGAAACAGCATCATAAATGCTTCTTAAATTTGTATCGGGCTTCATTTAGTCCCATCTGTAAAAAGTTTTACAGCTGTTTTAAAAATTACATATTTTTTGTTGGGAGGTAAACAGGAATAGCAATAAAACTTTATCCCAGTTAGATGGGTGTTTTACACTTATAGAATCTGAAACAGCATCATAAATGCTTCTTAAATTTGTATCGGGCTTCATTTAGTCCCATCTGTAAAAAGTTTTACAGCTGTTTTAAAAATTACATATTTTTTGTTGGGAGGTAAACAGGAATAGCAATAAAACTTTATCCCAGTTAGATGGGTGTTTTACACTTATAGAATCTGAAACAGCATCAAAAATGCTTCTTAAATTTGTATCGGGCTTCATTTAGTCCCATCTGTAAAAAGTTTTACAGCTGTTTTAAAAATTACATATTTTTTGTTGGGAGGTAAACAGGAATAGCAATAAAACTTTATCCCAGTTAGATGGGTGTTTTACACTTATAGAATCTGAAACAGCATCATAAATGCTTCTTAAATTTGTATCGGGCTTCATTTAGTCCCATCTGTAAAAAGTTTTACAGCTGTTTTAAAAATTACATATTTTTTGTTGGGAGGTAAACAGGAATAGCAATAAAACTTTATCCCAGTTAGATGGGTGTTTTACACTTATAGAATCTGAAACAGCATCATAAATGCTTCTTAAATTTGTATCGGGCTTCATTTAGTCCCATCTGTAAAAAGTTTTACAGCTGTTTTAAAAATTACATATTTTTTGTTGGGAGGTAAACAGGAATAGCAATAAAACTTTATCCCAGTTAGATGGGTGTTTTACACTTATAGAATCTGAAACAGCATCATAAATGCTTCTTAAATTTGTATCGGGCTTCATTTAGTCCCATCTGTAAAAAGTTTTACAGCTGTTTTAAAAATTACATATTTTTTGTTGGGAGGTAAACAGGAATAGCAATAAAACTTTATCCCAGTTAGATGGGTGTTTTACACTTATAGAATCTGAAACAGCATCAAAAATGCTTCTTAAATTTGTATCGGGCTTCATTTAGTCCCATCTGTAAAAAGTTTTACAGCTGTTTTAAAAATTACATATTTTTTGTTGGGAGGTAAACAGGAATAGCAATAAAACTTTATCCCAGTTAGATGGGTGTTTTACACTTATAGAATCTGAAACAGCATCAAAAATGCTTCTTAAATTTGTATCGGGCTTCATTTAGTCCCATCTGTAAAAAGTTTTACAGCTGTTTTAAAAATTACATATTTTTTGTTGGGAGGTAAACAGGAATAGCAATAAAACTTTATCCCAGTTAGATGGGTGTTTTACACTTATAGAATCTGAAACAGCATCATAAATGCTTCTTAAATTTGTATCGGGCTTCATTTAGTCCCATCTGTAAAAAGTTTTACAGCTGTTTTAAAAATTACATATTTTTTGTTGGGAGGTAAACAGGAATAGCAATAAAACTTTATCCCAGTTAGATGGGTGTTTTACACTTATAGAATCTGAAACAGCATCATAAATGCTTCTTAAATTTGTATCGGGCTTCATTTAGTCCCATCTGTAAAAAGTTTTACAGCTGTTTTAAAAATTACATATTTTTTGTTGGGAGGTAAACAGGAATAGCAATAAAACTTTATCCCAGTTAGATGGGTGTTTTACACTTATAGAATCTGAAACAGCATCAAAAATGCTTCTTAAATTTGTATCGGGCTTCATTTAGTCTCATCTGTAAAAAGTTTTACAGCTGTTTTAAAAATTACATATTTTTTGTTGGGAGGTAAACAGGAATAGCAATAAAACTTTATCCCAGTTAGATGGGTGTTTTACACTTATAGAATCTTAAACAGCATCATAAATGCTTCTTAAATTTGTATCGGGCTTCATTTAGTCCCATCTGTAAAAAGTTTTACAGCTGTTTTAAAAATTACATATTTTTTGTTGGGAGGTAAACAGGAATAGCAATAAAACTTTATCCCAGTTAGATGGGTGTTTTACACTTATAGAATCTGAAACAGCATCATAAATGCTTCTTAAATTTGTATCGGGCTTCATTTAGTCCCATCTGTAAAAAGTTTTACAGCTGTTTTAAAAATTACATATTTTTTGTTGGGAGGTAAACAGGAATAGCAATAAAACTTTATCCCAGTTAGATGGGTGTTTTACACTTATAGAATCTGAAACAGCATCATAAATGCTTCTTAAATTTGTATCGGGCTTCATTTAGTCCCATCTGTAAAAAGTTTTACAGCTGTTTTAAAAATTACATATTTTTTGTTGGGAGGTAAACAGGAATAGCAATAAAACTTTATCCCAGTTAGATGGGTGTTTTACACTTATAGAATCTGGAACAGCATCAAAAATGCTTCTTAAATTTGTATCGGGCTTCATTTAGTCCCATCTGTAAAAAGTTTTACAGCTGTTTTAAAAATTACATATTTTTTGTTGGGAGGTAAACAGGAATAGCAATAAAACTTTATCCCAGTTAGATGGGTGTTTTACACTTATAGAATCTGAAACAGCATCATAAATGCTTCTTAAATTTGTATCGGGCTTCATTTAGTCCCATCTGTAAAAAGTTTTACAGCTGTTTTAAAAATTACATATTTTTTGTTGGGAGGTAAACAGGAATAGCAATAAAACTTTATCCCAGTTAGATGGGTGTTTTACACTTATAGAATCTTAAACAGCATCATAAATGCTTCTTAAATTTGTATCGGGCTTCATTTAGTCCCATCTGTAAAAAGTTTTACAGCTGTTTTAAAAATTACATATTTTTTGTTGGGAGGTAAACAGGAATAGCAATAAAACTTTATCCCAGTTAGATGGGTGTTTTACACTTATAGAATCTGAAACAGCATCATAAATGCTTCTTAAATTTGTATCGGGCTTCATTTAGTCCCATCTGTAAAAAGTTTTACAGCTGTTTTAAAAATTACATATTTTTTGTTGGGAGGTAAACAGGAATAGCAATAAAACTTTATCCCAGTTAGATGGGTGTTTTACACTTATAGAATCTGAAACAGCATCATAAATGCTTCTTAAATTTGTATCGGGCTTCATTTAGTCCCATCTGTAAAAAGTTTTACAGCTGTTTTAAAAATTACATATTTTTTGTTGGGAGGTTAACAGGAATAGCAATAAAACTTTATCCCAGTTAGATGGGTGTTTTACACTTATAGAATCTGAAACAGCATCATAAATGCTTCTTAAATTTGTATCGGGCTTCATTTAGTCCCATCTGTAAAAAGTTTTACAGCTGTTTTAAAAATTACATATTTTTTGTTGGGAGGTTAACAGGAATAGCAATAAAACTTTATCCCAGTTAGATGGGTGTTTTACACTTTCATTTAGTCCCATCTGTAAAAAGTTTTACAGCTGTTTTAAAAATTACATATTTTTTGTTGGGAGGTAAACAGGAATAGCAATAAAACTTTATCCCAGTTAGATGGGTGTTTTACACTTATAGAATCTGAAACAGCATCATAAATGCTTCTTAAATTTGTATCGGGTTTCATTTAGTCCCATCTGTAAAAAGTTTTACAGCTGTTTTAAACATTACATATTTTTTGTTGGGAGGTAAACAGGAATAGCAATAAAACTTTATCCCAGTTAGATGGGTGTTTTACACTTATAGAATCTGAAACAGCATCATAAATGCTTCTTAAATTTGTATCGGGCTTCATTTAGTCCCATCTGTAAAAAGTTTTACAGCTGTTTTAAAAATTACATATTTTTTGTTGGGAGGTAAACAGGAATAGCAATAAAACTTTATCCCAGTTAGATGGGTGTTTTACACTTATAGAATCTGAAACAGCATCATAAATGCTTCTTAAATTTGTATCGGGCTTCATTTAGTCCCATCTGTAAAAAGTTTTACAGCTGTTTTAAACATTACATATTTTTTGTTGGGAGGTAAACAGGAATAGCAATAAAACTTTATCCCAGTTAGATGGGTGTTTTACACTTATAGAATCTGAAACAGCATCAAAAATGCTTCTTAAATTTGTATCGGGCTTCATTTAGTCCCATCTGTAAAAAGTTTTACAGCTGTTTTAAAAATTACATATTTTTTGTTGGGAGGTAAACAGGAATAGCAATAAAACTTTATCCCAGTTAGATGGGTGTTTTACACTTATAGAATCTGAAACAGCATCATAAATGCTTCTTAAATTTGTATCGGGCTTCATTCAGTCCCATCTGTAAAAAGTTTTACAGCTGTTTTAAACATTACATATTTTTTGTTGGGAGGTAAGCAGGAATAGCAATAAAACTTTATCCCAGTTAGATGGGTGTTTTACACTTATAGAATCTGAAACAGCATCATAAATGCTTCTTAAATTTGTATCGGGCTTCATTTAGTCCCATCTGTAAAAAGTTTTACAGCTGTTTTAAAAATTACATATTTTTTGTTGGGAGGTAAACAGGAATAGCAATAAAACTTTATCCCAGTTAGATGGGTGTTTTACACTTATAGAATCTGAAACAGCATCAAAAATGCTTCTTAAATTTGTATCGGGCTTCATTTAGTCCCATCTGTAAAAAGTTTTACAGCTGTTTTAAAAATTACATATTTTTTGTTGGGAGGTAAACAGGAATAGCAATAAAACTTTATCCCAGTTAGATGGGTGTTTTACACTTATAGAATCTGAAACAGCATCAAAAATGCTTCTTAAATTTGTATCGGGCTTCATTTAGTCCCATCTGTAAAAAGTTTTACAGCTGTTTTAAAAATTACATATTTTTTGTTGGGAGGTAAACAGGAATAGCAATAAAACTTTATCCCAGTTAGATGGGTGTTTTACACTTATAGAATCTGAAACAGCATCATAAATGCTTCTTAAATTTGTATCGGGCTTCATTTAGTCCCATCTGTAAAAAGTTTTACAGCTGTTTTAAAAATTACATATTTTTTGTTGGGAGGTAAACAGGAATAGCAATAAAACTTTATCCCAGTTAGATGGGTGTTTTACACTTATAGAATCTGAAACAGCATCATAAATGCTTCTTAAATTTGTATCGGGCTTCATTTAGTCCCATCTGTAAAAAGTTTTACAGCTGTTTGTAATATTACACACTTTTTGTTGGGAGGTAAACAGGAATAGCAATAAAACTTTATCCATGTTAGATGGGTGTTTTACACTTATAGAATCTGAAACAGCATCAAAAATGCTTCTTAAATTTGTATCGGGCTTCATTTAGTCCCATCTGTAAAAAGTTTTACAGCTGTTTGTAATATTACACACTTTTTGTTGGGAGGTAAACAGGAATAGCAATAAAACTTTATCCATGTTAGATGGGTGTTTTACACTTATAGATACTGAAACAGCATCAAAAATGCTTCTTAAATTTGTATCGGGCTTCATTTAGTCCCATCTGTAAAAAGTTTTACAGCTGTTTGTAATATTACACACTTTTTGTTGGGAGGTAAACAGGAATAGCAATAAAACTTTATCCATGTTAGATGGGTGTTTTACACTTATAGAATCTGAAACAGCATCAAAAATGCTTCTTAAATTTGTATCGGGCTTCATTTAGTCCCATCTGTAAAAAGTTTTACAGCTGTTTGTAATATTACACACTTTTTGTTGGGAGGTAAACAGGAATAGCAATAAAACTTTATCCATGTTAGATGGGTGTTTTACACTTATAGAATCTGAAACAGCATCAAAAATGCTTCTTAAATTTGTATCGGGCTTCATTTAGTCCCATCTGTAAAAAGTTTTACAGCTGTTTTAAAAAATACATATTTTTTGTTGGACGTGAAAACCGCCAAAGTCCATAAAACTTTATCCATGTTAGATGGGTGTTTTACACTTATAGAATCTGAAACAGCATCAAAAATGCTTCTTAAATTTGTATCGGGCTTCATTTAGTCCCATCTGTAAAAAGTTTTACAGCTGTTTGTAATATTACACACTTTTTGTTGGGAGGTAAACAGGAATAGCAATAAAACTTTATCCATGTTAGATGGGTGTTTTACACTTATAGATACTGAAACAGCATCAAAAATGCTTCTTAAATTTGTATCAGGCTTCATTTAGTCCCATCTGTAAAAAGTTTTACAGCTGTTTGTAATATTACACACTTTTTGTTGGGAGGTAAACAGGAATAGCAATAAAACTTTATCCATGTTAGATGGGTGTTTTACACTTATAGAATCTGAAACAGCATCAAAAATGCTTCTTAAATTTGTATCGGCTTCATTTAGTCCCATCTGTAAAAAGTTTTACAGCTGTTTGTAATATTACCCACTTTTTGTTGGGAGGTAAACAGGAATAGCAATAAAACTTTATCCATGTTAGATGGGTGTTTTACACTTATAGATACTGAAACAGCATCAAAAATGCTTCTTAAATTTGTATCAGGCTTCATTTAGTCCCATCTGTAAAAAGTTTTACAGCTGTTTGTAATATTACACACTTTTTGTTGGGAGGTAAACAGGAATAGCAATAAAACTTTATCCATGTTAGATGGGTGTTTTACACTTATAGAATCTGAAACAGCATCAAAAATGCTTCTTAAATTTGTATCGGGCTTCATTTAGTCCCATCTGTAAAAAGTTTTACAGCTGTTTGTAATATTACACACTTTTTGTTGGGAGGTAAACAGGAATAGCAATAAAACTTTATCCATGTTAGATGGGTGTTTTACACTTATAGATACTGAAACAGCATCAAAAATGCTTCTTAAATTTGTATCAGGCTTCATTTAGTCCCATCTGTAAAAAGTTTTATAGCTGTTTTAAAAAATACATATTTTTTGTTGGGAGGTAAACAGGAATAGCAATAAAACTTTATCTATGTTAGATGGGTGTTTTACACTTATAGAATCTGAAACAGCATCAAAAATGCTTCTTAAATTTGTATCGGGCTTCATTTAGTCCCATCTGTAAAAAGTTTTACAGCTGTTTGTAATATTACACACTTTTTGTTGGGAGGTAAACAGGAATAGCAATAAAACTTTATCCATGTTAGATGGGTGTTTTACACTTATAGATACTGAAACAGCATCAAAAATGCTTCTTAAATTTGTATCGGGCTTCATTTAGTCCCATCTGTAAAAAGTTTTACAGCTGTTTGTAATATTACACACCTTTTGTTGGGAGGTAAACAGGAATAGCAATAAAACTTTATCCATGTTAGATGGGTGTTTTACACTTATAGAATCTGGAACAGCATCAAAAATGCTTCTTAAATTTGTATCGGGCTTCATTTAGTCCCATCTGTAAAAAGTTTTACAGCTGTTTGTAATATTACACACTTTTTGTTGGGAGGTAAACAGGAATAGCAATAAAACTTTATCCATGTTAGATGGGTGTTTTACACTTATAGATACTGAAACAGCATCAAAAATGCTTCTTAAATTTGTATCGGGCTTCATTTAGTCCCATCTGTAAAAAGTTTTATAGTTGTTTTAAAAAATACATATTTTTTGTTGGGAGGTAAACAGGAATAGCAATAAAACTTTATCCATGTTAGATGGGTGTTTTACACTTATAGAATCTGGAACAGCATCAAAAATGCTTCTTAAATTTTTATCGGGCTTCATTTAGTCCCATCTGTAAAAAGTTTTATAGCTGTTTTAAAAAATACATATTTTTTGTTGGGAGGTAAACAGGAATAGCAATAAAACTTTATCCATGTTAGATGGGTGTTTTACACTTATAGATACTGAAACAGCATCAAAAATGCTTCTTAAATTTGTATCGGGCTTCATTTAGTCCCATCTGTAAAAAGTTTTACAGCTGTTTGTAATATTACACACTTTTTGTTGGGAGGTAAACAGGAATAGCAATAAAACTTTATCCATGTTAAATGGGTGTTTTACACTTATAGAATCTGGAACAGCATCAAAAATGCTTCTTAAATTTTTATCGGGCTTCATTTAGTCCCATCTGTAAAAAGTTTTATAGCTGTTTTAAAAAATACATATTTTTTGTTGGGAGGTAAACAGGAATAGCAATAAAACTTTATCCATGTTAGATGGGTGTTTTACACTTATAGAATCTGAAACAGCTTAAAAAATGCTTCTTAAATTTGTATCGGGCTTCATTTAGTCCCATCTGTACAAAGTTTTATAGCTGTTTTAAAAAATACATATTTTTTGTTGGGAGGTAAACAGGAATAGCAATAAAACTTTATCCATGTTAGATGGGTGTTTTACACTTATAGATACTGAAACAGCATCAAAAATGCTTCTTAAATTTGTATCGGGCTTCATTTAGTCCCATCTGTAAAAAGTTTTATAGCTGTTTTAAAAAATACATATTTTTTGTTGGGAGGTAAACAGGAATAGCAATAAAACTTTATCCATGTTAGATGGGTGTTTTACACTTATAGAATCTGAAACAGCTTAAAAAATGCTTCTTAAATTTGTATCGAGCTTCATTTAGTCCCATCTGTAAAAAGTTTTATAGCTGTTTTAAAAAATACATATTTTTTGTTGGGAGGTAAACAGGAATAGCAATAAAACTTTATCCATGTTAGATGGGTGTTTTACACTTATAGAATCTGAAACAGCTTAAAAAATGCTTCTTAAATTTGTATCGGGCTTCATTTAGTCCCATCTGTACAAAGTTTTATAGCTGTTTTAAAAAATACATATTTTTTGTTGGGAGGTAAACAGGAATAGCAATAAAACTTTATCCATGTTAGATGGGTGTTTTACACTTATAGAATCTGAAACAGCATCAAAAATGCTTCTTAAATTTGTATCGGGCTTCATTTAGTCCCATCTGTAAAAAGTTTTACAGCTGTTTGTAATATTACACACTTTTTGTTGGGAGGTAAACAGGAATAGCAATAAAACTTTATCCATGTTAGATGGGGGTTTTACACTTATAGAATCTGAAACAGCATCAAAAATGCTTCTTAAATTTGTATCGGGCTTCATTTAGTCCCATCTGTAAAAAGTTTTATAGCTGTTTTAAAAAATACATATTTTTTGTTGGGAGGTAAACAGGAATAGCAATAAAACTTTATCCATGTTAGATGGGTGTTTTACACTTATAGAATCTGAAACAGCATCAAAAATGCTTCTTAAATTTGTATCGGGCTTCATTTAGTCCCATCTGTAAAAAGTTTTACAGCTGTTTGTAATATTACACACTTTTTGTTGGGAGGTAAACAGGAATAGCAATAAAACTTTATCCATGTTAGATGGGTGTTTTACACTTATAGAATCTGAAACAGCATCAAAAATGCTTCTTAAATTTGTATCGGGCTTCATTTAGTCCCATCTGTAAAAAGTTTTACAGCTGTTTGTAATATTACACACTTTTTGTTGGGAGGTAAACAGGAATAGCAATAAAACTTTATCCATGTTAGATGGGTGTTTTACACTTATAGAATCTGAAACAGCATCAAAAATGCTTCTTAAATTTGTATCGGGCTTCATTTAGTCCCATCTGTAAAAAGTTTTACAGCTGTTTGTAATATTACACACTTTTTGTTGGGAGGTAAACAGGAATAGCAATAAAACTTTATCCATGTTAGATGGGTGTTTTACACTTATAGAATCTGAAACAGCATCAAAAATGCTTCTTAAATTTGTATCGGGCTTCATTTAGTCCCATCTGTAAAAAGTTTTACAGCTGTTTGTAATATTACACACTTTTTGTTGGGAGGTAAACAGGAATAGCAATAAAACTTTATCCATGTTAGATGGGTGTTTTACACTTATAGAATCTGAAA
The DNA here is from genome assembly GCA_024447215.1 of Panagrolaimus sp. LJ2400. Classification (NCBI taxonomy): domain Eukaryota; kingdom Metazoa; phylum Nematoda; class Chromadorea; order Rhabditida; family Panagrolaimidae; genus Panagrolaimus; species Panagrolaimus sp. LJ2400. The sequence goes on along the minus strand of JAMRYA010000014.1, from coordinate 5,888,124 downwards.
CAGCATCAAAAATGCTTCTTAAATTTGTATCGGGCTTCATTTAGTCCCATCTGTAAAAAGTTTTACAGCTGTTTGTAATATTACACACTTTTTGTTGGGAGGTAAACAGGAATAGCAATAAAACTTTATCCATGTTAGATGGGTGTTTTACACTTATAGAATCTGAAACAGCATCAAAAATGCTTCTTAAATTTGTATCGGGCTTCATTTAGTCCCATCTGTAAAAAGTTTTACAGCTGTTTGTAATATTACACACTTTTTGTTGGGAGGTAAACAGGAATAGCAATAAAACTTTATCCATGTTAGATGGGTGTTTTACACTTATAGAATCTGAAACAGCATCAAAAATGCTTCTTAAATTTGTATCGGGCTTCATTTAGTCCCATCTGTAAAAAGTTTTACAGCTGTTTGTAATATTACACACTTTTTGTTGGGAGGTAAACAGGAATAGCAATAAAACTTTATCCATGTTAGATGGGTGTTTTACACTTATAGAATCTGAAACAGCATCAAAAATGCTTCTTAAATTTGTATCGGGCTTCATTTAGTCCCATCTGTAAAAAGTTTTACAGCTGTTTGTAATATTACACACTTTTTGTTGGGAGGTAAACAGGAATAGCAATAAAACTTTATCCATGTTAGATGGGTGTTTTACACTTATAGAATCTGAAACAGCATCAAAAATGCTTCTTAAATTTGTACCGGGCTTCATTTAGTCCCATCTGTAAAAAGTTTTACAGCTGTTTGTAATATTACACACTTTTTGTTGGGAGGTAAACAGGAATAGCAATAAAACTTTATCCATGTTAGATGGGTGTTTTACACTTATAGAATCTGAAACAGCATCAAAAATGCTTCTTAAATTTGTATCGGGCTTCATTTAGTCCCATCTGTAAAAAGTTTTATAGCTGTTTTAAAAAATACATATTTTTTGTTGGGAGGTAAACAGGAATAGCAATAAAACTTTATCTATGTTAGATGGGTGTTTTACACTTATAGAATCTGAAACAGCATCAAAAATGCTTCTTAAATTTGTATCGGGCTTCATTTAGTCCCATGTGTAAAAAGTTTTATAGCTGTTTTAAAAAATACATATTTTTTGTTGGACGTGAAAACCGCCAAAGTCCATAAATCTTTATCCATGTTAGATGGGTGTTTTACACTTATAGAATCTGAAACAGCATCAAAAATGCTTCTAAAATTTGTATCGGGCTTCATTTAGTCCCATCTGTAAAAAGTTTTATAGCTGTTTTAAAAAATACATATTTTTTGTTGGGAGGTAAACAGGAATAGCAATAAAACTTTATTCATGTTAGATGGGTGTTTTACACTTATAGAATCTGAAACAGCATCAAAAATGCTTCTTAAATTTGTATCGGGCTTCATTTAGTCCCATCTGTAAAAAGTTTTATAGCTGTTTTAAAAAATACATATTTTTTGTTGGGAGGTAAACAGGAATAGCAATAAAACTTTATCCATGTTAGATGGGTGTTTTACACTTATAGAATCTGAAACAGCATCAAAAATGCTTCTTAAATTTGTATCGGGCTTCATTTAGTCCCATGTGTAAAAAGTTTTATAGCTGTTTTAAAAAATACATATTTTTTGTTGGGAGGTAAACAGGAATAGCAATAAAACTTTATTCATGTTAGATGGGTGTTTTACACTTATAGAATCTGAAACAGCATCAAAAATGCTTCTTAAATTTGTATCGGGCTTCATTTAGTCCCATCTGTAAAAAGTTTTATAGCTGTTTTAAAAAATACATATTTTTTGTTGGGAGGTAAACAGGAATAGCAATAAAACTTTATTCATGTTAGATGGGTGTTTTACACTTATAGAATCTGAAACAGCATCAAAAATGCTTCTTAAATTTGTATCGGGCTTCATTTAGTCCCATCTGTAAAAAGTTTTATAGCTGTTTTAAAAAATACATATTTTTTGTTGGGAGGTAAACAGGAATAGCAATAAAACTTTATCCATGTTAGATGGGTGTTTTACACTTATAGAATCTGAAACAGCATCAAAAATGCTTCTTAAATTTGTATCGGGCTTCATTTAGTCCCATGTGTAAAAAGTTTTATAGCTGTTTTAAAAAATACATATTTTTTGTTGGACGTGAAAACCGCCAAAGTCCATAAAACTTTATTCATGTTAGATGGGTGTTTTACACTTATAGAATCTGAAACAGCATCAAAAATGCTTCTTAAATTTGTATCGGGCTTCATTTAGTCCCATGTGTAAAAAGTTTTATAGCTGTTTTAAAAAATACATATTTTTTGTTGGACGTGAAAACCGCCAAAGTCCATAAATCTTTATCCATGTTAGATGGGTGTTTTACACTTATAGAATCTGAAACAGCATCAAAAATGCTTCTAAAATTTGTATCGGGCTTCATTTAGTCCCATCTGTAAAAAGTTTTATAGCTGTTTTAAAAAATACATATTTTTTGTTGGGAGGTAAACAGGAATAGCAATAAAACTTTATCCATGTTAGATGGGTGTTTTACACTTATAGAATCTGAAACAGCATCAAAAATGCTTCTTAAATTTGTATCGGGCTTCATTTAGTCCCATGTGTAAAAAGTTTTATAGCTGTTTTAAAAAATACATATTTTTTGTTGGACGTGAAAACCGCCAAAGTCCATAAATCTTTATCCATGTTAGATGGGTGTTTTACACTTATAGAATCTGAAACAGCATCAAAAATGCTTCTAAAATTTGTATCGGGCTTCATTTAGTCCCATCTGTAAAAAGTTTTATAGCTGTTTTAAAAAATACATATTTTTTGTTGGGAGGTAAACAGGAATAGCAATAAAACTTTATTCATGTTAGATGGGTGTTTTACACTTATAGAATCTGAAACAGCATCAAAAATGCTTCTTAAATTTGTATCGGGCTTCATTTAGTCCCATCTGTAAAAAGTTTTATAGCTGTTTTAAAAAATACATATTTTTTGTTGGGAGGTAAACAGGAATAGCAATAAAACTTTATCCATGTTAGATGGGTGTTTTACACTTATAGAATCTGAAACAGCATCAAAAATGCTTCTAAAATTTGTATCGGGCTTCATTTAGTCCCATGTGTAAAAAGTTTTATAGCTGTTTTAAAAAATACATATTTTTTGTTGGACGTGAAAATCGCCAAAGTCCATAAAACTTTATTCATGTTAGATGGGTGTTTTACACTTATAGAATCTGAAACAGCATCAAAAATGCTTCTTAAATTTGTATCGGGCTTCATTTAGTCCCATCTGTAAAAAGTTTTATAGCTGTTTTAAAAAATACATATTTTTTGTTGGACGTGAAAACCGCCAAAGTCCATAAATCTGTATCCATGTTAGATGGGTGTTTTACACTTATAGAATCTGAAACAGCATCAAAAATGCTTCTAAAATTTGTATCGGGCTTCATTTAGTCCCATCTGTAAAAAGTTTTATAGCTGTTTTAAAAAATACATATTTTTTGTTGAGAGGTAAACAGGAATAGCAATAAAACTTTATTCATGTTAGATGGGTGTTTTACACTTATAGAATCTGAAACAGCATCAAAAATGCTTCTTAAATTTGTATCGGGCTTCATTTAGTCCCATCTGTAAAAAGTTTTATAGCTGTTTTAAAAAATACATATTTTTTGTTGGGAGGTAAACAGGAATAGCAATAAAACTTTATCCATGTTAGATGGGTGTTTTACACTTATAGAATCTGAAACAGCATCAAAAATGCTTCTAAAATTTGTATCGGGCTTCATTTAGTCCCATCTGTAAAAAGTTTTATAGCTGTTTTAAAAAATACATATTTTTTGTTGAGAGGTAAACAGGAATAGCAATAAAACTTTATTCATGTTAGATGGGTGTTTTACACTTATAGAATCTGAAACAGCATCAAAAATGCTTCTAAAATTTGTATCGGGCTTCATTTAGTCCCATCTGTAAAAAGTTTTATAGCTGTTTTAAAAAATACATATTTTTTGTTGAGAGGTAAACAGGAATAGCAATAAAACTTTATTCATGTTAGATGGGTGTTTTACACTTATAGAATCTGAAACAGCATCAAAAATGCTTCTAAAATTTGTATCGGGCTTCATTTAGTCCCATCTGTAAAAAGTTTTATAGCTGTTTTAAAAAATACATATTTTTTGTTGAGAGGTAAACAGGAATAGCAATAAAACTTTATTCATGTTAGATGGGTGTTTTACACTTATAGAATCTGAAACAGCATCAAAAATGCTTCTAAAATTTGTATCGGGCTTCATTTAGTCCCATCTGTAAAAAGTTTTATAGCTGTTTTAAAAAATACATATTTTTTGTTGAGAGGTAAACAGGAATAGCAATAAAACTTTATTCATGTTAGATGGGTGTTTTACACTTATAGAATCTGAAACAGCATCAAAAATGCTTCTAAAATTTGTATCGGGCTTCATTTAGTCCCATCTGTAAAAAGTTTTATAGCTGTTTTAAAAAATACATATTTTTTGTTGAGAGGTAAACAGGAATAGCAATAAAACTTTATTCATGTTAGATGGGTGTTTTACACTTATAGAATCTGAAACAGCATCAAAAATGCTTCTAAAATTTGTATCGGGCTTCATTTAGTCCCATCTGTAAAAAGTTTTATAGCTGTTTTAAAAAATACATATTTTTTGTTGAGAGGTAAACAGGAATAGCAATAAAACTTTATTCATGTTAGATGGGTGTTTTACACTTATAGAATCTGAAACAGCATCAAAAATGCTTCTAAAATTTGTATCGGGCTTCATTTAGTCCCATCTGTAAAAAGTTTTATAGCTGTTTTAAAAAATACATATTTTTTGTTGAGAGGTAAACAGGAATAGCAATAAAACTTTATTCATGTTAGATGGGTGTTTTACACTTATAGAATCTGAAACAGCATCAAAAATGCTTCTAAAATTTGTATCGGGCTTCATTTAGTCCCATCTGTAAAAAGTTTTATAGCTGTTTTAAAAAATACATATTTTTTGTTGAGAGGTAAACAGGAATAGCAATAAAACTTTATTCATGTTAGATGGGTGTTTTACACTTATAGAATCTGAAACAGCATCAAAAATGCTTCTTAAATTTGTATCGGGCTTCATTTAGTCCCATCTGTAAAAAGTTTTATAGCTGTTTTAAAAAATACATATTTTTTGTTGGGAGGTAAACAGGAATAGCAATAAAACTTTATCCATGTTAGATGGGTGTTTTACACTTATAGAATCTGAAACAGCATCAAAAATGCTTCTAAAATTTGTATCGGGCTTCATTTAGTCCCATCTGTAAAAAGTTTTATAGCTGTTTTAAAAAATACATATTTTTTGTTGAGAGGTAAACAGGAATAGCAATAAAACTTTATTCATGTTAGATGGGTGTTTTACACTTATAGAATCTGAAACAGCATCAAAAATGCTTCTTAAATTTGTATCGGGCTTCATTTAGTCCCATGTGTAAAAAGTTTTATAGCTGTTTTAAAAAATACATATTTTTTGTTGAGAGGTAAACAGGAATAGCAATAAAACTTTATTCATGTTAGATGGGTGTTTTACACTTATAGAATCTGAAACAGCATCAAAAATGCTTCTAAAATTTGTATCGGGCTTCATTTTGTCCCATCTGTAAAAAGTTTTATAGCTGTTTTAAAAAATACATATTTTTTGTTGGGAGGTAAACAGGAATAGCAATAAAACTTTATTCATGTTAGATGGGTGTTTTACACTTATAGAATCTGAAACAGCATCAAAAATGCTTCTTAAATTTGTATCGGGCTTCATTTAGTCCCATGTGTAAAAAGTTTTATAGCTGTTTTAAAAAATACATATTTTTTGTTGGACGTGAAAACCGCCAAAGTCCATAAAACTTTATTCATGTTAGATGGGTGTTTTACACTTATAGAATCTGAAACAGCATCAAAAATGCTTCTTAAATTTGTATCGGGCTTCATTTAGTCCCATCTGTAAAAAGTTTTATAGCTGTTTTAAAAAATACATATTTTTTGTTGGACGTGAAAACCGCCAAAGTCCATAAATCTTTATTCATGTTAGATGGGTGTTTTACACTTATAGGATCTGAAACAGCATCAAAAATGCTTCTAAAATTTGTATCGGTCTTCATTTAGTCCCATCTGTAAAAAGTTTTATAGCTGTTTTAAAAAATACATATTTTTTGTTGGGAGGTAAACAGGAATAGCAATAAAACTTTATTCATGTTAGATGGGTGTTTAACACTTATAGAATCTGAAACAGCATCAAAAATGCTTCTTAAATTTGTATCGGGCTTCATTTAGTCCCATGTGTAAAAAGTTTTATAGCTGTTTTAAAAAATACATATTTTTTGTTGGACGTGAAAACCGCCAAAGTCCATAAAACTTTATTCATGTTAGATGGGTGTTTTACACTTATAGAATCTGAAACAGCATCAAAAATGCTTCTTAAATTTGTATCGGGCTTCATTTAGTCCCATCTGTAAAAAGTTTTATAGCTGTTTTAAAAAATACATATTTTTTGTTGGACGTGAAAACCGCCAAAGTCCATAAAACTTTATTCATGTTAGATGGGTGTTTTACACTTATAGGATCTGAAACAGCATCAAAAATGCTTCTAAAATTTGTATCGGTCTTCATTTAGTCCCATCTGTAAAAAGTTTTATAGCTGTTTTAAAAAATACATATTTTTTGTTGGGAGGTAAACAGGAATAGCAATAAAACTTTATTCATGTTAGATGGGTGTTTTACACTTATAGAATCTGAAACAGCATCAAAAATGCTTCTTAAATTTGTATCGGGCTTCATTTAGTCCCATCTGTAAAAAGTTTTATAGCTGTTTTAAAAAATACATATTTTTTGTTGGGAGGTAAACAGGAATAGCAATAAAACTTTATCCATGTTAGATGGGTGTTTTACACTTATAGAATCTGAAACAGCATCAAAAATGCTTCTAAAATTTGTATCGGGCTTGATTTAGTCCCATCTGTAAAAAGTTTTATAGCTGTTTTAAAAAATACATATTTTTTGTTGAGAGGTAAACAGGAATAGCAATAAAACTTTATTCATGTTAGATGGGTGTTTTACACTTATAGAATCTGAAACAGCATCAAAAATGCTTCTTAAATTTGTATCGGGCTTCATTTAGTCCCATGTGTAAAAAGTTTTATAGCTGTTTTAAAAAATACATATTTTTTGTTGGACGTGAAAACCGCCAAAGTCCATAAAACTTTATTCATGTTAGATGGGTGTTTTACACTTATAGAATCTGAAACAACATCAAAAATGCTTCTTAAATTTGTATCGGGCTTCACTTAGTCCCATGTGTAAAAAGTTTTATAGCTGTTTTAAAAAATACATATTTTTTGTTGGACGTGAAAACCGCCAAAGTCCATAAATCTTTATCCATGTTAGATGGGTGTTTTACACTTATAGAATCTGAAACAGCATCAAAAATGCTTCTTAAATTTGTATCGGGCTTCATTTAGTCCCATCTGTAAAAAGTTTTATAGCTGTTTTAAAAAATACATATTTTTTGTTGGGAGGTAAACAGGAATAGCAATAAAACTTTATCCATGTTAGATGGGTGTTTTACTCTTATAGAATCTGAAACAGCATCAAAAATGCTTCTTAAATTTGTATCGGGCTTCATTTAGTCCCATCTGTAAAAAGTTTTATAGCTGTTTTAAAAAATACATATTTTTTGTTGGGAGGTAAACAGGAATAGCAATAAAACTTTATCCATGTTAGATGGGTGTTTTACTCTTATAGAATCTGAAACAGCATCAAAAATGCTTCTTAAATTTGTATCGGGCTTCATTTAGTCCCATCTGTAAAAAGTTTTATAGCTGTTTTAAAAAATACATATTTTTTGTTGGGAGGTAAACAGGAATAGCAATAAAACTTTATCCATGTTAGATGGGTGTTTTACTCTTATAGAATCTGAAACAGCATCAAAAATGCTTCTTAAATTTGTATCGGGCTTCATTTAGTCCCATCTGTAAAAAGTTTTATAGCTGTTTTAAAAAATACATATTTTTTGTTGGGAGGTAAACAGGAATAGCAATAAAACTTTATCCATGTTAGATGGGTGTTTTACTCTTATAGAATCTGAAACAGCATCAAAAATGCTTCTTAAATTTGTATCGGGCTTCATTTAGTCCCATCTGTAAAAAGTTTTATAGCTGTTTTAAAAAATACATATTTTTTGTTGGGAGGTAAACAGGAATAGCAATAAAACTTTATCCATGTTAGATGGGTGTTTTACTCTTATAGAATCTGAAACAGCATCAAAAATGCTTCTTAAATTTGTATCGGGCTTCATTTAGTCCCATCTGTAAAAAGTTTTATAGCTGATTTATAAAATACATATTTTTTGTTGGGAGGTAAACAGGAATAGCAATAAAACTTTATCCATGTTAGATGGGTGTTTTACTCTTATAGAATCTGAAACAGCATCAAAAATGCTTCTTAAATTTGTATCGGGCTTCATTTAGTCCCATCTGTAAAAAGTTTTATAGCTGATTTATAAAATACATATTTTTTGTTGGGAGGTAAACAGGAATAGCAATAAAACTTTATCCATGTTAGATGGGTGTTTTACTCTTATAGAATCTGAAACAGCATCAAAAATGCTTCTTAAATTTGTATCGGGCTTCATTTAGTCCCATCTGTAAAAAGTTTTATAGCTGTTTTAAAAAATACATATTTTTTGTTGGGAGGTAAACAGGAATAGCAATAAAACTTTATCCATGTTAGATGGGTGTTTTACACTTATAGAATCTGAAACAGCATCAAAAATGCTTCTTAAATTTGTATCGGGCTTCATTTAGTCCCATCTGTAAAAAGTTTTATAGCTGATTTATAAAATACATATTTTTTGTTGGGAGGTAAACAGGAATAGCAATAAAACTTTATCCATGTTAGATGGGTGTTTTACTCTTATAGAATCTGAAACAGCATCAAAAATGCTTCTTAAATTTGTATCGGGCTTCATTTAGTCCCATCTGTAAAAAGTTTTTTAGCTGTTTTAAAAAATACATATTTTTTGTTGGGAGGTAAACAGGAATAGCAATAAAACTTTATCCATGTTAGATGGGTGTTTTACACTTATAGAATCTGAAACAGCATCAAAAATGCTTCTTAAATTTGTATCGGGCTTCATTTAGTCCCATCTGTAAAAAGTTTTATAGCTGATTTATAAAATACATATTTTTTGTTGGGAGGTAAACAGGAATAGCAATAAAACTTTATCCATGTTAGATGGGTGTTTTACTCTTATAGAATCTGAAACAGCATCAAAAATGCTTCTTAAATTTGTATCGAGCTTCATTTAGTCCCATCTGTAAAAAGTTTTATAGCTGATTTATAAAATACATATTTTTTGTTGGGAGGTAAACAGGAATAGCAATAAAACTTTATCCATGTTAGATGGGTGTTTTACTCTTATAGAATCTGAAACAGCATCAAAAATGCTTCTTAAATTTGTATCGGGCTTCATTTAGTCCCATCTGTAAAAAGTTTTATAGCTGATTTATAAAATACATATTTTTTGTTGGGAGGTAAACAGGAATAGCAATAAAACTTTATCCATGTTAGATGGGTGTTTTACTCTTATAGAATCTGAAACAGCATCAAAAATGCTTCTTAAATTTGTATCGGGCTTCATTTAGTCCCATCTGTAAAAAGTTTTATAGCTGATTTATAAAATACATATTTTTTGTTGGGAGGTAAACAGGAATAGCAATAAAACTTTATCCATGTTAGATGGGTGTTTTACTCTTATAGAATCTGAAACAGCATCAAAAATGCTTCTTAAATTTGTATCGGGCTTCATTTAGTCCCATCTGTAAAAAGTTTTATAGCTGATTTATAAAATACATATTTTTTGTTGGGAGGTAAACAGGAATAGCAATAAAACTTTATCCATGTTAGATGGGTGTTTTACTCTTATAGAATCTGAAACAGCATCAAAAATGCTTCTTAAATTTGTATCGGGCTTCATTTAGTCCCATCTGTAAAAAGTTTTATAGCTGATTTATAAAATACATATTTTTTGTTGGGAGGTAAACAGGAATAGCAATAAAACTTTATCCATGTTAGATGGGTGTTTTACTCTTATAGAATCTGAAACAGCATCAAAAATGCTTCTTAAATTTGTATCGGGCTTCATTTAGTCCCATCTGTAAAAAGTTTTATAGCTGTTTTAAAAAATACATATTTTTTGTTGGGAGGTAAACAGGAATAGCAATAAAACTTTATCCATGTTAGATGGGTGTTTTACACTTATAGAATCTGAAACAGCATCAAAAATGCTTTTTAAATTTGTATCGGGCTTCATTTAGTCCCATCTGTAAAAAGTTTTATAGCTGATTTATAAAATACATATTTTTTGTTGGGAGGTAAACAGGAATAGCAATAAAACTTTATCCATGTTAGATGGGTGTTTTACTCTTATAGAATCTGAAACAGCATCAAAAATGCTTCTTAAATTTGTATCGGGCTTCATTTAGTCCCATCTGTAAAAAGTTTTATAGCTGTTTTAAAAAATACATATTTTTTGTTGGGAGGTAAACAGGAATAGCAATAAAACTTTATCCATGTTAGATGGGTGTTTTACACTTATAGAATCTGAAACAGCATCAAAAATGCTTCTTAAATTTGTATCGGGCTTCATTTAGTCCCATCTGTAAAAAGTTTTATAGCTGATTTATAAAATACATATTTTTTGTTGGGAGGTAAACAGGAATAGCAATAAAACTTTATCCATGTTAGATGGGTGTTTTACTCTTATAGAATCTGAAACAGCATCAAAAATGCTTCTTAAATTTGTATCGGGCTTCATTTAGTCCCATCTGTAAAAAGTTTTATAGCTGTTTTAAAAAATATATATTTTTTGTTGGGAGGTAAACAGGAATAGCAATAAAACTTTATCCATGTTAGATGGGTGTTTTTCTCTTATAGAATCTGAAACAGCATCAAAAATGCTTCTTAAATTTGTATCGGGCTTCATTTAGTCCCATCTGTAAAAAGTTTTATAGCTGTTTTAAAAAATACATATTTTTTGTTGGGAGGTAAACAGGAATAGCAATAAAACTTTATCCATGTTAGATGGGTGTTTTACTCTTTTAGAATCTGAAACAGCATCAAAAATGCTTCTTAAATTTGTATCGGGCTTCATTTAGTCCCATCTGTAAAAAGTTTTATAGCTGTTTTAAAAAATACATATTTTTTGTTGGGAGGTAAACAGGAATAGCAATAAAACTTTATCCATGTTAGATGGGTGTTTTTCTCTTATAGAATCTGAAACAGCATCAAAAATGCTTCTTAAATTTGTATCGGGCTTCATTTAGTCCCATCTGTAAAAAGTTTTATAGCTGTTTTAAAAAATACATATTTTTTGTTGGGAGGTAAACAGGAATAGCAATAAAACTTTATCCATGTTAGATGGGTGTTTTACTCTTATAGAATCTGAAACAGCATCAAAAATGCTTCTTAAATTTGTATCGGGCTTCATTTAGTCCCATCTGTAAAAAGTTTTATAGCTGTTTTAAAAAATACATATTTTTTGTTGGGAGGTAAACAGGAATAGCAATAAAACTTTATCCATGTTAGATGGGTGTTTTACTCTTATAGAATCTGAAACAGCATCAAAAATGCTTCTTAAATTTGTATCGGGCTTCATTTAGTCCCATCTGTAAAAAGTTTTATAGCTGTTTTAAAAAATACATATTTTTTGTTGGGAGGTAAACAGGAATAGCAATAAAACTTTATCCATGTTAGATGGGTGTTTTACTCTTATAGAATCTGAAACAGCATCAAAAATGCTTCTTAAATTTGTATCGGGCTTCATTTAGTCCCATCTGTAAAAAGTTTTATAGCTGTTTTAAAAAATACATATTTTTTGTTGGGAGGTAAACAGGAATAGCAATAAAACTTTATCCATGTTAGATGGGTGTTTTACACTTATAGAATCTGAAACAGCATCAAAAATGCTTCTTAAATTTGTATCGGGCTTCATTTAGTCCCATCTGTAAAAAGTTTTATAGCTGATTTATAAAATACATATTTTTTGTTGGGAGGTAAACAGGAATAGCAATAAAACTTTATCCATGTTAGATGGGTGTTTTACTCTTATAGAATCTGAAACAGCATCAAAAATGCTTCTTAAATTTGTATCGGGCTTCATTTAGTCCCATCTGTAAAAAGTTTTATAGCTGATTTATAAAATACATATTTTTTGTTGGGAGGTAAACAGGAATAGCAATAAAACTTTATCCATGTTAGATGGGTGTTTTACTCTTATAGAATCTGAAACAGCATCAAAAATGCTTCTTAAATTTGTATCGGGCTTCATTTAGTCCCATCTGTAAAAAGTTTTATAGCTGATTTATAAAATACATATTTTTTGTTGGGAGGTAAACAGGAATAGCAATAAAACTTTATCCATGTTAGATGGGTGTTTTACTCTTATAGAATCTGAAACAGCATCAAAAATGCTTCTTAAATTTGTATCGGGCTTCATTTAGTCCCATCTGTAAAAAGTTTTATAGCTGATTTATAAAATACATATTTTTTGTTGGGAGGTAAACAGGAATAGCAATAAAACTTTATCCATGTTAGATGGGTGTTTTACTCTTATAGAATCTGAAACAGCATCAAAAATGCTTCTTAAATTTGTATCGGGCTTCATTTAGTCCCATCTGTAAAAAGTTTTATAGCTGATTTATAAAATACATATTTTTTGTTGGGAGGTAAACAGGAATAGCAATAAAACTTTATCCATGTTAGATGGGTGTTTTACTCTTATAGAATCTGAAACAGCATCAAAAATGCTTCTTAAATTTGTATCGGGCTTCATTTAGTCCCATCTGTAAAAAGTTTTATAGCTGATTTATAAAATACATATTTTTTGTTGGGAGGTAAACAGGAATAGCAATAAAACTTTATCCATGTTAGATGGGTGTTTTACTCTTATAGAATCTGAAACAGCATCAAAAATGCTTCTTAAATTTGTATCGGGCTTCATTTAGTCCCATCTGTAAAAAGTTTTATAGCTGATTTATAAAATACATATTTTTTGTTGGGAGGTAAACAGGAATAGCAATAAAACTTTATCCATGTTAGATGGGTGTTTTACTCTTATAGAATCTGAAACAGCATCAAAAATGCTTCTTAAATTTGTATCGGGCTTCATTTAGTCCCATCTGTAAAAAGTTTTATAGCTGATTTATAAAATACATATTTTTTGTTGGGAGGTAAACAGGAATAGCAATAAAACTTTATCCATGTTAGATGGGTGTTTTACACTTATAGAATCTGAAACAGCATCAAAAATGCTTCTTAAATTTGTATCGGGCTTCATTTAGTCCCATCTGTAAAAAGTTTTATAGCTGTTTTAAAAAATACATATTTTTTGTTGGGAGGTAAACAGGAATAGCAATAAAACTTTATCCATGTTAGATGGGTGTTTTACTCTTATAGAATCTGAAACAGCATCAAAAATGCTTCTTAAATTTGTATCGGGCTTCATTTAGTCCCATCTGTAAAAAGTTTTATAGCTGATTTATAAAATACATATTTTTTGTTGGGAGGTAAACAGGAATAGCAATAAAACTTTATCCATGTTAGATGGGTGTTTTACTCTTATAGAATCTGAAACAGCATCAAAAATGCTTCTTAAATTTGTATCGGGCTTCACTTAGTCCCATGTGTAAAAAGTTTTATAGCTGTTTTAAAAAATACATATTTTTTGTTGGACGTGAAAACCGCCAAAGTCCATAAATCTTTATCCATGTTAGATGGGTGTTTTACACTTATAGAATCTGAAACAGCATCAAAAATGCTTCTTAAATTTGTATCGGGCTTCATTTAGTCCCATCTGTAAAAAGTTTTATAGCTGTTTTAAAAAATACATATTTTTTGTTGGACGTGAAAACCGCCAAAGTCCATAAATCTTTATCCATGTTAGATGGGTGTTTTACACTTATAGAATCTGAAACAGCATCAAAAATGCTTCTTAAATTTGTATCGGGCTTCATTTAGTCCCATCTGTAAAAAGTTTTATAGCTGTTTTAAAAAATACATATTTTTTGTTGGGAGGTAAACAGGAATAGCAATAAAACTTTATCCATGTTAGATGGGTGTTTTACTCTTATAGAATCTGAAACAGCATCAAAAATGCTTCTTAAATTTGTATCGGGCTTCATTTAGTCCCATCTGTAAAAAGTTTTATAGCTGATTTATAAAATACATATTTTTTGTTGGGAGGTAAACAGGAATAGCAATAAAACTTTATCCATGTTAGATGGGTGTTTTACTCTTATAGAATCTGAAACAGCATCAAAAATGCTTCTTAAATTTGTATCGGGCTTCATTTAGTCCCATCTGTAAAAAGTTTTATAGCTGTTTTAAAAAATACATATTTTTTGTTGGGAGGTAAACAGGAATAGCAATAAATCTTTATCCATGTTAGATGGGTGTTTTACTCTTATAGAATCTGAAACAGCATCAAAAATGCTTCTTAAATTTGTATCGGGCTTCATTTAGTCCCATGTGTAAAAAGTTTTATAGCTGTTTTAAAAAATACATATTTTTTGTTGGACGTGAAAACCGCCAAAGTCCATAAAACTTTATTCATGTTAGACGGGTGTTTTACACTTATAGAATCTGAAACAGCATCAAAAATGCTTCTTAAATTTGTATCGGGCTTCATTTAGTCCCATCTGTAAAAAGTTTTATAGCTGTTTTAAAAAATACATATTTTTTGTTGGGAGGTAAACAGGAATAGCAATAAAACTTTATCCATGTTAGATGGGTGTTTTACTCTTATAGAATCTGAAACAGCATCAAAAATGCTTCTTAAATTTGTATCGGGCTTCATTTAGTCCCATCTGTAAAAAGTTTTATAGCTGTTTTAAAAAATACATATTTTTTGTTGGGAGGTAAACAGGAATAGCAATAAAACTTTATCCATGTTAGATGGGTGTTTTACACTTATAGAATCTGAAAGAGCATCAAAAATGCTTCTTAAATTTGTATCGGGCTTCATTTAGTCCCATGTGTAAAAAGTTTTATAGCTGTTTTAAAAAATACATATTTTTTGTTGGACGTGAAAACCGCCAAAGTCCATAAAACTTTATTCATGTTAGACGGGTGTTTTACACTTATAGAATCTGAAACAGCATCAAAAATGCTTCTTAAATTTGTATCGGGCTTCATTTAGTCCCATGTGTAAAAAGTTTTATAGCTGTTTTAAAAAATACATATTTTTTGTTGGACGTGAAAACCGCCAAAGTCCATAAATCTTTATCCATGTTAGATGTGTGTTTTACACTTATAGAATCTGAAACAGCATCAAAAATGCTTCTTAAATTTGTATCGGGCTTCATTTAGTCCCATGTGTAAAAAGTTTTATAGCTGTTTTAAAAAATACATATTTTTTGTTGGACGTGAAAACCGCCAAAGTCCATAAAACTTTATTCATGTTAGATGGGTGTTTTACACTTATAGAATCTGAAACAGCATCAAAAATGCTACTTAAATTTGTATCGGGCTTCATTTAGTCCCATGTGTAAAAAGTTTTATAGCTGTTTTAAAAAATACATATTTTTTGTTGGACGTGAAAACCGCCAAAGTCCATAAAACTTTATTCATGTTAGATGGGTGTTTTACACTTATAGAATCTGAAACAGCATCAAAAATGCTTCTTAAATTTGTATCGGGCTTCATTTAGTCCCATGTGTGAAAAGTTTTATAGCTGTTTTAAAAAATACATATTTTTTGTTGGACGTGAAAACCGCCAAAGTCCATAAATCTTTATCCATGTTAGATGTGTGTTTTACACTTATAGAATCTGAAACAGCATCAAAAATGCTTCTTAAATTTGTATCGGGCTTCATTTAGTCCCATGTGTAAAAAGTTTTATAGCTGTTTTAAAAAATACATATTTTTTGTTGGACGTGAAAACCGCCAAAGTCCATAAAACTTTATTCATGTTAGATGGGTGTTTTACACTTATAGAATCTGAAACAGCATCAAAAATGCTTCTTAAATTTGTATCGGGCTTCATTTAGTCCCATCTGTAAAAAGTTTTATAGCTGTTTTAAAAAATACATATTTTTTGTTGGACGTGAAAACCGCCAAAGTCCATAAATCTTTATCCATGTTAGATGGGTGTTTTACACTTATAGAATCTGAAACAGCATCAAAAATGCTTCTAAAATTTGTATCGGGCTTCATTTAGTCCCATCTGTAAAAAGTTTTATAGCTGTTTTAAAAAATACATATTTTTTGTTGGGAGGTAAACAGGAATAGCAATAAAACTTTATTCATGTTAGATGGGTGTTTTACACTTATAGAATCTGAAACAGCATCAAAAATGCTTCTTAAATTTGTATCGGGCTTCATTTAGTCCCATCTGTAAAAAGTTTTATAGCTGTTTTAAAAAATACATATTTTTTGTTGGACGTGAAAACCGCCAAAGTCCATAAATCTTTATCCATGTTAGATGGGTGTTTTACACTTATAGAATCTGAAACAGCATCAAAAATGCTTCTAAAATTTGTATCGGGCTTCATTTAGTCCCATCTGTAAAAAGTTTTATAGCTGTTTTAAAAAATACATATTTTTTGTTGGGAGGTAAACAGGAATAGCAATAAAACTTTATTCATGTTAGATGGGTGTTTTACACTTATAGAATCTGAAACAGCATCAAAAATGCTTCTTAAATTTGTATCGGGCTTCATTTAGTCCCATGTGTAAAAAGTTTTATAGCTGTTTTAAAAAATACATATTTTTTGTTGGACGTGAAAACCGCCAAAGTCCATAAATCTTTATCCATGTTAGATGTGTGTTTTACACTTATAGAATCTGAAACAGCATCAAAAATGCTTCTTAAATTTGTATCGGGCTTCATTTAGTCCCATGTGTAAAAAGTTTTATAGCTGTTTTAAAAAATACATATTTTTTGTTGGACGTGAAAACCGCCAAAGTCCATAAAACTTTATTCAAGTTAGATGGGTGTTTTACACTTATAGAATCTGAAACAGCATCAAAAATGCTTCTTAAATTTGTATCGGGCTTCATTTAGTCCCATTTGTAAAAAGTTTTATAGCTGTTTTAAAAAATACATATTTTTTGTTGGACGTGAAAACCGCCAAAGTCCATAAAACTTTATTCATGTTAGATGGGTGTTTTACACTTATAGAATCTGAAACAGCATCAAAAATGCTTCTTAAATTTGTATCGGGCTTCATTTAGTCCCATCTGTAAAAAGTTTTATAGCTGTTTTAAAAAATACATATTTTTTGTTGGACGTGAAAACCGCCAAAGTCCATAAATCTTTATCCATGTTAGATGGGTGTTTTACACTTATAGAATCTGAAACAGCATCAAAAATGCTTCTAAAATTTGTATCGGGCTTCATTTAGTCCCATCTGTAAAAAGTTTTATAGCTGTTTTAAAAAATACATATTTTTTGTTGGGAGGTAAACAGGAATAGCAATAAAACTTTATTCATGTTAGATGGGTGTTTTACACTTATAGAATCTGAAACAGCATCAAAAATGCTTCTTAAATTTGTATCGGGCTTCATTTAGTCCCATCTGTAAAAAGTTTTATAGCTGTTTTAAAAAATACATATTTTTTGTTGGACGTGAAAACCGCCAAAGTCCATAAATCTTTATCCATGTTAGATGGGTGTTTTACACTTATAGAATCTGAAACAGCATCAAAAATGCTTCTAAAATTTGTATCGGGCTTCATTTAGTCCCATCTGTAAAAAGTTTTATAGCTGTTTTAAAAAATACATATTTTTTGTTGGGAGGTAAACAGGAATAGCAATAAAACTTTATTCATGTTAGATGGGTGTTTTACACTTATAGAATCTGAAACAGCATCAAAAATGCTTCTTAAATTTGTATCGGGCTTCATTTAGTCCCATGTGTAAAAAGTTTTATAGCTGTTTTAAAAAATACATATTTTTTGTTGGACGTGAAAACCGCCAAAGTCCATAAATCTTTATCCATGTTAGATGTGTGTTTTACACTTATAGAATCTGAAACAGCATCAAAAATGCTTCTTAAATTTGTATCGGGCTTCATTTAGTCCCATGTGTAAAAAGTTTTATAGCTGTTTTAAAAAATACATATTTTTTGTTGGACGTGAAAACCGCCAAAGTCCATAAAACTTTATTCAAGTTAGATGGGTGTTTTACACTTATAGAATCTGAAACAGCATCAAAAATGCTTCTTAAATTTGTATCGGGCTTCATTTAGTCCCATTTGTAAAAAGTTTTATAGCTGTTTTAAAAAATACATATTTTTTGTTGGACGTGAAAACCGCCAAAGTCCATAAAACTTTATTCATGTTAGATGGGTGTTTTACACTTATAGAATCTGAAACAGCATCAAAAATGCTTCTTAAATTTGTATCGGGCTTCATTTAGTCCCATGTGTAAAAAGTTTTATAGCTGTTTTAAAAAATACATATTTTTTGTTGGACGTGAAAACCGCCAAAGTCCATAAATCTTTATCCATGTTAGATGTGTGTTTTACACTTATAGAATCTGAAACAGCATCAAAAATGCTTCTTAAATTTGTATCGGGCTTCATTTAGTCCCATGTGTAAAAAGTTTTATAGCTGTTTTAAAAAATACATATTTTTTGTTGGACGTGAAAACCGCCAAAGTCCATAAAACTTTATTCAAGTTAGATGGGTGTTTTACACTTATAGAATCTGAAACAGCATCAAAAATGCTTCTAAAATTTGTATCGGGCTTCATTTAGTCCCATCTGTAAAAAGTTTTATAGCTGTTTTAAAAAATACATATTTTTTGTTGGGAGGTAAACAGGAATAGCAATAAAACTTTATCCATGTTAGATGGGTGTTTTACTCTTATAGAATCTGAAACAGCATCAAAAATGCTTCTTAAATTTGTATCGGGCTTCATTTAGTCCCATCTGTAAAAAGTTTTATAGCTGTTTTAAAAAATACATATTTTTTGTTGGACGTGAAAACCGCCAAAGTCCATAAAACTTTATTCAAGTTAGATGGGTGTTTTACACTTATAGAATCTGAAACAGCATCAAAAATGCTTCTTAAATTTGTATCGGGCTTCATTTAGTCCCATTTGTAAAAAGTTTTATAGCTGTTTTAAAAAATACATATTTTTTGTTGGACGTGAAAACCGCCAAAGTCCATAAAACTTTATTCAAGTTAGATGGGTGTTTTACACTTATAGAATCTGAAACAGCATCAAAAATGCTTCTTAAATTTGTATCGGGCTTCATTTAGTCCCATGTGTAAAAAGTTTTATAGCTGTTTTAAAAAATACATATTTTTTGTTGGACGTGAAAACCGCCAAAGTCCATAAAACTTTATTCAAGTTAGATGGGTGTTTTACACTTATAGAATCTGAAACAGCATCAAAAATGCTTCTTAAATTTGTATCGGGCTTCATTTAGTCCCATGTGTAAAAAGTTTTATAGCTGTTTTAAAAAATACATATTTTTTGTTGGACGTGAAAACCGCCAAAGTCCATAAAACTTTATTCAAGTTAGATGGGTGTTTTACACTTATAGAATCTGAAACAGCATCAAAAATGCTTCTTAAATTTGTATCGGGCTTCATTTAGTCCCATGTGTAAAAAGTTTTATAGCTGTTTTAAAAAATACATATTTTTTGTTGGACGTGAAAACCGCCAAAGTCCATAAATCTTTATCCATGTTAGATGTGTGTTTTACACTTATAGAATCTGAAACAGCATCAAAAATGCTTCTTAAATTTGTATCGGGCTTCATTTAGTCCCATGTGTAAAAAGTTTTATAGCTGTTTTAAAAAATACATATTTTTTGTTGGACGTGAAAACCGCCAAAGTCCATAAAACTTTATTCAAGTTAGATGGGTGTTTTACACTTATAGAATCTGAAACAGCATCAAAAATGCTTCTTAAATTTGTATCGGGCTTCATTTAGTCCCATCTGTAAAAAGTTTTATAGCTGTTTTAAAAAATACATATTTTTTGTTGGGAGGTAAACAGGAATAGCAATAAAACTTTATCCATGTTAGATGGGTGTTTTACTCTTATAGAATTTGAAACAGCATCAAAAATGCTTCTTAAATTTGTATCGGGCTTCATTTAGTCCCATCTGTAAAAAGTTTTATAGCTGTTTTAAAAAATACATATTTTTTGTTGGACGTGAAAACCGCCAAAGTCCATAAAACTTTATTCAAGTTAGATGGGTGTTTTACACTTATAGAATCTGAAACAGCATCAAAAATGCTTCTTAAATTTGTATCGGGCTTCATTTAGTCCCATTTGTAAAAAGTTTTATAGCTGTTTTAAAAAATACATATTTTTTGTTGGACGTGAAAACCGCCAAAGTCCATAAATCTTTATCCATGTTAGATGTGTGTTTTACACTTATAGAATCTGAAACAGCATCAAAAATGCTTCTTAAATTTGTATCGGGCTTCATTTAGTCCCATGTGTAAAAAGTTTTATAGCTGTTTTAAAAAATACATATTTTTTGTTGGACGTGAAAACCGCCAAAGTCCATAAAACTTTATCCATGTTAGATGGGTGTTTTACTCTTATAGAATCTGAAACAGCATCAAAAATGCTTCTTAAATTTGTATCGGGCTTCATTTAGTCCCATCTGTAAAAAGTTTTATAGCTGTTTTAAAAAATACATATTTTTTGTTGGGAGGTAAACAGGAATAGCAATAAAACTTTATCCATGTTAGATGGGTGTTTTACTCTTATAGAATCTGAAACAGCATCAAAAATGCTTCTTAAATTTGTATCGGGCTTCATTTAGTCCCATCTGTAAAAAGTTTTATAGCTGATTTATAAAATACATATTTTTTGTTGGGAGGTAAACAGGAATAGCAATAAAACTTTATCCATGTTAGATGGGTGTTTTACTCTTATAGAATCTGAAACAGCATCAAAAATGCTTCTTAAATTTGTATCGGGCTTCATTTAGTCCCATCTGTAAAAAGTTTTATAGCTGTTTTAAAAAATACATATTTTTTGTTGGGAGGTAAACAGGAATAGCAATAAAACTTTATCCATGTTAGATGGGTGTTTTACTCTTATAGAATCTGAAACAGCATCAAAAATGCTTCTTAAATTTGTATCGGGCTTCATTTAGTCCCATCTGTAAAAAGTTTTATAGCTGTTTTAAAAAATACATATTTTTTGTTGGGAGGTAAACAGGAATAGCAATAAAACTTTATCCATGTTAGATGGGTGTTTTACACTTATAGAATCTGAAAGAGCATCAAAAATGCTTCTTAAATTTGTATCGGGCTTCATTTAGTCCCATGTGTAAAAAGTTTTATAGCTGTTTTAAAAAATACATATTTTTTGTTGGACGTGAAAACCGCCAAAGTCCATAAAACTTTATTCATGTTAGATGGGTGTTTTACACTTATAGAATCTGAAACAGCATCAAAAATGCTTCTTAAATTTGTATCGGGCTTCATTTAGTCCCATGTGTAAAAAGTTTTATAGCTGTTTTAAAAAATACATATTTTTTGTTGGACGTGAAAACCGCCAAAGTCCATAAAACTTTATTCATGTTAGATGGGTGTTTTACACTTATAGAATCTGAAACAGCATCAAAAATGCTTCTTAAATTTGTATCGGGCTTCATTTAGTCCCATCTGTAAAAAGTTTTATAGCTGTTTTAAAAAATACATATTTTTTGTTGGGAGGTAAACAGGAATAGCAATAAAACTTTATCCATGTTAGATGGGTGTTTTACTCTTATAGAATCTGAAACAGCATCAAAAATGCTTCTTAAATTTGTATCGGGCTTCATTTAGTCCCATGTGTAAAAAGTTTTATAGCTGTTTTAAAAAATACATATTTTTTGTTGGACGTGAAAACCGCCAAAGTCCATAAAACTTTATTCATGTTAGACGGGTGTTTTACACTTATAGAATCTGAAACAGCATCAAAAATGCTTCTTAAATTTGTATCGGGCTTCATTTAGTCCCATCTGTAAAAAGTTTTATAGCTGTTTTAAAAAATACATATTTTTTGTTGGGAGGTAAACAGGAATAGCAATAAAACTTTATCCATGTTAGATGGGTGTTTTACTCTTATAGAATCTGAAACAGCATCAAAAATGCTTCTTAAATTTGTATCGGGCTTCATTTAGTCCCATCTGTAAAAAGTTTTATAGCTGTTTTAAAAAATACATATTTTTTGTTGGGAGGTAAACAGGAATAGCAATAAAACTTTATCCATGTTAGATGGGTGTTTTACTCTTATAGAATCTGAAACAGCATCAAAAATGCTTCTTAAATTTGTATCGGGCTTCATTTAGTCCCATCTGTAAAAAGTTTTATAGCTGTTTTAAAAAATACATATTTTTTGTTGGACGTGAAAACCGCCAAAGTCCATAAAACTTTATTCAAGTTAGATGGGTGTTTTACACTTATAGAATCTGAAACAGCATCAAAAATGCTTCTTAAATTTGTATCGGGCTTCATTTAGTCCCATGTGTAAAAAGTTTTATAGCTGTTTTAAAAAATACATATTTTTTGTTGGGAGGTAAACAGGAATAGCAATAAAACTTTATCCATGTTAGATGGGTGTTTTACTCTTATAGAATCTGAAACAGCATCAAAAATGCTTCTTAAATTTGTATCGGGCTTCATTTAGTCCCATCTGTAAAAAGTTTTATAGCTGTTTTAAAAAATACATATTTTTTGTTGGGAGGTAAACAGGAATAGCAATAAAACTTTATCCATGTTAGATGGGTGTTTTACTCTTATAGAATTTGAAACAGCATCAAAAATGCTTCTTAAATTTGTATCGGGCTTCATTTAGTCCCATCTGTAAAAAGTTTTATAGCTGTTTTAAAAAATACATATTTTTTGTTGGACTTGAAAACCGCCAAAGTCCATAAAACTTTATTCAAGTTAGATGGGTGTTTTACACTTATAGAATCTGAAACAGCATCAAAAATGCTTCTTAAATTTGTATCGGGCTTCATTTAGTCCCATTTGTAAAAAGTTTTATAGCTGTTTTAAAAAATACATATTTTTTGTTGGACGTGAAAACCGCCAAAGTCCATAAAACTTTATTCATGTTAGATGGGTGTTTTACACTTATAGAATCTGAAACAGCATCAAAAATGCTTCTTAAATTTGTATCGGGCTTCATTTAGTCCCATTTGTAAAAAGTTTTATAGCTGTTTTAAAAAATACATATTTTTTGTTGGACTTGAAAACCGCCAAAGTCCATAAAACTTTATTCAAGTTAGATGGGTGTTTTACACTTATAGAATCTGAAACAGCATCAAAAATGCTTCTTAAATTTGTATCGGGCTTCATTTAGTCCCATTTGTAAAAAGTTTTATAGCTGTTTTAAAAAATACATATTTTTTGTTGGACTTGAAAACCGCCAAAGTCCATAAAACTTTATTCATGTTAGATGGGTGTTTTACACTTATAGAATCTGAAACAGCATCAAAAATGCTTCTTAAATTTGTATCGGGCTTCATTTAGTCCCATTTGTAAAAAGTTTTATAGCTGTTTTAAAAAATACATATTTTTTGTTGGACTTGAAAACCGCCAAAGTCCATAAAACTTTATTCATGTTAGATGGGTGTTTTACACTTATAGAATCTGAAACAGCATCAAAAATGCTTCTTAAATTTGTATCGGGCTTCATTTAGTCCCATTTGTAAAAAGTTTTATAGCTGTTTTAAAAAATACATATTTTTTGTTGGACTTGAAAACCGCCAAAGTCCATAAAACTTTATTCAAGTTAGATGGGTGTTTTACACTTATAGAATCTGAAACAGCATCAAAAATGCTTCTTAAATTTGTATCGGGCTTCATTTAGTCCCATGTGTAAAAAGTTTTATAGCTGTTTTAAAAAATACATATTTTTTGTTGGACGTGAAAACCGCCAAAGTCCATAAAACTTTATTCATGTTAGATGGGTGTTTTACACTTATAGAATCTGAAACAGCATCAAAAATGCTTCTTAAATTTGTATCGGGCTTCATTTAGTCCCATGTGTAAAAAGTTTTATAGCTGTTTTAAAAAATACATATTTTTTGTTGGGAGGTAAACAGGAATAGCAATAAAACTTTATCCATGTTAGATGGGTGTTTTACACTTATAGAATCTGAAACAGCATCAAAAATGCTTCTTAAATTTGTATCGGGCTTCATTTAGTCCCATCTGTAAAAAGTTTTACAGCCATTTGAATAATTACATATTTTTGTTGTGGGGAAAAACCGCCAAAGTCCATAAATCTTTATCCATGTTAGATGTGTGTTTTACACTTATAGAATCTGAAACAGCATCAAAAATGCTTCTTAAATTTGTATCGGGCTTCATTTAGTCCCATGTGTAAAAAGTTTTATAGCTGTTTTAAAAAATACATATTTTTTGTTGGGAGGTAAACAGGAATAGCAATAAAACTTTATCCATGTTAGATGGGTGTTTTACTCTTATAGAATCTGAAACAGCATCAATTGTTGGACGTGAAAACCGCCAAAGTCCATAAAACTTTATTCATGTTAGATGGGTGTTTTACACTTATAGAATCTGAAACAGCATCAAAAATGCTTCTTAAATTTGTATCGGGCTTCATTTAGTCCCATGTGTAAAAAGTTTTATAGCTGTTTTAAAAAATACATATTTTTTGTTGGGAGGTAAACAGGAATAGCAATAAAACTTTATCCATGTTAGATGGGTGTTTTACACTTATAGAATCTGAAACAGCATCAAAAATGCTTCTTAAATTTGTATCGGGCTTCATTTAGTCCCATTTGTAAAAAGTTTTATAGCTGTTTTAAAAAATACATATTTTTTGTTGGACGTGAAAACCGCCAAAGTCCATAAATCTTTATCCATGTTAGATGTGTGTTTTACACTTATAGAATCTGAAACAGCATCAAAAATGCTTCTTAAATTTGTATCGGGCTTCATTTAGTCCCATGTGTAAAAAGTTTTATAGCTGTTTTAAAAAATACATATTTTTTGTTGGGAGGTAAACAGGAATAGCAATAAAACTTTATCCATGTTAGATGGGTGTTTTACTCTTATAGAATCTGAAACAGCATCAATTGTTGGACGTGAAAACCGCCAAAGTCCATAAAACTTTATTCATGTTAGATGGGTGTTTTACACTTATAGAATCTGAAACAGCATCAAAAATGCTTCTTAAATTTGTATCGGGCTTCATTTAGTCCCATGTGTAAAAAGTTTTATAGCTGTTTTAAAAAATACATATTTTTTGTTGGGAGGTAAACAGGAATAGCAATAAAACTTTATCCATGTTAGATGGGTGTTTTACACTTATAGAATCTGAAACAGCATCAAAAATGCTTCTTAAATTTGTATCGGGCTTCATTTAGTCCCATTTGTAAAAAGTTTTATAGCTGTTTTAAAAAATACATATTTTTTGTTGGACGTGAAAACCGCCAAAGTCCATAAATCTTTATCCATGTTAGATGTGTGTTTTACACTTATAGAATCTGAAACAGCATCAAAAATGCTTCTTAAATTTGTATCGGGCTTCATTTAGTCCCATGTGTAAAAAGTTTTATAGCTGTTTTAAAAAATACATATTTTTTGTTGGGAGGTAAACAGGAATAGCAATAAAACTTTATCCATGTTAGATGGGTGTTTTACTCTTATAGAATCTGAAACAGCATCAAAAATGCTTCTTAAATTTGTATCGGGCTTCATTTAGTCCCATCTGTAAAAAGTTTTATAGCTGTTTTAAAAAATACATATTTTTTGTTGGGAGGTAAACAGGAATAGCAATAAAACTTTATCCATGTTAGATGGGTGTTTTACTCTTATAGAATTTGAAACAGCATCAAAAATGCTTCTTAAATTTGTATCGGGCTTCATTTAGTCCCATCTGTAAAAAGTTTTATAGCTGTTTTAAAAAATACATTTATTTATTTGTATGCATATAGCACTGCCTCACAAAGAGACGATTAAGAGAATACAAAACAAAAAACAATGTAAAATACAATAAAATTTGAATAATAAAGTTTTTGTTTTAGAGAAATTTTTTAGAAAAGAAAAATCAAAATATTGAAAAAATGATAAGAATTTTATAGGTAATTTTTTAGAGATTTGGTTGTTTGCACTGATTGATAACGGTTTGGCGACTCTCCAAGCAAGTAATGATTGGAGTATGGAACAATAGCTATTGCGCTTTTGAATAGTTACCATAGCACCACCGCGAATCAGTGTTACCCCTGGTTATTAAAAATATTACCGTAAAAAATTTTGTCACTTTTTTGAAGTTTAAAACTTTTTCTTTTCGAAAAGTTGCCGAAAAATACAACAGAAAAGGAAAAATATATACAAAAATACAAAAAAGAGTGATTTAAAGAAGATTTACCGGTTGAAATCTGAGTTCACATCCATTTGAAAAAGATGAAAGATTGACTTTTGAGATATGGTTCTTGAGAGCATCTGTTGTTTTGAGCTGAAGAATTTTCGAGTTCTGTTGCAATAGTGGTGACATATAACGGCAAGTTCTTGGAATTGTTGAATGGAAATGATTTGAATTTTGACATTTTCCAACAACATGATAAGTGCCGCTATCACGGGTTACAGTAACAGTTTTTTGAATATATAAATTTGAATCAATTGTTGGATTTTGAAGTAAGCGAATACCAAAAATTGCATCTGCTTCTAATCTTCTTGATTCTAAAGTTTGAAGTTTGAGCATTTGACATCTTTCAAAATAATCTGGAATTGATTGATTGATTTGAATAAGTTTTGATTTGCATCTTAGAAATATTTTTTGAGTCGCCTTTCTTTGTACACTTTCAATTAAATCAATCAGTCCCGCTTCTTTTGGTGAAAATAAAGTTGAACTTGATTCTAATATTGGTCGAACATATGAAATATAAGCTTTTACAAGAATATTTGGATCATTTGTTGTTAGTATTTTGAAAAGTAAATATGATTTTTGTTTTGCTGCTGCGACAATTTTATTGATATGCGCATCCATTGAAAGATCATTTGAAATAATAATACCAAGATCTCGCACTTCATTTTGAGAATTGAGTGTTGTATCATTAATATTATATTCAAAATTTGGATTGTTCTTTCCGAGATGAAATACAATTGTTTTTGATGCTGCTAAATTTAAACCCCATTTCTGACACCAATTATGGATCTTTTGAAGAGCGTCCAATAATGGTTGAGGATCAAAATTATTTGAATCAAAACGGAAACTTAGTTTTGAATCATCGGCAAATAAATCCAATCGAATATTTTCATCATTAATGCAGGCAGGAAGATCAGAAATGTATATTGAAAATAATAAGGGTCCAAGTACAGTACCCTGTGGCACACCAGATGGAACATTTCTTTCACTCGATTTTGAATCACCAATAGTTACAGAATATGTTCTATTGTTCAAAAAATCTGTAATCCATTTTAGCAGAAGATCATCGACACCGATTTTTTGAAGTTTTTGAAGCAGCAAATTGTGTGGAACAGAATCAAAGGCTTTTGAAAAATCCAAATAGATAACATCCACGCATTCATTTCTTTCGATTGCTTGGAACCACCATTCACGGCATAGAGCAATTTGGAGAGTAGTTGAACGTTGAGGACGGAATCCATATTGACATTGTGGTATAATATCATTTTTCAGGCAGTGATCAAGCAGTTGTTTGGCGATGATTCTTTCATTAATTCGGCACACTTGACTTGTCATTGAAATTGGACGATAATTGGATGGATCAGAATATGGTGCTTTTTTCGACAAAGGAATAACATAACTTTGACGAAAAACAGCAGGCACCTTTCCCGTGACCAAAAATATTTCAAAAAGAGTTGCTAGTGGTATAGCAATATTTTCAGCACAATTTTTTAAAATGATACCAGGAAGATCATCAGGAACAGCTGCAGCCGAGGCTTTGACATTTTTTAGTTCTTTTAATACCATAAAGGGATGAATTGAGTGGAGATTCATTTTTTCTTTGATTTTAGATTGATTTGAATCAGCCGCTTCTGGATTATATTCTTTTCTGTTGAAATTCTTTTCAAATTCATCTGCCATCATTTCCACTCTTGCATCATTTGTAGTTGCAAGTTTACCATTTTTTTCAAGAACTGGAACTTGATTGTGGTCTTTAATGCGTTTTGAAATATGGTTGTAAAGTTGTTTGGCATGACGAGATTTGAGCATTTGATTTTCTTTGTACTTTTCAAAGTTCTTTAAATAAGAATTATATTTAATTGAAGCTCGAATATATCGACGTTTTGATCTTTCATCTGAAGCCTCTAAACGTAGTCGATTTCGAATTTCTTCCAACTTTTTGATGTGAGCAGGATATTTAGCTTTTGATGAATTTGGAGTTGTTTTTGGAGTATGAGCGTGAACAATTGAAAGCAATTTTTCTTTGAAATTACTGTAGATTTTGTCCACGTCATCCGAGTTTTTCCATTCTTCCAAATTCCATTTAATATTTTTCAATTCATCATTAATTTTATCATAATTTGACTTGAAATAATTATATTTTGGAGATGAAGGCACTTCTGGTGTTGCTTCAGTCCAAATTTTTATTTCAGCCATTAGATGGTCTGACTTGATGATTGAAGACGAAATTTCAGTTTCAGCATCAGGAAATAATGAACTTGATAGAAAGCAAAGATCAAGAATATTTTTGGCTTCTTTTACAACACGAGTAGGTTCATTAATAATTTGATGAAAATTGAGAATTGTTGAAATATCACGGATAGGTATTTCTTCTTTTTCATTTGTGGAAAGATTTTTCCAGTCAATTTTTGGACAATTGAAATCACCAAGAATGATATTGTTGTCATGCATTGAGGTTAATTTTTCTATTTCATCGAATAATAAAATTGATCCATCCACTTTGCAAGTACCAGGTGGACGATAAACATTAATAATTCTGATGAAAGAATCGGAATTTGGCAGATAAATATCGACACAAATAAGTTCAAATGTTGAAGTTTCTTTTGGTGCTGGAATTTGCATAACCTGCTGGAATTTGCATAACCTGCTGGAATTTGCATAACCTGCTGGAATTTGCATAACCACTGGAATTTGCATAACCATTTAAAAAATACATATTTTTTGTTGGACGTGAAAACCGCCAAAGTCCATAAAACTTTATTCAAGTTAGATGGGTGTTTTACACTTATAGAATCTGAAACAGCATCAAAAATGCTTCTTAAATTTGTATCGGGCTTCATTTAGTCCCATGTGTAAAAAGTTTTATAGCTGTTTTAAAAAATACATATTTTTTGTTGGGAGGTAAACAGGAATAGCAATAAAACTTTATCCATGTTAGATGGGTGTTTTACTCTTATAGAATCTGAAACAGCATCAAAAATGCTTCTTAAATTTGTATCGGGCTTCATTTAGTCCCATCTGTAAAAAGTTTTATAGCTGTTTTAAAAAATACATATTTTTTGTTGGGAGGTAAACAGGAATAGCAATAAAACTTTATCCATGTTAGATGGGTGTTTTACTCTTATAGAATTTGAAACAGCATCAAAAATGCTTCTTAAATTTGTATCGGGCTTCATTTAGTCCCATCTGTAAAAAGTTTTATAGCTGTTTTAAAAAATACATATTTTTTGTTGGACGTGAAAACCGCCAAAGTCCATAAAACTTTATTCAAGTTAGATGGGTGTTTTACACTTATAGAATCTGAAACAGCATCAAAAATGCTTCTTAAATTTGTATCGGGCTTCATTTAGTCCCATTTGTAAAAAGTTTTATAGCTGTTTTAAAAAATACATATTTTTTGTTGGACGTGAAAACCGCCAAAGTCCATAAATCTTTATCCATGTTAGATGTGTGTTTTACACTTATAGAATCTGAAACAGCATCAAAAATGCTTCTTAAATTTGTATCGGGCTTCATTTAGTCCCATGTGTAAAAAGTTTTATAGCTGTTTTAAAAAATACATATTTTTTGTTGGACGTGAAAACCGCCAAAGTCCATAAAACTTTATCCATGTTAGATGGGTGTTTTACTCTTATAGAATCTGAAACAGCATCAAAAATGCTTCTTAAATTTGTATCGGGCTTCATTTAGTCCCATCTGTAAAAAGTTTTATAGCTGTTTTAAAAAATACATATTTTTTGTTGGGAGGTAAACAGGAATAGCAATAAAACTTTATCCATGTTAGATGGGTGTTTTACTCTTATAGAATCTGAAACAGCATCAAAAATGCTTCTTAAATTTGTATCGGGCTTCATTTAGTCCCATCTGTAAAAAGTTTTATAGCTGATTTATAAAATACATATTTTTTGTTGGGAGGTAAACAGGAATAGCAATAAAACTTTATCCATGTTAGATGGGTGTTTTACTCTTATAGAATCTGAAACAGCATCAAAAATGCTTCTTAAATTTGTATCGGGCTTCATTTAGTCCCATCTGTAAAAAGTTTTATAGCTGTTTTAAAAAATACATATTTTTTGTTGGGAGGTAAACAGGAATAGCAATAAAACTTTATCCATGTTAGATGGGTGTTTTACTCTTATAGAATCTGAAACAGCATCAAAAATGCTTCTTAAATTTGTATCGGGCTTCATTTAGTCCCATCTGTAAAAAGTTTTATAGCTGTTTTAAAAAATACATATTTTTTGTTGGGAGGTAAACAGGAATAGCAATAAAACTTTATCCATGTTAGATGGGTGTTTTACACTTATAGAATCTGAAAGAGCATCAAAAATGCTTCTTAAATTTGTATCGGGCTTCATTTAGTCCCATGTGTAAAAAGTTTTATAGCTGTTTTAAAAAATACATATTTTTTGTTGGACGTGAAAACCGCCAAAGTCCATAAAACTTTATTCAAGTTAGATGGGTGTTTTACACTTATAGAATCTGAAACAGCATCAAAAATGCTTCTTAAATTTGTATCGGGCTTCATTTAGTCCCATTTGTAAAAAGTTTTATAGCTGTTTTAAAAAATACATATTTTTTGTTGGACGTGAAAACCGCCAAAGTCCATAAAACTTTATTCAAGTTAGATGGGTGTTTTACACTTATAGAATCTGAAACAGCATCAAAAATGCTTCTTAAATTTGTATCGGGCTTCATTTAGTCCCATTTGTAAAAAGTTTTATAGCTGTTTTAAAAAATACATATTTTTTGTTGGACGTGAAAACCGCCAAAGTCCATAAATCTTTATCCATGTTAGATGTGTGTTTTACACTTATAGAATCTGAAACAGCATCAAAAATGCTTCTTAAATTTGTATCGGGCTTCATTTAGTCCCATGTGTAAAAAGTTTTATAGCTGTTTTAAAAAATACATATTTTTTGTTGGACGTGAAAACCGCCAAAGTCCATAAAACTTTATCCATGTTAGATGGGTGTTTTACTCTTATAGAATCTGAAACAGCATCAAAAATGCTTCTTAAATTTGTATCGGGCTTCATTTAGTCCCATCTGTAAAAAGTTTTATAGCTGTTTTAAAAAATACATATTTTTTGTTGGGAGGTAAACAGGAATAGCAATAAAACTTTATCCATGTTAGATGGGTGTTTTACTCTTATAGAATCTGAAACAGCATCAAAAATGCTTCTTAAATTTGTATCGGGCTTCATTTAGTCCCATCTGTAAAAAGTTTTATAGCTGATTTATAAAATACATATTTTTTGTTGGGAGGTAAACAGGAATAGCAATAAAACTTTATCCATGTTAGATGGGTGTTTTACTCTTATAGAATCTGAAACAGCATCAAAAATGCTTCTTAAATTTGTATCGGGCTTCATTTAGTCCCATCTGTAAAAAGTTTTATAGCTGTTTTAAAAAATACATATTTTTTGTTGGGAGGTAAACAGGAATAGCAATAAAACTTTATCCATGTTAGATGGGTGTTTTACTCTTATAGAATCTGAAACAGCATCAAAAATGCTTCTTAAATTTGTATCGGGCTTCATTTAGTCCCATCTGTAAAAAGTTTTATAGCTGTTTTAAAAAATACATATTTTTTGTTGGGAGGTAAACAGGAATAGCAATAAAACTTTATCCATGTTAGATGGGTGTTTTACACTTATAGAATCTGAAAGAGCATCAAAAATGCTTCTTAAATTTGTATCGGGCTTCATTTAGTCCCATGTGTAAAAAGTTTTATAGCTGTTTTAAAAAATACATATTTTTTGTTGGACGTGAAAACCGCCAAAGTCCATAAAACTTTATTCATGTTAGATGGGTGTTTTACACTTATAGAATCTGAAACAGCATCAAAAATGCTTCTTAAATTTGTATCGGGCTTCATTTAGTCCCATCTGTAAAAAGTTTTATAGCTGTTTTAAAAAATACATATTTTTTGTTGGGAGGTAAACAGGAATAGCAATAAAACTTTATCCATGTTAGATGGGTGTTTTACTCTTATAGAATCTGAAACAGCATCAAAAATGCTTCTTAAATTTGTATCGGGCTTCATTTAGTCCCATCTGTAAAAAGTTTTATAGCTGATTTATAAAATACATATTTTTTGTTGGGAGGTAAACAGGAATAGCAATAAAACTTTATCCATGTTAGATGGGTGTTTTACTCTTATAGAATCTGAAACAGCATCAAAAATGCTTCTTAAATTTGTATCGGGCTTCATTTAGTCCCATCTGTAAAAAGTTTTATAGCTGTTTTAAAAAATACATATTTTTTGTTGGGAGGTAAACAGGAATAGCAATAAAACTTTATCCATGTTAGATGGGTGTTTTACTCTTATAGAATCTGAAACAGCATCAAAAATGCTTCTTAAATTTGTATCGGGCTTCATTTAGTCCCATCTGTAAAAAGTTTTATAGCTGTTTTAAAAAATACATATTTTTTGTTGGGAGGTAAACAGGAATAGCAATAAAACTTTATCCATGTTAGATGGGTGTTTTACACTTATAGAATCTGAAAGAGCATCAAAAATGCTTCTTAAATTTGTATCGGGCTTCATTTAGTCCCATGTGTAAAAAGTTTTATAGCTGTTTTAAAAAATACATATTTTTTGTTGGACGTGAAAACCGCCAAAGTCCATAAAACTTTATTCATGTTAGATGGGTGTTTTACACTTATAGAATCTGAAACAGCATCAAAAATGCTTCTTAAATTTGTATCGGGCTTCATTTAGTCCCATGTGTAAAAAGTTTTATAGCTGTTTTAAAAAATACATATTTTTTGTTGGACGTGAAAACCGCCAAAGTCCATAAAACTTTATTCATGTTAGATGGGTGTTTTACACTTATAGAATCTGAAACAGCATCAAAAATGCTTCTTAAATTTGTATCGGGCTTCATTTAGTCCCATGTGTAAAAAGTTTTATAGCTGTTTTAAAAAATACATATTTTTTGTTGGACGTGAAAACCGCCAAAGTCCATAAATCTTTATCCATGTTAGATGGGTGTTTTACACTTATAGAATCTGAAACAGCATCAAAAATGCTTCTAAAATTTGTATCGGGCTTCATTTAGACCCATCTGTAAAAAGTTTTATAGCTGTTTTAAAAAATACATATTTTTTGTTGGGAGGTAAACAGGAATAGCAATAAAACTTTATTCATGTTAGATGGGTGTTTTACACTTATAGAATCTGAAACAGCATCAAAAATGCTTCTTAAATTTGTATCGGGCTTCATTTAGTCCCATCTGTAAAAAGTTTTATAGCTGTTTTAAAAAATACATATTTTTTGTTGGGAGGTAAACAGGAATAGCAATAAAACTTTATCCATGTTAGATGGGTGTTTTACTCTTATAGAATCTGAAACAGCATCAAAAATGCTTCTTAAATTTGTATCGGGCTTCATTTAGTCCCATCTGTAAAAAGTTTTATAGCTGTTTTAAAAAATACATATTTTTTGTTGGGAGGTAAACAGGAATAGCAATAAAACTTTATCCATGTTAGATGGGTGTTTTACACTTATAGAATCTGAAACAGCATCAAAAATGCTTCTAAAATTTGTATCGGGCTTCATTTAGTCCCATCTGTAAAAAGTTTTATAGCTGTTTTAAAAAATACATATTTTTTGTTGGACGTGAAAACCGCCAAAGACCATAAAACTTTATCCATGTTAGATGTGTGTTTTACACTTATAGAATCTGAAACAGCATCAAAAATGCTTCTAAAATTTGTATCGGGCTTCATTTAGTCCCATCTGTAAAAAGTTTTATAGCTGTTTTAAAAAATACATATTTTTTGTTGGACGTGAAAACCGCCAAAGTCCATAAAACTTTATCCATGTTAGATGGGTGTTTTACACTTATAGAATCTGAAACAGCATCAAAAATGCTTCTAAAATTTGTATCGGGCTTCATTTAGTCCCATCTGTAAAAAGTTTTATAGCTGTTTTAAAAAATACATATTTTTTGTTGGGAGGTAAACAGGAATAGCAATAAAACTTTATTCATGTTAGATGGGTGTTTTACACTTATAGAATCTGAAACAGCATCAAAAATGCTTCTTAAATTTGTATCGGGCTTCATTTAGTCCCATGTGTAAAAAGTTTTATAGCTGTTTTAAAAAATACATATTTTTTGTTGGACGTGAAAACCGCCAAAGTCCATAAAACTTTATCCATGTTAGATGGGTGTTTTACACTTATAGAATCTGAAACAGCATCAAAAATGCTTCTAAAATTTGTATCGGGCTTCATTTAGTCCCATCTGTAAAAAGTTTTATAGCTGTTTTAAAAAATACATATTTTTTGTTGGGAGGTAAACAGGAATAGCAATAAAACTTTATTCATGTTAGATGGGTGTTTTACACTTATAGAATCTGAAACAGCATCAAAAATGCTTCTTAAATTTGTATCGGGCTTCATTTAGTCCCATGTGTAAAAAGTTTTATAGCTGTTTTAAAAAATACATATTTTTTGTTGGACGTGAAAACCGCCAAAGTCCATAAATCTTTATCCATGTTAGATGTGTGTTTTACACTTATAGAATCTGAAACAGCATCAAAAATGCTTCTTAAATTTGTATCGGGCTTCATTTAGTCCCATGTGTAAAAAGTTTTATAGCTGTTTTAAAAAATACATATTTTTTGTTGGACGTGAAAACCGCCAAAGTCCATAAAACTTTATTCAAGTTAGATGGGTGTTTTACACTTATAGAATCTGAAACAGCATCAAAAATGCTTCTTAAATTTGTATCGGGCTTCATTTAGTCCCATTTGTAAAAAGTTTTATAGCTGTTTTAAAAAATACATATTTTTTGTTGGACGTGAAAACCGCCAAAGTCCATAAATCTTTATCCATGTTAGATGGGTGTTTTACACTTATAGAATCTGAAACAGCATCAAAAATGCTTCTAAAATTTGTATCGGGCTTTATTTAGTCCCATCTGTAAAAAGTTTTATAGCTGTTTTAAAAAATACATATTTTTTGTTGGGAGGTAAACAGGAATAGCAATAAAACTTTATTCATGTTAGATGGGTGTTTTACACTTATAGAATCTGAAACAGCATCAAAAATGCTTCTAAAATTTGTATCGGGCTTTATTTAGTCCCATCTGTAAAAAGTTTTATAGCTGTTTTAAAAAATACATATTTTTTGTTGGACGTGAAAACCGCCAAAGTCCATAAATCTTTATCCATGTTAGATGTGTGTTTTACACTTATAGAATCTGAAACAGCATCAAAAATGCTTCTTAAATTTGTATCGGGCTTCATTTAGTCCCATGTGTAAAAAGTTTTATAGCTGTTTTAAAAAATACATATTTTTTGTTGGACGTGAAAACCGCCAAAGTCCATAAAACTTTATTCATGTTAGATGGGTGTTTTACACTTATAGAATCTGAAACAGCATCAAAAATGCTTCTTAAATTTGTATCGGGCTTCATTTAGTCCCATTTGTAAAAAGTTTTATAGCTGTTTTAAAAAATACATATTTTTTGTTGGACGTGAAAACCGCCAAAGTCCATAAATCTTTATCCATGTTAGATGTGTGTTTTACACTTATAGAATCTGAAACAGCATCAAAAATGCTTCTTAAATTTGTATCGGGCTTCATTTAGTCCCATTTGTAAAAAGTTTTATAGCTGTTTTAAAAAATACATATTTTTTGTTGGACGTGAAAACCGCCAAAGTCCATAAATCTTTATCCATGTTAGATGGGTGTTTTACACTTATAGAATCTGAAACAGCATCAAAAATGCTTCTAAAATTTGTATCGGGCTTCATTTAGTCCCATCTGTAAAAAGTTTTATAGCTGTTTTAAAAAATACATATTTTTTGTTGGGAGGTAAACAGGAATAGCAATAAAACTTTATTCATGTTAGATGGGTGTTTTACACTTATAGAATCTGAAACAGCATCAAAAATGCTTCTTAAATTTGTATCGGGCTTTATTTAGTCCCATCTGTAAAAAGTTTTATAGCTGTTTTAAAAAATACATATTTTTTGTTGGGAGGTAAACAGGAATAGCAATAAAACTTTATTCATGTTAGATGGGTGTTTTACACTTATAGAATCTGAAACAGCATCAAAAATGCTTCTTAAATTTGTATCGGGCTTCATTTAGTCCCATTTGTAAAAAGTTTTATAGCTGTTTTAAAAAATACATATTTTTTGTTGGACGTGAAAACCGCCAAAGTCCATAAATCTTTATCCATGTTAGATGGGTGTTTTACACTTACAGAATCTGAAACAGCATCAAAAATGCTTCTAAAATTTGTATCGGGCTTCATTTAGTCCCATCTGTAAAAAGTTTTATAGCTGTTTTAAAAAATACATATTTTTTGTTGGGAGGTAAACAGGAATAGCAATAAAACTTTATTCATGTTAGATGGGTGTTTTACACTTATAGAATCTGAAACAGCATCAAAAATGCTTCTTAAATTTGTATCGGGCTTCATTTAGTCCCATCTGTAAAAAGTTTTATAGCTGTTTTAAAAAATACATATTTTTTGTTGGGAGGTAAACAGGAATAGCAATAAAACTTTATTCATGTTAGATGGGTGTTTTACACTTATAGAATCTGAAACAGCATCAAAAATGCTTCTTAAATTTGTATCGGGCTTCATTTAGTCCCATCTGTAAAAAGTTTTATAGCTGTTTTAAAAAATACATATTTTTTGTTGGGAGGTAAACAGGAATAGCAATAAAACTTTATTCATGTTAGATGGGTGTTTTACACTTATAGAATCTGAAACAGCATCAAAAATGCTTCTTAAATTTGTATCGGGCTTCATTTAGTCCCATGTGTAAAAAGTTTTATAGCTGTTTTAAAAAATACATATTTTTTGTTGGACGTGAAAACCGCCAAAGTCCATAAAACTTTATTCATGTTAGATGGGTGTTTTACACTTATAGAATCTGAAACAGCATCAAAAATGCTTCTTAAATTTGTATCGGGCTTCATTTAGTCCCATGTGTAAAAAGTTTTATAGCTGTTTTAAAAAATACATATTTTTTGTTGGACGTGAAAACCGCCAAAGTCCATAAATCTTTATCCATGTTAGATGTGTGTTTTACACTTATAGAATCTGAAACAGCATCAAAAATGCTTCTTAAATTTGTATCGGGCTTCATTTAGTCCCATGTGTAAAAAGTTTTATAGCTGTTTTAAAAAATACATATTTTTTGTTGGGAGGTAAACAGGAATAGCAATAAAACTTTATTCATGTTAGATGGGTGTTTTACACTTATAGAGTCTGAAACAGCATCAAAAATGCTTCTTAAATTTGTATCGGGCTTCATTTAGTCCCATCTGTAAAAAGTTTTATAGCTGTTTTAAAAAATACATATTTTTTGTTGGACGTGAAAACCGCCAAAGTCCATAAATCTTTATCCATGTTAGATGGGTGTTTTACACTTATAGAATCTGAAACAGCATCAAAAATGCTTCAAATATTTGTATCGGGCTTCATTTAGTCCCATGTGTAAAAAGTTTTATAGCTGTTTTAAAAAATACATATTTTTTGTTGGGAGGTAAACAGGAATAGCAATAAAACTTTATTCATGTTAGATGGGTGTTTTACTCTTATAGAATCTGAAACAGCATCAAAAATGCTTCTTAAATTTGTATCGGGCTTCATTTAGTCCCATCTGTAAAAAGTTTTATAGCTGTTTTAAAAAATACATATTTTTTGTTGGGAGGTAAACAGGAATAGCAATAAAACTTTATCCATGTTAGATGGGTGTTTTACACTTATAGAATCTGAAACAGCATCAAAAATGCTTCTTAAATTTGTATCTGGCTTCATTTAGTCCCATCTGTAAAAAGTTTTATAGCTGTTTTAAAAAATACATATTTTTTGTTGGACGTGAAAACCGCCAAAGTCCATAAAACTTTATCCATGTTAGATGGGTGTTTTACATTTATAGAATCTGCAACAGCATCAAAAATGCTTCTAAAATTTGTATCGGGCTTCATTTAGTCCCATGTGTAAAAAGTTTTATAGCTGTTTTAAAAAATACATATTTTTTGTTGGACGTGAAAACCGCCAAAGTCCATAAAACTTTATCCATGTTAGATGGGTGTTTTACACTTATAGAATCTGAAACAGCATCAAAAATGCTTCTTAAATTTGTATTGGGCTTCATTTAGTCCCATGTGTAAAAAGTTTTATAGCTGTTTTAAAAAATACATATTTTTTGTTGGACGTGAAAACCGCCAAAGTCCATAAAACTTTATCCATGTAAGATGGGTGTTTTACACTTATAGAATCTGAAACAGCATCAAAAATGCTTCTTAAATTTGTATCGGGCTTCATTTAGTCCCATCTGTAAAAAGTTTTATAGCTGTTTTAAAAAATACATATTTTTTGTTGGGAGGTAAACAGGAATAGCAATAAAACTTTATCCATGTTAGATAGGTGTTTTACTCTTATAGAATCTGAAACAGCATCAAAAATGCTTCTAAAATTTGTATCGGGCTTCATTTAGTCCCATCTGTAAAAAGTTTTATAGCTGTTTTAAAAAATACATATTTTTTGTTGGGAGGTAAACAGGAATAGCAATAAAACTTTATCCATGTTAGATGGGTGTTTTACATTTATAGAATCTGAAACAGCATCAAAAATACTTCTTAAATTTGTATCGGGCTTCATTTAATCCCATCTGTAAAAAGTTTTACAGCTGTTTGAATAATTACACATTTTTTGTTGGGGGTGAAAACCGCCAAAGTCCATAAAACGTTATCCATGTTAGATGGGTGTTTTACATTTATAGAATCTGAAACAGCATCAAAAATGCTTCTAAAATTTGTATCGGGCTTCATTTAGTCCCATGTGTAAAAAGTTTTATAGCTGTTTTAAAAAATACATATTTTTTGTTGGACGTGAAAACCGCCAAAGTCCATAAAACTTTATCCATGTTAGATGGGTGTTTTACACTTATAGAATCTGAAACAGCATCAAAAATGCTTCTTAAATTTGTATCGGGCTTCATTTAGTCCCATCTGTAAAAAGTTTTATAGCTGTTTTAAAAAATACATATTTTTTGTTGGACGTGAAAACCGCCAAAGTCCATAAAACTTTATCCATGTTAGATGGGTGTTTTACACTTATAGAATCTGAAACAGCATCAAAAATGCTTCGTAAATTTGTATCGGGCTTCATTTAGTCCCATCTGTAAAAAGTTTTATAGCTGTTTTAAAAAATACATATTTTTTGTTGGACGTGAAAACCGCCAAAGTCCATAAAACTTTATCCATGTTAGATGGGTGTTTTACACTTATAGAATCTGAAACAGCATCAAAAATGCTTCGTAAATTTGTATCGGGCTTCATTTAGTCCCATCTGTAAAAAGTTTTATAGCTGTTTTAAAAAATACATATTTTTTGTTGGACGTGAAAACCGCCAAAGTCCATAAAACTTTATCCATGTTAGATGGGTGTTTTACACTTATAGAATCTGAAACAGCATCAAAAATGCTTCTTAAATTTGTATCGGGCTTCATTTAGTCCCATCTGTAAAAAGTTTTATAGCTGTTTTAAAAAATACATATTTTTTGTTGGACGTGAAAACCGCCAAAGTCCATAAAACTTTATCCATGTTAGATGGGTGTTTTACACTTATAGAATCTGAAACAGCATCAAAAATGCTTCTTAAATTTGTATCGGGCTTCATTTAGTCCCATCTGTAAAAAGTTTTATAGCTGTTTTAAAAAATACATATTTTTTGTTGGACGTGAAAACCGCCAAAGTCCATAAAACTTTATCCATGTTAGATGGTTGTTTTACATTTATAGAATCTGAAACAGCATCAAAAATGCTTCGTAAATTTGTATCGGGCTTCATTTAGTCCCATCTGTAAAAAGTTTTATAGCTGTTTTAAAAAATACATATTTTTTGTTGGACGTGAAAACCGCCAAAGTCCATAAAACTTTATCCATGTTAGATGGGTGTTTTACATTTATAGAATCTGAAACACCATCAAAAATGCTTCTAAAATTTGTATCGGGCTTCATTTAGTCCCATCTGTAAAAAGTTTTATAGCTGTTTTAAAAAATACATATTTTTTGTTGGGAGGTAAACAGGAATAGCAATAAAACTTTATCCATGTTAGATGGGTGTTTTACTCTTATAGAATCTGAAACAGCATCAAAAATGCTTCTAAAATTTGTATCGGGCTTCATTTAGTCCCATCTGTAAAAAGTTTTATAGCTGTTTTAAAAAATACATATTTTTTGTTGGGAGGTAAACAGGAATAGCAATAAAACTTTATCCATGTTAGATGGGTGTTTTACACTTATAGAATCTGAAACAGCATCAAAACTGCTTCTTAAATTTGTATCGGGCTTCATTTAGTCCCATCTGTAAAAAGTTTTATAGCTGTTTTAAAAAATACATATTTTTTGTTGGGAGGTAAACAGGAATAGCAATAAAACTTTTGCCATGTTAGATGGGTGTTTTACATTTATACAATCTG
Source organism: Panagrolaimus sp. LJ2400 (assembly GCA_024447215.1). Classification (NCBI taxonomy): domain Eukaryota; kingdom Metazoa; phylum Nematoda; class Chromadorea; order Rhabditida; family Panagrolaimidae; genus Panagrolaimus; species Panagrolaimus sp. LJ2400. The sequence continues at coordinate 5,847,301 of JAMRYA010000014.1, read as the reverse complement.
AAACAGCATCAAAAATGCTTCTTAAATTTGTATCGGGCTTTATTTAATCCCATCTGTAAAAAGTTTTATAGCTGTTTGTAATATTACACACTTTTTGTTGGGAGGTAAACAGGAATAGCAATAAAACTTTATCCATGTTAGATGGGTGTTTTACATTTATAGAATCTGAAACAGCATCAAAAATACTTCTTAAATTTGTATCGGGCTTCATTTAGTCCCATCTGTAAAAAGTTTTATAGCTGTTTGAATAATTACACATTTTTTGTTGGGGGTGAAAACCGCCAAAGTCCATAAAACGTTATCCATGTTAGATGGGTGTTTTACATTTATAGAATCTGAAACAGCATCAAAAATGCTTCTAAAATTTGTATCGGGCTTCATTTAGTCCCATCAGTAAAAAGTTTTACAGCTGTTTGAATAATTACACATTTTTTGTTGGGGGTGAAAACCGCCAAAGTCCATAAAACGTTATCCATGTTAGATGGGTGTTTTACATTTATAGAATCTGAAACAGCATCAAAAATGCTTCTAAAATTTGTATCGGGCTTCATTTAGTCCCATCTGTAAAAAGTTTTATAGCTGTTTTAAAAAATACATATTTTTTGTTGGGAGGTAAACAGGAATAGCAATAAAACTTTATCCATGTTAGATGGGTGTTTTACATTTATACAATCTGAAACAGCATCAAAAATGCTTCTTAAATTTGTATCGGGCTTCATTTAGTCCCATCTGTAAAAAGTTTTATAGCTGTTTTAAAAAATACATTTTTTTGTTGGGAGGTAAACAGGAATAGCAATAAAACTTTTGCCATGTTAGATGGGTGTTTTACATTTATACAATCTGAAACAGCATCAAAAATGCTTCTTAAATTTGTATCGGGCTTTATTTAATCCCATCTGTAAAAAGTTTTATAGCTGTTTGTAATATTACACACTTTTTGTTGGGAGGTAAACAGGAATAGCAATAAAACTTTATCCATGTTAGATGGGTGTTTTACACTTATAGAATCTGAAACAGCATCAAAAATGCTTCTTAAATTTGTATCGGGCTTCATTTAGTCCCATCTGTAAAAAGTTTTATAGCTGTTTTAAAAAATACATATTTTTTGTTGGGAGGTAAACAGGAATAGCAATAAAACTTTTGCCATGTTAGATGGGTGTTTTACATTTATAGAATCTGAAACAGCATCAAAAATGCTTCTAAAATTTGTATCGGGCTTCATTTAGTCCCATCTGTAAAAAGTTTTATAGCTGTTTTAAAAAATACATATTTTTTGTTGGGAGGTAAACAGGAATAGCAATAAAACTTTATCCATGTTAGATGGGTGTTTTACACTTATAGAATCTGAAACAGCATCAAAAATGCTTCTTAAATTTGTATCGGGCTTCATTTAGTCCCATCTGTAAAAAGTTTTATAGCTGTTTTAAAAAATACATATTTTTTGTTGGGAGGTAAACAGGAATAGCAATAAAACTTTTGCCATGTTAGATGGGTGTTTTACATTTATACAATCTGAAACAGCATCAAAAATGCTTCTTAAATTTGTATCGGGCTTTATTTAATCCCATCTGTAAAAAGTTTTATAGCTGTTTGTAATATTACACACTTTTTGTTGGGAGGTAAACAGGAATAGCAATAAAACTTTATCCATGTTAGATGGGTGTTTTACACTTAAAGAATCTGAAACAGCATCAAAAATGCTTCTTAAAATTGTATCGGGCTTCATTTAGTCCCATCTGTAAAAAGTTTTATAGCTGTTTTAAAAAATACATATTTTTTGTTGGGAGGTAAACAGGAATAGCAATAAAACTTTTGCCATGTTAGATGGGTGTTTTACATTTATACAATCTGAAACAGCATCAAAAATGCTTCTTAAATTTGTATCGGGCTTTATTTAATCCCATCTGTAAAAAGTTTTATAGCTGTTTGTAATATTACACACTTTTTGTTGGGAGGTAAACAGGAATAGCAATAAAACTTTATCCATGTTAGATGGGTGTTTTACATTTATAGAATCTGAAACAGCATCAAAAATACTTCTTAAATTTGTATCGGGCTTCATTTAGTCCCATCTGTAAAAAGTTTTACAGCTGTTTGAATAATTACACATTTTTTGTTGGGGGTGAAAACCGCCAAAGTCCATAAAACGTTATCCATGTTAGATGGGTGTTTTACATTTATAGAATCTGAAACAGCATCAAAAATGCTTCTAAAATTTGTATCGGGCTTCATTTAGTCCCATGTGTAAAAAGTTTTATAGCTGTTTTAAAAAATACATATTTTTTGTTGGACGTGAAAACCGCCAAAGTCCATAAAACTTTATCCATGTTAGATGGGTGTTTTACACTTATAGAATCTGAAACAGCATCAAAAATGCTTCTTAAATTTGTATTGGGCTTCATTTAGTCCCATCTGTAAAAAGTTTTATAGCTGTTTTAAAAAATACATATTTTTTGTTGGGAGGTAAACAGGAATAGCAATAAAACTTTATCCATGTTAGATGGGTGTTTTACTCTTATAGAATCTGAAACAGCATCAAAAATGCTTCTTAAATTTGTATCGGGCTTCATTTAGTCCCATCTGTAAAAAGTTTTATAGCTGTTTTAAAAAATACATATTTTTTGTTGGGAGGTAAACAGGAATAGCAATAAAACTTTTGCCATGTTAGATGGGTGTTTTACATTTATACAATCTGAAACAGCATCAAAAATGCTTCTTAAATTTGTATCGGGCTTTATTTAATCCCATCTGTAAAAAGTTTTATAGCTGTTTGTAATATTACACACTTTTTGTTGGGAGGTAAACAGGAATAGCAATAAAACTTTATCCATGTTAGATGGGTGTTTTACATTTATAGAATCTGAAACAGCATCAAAAATACTTCTTAAATTTGTATCGGGCTTCATTTAGTCCCATCTGTAAAAAGTTTTACAGCTGTTTGAATAATTACACATTTTTTGTTGGGGGTGAAAACCGCCAAAGTCCATAAAACGTTATCCATGTTAGATGGGTGTTTTACATTTATAGAATCTGAAACAGCATCAAAAATGCTTCTAAAATTTGTATCGGGCTTCATTTAGTCCCATGTGTAAAAAGTTTTATAGCTGTTTTAAAAAATACATATTTTTTGTTGGACGTGAAAACCGCCAAAGTCCATAAAACTTTATCCATGTTAGATGGGTGTTTTACACTTATAGAATCTGAAACAGCATCAAAAATGCTTCTTAAATTTGTATCGGGCTTCATTTAGTCCCATCTGTAAAAAGTTTTATAGCTGTTTTAAAAAATACATATTTTTTATTGGGAGGTAAACAGGAATAGCAATAAAACTTTATCCATGTTAGATGGGTGTTTTACTCTTATAGAATCTGAAACAGCATCAAAAATGCTTCTTAAATTTGTATTGGGCTTCATTTAGTCCCATCTGTAAAAAGTTTTATAGCTGTTTTAAAAAATACATATTTTTTGTTGGGAGGTAAACAGGAATAGCAATAAAACTTTATCCATGTTAGATGGGTGTTTTACACTTTAAGAATCTGAAACAGCATCAAAAATGCTTCTAAAATTTGTATCGGGCTTCATTTAGTCCCATCTGTAAAAAGTTTTTTAGCTGATTTATAAAATACATATTTTTTGTTGGGAGGTAAACAGGAATAGCAATAAAACTTTATCCATGTTAGATGGGTGTTTTACACTTAAAGAATCTGAAACAGCATCAAAAATGCTTCTTAAATTTGTATCGGGCTTCATTTAGTCCCATCTGTAAAAAGTTTTATAGCTGTTTTAAAAAATACATATTTTTTGTTGGGAGGTAAACAGGAATAGCAATAAAACTTTATCCATGTTAGATGGGTGTTTTACACTTTAAGAATCTGAAACAGCATCAAAAATGCTTCTAAAATTTGTATCGGGCTTCATTTAGTCCCATCTGTAAAAAGTTTTATAGCTGTTTTAAAAAATACATATTTTTTGTTGGGAGGTAAACAGGAATAGCAATAAAACTTTATCCATGTTAGATGGGTGTTTTACTCTTATAGAATCTGAAACAGCATCAAAAATGCTTCTTAAATTTGTATCGGGCTTCATTTAGTCCCATCTGTAAAAAGTTTTATAGCTGTTTTAAAAAATACATATTTTTTGTTGGGAGGTAAACAGGAATAGCAATAAAACTTTATCCATGTTAGATGGGTGTTTTACATTTATAGAATCTGAAACAGCATCAAAAATACTTCTTAAATTTGTATCGGGCTTCATTTAGTCCCATCTGTAAAAAGTTTTACAGCTGTTTGAATAATTACACATTTTTTGTTGGGGGTGAAAACCGCCAAAGTCCATAAAACGTTATCCATGTTAGATGGGTGTTTTACATTTATAGAATCTGAAACAGCATCAAAAATGCTTCTAAAATTTGTATCGGGCTTCATTTAGTCCCATGTGTAAAAAGTTTTATAGCTGTTTTAAAAAATACATATTTTTTGTTGGACGTGAAAACCGCCAAAGTCCATAAAACTTTATCCATGTTAGATGGGTGTTTTACACTTATAGAATCTGAAACAGCATCAAAAATGCTTCTTAAATTTGTATCGGGCTTCATTTAGTCCCATCTGTAAAAAGTTTTATAGCTGTTTTAAAAAATACATATTTTTTGTTGGGAGGTAAACAGGAATAGCAATAAAACTTTATTAATGTTAGATGGGTGTTTTACACTTATAGAATCTGAAACAGCATCAAAAATGCTTCTTAAATTTGTATCGGGCTTCATTTAGTCCCATCTGTAAAAAGTTTTATAGCTGTTTTAAAAAATACATATTTTTTGTTGGACGTGAAAACCGCCAAAGTCCATAAAACTTTATCCATGTTAGATGTGTGTTTTACACTTATAGAATCTGAAACAGCATCAAAAATGCTTCTAAAATTTGTATCGGGCTTCATTTAGTCCCATTTGTAAAAAGTTTTATAGCTGTTTTAAAAAATACATATTTTTTGTTGGACGTGAAAACCGCCAAAGTCCATAAATCTTTATCCATGTTAGATGTGTGTTTTACACTTATAGAATCTGAAACAGCATCAAAAATGCTTCTAAAATTTGTATCGGGCTTCATTTAGTCCCATCTGTAAAAAGTTTTATAGCTGTTTTAAAAAATACATATTTTTTGTTGGACGTGAAAACCGCCAAAGTCCATAAAACTTTATCCATGTTAGATGTGTGTTTTACACTTATAGAATCTGAAACAGCATCAAAAATGCTTCTAAAATTTGTATCGGGCTTCATTTAGTCCCATCTGTAAAAAGTTTTATAGCTGTTTTAAAAAATACATATTTTTTGTTGGGAGGTAAACAGGAATAGCAATAAAACTTTATTAATGTTAGATGGGTGTTTTACACTTATAGAATCTGAAACAGCATCAAAAATGCTTCTAAAATTTGTATCGGGCTTCATTTAGTCCCATCTGTAAAAAGTTTTATAGCTGTTTTAAAAAATACATATTTTTTGTTGGACGTGAAAACCGCCAAAGTCCATAAAACTTTATCCATGTTAGATGTGTGTTTTACACTTATAGAATCTGAAACAGCATCAAAAATGCTTCTAAAATTTGTATCGGGCTTCATTTAGTCCCATCTGTAAAAAATTTTATAGCTGTTTTAAAAAATACATATTTTTTGTTGGGAGGTAAACAGGAATAGCAATAAAACTTTATTAATGTTAGATGGGTGTTTTACACTTATAGAATCTGAAACAGCATCAAAAATGCTTCTTAAATTTGTATCGGGCTTCATTTAGTCCCATCTGTAAAAAGTTTTATAGCTGTTTTAAAAAATACATATTTTTTGTTGGACGTGAAAACCGCCAAAGTCCATAAAACTTTATCCATGTTAGATGTGTGTTTTACACTTATAGAATCTGAAACAGCATCAAAAATGCTTCTAAAATTTGTATCGGGCTTCATTTAGTCCCATCTGTAAAAAGTTTTATAGCTGTTTTAAAAAATACATATTTTTTGTTGGACGTGAAAACCGCCACAGTCCATAAAACTTTATCCATGTTAGATGTGTGTTTTACACTTATAGAATCTGAAACAGCATCAAAAATGCTTCTAAAATTTGTATCGGGCTTCATTTAGTCCCATCTGTAAAAAGTTTTATAGCTGTTTTAAAAAATACATATTTTTTGTTGGACGTGAAAACCGCCAAAGTCCATAAAACTTTATCCATGTTAGATGTGTGTTTTACACTTATAGAATCTGAAACAGCATCAAAAATGCTTCTAAAATTTGTATCGGGCTTCATTTAGTCCCATCTGTAAAAAGTTTTATAGCTGTTTTAAAAAATACATATTTTTTGTTGGGAGGTAAACAGGAATAGCAATAAAACTTTATTAATGTTAGATGGGTGTTTTACACTTATAGAATCTGAAACAGCATCAAAAATGCTTCTAAAATTTGTATCGGGCTTCATTTAGTCCCATCTGTAAAAAGTTTTATAGCTGTTTTAAAAAATACATATTTTTTGTTGGACGTGAAAACCGCCAAAGTCCATAAAACTTTATCCATGTTAGATGTGTGTTTTACACTTATAGAATCTGAAACAGCATCAAAAATGCTTCTAAAATTTGTATCGGGCTTTATTTAGTCCCATCTGTAAAAAGTTTTATAGCTGTTTTAAAAAATACATATTTTTTGTTGGGAGGTAAACAGGAATAGCAATAAAACTTTATTAATGTTAGATGGGTGTTTTACACTTATAGAATCTGAAACAGCATCAAAAATGCTTCTTAAATTTGTATCGGGCTTCATTTAGTCCCATCTGTAAAAAGTTTTATAGCTGTTTTAAAAAATACATATTTTTTGTTGGACGTGAAAACCGCCAAAGTCCATAAAACTTTATTAATGTTAGATGGGTGTTTTACACTTATAGAATCTGAAACAGCATCAAAAATGCTTCTAAAATTTGTATCGGGCTTCATTTAGTCCCATCTGTAAAAAGTTTTATAGCTGTTTTAAAAAATACATATTTTTTGTTGGGAGGTAAACAGGAATAGCAATAAAACTTTATTAATGTTAGATGGGTGTTTTACACTTATAGAATCTGAAACAGCATCAAAAATGCTTCTAAAATTTGTATCGGGCTTCATTGAGTCCCATCTGTAAAAAGTTTTATAGCTGTTTTAAAAAATACATATTTTTTGTTGGGAGGTAAACAGGAATAGCAATAAAACTTTATTAATGTTAGATGGGTGTTTTACACTTATAGAATCTGAAACAGCATCAAAAATGCTTCTTAAATTTGTATCGGGCTTCATTTAGTCCCATCTGTAAAAAGTTTTATAGCTGTTTTAAAAAATACATATTTTTTGTTGGACGTGAAAACCGCCAAAGTCCATAAAACTTTATCCATGTTAGATGTGTGTTTTACACTTATAGAATCTGAAACAGCATCAAAAATGCTTCTAAAATTTGTATCGGGCTTCATTTAGTCCCATCTGTAAAAAGTTTTATAGCTGTTTTAAAAAATACATATTTTTTGTTGGACGTGAAAACCGCCAAAGTCCATAAAACTTTATCCATGTTAGATGTGTGTTTTACACTTATAGAATCTGAAACAGCATCAAAAATGCTTCTAAAATTTGTATCGGGCTTCATTTAGTCCCATCTGTAAAAAGTTTTATAGCTGTTTTAAAAAATACATATTTTTTGTTGGACGTGAAAACCGCCAAAGTCCATAAAACTTTATCCATGTTAGATGTGTGTTTTACACTTATAGAATCTGAAACAGCATCAAAAATGCTTCTAAAATTTGTATCGGGCTTCATTTAGTCCCATCTGTAAAAAGTTTTATAGCTGTTTTAAAAAATACATATTTTTTGTTGGGAGGTAAACAGGAATAGCAATAAAACTTTATCCATGTTAGATGGGTGTTTTACACTTATAGAATCTGAAACAGCATCAAAAATGCTTCTAAAATTTGTATCGGGCTTCATTTAGTCCCATCTGTAAAAAGTTTTATAGCTGTTTTAAAAAATACATATTTTTTGTTGGGAGGTAAACAGGAATAGCAATAAAACTTTATTAATGTTAGATGGGTGTTTTACACTTATAGAATCTGAAACAGCATCAAAAATGCTTCTAAAATTTGTATCGGGCTTCATTTAGTCCCATCTGTAAAAAGTTTTATAGCTGTTTTAAAAAATACATATTTTTTGTTGGGAGGTAAACAGGAATAGCAATAAAACTTTATTAATGTTAGATGGGTGTTTTACACTTATAGAATCTGAAACAGCATCAAAAATGCTTCTTAAATTTGTATCGGGCTTCATTTAGTCCCATCTGTAAAAAGTTTTATAGCTGTTTTAAAAAATACATATTTTTTGTTGGACGTGAAAACCGCCAAAGTCCATAAAACTTTATCCATGTTAGATGTGTGTTTTACACTTATAGAATCTGAAACAGCATCAAAAATGCTTCTAAAATTTGTATCGGGCTTCATTTAGTCCCATCTGTAAAAAGTTTTATAGCTGTTTTAAAAAATACATATTTTTTGTTGGGGGTGAAAACCGCCAAAGTCCATAAAACTTTATCCATGTTAGATGTGTGTTTTACACTTATAGAATCTGAAACAGCATCAAAAATGCTTCTAAAATTTGTATCGGGCTTCATTTAGTCCCATCTGTAAAAAGTTTTATAGCTGTTTTAAAAAATACATATTTTTTGTTGGACGTGAAAACCGCCAAAGTCCATAAAACTTTATCCATGTTAGATGTGTGTTTTACACTTATAGAATCTGAAACAGCATCAAAAATGCTTCTAAAATTTGTATCGGGCTTCATTTAGTCCCATCTGTAAAAAGTTTTATAGCTGTTTTAAAAAATACATATTTTTTGTTGGACGTGAAAACCGCCAAAGTCCATAAAACTTTATCCATGTTAGATGTGTGTTTTACACTTATAGAATCTGAAACAGCATCAAAAATGCTTCTAAAATTTGTATCGGGCTTCATTTAGTCCCATCTGTAAAAAGTTTTATAGCTGTTTTAAAAAATACATATTTTTTGTTGGACGTGAAAACCGCCAAAGTCCATAAAACTTTATCCATGTTAGATGTGTGTTTTACACTTATAGAATCTGAAACAGCATCAAAAATGCTTCTAAAATTTGTATCGGGCTTCATTTAGTCCCATCTGTAAAAAGTTTTATAGCTGTTTTAAAAAATACATATTTTTTGTTGGGAGGTAAACAGGAATAGCAATAAAACTTTATTAATGTTAGATGGGTGTTTTACACTTATAGAATCTGAAACAGCATCAAAAATGCTTCTTAAATTTGTATCGGGCTTCATTTAGTCCCATCTGTAAAAAGTTTTATAGCTGTTTTAAAAAATACATATTTTTTGTTGGACGTGAAAACCGCCAAAGTCCATAAAACTTTATCCATGTTAGATGTGTGTTTTACACTTATAGAATCTGAAACAGCATCAAAAATGCTTCTAAAATTTGTATCGGGCTTCATTTAGTCCCATCTGTAAAAAGTTTTATAGCTGTTTTAAAAAATACATATTTTTTGTTGGGAGGTAAACAGGAATAGCAATAAAACTTTATTAATGTTAGATGGGTGTTTTACACTTATAGAATCTGAAACAGCATCAAAAATGCTTCTAAAATTTGTATCGGGCTTCATTTAGTCCCATCTGTAAAAAGTTTTATAGCTGTTTTAAAAAATACATATTTTTTGTTGGGAGGTAAACAGGAATAGCAATAAAACTTTATTAATGTTAGATGGGTGTTTTACACTTATAGAATCTGAAACAGCATCAAAAATGCTTCTAAAATTTGTATCGGGCTTCATTTAGTCCCATCTGTAAAAAGTTTTATAGCTGTTTTAAAAAATACATATTTTTTGTTGGGAGGTAAACAGGAATAGCAATAAAACTTTATTAATGTTAGATGGGTGTTTTACACTTATAGAATCTGAAACAGCATCAAAAATGCTTCTAAAATTTGTATCGGGCTTCATTTAGTCCCATCTGTAAAAAGTTTTATAGCTGTTTTAAAAAATACATATTTTTTGTTGGACGTGAAAACCGCCAAAGTCCATAAAACGTTATCCATGTTAGATGGGTGTTTTACATTTATAGAATCTGAAACAGCATCAAAAATGCTTCTAAAATTTGTATCGGGCTTCATATAGTCCCATCTGTAAAAAGTTTTATAGCTGTTTTAAAAAATACATATTTTTTGTTGGACGTGAAAACCGCCAAAGTCCATAAAACTTTATCCATGTTAGATGTGTGTTTTACACTTATAGAATCTGAAACAGCATCAAAAATGCTTCTAAAATTTGTATCGGGCTTCATTTAGTCCCATCTGTAAAAAGTTTTATAGCTGTTTTAAAAAATACATATTTTTTGTTGGACGTGAAAACCGCCAAAGTCCATAAAACTTTATCCATGTTAGATGTGTGTTTTACACTTATAGAATCTGAAACAGCATCAAAAATGCTTCTTAAATTTGTATCGGGCTTCATTTAGTCCCATCTGTAAAAAGTTTTATAGCTGTTTTAAAAAATACATATTTTTTGTTGGACGTGAAAACCGCCAAAGTCCATAAAACGTTATCCATGTTAGATGGGTGTTTTACATTTATAGAATCTGAAACAGCATCAGAAATACTTCTTAAATTTGTATCGGGCTTCATTTAGTCCCATCTGTAAAAAGTTTTATAGCTGTTTTAAAAAATACATATTTTTTGTTGGACGTGAAAACCGCCAAAGTCCATAAAACGTTATCCATGTTAGATGGGTGTTTTACATTTATAGAATCTGAAACAGCATCAGAAATACTTCTTAAATTTGTATCGGGCTTCATATAGTCCCATCTGTAAAAAGTTTTATAGCTGTTTTAAAAAATACATATTTTTTGTTGGACGTGAAAACCGCCAAAGTCCATAAAACTTTATCCATGTTAGATGTGTGTTTTACACTTATAGAATCTGAAACAGCATCAAAAATGCTTCTAAAATTTGTATCGGGCTTCATTTAGTCCCATCTGTAAAAAGTTTTATAGCTGTTTTAAAAAATACATATTTTTTGTTGGACGTGAAAACCGCCAAAGTCCATAAAACGTTATCCATGTTAGATGGGTGTTTTACATTTATAGAATCTGAAACAGCATCAGAAATACTTCTTAAATTTGTATCGGGCTTCATATAGTCCCATCTGTAAAAAGTTTTATAGCTGTTTTAAAAAATACATATTTTTTGTTGGACGTGAAAACCGCCAAAGTCCATAAAACTTTATCCATGTTAGATGGGTGTTTTACATTTATAGAATCTGAAACAGCATCAGAAATACTTCTTAAATTTGTATCGGGCTTCATATAGTCCCATCTGTAAAAAGTTTTATAGCTGTTTTAAAAAATACATATTTTTTGTTGGACGTGAAAACCGCCAAAGTCCATAAAACTTTATCCATGTTAGATGTGTGTTTTACACTTATAGAATCTGAAACAGCATCAAAAATGCTTCTAAAATTTGTATCGGGCTTCATTTAGTCCCATCTGTAAAAAGTTTTATAGCTGTTTTAAAAAATACATATTTTTTGTTGGACGTGAAAACCGCCAAAGTCCATAAAACTTTATCCATGTTAGATGTGTGTTTTACACTTATAGAATCTGAAACAGCATCAAAAATGCTTCTTAAATTTGTATCGGGCTTCATTTAGTCCCATCTGTAAAAAGTTTTATAGCTGTTTTAAAAAATACATATTTTTTGTTGGACGTGAAAACCGCCAAAGTCCATAAAACTTTATCCATGTTAGATGTGTGTTTTACACTTATAGAATCTGAAACAGCATCAAAAATGCTTCTAAAATTTGTATCGGGCTTCATTTAGTCCCATCTGTAAAAAGTTTTATAGCTGTTTTAAAAAATACATATTTTTTGTTGGACGTGAAAACCGCCAAAGTCCATAAAACTTTATCCATGTTAGATGTGTGTTTTACACTTATAGAATCTGAAACAGCATCAAAAATGCTTCTAAAATTTGTATCGGGCTTCATTTAGTCCCATCTGTAAAAAGTTTTATAGCTGTTTTAAAAAATACATATTTTTTGTTGGACGTGAAAACCGCCAAAGTCCATAAAACTTTATCCATGTTAGATGTGTGTTTTACACTTATAGAATCTGAAACAGCATCAAAAATGCTTCTAAAATTTGTATCGGGCTTCATTTAGTCCCATCTGTAAAAAGTTTTATAGCTGTTTTAAAAAATACATATTTTTTGTTGGGAGGTAAACAGGAATAGCAATAAAACTTTATTAATGTTAGATGGGTGTTTTACACTTATAGAATCTGAAACAGCATCAAAAATGCTTCTAAAATTTGTATCGGGCTTCATTTGGTCCCATCTGTAAAAAGTTTTATAGCTGTTTTAAAAAATACATATTTTTTGTTGGACGTGAAAACCGCCAAAGTCCATAAAACTTTATCCATGTTAGATGGGTGTTTTACACTTATAGAATCTGAAACAGCATCAAAAATGCTTCTTAAATTTGTATCGGGCTTCATTTAGTCCCATCTGTAAAAAGTTTTATAGCTGTTTTAAAAAATACATATTTTTTGTTGGACGTGAAAACCGCCAAAGTCCATAAAACTTTATCCATGTTAGATGGGTGTTTTACACTTATAGAATCTGAAACAGCATCAAAAATGCTTCTAAAATTTGTATCGGGCTTCATTTAGTCCCATCTGTAAAAAGTTTTATAGCTGTTTTAAAAAATACATATTTTTTGTTGGGAGGTAAACAGGAATAGCAATAAAACTTTATTAATGTTAGATGGGTGTTTTACACTTATAGAATCTGAAACAGCATCAAAAATGCTTCTAAAATTTGTATCGGGCTTCATTTAGTCCCATCTGTAAAAAGTTTTATAGCTGTTTTAAAAAATACATATTTTTTGTTGGGAGGTAAACAGGAATAGCAATAAAACTTTATTAATGTTAGATGGGTGTTTTACACTTATAGAATCTGAAACAGCATCAAAAATGCTTCTAAAATTTGTATCGGGCTTCATTTAGTCCCTTCTGTAAAAAGTTTTATAGCTGTTTTAAAAAATACATATTTTTTGTTGGACGTGAAAACCGCCAAAGTCCATAAAACTTTATCCATGTTAGATGTGTGTATTACACTTATAGAATCTGAAACAGCATCAAAAATGCTTCTAAAATTTGTATCGGGCTTCATTTAGTCCCATCTGTAAAAAGTTTTATAGCTGTTTTAAAAAATACATATTTTTTGTTGGACGTGAAAACCGCCAAAGTCCATAAAACTTTATCCATGTTAGATGGGTGTTTTACACTTATAGAATCTGAAACAGCATCAAAAATGCTTCTAAAATTTGTATCGGGCTTCATTTAGTCCCATCTGTAAAAAGTTTTATAGCTGTTTTAAAAAATACATATTTTTTGTTGGACGTGAAAACCGCCAAAGTCCATAAAACTTTATCCATGTTAGATGTGTGTTTTACACTTATAGAATCTGAAACAGCATCAAAAATGCTTCTAAAATTTGTATCGGGCTTCATTTAGTCCCATCTGTAAAAAGTTTTATAGCTGTTTTAAAAAATACATATTTTTTGTTGGACGTGAAAACCGCCAAAGTCCATAAAACTTTATCCATGTTAGATGTGTGTTTTACACTTATAGAATCTGAAACAGCATCAAAAATGCTTCTAAAATTTGTATCGGGCTTCATTTAGTCCCATCTGTAAAAAGTTTTATAGCTGTTTTAAAAAATACATATTTTTTGTTGGACGTGAAAACCGCCAAAGTCCATAAAACTTTATCCATGTTAGATGTGTGTTTTACACTTATAGAATCTGAAACAGCATCAAAAATGCTTCTTAAATTTGTATCGGGCTTCATTTACTCCCATCTGTAAAAAGTTTTATAGCTGTTTTAAAAAATACATATTTTTTGTTGGGAGGTAAACAGGAATAGCAATAAAACTTTATTAATGTTAGATGGGTGTTTTACACTTATAGAATCTGAAACAGCATCAAAAATGCTTCTAAAATTTGTATCGGGCTTCATTTAGTCCCATCTGTAAAAAGTTTTATAGCTGTTTTAAAAAATACATATTTTTTGTTGGGAGGTAAACAGGAATAGCAATAAAACTTTATCCATGTTAGATGGGTGTTTTACTCTTATAGAATCTGAAACAGCATCAAAAATGCTTCTTAAATTTGTATCGGGCTTCATTTAGTCCCATCTGTAAAAAGTTTTATAGCTGTTTTAAAAAATACATATTTTTTGTTGGGAGGTAAACAGGAATAGCAATAAAACTTTATCCATGTTAGATGGGTGTTTTACACTTATAGAATCTGAAACAGCATCAAAAATGCTTCTAAAATTTGTATCGGGCTTCATTTAGTCCCATCTGTAAAAAGTTTTATAGCTGTTTTAAAAAATACATATTTTTTGTTGGACGTGAAAACCGCCAAAGACCATAAAACTTTATCCATGTTAGATGTGTGTTTTACACTTATAGAATCTGAAACAGCATCAAAAATGCTTCTAAAATTTGTATCGGGCTTCATTTAGTCCCATCTGTAAAAAGTTTTATAGCTGTTTTAAAAAATACATATTTTTTGTTGGACGTGAAAACCGCCAAAGTCCATAAAACTTTATCCATGTTAGATGGGTGTTTTACACTTATAGAATCTGAAACAGCATCAAAAATGCTTTTAAAATTTGTATCGGGCTTCATTTAGTCCCATCCGTAAAAAGTTTTATAGCTGTTTTAAAAAATACATATTTTTTGTTGAGAGGTAAACAGGAATAGCAATAAAACTTTATCCATGTTAGATGGGTGTTTTACTCTTATAGAATCTGAAACAGCATCAAAAATGCTTCTTAAATTTGTATTGGGCTTCATTTAGTCCCATCTGTAAAAAGTTTTATAGCTGTTTTAAAAAATACATATTTTTTGTTGGACGTGAAAACCGCCAAAGTCCATAAAACTTTATCCATGTTAGATGGGTGTTTTACACTTATAGAATCTGAAACAGCATCAAAAATGCTTCTAAAATTTGTATCGGGCTTCATTTAGTCCCATCTGTAAAAAGTTTTATAGCTGTTTTAAAAAATACATATTTTTTGTTGGGAGGTAAACAGGAATAGCAATAAAACTTTATCCATGTTAGATGGGTGTTTTACTCTTATAGAATCTGAAACAGCATCAAAAATGCTTCTTAAATTTGTATCGGGCTTCATTTAGTCCCATCTGTAAAAAGTTTTATAGCTGTTTTAAAAAATACATATTTTTTGTTGGGAGGTAAACAGGAATAGCAATAAAACTTTATCCATGTTAGATGGGTGTTTTACACTTATAGAATCTGAAACAGCATCAAAAATGCTTCTAAAATTTGTATCGGGCTTCATTTAGTCCCATCCGTAAAAAGTTTTATAGCTGTTTTAAAAAATACATATTTTTTGTTGAGAGGTAAACAGGAATAGCAATAAAACTTTATCCATGTTAGATGGGTGTTTTACTCTTATAGAATCTGAAACAGCATCAAAAATGCTTCTTAAATTTGTATTGGGCTTCATTTAGTCCCATCTGTAAAAAGTTTTATAGCTGTTTTAAAAAATACATATTTTTTGTTGGACGTGAAAACCGCCAAAGTCCATAAAACTTTATCCATGTTAGATGGGTGTTTTACACTTATAGAATCTGAAACAGCATCAAAAATGCTTCTAAAATTTGTATCGGGCTTCATTTAGTCCCATCTGTAAAAAGTTTTATAGCTGTTTTAAAAAATACATATTTTTTGTTGGGAGGTAAACAGGAATAGCAATAAAACTTTATCCATGTTAGATGGGTGTTTTACTCTTATAGAATCTGAAACAGCATCAAAAATGCTTCTTAAATTTGTATCGGGCTTCATTTAGTCCCATCTGTAAAAAGTTTTATAGCTGTTTTAAAAAATACATATTTTTTGTTGGGAGGTAAACAGGAATAGCAATAAAACTTTATCCATGTTAGATGGGTGTTTTACACTTATAGAATCTGAAACAGCATCAAAAATGCTTCTAAAATTTGTATCGGGCTTCATTTAGTCCCATCTGTAAAAAGTTTTATAGCTGTTTTAAAAAATACATATTTTTTGTTGGGAGGTAAACAGGAATAGCAATAAAACTTTATCCATGTTAGATGGGTGTTTTACTCTTATAGAATCTGAAACAGCATCAAAAATGCTTCTTAAATTTGCATTGGGCTTCATTTAGTCCCACCTGTAAAAAGTTTTATAGCTGTTTTAAAAAATACATATTTTTTGTTGGGAGGTAAACAGGAATAGCAATAAAACTTTATCCATGTTAGATGGGTGTTTTACTCTTATAGAATCTGAAACAGCATCAAAAATGCTTCTTAAATTTGTATCGGGCTTCATTTAGTCCCATCTGTAAAAAGTTTTATAGCTGTTTTAAAAAATACATATTTTTTGTTGGACGTGAAAACCGCCAAAGTCCATAAAACTTTATCCATGTTAGATGTGTGTTTTACACTTATAGAATCTGAAACAGCATCAAAAATGCTTCTAAAATTTGTATCGGGCTTCATTTAGTCCCATCTGTAAAAAGTTTTATAGCTGTTTTAAAAAATACATATTTTTTGTTGGGAGGTAAACAGGAATAGCAATAAAACTTTATCCATGTTAGATGGGTGTTTTACTCTTATAGAATCTGAAACAGCATCAAAAATGCTTCTAAAATTTGTATCGGGCTTCATTTAGTCCCATCTGTAAAAAGTTTTATAACTGATTTATAAAATACATATTTTTTGTTGGGAGGTAAACAGGAATAGCAATAAAACTTTATTAATGTTAGATGGGTGTTTTACACTTATAGAATCTGAAACAGCATCAAAAATGCTTCTTAAATTTGTATCGGGCTTCATTTAGTCCCATCTGTAAAAAGTTTTATAGCTGTTTTAAAAAATACATATTTTTTGTTGGACGTGAAAACCGCCAAAGTCCATAAAACTTTATCCATGTTAGATGTGTGTTTTACACTTATAGAATCTGAAACAGCATCAAAAATGCTTCTAAAATTTGTATCGGGCTTCATTTAGTCCCATGTGTAAAAAGTTTTATAGCTGTTTTAAAAAATACATATTTTTTGTTGGACGTGAAAACCGCCAAAGTCCATAAAACTTTATCCATGTTAGATGGGTGTTTTACACTTATAGAATCTGAAACAGCATCAAAAATGCCTCTTAAATTTGTATCGGGCTTCATTTAGTCCCATGTGTATAAAGTTTTATAGCTGTTTTAAAAAATACATATTTTTTGTTGGGGGTGAAAACCGCCAAAGTCCATAAAACTTTATCCATGTTAGATGGGTGTTTTACACTTATAGAATCTGAAACAGCATCAAAAATGCTTCTTAAATTTGTATCGGGCTTCATTTAGTCCCATCTGTAAAAAGTTTTATAGCTGTTTTAAAAAATACATATTTTTTGTTGGGAGGTAAACAGGAATAGCAATAAAACTTTATCCATGTTAGATGGGTGTTTTACTCTTATAGAATCTGAAACAGCATCAAAAATGCTTCTTAAATTTGTATCGGGCTTCATTTAGTCCCATCTGTAAAAAGTTTTATAGCTGTTTTAAAAAATACATATTTTTTGTTGGGAGGTAAACAGGAATAGCAATAAAACTTTATTAATGTTAGATGGGTGTTTTACACTTATAGAATCTGAAACAGCATCAAAAATGCTTCTTAAATTTGTATCGGGCTTCATTTAGTCCCATCTGTAAAAAGTTTTATAGCTGTTTTAAAAAATACATATTTTTTGTTGGACGTGAAAACCGCCAAAGTCCATAAAACTTTATCCATGTTAGATGTGTGTTTTACACTTATAGAATCTGAAACAGCATCAAAAATGCTTCTTAAATTTGTATCGGGCTTCATTTAGTCCCATCTGTAAAAAGTTTTATAGCTGTTTTAAAAAATACATATTTTTTGTTGGACGTGAAAACCGCCAAAGTCCATAAAACTTTATCCATGTTAGATGTGTGTTTTACACTTATAGAATCTGAAACAGCATCAAAAATGCTTCTAAAATTTGTATCGGGCTTCATTTAGTCCCATGTGTAAAAAGTTTTATAGCTGTTTTAAAAAATACATATTTTTTGTTGGACGTGAAAACCGCCAAAGTCCATAAAACTTTATCCATGTCAGATGTGTGTTTTACACTTATAGAATCTGAAACAGCATCAAAAATGCTTCTTAAATTTGTATCGGGCTTCATTTAGTCCCATCTGTAAAAAGTTTTATAGCTGTTTTAAAAAATACATATTTTTTGTTGGACGTGAAAACCGCCAAAGTCCATAAAACTTTATCCATGTTAGATGTGTGTTTTACACTTATAGAATCTGAAACAGCATCAAAAATGCTTCTAAAATTTGTATCGGGCTTCATTTAGTCCCATGTGTAAAAAGTTTTATAGCTGTTTTAAAAAATACATATTTTTTGTTGGACGTGAAAACCGCCAAAGTCCATAAAACTTTATCCATGTTAGATGGGTGTTTTACACTTATAGAATCTGAAACAGCATCAAAAATGCCTCTTAAATTTGTATCGGGCTTCATTTAGTCCCATGTGTATAAAGTTTTATAGCTGTTTTAAAAAATACATATTTTTTGTTGGACGTGAAAACCGCCAAAGTCCATAAAACTTTATCCATGTTAGATGGGTGTTTTACACTTATAGAATCTGAAACAGCATCAAAAATGCTTCTTAAATTTGTAACGGGCTTCATTTAGTCCCATCTGTAAAAAGTTTTATAGCTGTTTTAAAAAATACATATTTTTTGTTGAGAGGTAAACAGGAATAGCAATAAAACTTTATCCATGTTAGATGGGTGTTTTACTCTTATAGAATCTGAAACAGCATCAAAAATGCTTCTTAAATTTGTATCGGGCTTCATTTAGTCCCATCTGTAAAAAGTTTTATAGCTGTTTTAAAAAATACATATTTTTTGTTGGGAGGTAAACAGGAATAGCAATAAAACTTTATCCATGTTAGATGGGTGTTTTACACTTATAGAATCTGAAACAGCATCAAAAATGCTTCTAAAATTTGTATCGGGCTTCATTTAGTCCCATCCGTAAAAAGTTTTATAGCTGTTTTAAAAAATACATATTTTTTGTTGAGAGGTAAACAGGAATAGCAATAAAACTTTATCCATGTTAGATGGGTGTTTTACTCTTATAGAATCTGAAACAGCATCAAAAATGCTTCTTAAATTTGTATTGGGCTTCATTTAGTCCCATCTGTAAAAAGTTTTATAGCTGTTTTAAAAAATACATATTTTTTGTTGGACGTGAAAACCGCCAAAGTCCATAAAACTTTATCCATGTTAGATGGGTGTTTTACACTTATAGAATCTGAAACAGCATCAAAAATGCTTCTAAAATTTGTATCGGGCTTCATTTAGTCCCATCTGTAAAAAGTTTTATAGCTGTTTTAAAAAATACATATTTTTTGTTGGGAGGTAAACAGGAATAGCAATAAAACTTTATCCATGTTAGATGGGTGTTTTACTCTTATAGAATCTGAAACAGCATCAAAAATGCTTCTTAAATTTGTATCGGGCTTCATTTAGTCCCATCTGTAAAAAGTTTTATAGCTGTTTTAAAAAATACATATTTTTTGTTGGGAGGTAAACAGGAATAGCAATAAAACTTTATCCATGTTAGATGGGTGTTTTACACTTATAGAATCTGAAACAGCATCAAAAATGCTTCTAAAATTTGTATCGGGCTTCATTTAGTCCCATCTGTAAAAAGTTTTATAGCTGTTTTAAAAAATACATATTTTTTGTTGGGAGGTAAACAGGAATAGCAATAAAACTTTATCCATGTTAGATGGGTGTTTTACTCTTATAGAATCTGAAACAGCATCAAAAATGCTTCTTAAATTTGCATTGGGCTTCATTTAGTCCCACCTGTAAAAAGTTTTATAGCTGTTTTAAAAAATACATATTTTTTGTTGGGAGGTAAACAGGAATAGCAATAAAACTTTATCCATGTTAGATGGGTGTTTTACTCTTATAGAATCTGAAACAGCATCAAAAATGCTTCTTAAATTTGTATCGGGCTTCATTTAGTCCCATCTGTAAAAAGTTTTATAGCTGTTTTAAAAAATACATATTTTTTGTTGGACGTGAAAACCGCCAAAGTCCATAAAACTTTATCCATGTTAGATGTGTGTTTTACACTTATAGAATCTGAAACAGCATCAAAAATGCTTCTAAAATTTGTATCGGGCTTCATTTAGTCCCATCTGTAAAAAGTTTTATAGCTGTTTTAAAAAATACATATTTTTTGTTGGGAGGTAAACAGGAATAGCAATAAAACTTTATCCATGTTAGATGGGTGTTTTACTCTTATAGAATCTGAAACAGCATCAAAAATGCTTCTAAAATTTGTATCGGGCTTCATTTAGTCCCATCTGTAAAAAGTTTTATAACTGATTTATAAAATACATATTTTTTGTTGGGAGGTAAACAGGAATAGCAATAAAACTTTATTAATGTTAGATGGGTGTTTTACACTTATAGAATCTGAAACAGCATCAAAAATGCTTCTTAAATTTGTATCGGGCTTCATTTAGTCCCATCTGTAAAAAGTTTTATAGCTGTTTTAAAAAATACATATTTTTTGTTGGACGTGAAAACCGCCAAAGTCCATAAAACTTTATCCATGTTAGATGTGTGTTTTACACTTATAGAATCTGAAACAGCATCAAAAATGCTTCTAAAATTTGTATCGGGCTTCATTTAGTCCCATGTGTAAAAAGTTTTATAGCTGTTTTAAATAATACATATTTTTTGTTGGACGTGAAAACCGCCAAAGTCCATAAAACTTTATCCATGTTAGATGGGTGTTTTACACTTATAGAATCTGAAACAGCATCAAAAATGCCTCTTAAATTTGTATCGGGCTTCATTTAGTCCCATGTGTATAAAGTTTTATAGCTGTTTTAAAAAATACATATTTTTTGTTGGGGGTGAAAACCGCCAAAGTCCATAAAACTTTATCCATGTTAGATGGGTGTTTTACACTTATAGAATCTGAAACAGCATCAAAAATGCTTCTTAAATTTGTATCGGGCTTCATTTAGTCCCATCTGTAAAAAGTTTTATAGCTGTTTTAAAAAATACATATTTTTTGTTGGGAGGTAAACAGGAATAGCAATAAAACTTTATCCATGTTAGATGGGTGTTTTACTCTTATAGAATCTGAAACAGCATCAAAAATGCTTCTTAAATTTGTATCGGGCTTCATTTAGTCCCATCTGTAAAAAGTTTTATAGCTGTTTTAAAAAATACATATTTTTTGTTGGGAGGTAAACAGGAATAGCAATAAAACTTTATTAATGTTAGATGGGTGTTTTACACTTATAGAATCTGAAACAGCATCAAAAATGCTTCTTAAATTTGTATCGGGCTTCATTTAGTCCCATCTGTAAAAAGTTTTATAGCTGTTTTAAAAAATACATATTTTTTGTTGGACGTGAAAACCGCCAAAGTCCATAAAACTTTATCCATGTTAGATGTGTGTTTTACACTTATAGAATCTGAAACAGCATCAAAAATGCTTCTTAAATTTGTATCGGGCTTCATTTAGTCCCATCTGTAAAAAGTTTTATAGCTGTTTTAAAAAATACATATTTTTTGTTGGACGTGAAAACCGCCAAAGTCCATAAAACTTTATCCATGTTAGATGTGTGTTTTACACTTATAGAATCTGAAACAGCATCAAAAATGCTTCTAAAATTTGTATCGGGCTTCATTTAGTCCCATGTGTAAAAAGTTTTATAGCTGTTTTAAAAAATACATATTTTTTGTTGGACGTGAAAACCGCCAAAGTCCATAAAACTTTATCCATGTCAGATGTGTGTTTTACACTTATAGAATCTGAAACAGCATCAAAAATGCTTCTTAAATTTGTATCGGGCTTCATTTAGTCCCATCTGTAAAAAGTTTTATAGCTGTTTTAAAAAATACATATTTTTTGTTGGACGTGAAAACCGCCAAAGTCCATAAAACTTTATCCATGTTAGATGTGTGTTTTACACTTATAGAATCTGAAACAGCATCAAAAATGCTTCTAAAATTTGTATCGGGCTTCATTTAGTCCCATGTGTAAAAAGTTTTATAGCTGTTTTAAAAAATACATATTTTTTGTTGGACGTGAAAACCGCCAAAGTCCATAAAACTTTATCCATGTTAGATGGGTGTTTTACACTTATAGAATCTGAAACAGCATCAAAAATGCCTCTTAAATTTGTATCGGGCTTCATTTAGTCCCATGTGTATAAAGTTTTATAGCTGTTTTAAAAAATACATATTTTTTGTTGGACGTGAAAACCGCCAAAGTCCATAAAACTTTATCCATGTTAGATGGGTGTTTTACACTTATAGAATCTGAAACAGCATCAAAAATGCTTCTTAAATTTGTAACGGGCTTCATTTAGTCCCATCTGTAAAAAGTTTTATAGCTGTTTTAAAAAATACATATTTTTTGTTGAGAGGTAAACAGGAATAGCAATAAAACTTTATCCATGTTAGATGGGTGTTTTACACTTGAAGAATCTGAAACAGCATCAAAAATGCTTCTTAAATTTGTATCGGGCTTCATTTAGTCCCATCTGTAAAAAGTTTTATAGCTGTTTTAAAAAACACATATTTTTTATTGGGAGGTAAACAGGAATAGCAATAAAACTTTATCCATGTTAGATGGGTGTTTTACACTTGAAGAATCTGAAACAGCATCAAAAATGCTTCTTAAATTTGTATCAAGCTTCATTTAATCCCATCTGTAAAAAGTTTTACAGCTGTTTTAAAAAATACATATTTTTTATTGGGAGGTAAACAGGAATAGCAATAAAACTTTATCCATGTTAGATGGGTGTTTTACACTTGAAGAATCTGAAACAGCATCAAAAATGCTTCTTAAATTTGTATCGGGCTTCATTTAGTCCCATCTGTAAAAAGTTTTATAGCTGTTTTAAAAAATACATATTTTTTATTGGGAGGTAAACAGGAATAGCAATAAAACTTTATCCATGTTAGATGGGTGTTTTACACTTGAAGAATCTGAAACAGCATCAAAAATGCTTCTTAAATTTGTATCGGGCTTCATTTAGTCCCATCTGTAAAAAGTTTTATAGCTGTTTTAAAAAATACATATTTTTTATTGGGAGGTAAACAGGAATAGCAATAAAACTTTATCCATGTTAGATGGGTGTTTTACACTTGAAGAATCTGAAACAGCATCAAAAATGCTTCTTAAATTTGTATCGGGCTTCATTTAGTCCCATCTGTAAAAAGTTTTATAGCTGTTTTAAAAAACACATATTTTTTATTGGGAGGTAAACAGGAATAGCAATAAAACTTTATCCATGTTAGATGGGTGTTTTACACTTACAGAATCTGAAACAGCATCAAAAATGCTTCTTAAATTTGTATCGTGCTTCATTTAGTCCCATCTGTAAAAAGTTTTACAGCTGTTTGTAATATTACACACTTTTTGTTGGGAGGTAAACAGGAATAACAACAAAACTTTATCCATGTCAGATGGGTGTTTAACACTTATAGAATCTGAAACAGCATTAAAAATGCTTCTTAAATTTGTATCGTGCTTCATTTAGTCCCATCTGTAAAAAGTTTTACAGCTGTTTGTAATATTACACACTTTTTGTTGGGAGGTAAACAGGAATAACAATAAAACTTTATCCATGTTAGATGGGTGTTTTACACTTGAAGAATCTGAAACAGCATCAAAAATGCTTCTTAAATTTGTATCGTGCTTCATTTAGTCCCATCTGTAAAAAGTTTTACAGCTGTTTGTAATATTACACACTTTTTGTTGGGAGGTAAACAGGAATAGCAATAAAACTTTATCCATGTTAGATGGGTGTTTTACACTTGAAGAATCTGAAACAGCATCAAAAATGCTTCTTAAATTTGTATCGGGCTTCATTTAGTCCCATCTGTAAAAAGTTTTATAGCTGTTTTAAAAAATACATATTTTTTATTGGGAGGTAAACAGGAATAGCAATAAAACTTTATCCATGTTAGATGGGTGTTTTACACTTGAAGAATCTGAAACAGCATCAAAAATGCTTCTTAAATTTGTATCGGGCTTCATTTAGTCCCATCTGTAAAAAGTTTTATAGCTGTTTTAAAAAATACATATTTTTTATTGGGAGGTAAACAGGAATAGCAATAAAACTTTATCCATGTTAGATGGGTGTTTTACACTTGAAGAATCTGAAACAGCATCAAAAATGCTTCTTAAATTTGTATCGGGCTTCATTTAGTCCCATCTGTAAAAAGTTTTATAGCTGTTTTAAAAAACACATATTTTTTATTGGGAGGTAAACAGGAATAGCAATAAAACTTTATCCATGTTAGATGGGTGTTTTACACTTACAGAATCTGAAACAGCATCAAAAATGCTTCTTAAATTTGTATCGTGCTTCATTTAGTCCCATCTGTAAAAAGTTTTACAGCTGTTTGTAATATTACACACTTTTTGTTGGGAGGTAAACAGGAATAACAATAAAACTTTATCCATGTTAGATGGGTGTTTAACACTTATAGAATCTGAAACAGCATTAAAAATGCTTCTTAAATTTGTATCGTGCTTCATTTAGTCCCATCTGTAAAAAGTTTTACAGCTGTTTGTAATATTACACACTTTTTGTTGGGAGGTAAACAGGAATAACAATAAAACTTTATCCATGTTAGATGGGTGTTTTACACTTGAAGAATCTGAAACAGCATCAAAAATGCTTCTTAAATTTGTATCGTGCTTCATTTAGTCCCATCTGTAAAAAGTTTTACAGCTGTTTGTAATATTACACACTTTTTGTTGGGAGGTAAACAGGAATAGCAATAAAACTTTATCCATGTTAGATGGGTGTTTTACACTTGAAGAATCTGAAACAGCATCAAAAATGCTTCTTAAATTTGTATCGGGCTTCATTTAGTCCCATCTGTAAAAAGTTTTATAGCTGTTTTAAAAAATACATATTTTTTATTGGGAGGTAAACAGGAATAGCAATAAAACTTTATCCATGTTAGATGGGTGTTTTACACTTGAAGAATCTGAAACAGCATCAAAAATGCTTCTTAAATTTGTATCGGGCTTCATTTAGTCCCATCTGTAAAAAGTTTTATAGCTGTTTTAAAAAATACATATTTTTTATTGGGAGGTAAACAGGAATAGCAATAAAACTTTATCCATGTTAGATGGGTGTTTTACACTTGAAGAATCTGAAACAGCATCAAAAATGCTTCTAAAATTTGTATCGGGCTTCATTTAGTCCCATCTGTAAAAAGTTTTATAGCTGTTTTAAAAAACACATATTTTTTATTGGGAGGTAAACAGGAATAGCAATAAAACTTTATCCATGTTAGATGGGTGTTTTACACTTACAGAATCTGAAACAGCATCAAAAATGCTTCTAAAATTTGTATCGGGCTTCATTTAGTCCCATCTGTAAAAAGTTTTATAGCTGTTTTAAAAAATACATATTTTTTGTTGGGAGGTAAACAGGAATAGCAATAAAACTTTATCCATGTTAGATGGGTGTTTTACACTTATAGAATCTGAAACAGCATCAAAAATGCTTCTAAAATTTGTATCGGGCTTCATTTAGTCCCATCTGTAAAAAGTTTTATAGCTGTTTTAAAAAATACATATTTTTTGTTGGGAGGTAAACAGGAATAGCAATAAAACTTTATCCATGTTAGATGGGTGTTTTACACTTATAGAATCTGAAACAGCATCAAAAATGCTTCTAAAATTTGTATCGGGCTTCATTTAGTCCCATCTGTAAAAAGTTTTATAGCTGTTTTAAAAAATACATATTTTTTGTTGGGAGGTAAACAGGAATAGCAATAAAACTTTATCCATGTTAGATGGGTGTTTTACACTTAAAGAATCTGAAACAGCATCAAAAATGCTTCTAAAATTTGTATCGGGTTTCATTTAGTCCCATCTGTAAAAAGTTTTATAGCTGTTTTAAAAAATACATATTTTTTGTTGGGAGGTAAACAGGAATAGCAATAAAACTTTATTCATGTTAGATGGGTGTTTTACTCTTATAGAATCTGAAACAGCATCAAAAATGCTTCTTAAATTTGTATTGGGCTTCATTTAGTCCCATCTGTAAAAAGTTTTATAGCTGTTTTAAAAAATACTTATTTTTTGTTGGGAGGTAAGCAGGAATAGCAATAAAACTTTATCCATGTTAGATGGGTGTTTTACATTTATAGAATCTGAAACAGCATCAAAAATACTTCTTAAATTTGTATCGGGCTTCATTTAGTCCCATCTGTAAAAAGTTTTATAGCTGTTTTAAAAAATACATATTTTTTGTTGGACGTGAAAACCGCCAAAGTCCATAAAACGTTATCCATGTTAGATGGGTGTTTTACATTTATAGAATCTGAAACAGCATCAAAAATGCTTCTAAAATTTGTATCGGGCTTCATTTAGTCCCATCTGTAAAAAGTTTTATAGCTGTTTTAAAAAATACTTATTTTTTGTTGGGAGGTAAGCAGGAATAGCAATAAAACTTTATCCATGTTAGATGGGTGTTTTACATTTATAGAATCTGAAACAGCATCAAAAATACTTCTTAAATTTGTATCGGGCTTCATTTAGTCCCATCTGTAAAAAGTTTTATAGCTGTTTTAAAAAATACATATTTTTTGTTGGACGTGAAAACCGCCAAAGTCCATAAAACGTTATCCATGTTAGATGGGTGTTTTACATTTATAGAATCTGAAACAGCATCAAAAATGCTTCTAAAATTTGTATCGGGCTTCATTTAGTCCCATCTGTAAAAAGTTTTATAGCTGTTTTAAAAAATACATATTTTTTGTTGGGAGGTAAACAGGAATAGCAATAAAACTTTATCCATGTTAGATGGGTGTTTTACTCTTATAGAATCTGAAACAGCATCAAAAATGCTTCTTAAATTTGTATTGGGCTTCATTTAGTCCCATCTGTAAAAAGTTTTATAGCTGTTTTAAAAATACATATTTTTTGTTGGGAGGTAAACAGGAATAGCAATAAAACTTTATTAATGTTAGATGGGTGTTTTACTCTTATAGAATCTGAAACAGCATCAAAAATGCTTCTTAAATTTGTATCGGGCTTCATTTAGTCCCATCTGTAAAAAGTTTTATAGCTGTTTTAAAAAATACTTATTTTTTGTTGGGAGGTATACAGGAATAGTAATAAAACTTTATCCATGTTAGATGGGTGTTTTACATTTATAGAATCTGAAACAGCATCAAAAATACTTCTTAAATTTGTATCGGGCTTCATTTAATCCCATCTGTAAAAAGTTTTACAGCTGTTTGAATAATTACACATTTTTTGTTGGGGGTGAAAACCGCCAAAGTCCATAAAACGTTATCCATGTTAGATGGGTGTTTTACATTTAAAGAATCTGAAACAGCATCAAAAATGCTTCTTAAATTTGTATCGGGCTTCATTTAGTCCCATGTGTAAAAAGTTTTATAGCTGTTTTAAAAAATACATATTTTTTGTTGGGAGGTAAACAGGAATAGCAATAAAACTTTATCCATGTTAGATGGGTGTTTTACACTTATAGAATCTGAAACAGCATCAAAAATGCTTCTAAAATTTGTATCGGGCTTCATTTAGTCCCATCTGTAAAAAGTTTTATAGCTGTTTTAAAAAATACATATTTTTTGTTGGGAGGTAAACAGGAATAGCAATAAAACTTTATCCATGTTAGATGGGTGTTTTACACTTATAGAATCTGAAACAGCATCAAAAATGCTTCTAAAATTTGTATCGGACTTCATTTAGTCCCATCTGTAAAAAGTTTTATAGCTGTTTTAAAAAATACATATTTTTTGTTGGACGTGAAAACCGCCAAAGTCCGTAAAACGTTATCCATGTTAGATGGGTGTTTTACATTTATAGAATCTGAAACAGCATCAAAAATGCTTCTAAAATTTGTATCGGGCTTCATTTAGTCCCATCTGTAAAAAGTTTTATAGCTGTTTTAAAAAATACATATTTTTTGTTGGGAGGTAAACAGGAATAGCAATAAAACTTTATCCATGTTAGATGGGTGTTTTACACTTATAGAATCTGAAACAGCATCAAAAATGCTTCTAAAATTTGTATCGGGCTTCATTTAGTCCCATCTGTAAAAAGTTTTATAGCTGTTTTAAAAAATACATATTTTTTGTTGGGAGGTAAACAGGAATAGCAATAAAACTTTATCCATGTTAGATGGGTGTTTTACACTTATAGAATCTGAAACAGCATCAAAAATGCTTCTAAAATTTGTATCGGGCTTCATTTAGTCCCATCTGTAAAAAGTTTTATAGCTGTTTTAAAAAATACATATTTTTTGTTGGGAGGTAAACAGGAATAGCAATAAAACTTTATCCATGTTAGATGGGTGTTTTACACTTATAGAATCTGAAACAGCATCAAAAATGCTTCTAAAATTTGTATCGGGCTTCATTTAGTCCCATCTGTAAAAAGTTTTATAGCTGTTTTAAAAAATACATATTTTTTGTTGGGAGGTAAACAGGAATAGCAATAAAACTTTATCCATGTTAGATGGGTGTTTTACACTTATAGAATCTGAAACAGCATCAAAAATGCTTCTAAAATTTGTATCGGGCTTCATTTAGTCCCATCTGTAAAAAGTTTTATAGCTGTTTTAAAAAATACATATTTTTTGTTGGGAGGTAAACAGGAATAGCAATAAAACTTTATCCATGTTAGATGGGTGTTTTACACTTATAGAATCTGAAACAGCATCAAAAATGCTTCTAAAATTTGTATCGGGCTTCATTTAGTCCCATCTGTAAAAAGTTTTATAGCTGTTTTAAAAAATACATATTTTTTGTTGGACGTGAAAACCGCCAAAGTCCGTAAAACGTTATCCATGTTAGATGGGTGTTTTACACTTATAGAATCTGAAACAGCATCAAAAATGCTTCTAAAATTTGTATCGGGCTTCATTTAGTCCCATGTGTAAAAAGTTTTATAGCTGTTTTAAAAAATACATATTTTTTGTTGGACGTGAAAACCGCCAAAGTCCGTAAAACGTTATCCATGTTAGATGGGTGTTTTACATTTATAGAATCTGAAACAGCATCAAAAATGCTTCTAAAATTTGTATCGGGCTTCATTTAGTCCCATCTGTAAAAAGTTTTATAGCTGTTTTAAAAAATACATATTTTTTGTTGGGAGGTAAACAGGAATAGCAATAAAACTTTATCCATGTTAGATGGGTGTTTTACACTTATAGAATCTGAAACAGCATCAAAAATGCTTCTAAAATTTGTATCGGGCTTCATTTAGTCCCATCTGTAAAAAGTTTTATAGCTGTTTTAAAAAATACATATTTTTTGTTGGGAGGTAAACAGGAATAGCAATAAAACTTTATCCATGTTAGATGGGTGTTTTACACTTATAGAATCTGAAACAGCATCAAAAATGCTTCTAAAATTTGTATCGGGCTTCATTTAGTCCCATCTGTAAAAAGTTTTATAGCTGTTTTAAAAAATACATATTTTTTGTTGGGAGGTAAACAGGAATAGCAATAAAACTTTATCCATGTTAGATGGGTGTTTTACACTTATAGAATCTGAAACAGCATCAAAAATGCTTCTAAAATTTGTATCGGGCTTCATTTAGTCCTATCTGTAAAAAGTTTTATAGCTGTTTTAAAAAATACATATTTTTTGTTGGGAGGTAAACAGGAATAGCAATAAAACTTTATCCATGTTAGATGGGTGTTTTACACTTATAGAATCTGAAACAGCATCAAAAATGCTTCTAAAATTTGTATCGGGCTTCATTTAGTCCCATCTGTAAAAAGTTTTATAGCTGTTTTAAAAAATACATATTTTTTGTTGGGAGGTAAACAGGAATAGCAATAAAACTTTATTCATGTTAGATGGGTGTTTTACACTTAAAGAATCTGAAACAGCATCAAAAATGCTTCTAAAATTTGTATCTGGCTTCATTTAGTCCCATCTGTAAAAAGTTTTATAGCTGTTTTAAAAAATACATATTTTTTTTGAGAGGTAAACAGGAATAGCAATAAAACTTTATTCATGTTAGATGGGTGTTTTACACTTAAAGAATCTGAAACAGCATCAAAAATGCTTCTTAAATTTGTATCGGGCTTCATTTAGTCCCATCTGTAAAAAGTTTTATAGCTGTTTTAAAAAATACATATTTTTTGTTGGGAGGTAAACAGGAATAGCAATAAAACTTTATTCATGTTAGATGGGTGTTTTACACTTAAAGAATCTGAAACAGCATCAAAAATGCTTCTTAAATTTGTATCGGGCTTCATTTAGTCCCATCTGTAAAAAGTTTTATAGCTGTTTTAAAAAATACATATTTTTTTTGAGAGGTAAACAGGAATAGCAATAAAACTTTATTCATGTTAGATGGGTGTTTTAATCTTAAAGAATCAGAAACAGCATAAAAAATGCTTCTAAAATTTGTATCGGGCTTCATTTAGTCCCATCTGTAAAAAGTTTTATAGCTGATTTATAAAATACATATTTTTTGTTGGACGTGAAAACCGCCAAAGTCCATAAAACTTTATCCATGTTAGATGGGTGTTTTACACTTATAGAATCTGAAACAGCATCAAAAATGCTTCTTAAATTTGTATTGGGCTTCATTTAGTCCCATGTGTAAAAAGTTTTATAGCTGTTTTAAAAAATACATATTTTTTGTTGGACGTGAAAACCGCCAAAGTCCATAAAACTTTATCCATGTTAGATGGGTGTTTTACATTTATAGAATCTGAAACAGCATCAAAAATGCTTCTAAAATTTGTATCGGGCTTCATTTAGTCCCATCTGTAAAAAGTTTTATAGCTGTTTTAAAAAATACATATTTTTTGTTGGACGTGAAAACCGCCAAAGTCCATAAAACTTTATCCATGTTAGATGGGTGTTTTACATTTATAGAATCTGAAACAGCATCAAAAATGCTTCTTAAATTTGTATCGGGCTTCATTTAGTCCCATCTGTAAAAAGTTTTATAGCTGTTTTAAAAAATACATATTTTTTGTTGGACGTGAAAACCGCCAAAGTCCATAAAACTTTATCCATGTTAGATGGGTGTTTTACACTTATAGAATCTGAAACAGCATCAAAAATGCTTCTTAAATTTGTATCGGGCTTCATTTAGTCCCATGTGTAAAAAGTTTTATAGCTGTTTTAAAAAATACATATTTTTTGTTGGACGTTAAAACCGCCAAAGTCCATAAAACTTTATTCATGTTAGATGGGTGTTTTAATCTTAAAGAATCAGAAACAGCATAAAAAATGCTTCTAAAATTTGTATCGGGCTTCATTTAGTCCCATCTGTAAAAAGTTTTATAGCTGATTTATAAAATACATATTTTTTGTTGGGAGGTAAACAGGAATAGCAATAAAACTTTATCCATGTTAGATGGGTGTTTTACACTTATAGAATCTGAAACAGCATCAAAAATGCTTCTTAAATTTGTATTGGGCTTCATTTAGTCCCATGTGTAAAAAGTTTTATAGCTGTTTTAAAAAATACATATTTTTTGTTGGACGTGAAAACCGCCAAAGTCCATAAAACTTTATCCATGTTAGATGGGTGTTTTACATTTATAGAATCTGAAACAGCATCAAAAATGCTTCTAAAATTTGTATCGGGCTTCATTTAGTCCCATCTGTAAAAAGTTTTATAGCTGTTTTAAAAAATACATATTTTTTGTTGGACGTGAAAACCGCCAAAGTCCATAAAACTTTATCCATGTTAGATGGGTGTTTTACATTTATAGAATCTGAAACAGCATCAAAAATGCTTCTTAAATTTGTATCGGGCTTCATTTAGTCCCATGTGTAAAAAGTTTTATAGCTGTTTTAAAAAATACATATTTTTTGTTGGACGTTAAAACCGCCAAAGTCCATAAAACTTTATTCATGTTAGATGGGTGTTTTACACTTATAGAATCTGAAACAGCATCAAAAATGCTTCTTAAATTTGTATCGGGCTTCATTTAGTCCCATCTGTAAAAAGTTTTATAGCTGTTTTAAAAAATACATATTTTTTGTTGGACGTGAAAACCGCCAAAGTCCATAAAACTTTATCCATGTTAGATGGGTGTTTTACACTTATAGAATCTGAAACAGCATCAAAAATGCTTCTTAAATTTGTATTGGGCTTCATTTAGTCTCATGTGTAAAAAGTTTTATAGCTGTTTTAAAAAATACATATTTTTTGTTGGACGTGAAAACCGCCAAAGTCCATAAAACTTTATCCATGTTAGATGGGTGTTTTACACTTATAGAATCTGAAACAGCATCAAAAATGCTTCTTAAATTTGTATCGGGCTTCATTTAGTCCCATCTGTAAAAAGTTTTATAGCTGTTTTAAAAAATACATATTTTTTGTTGGGAGGTAAACAGGAATAGCAATAAAACTTTATCCATGTTAGATAGGTGATTTACTCTTATAGAATCTGAAACAGCATCAAAAATGCTTCTAAAATTTGTATCGGGCTTCATTTAGTCCCATCTGTAAAAAGTTTTATAGCTGTTTTAAAAAATACATATTTTTTGTTGGGAGGTAAACAGGAATAGCAATAAAACTTTATCCATGTTAGATGGGTGTTTTACACTTATAGAATCTGAAACAGCATCAAAAATGCTTCTTAAATTTGTATCGGGCTTCATTTAGTCCCATCTGTAAAAAGTTTTATAGCTGTTTTAAAAAATACATATTTTTTGTTGGGAGGTAAACAGGAATAGCAATAAAACTTTATCCATGTTAGATGGGTGTTTTACACTTATAGAATCTGAAACAGCATCAAAAATGCTTCTTAAATTTGTATCGGGCTTCATTTAGTCCCATCTGTAAAAAGTTTTATAGCTGTTTTAAAAAATACATATTTTTTGTTGGGAGGTAAACAGGAATAGCAATAAAACTTTATCCATGTTAGATGGGTGTTTTACATTTATAGAATCTGAAACAGCATCAAAAATACTTCTTAAATTTGTATCGTGCTTCATTTAATCCCATCTGTAAAAAGTTTTACAGCTGTTTGAATAATTACACATTTTTTGTTGGGGGTGAAAACCGCAAAAGTCCATAAAACGTTATCCATGTTAGATGGGTGTTTTACATTTATAGAATCTGAAACAGCATCAAAAATACTTCTTAAATTTGTATCGGGCTTCATTTAATCCCATCTGTAAAAAGTTTTACAGCTGTTTGAATAATTACACATTTTTTGTTGGGGGTGAAAACCGCAAAAGTCCATAAAACGTTATCCATGTTAGATGGGTGTTTTACATTTATAGAATCTGAAACAGCATCAAAAATACTTCTTAAATTTGTATCGGGCTTCATTTAATCCCATCTGTAAAAAGTTTTACAGCTGTTTGAATAATTACACATTTTTTGTTGGGGGTGAAAACCGCAAAAGTCCATAAAACGTTATCCATGTTAGATGGGTGTTTTACATTTATAGAATCTGAAACAGCATCAAAAATACTTCTTAAATTTGTATCGGGCTTCATTTAATCCCATCTGTAAAAAGTTTTACAGCTGTTTGAATAATTACACATTTTTTGTTGGGGGTGAAAACCGCAAAAGTCCATAAAACGTTATCCATGTTAGATGGGTGTTTTACATTTATAGAATCTGAAACAGCATCAAAAATACTTCTTAAATTTGTATCGGGCTTCATTTAATCCCATCTGTAAAAAGTTTTACAGCTGTTTGAATAATTACACATTTTTTGTTGGGGGTGAAAACCGCAAAAGTCCATAAAACGTTATCCATGTTAGATGGGTGTTTTACATTTATAGAATCTGAAACAGCATCAAAAATACTTCTTAAATTTGTATCGGGCTTCATTTAATCCCATCTGTAAAAAGTTTTACAGCTGTTTGAATAATTACACATTTTTTGTTGGGGGTGAAAACCGCAAAAGTCCATAAAACGTTATCCATGTTAGATGGGTGTTTTACATTTATAGAATCTGAAACAGCATCAAAAATACTTCTTAAATTTGTATCGGGCTTCATTTAATCCCATCTGTAAAAAGTTTTACAGCTGTTTGAATAATTACACATTTTTTGTTGGGGGTGAAAACCGCAAAAGTCCATAAAACGTTATCCATGTTAGATGGGTGTTTTACATTTATAGAATCTGAAACAGCATCAAAAATACTTCTTAAATTTGTATCGGGCTTCATTTAATCCCATCTGTAAAAAGTTTTACAGCTGTTTGAATAATTACACATTTTTTGTTGGGGGTGAAAACCGCCAAAGTCCATAAAACGTTATCCATGTTAGATGGGTGTTTTACATTTTTAGAATCTGAAACAGCATCAAAAATACTTCTTAAATTTGTATCGGGCTTCATTTAATCCCATCTGTAAAAAGTTTTACAGCTGTTTGAATAATTACACATTTTTTGTTGGGGGTGAAAACCGCCAAAGTCCATAAAACGTTATCCATGTTAGATGGGTGTTTTACATTTATAGAATCTGAAACAGCATCAAAAATGCTTCTTAAATTTGTATCGGGCTTCATTTAATCCCATCTGTAAAAAGTTTTACAGCTATTTGTAATATTACACACTTTTTGTTGGGAGGTAAACAGGAATAGCAATAAAACTTTTTCCATGTTTGCTCGGTGTTTGACACTTATAGAATCTGAAACAGCATCAGAAATGCTTGTTCAATTTGTATCGGGCTTCATTTAGTCCCATCTGTAAAAAGTTTTACAGCTGTTTTAATAATTACATATTTTTTGTAGGGGGTGAATACCGCCAAAGTCCATAAAACTTTATCCATGTTAGATGGGTGTTTTACACTTATAGAATCTGAAACAGCATCAGAAATGCTTCTTAAATCTGTATCGGGCTTCATTTAATCCCATCTGTAAAAAGTTTTACAGCTTTATTAATAATTACATATTTTTTGTTGGGGGTGAATACCGCCAGAGTCCATAAAACGTTATCCATGTTAGATGGGTGTTTAACATATATAGAATCTGAAACAGCATCAAAAATGCTTCTTAAATTTGTATCGGGCTTCATTTAATCCCATCTGTAAAAAGTTTTACAGCTGTTTTAATAATTACATATTTTTTGTTGGACGTGAAAACCGCCAAAGTCCATAAAACTTTATCCATGTTAGATGGGTGTTTAACATATATAGAATCTGAAACAGCATCAAAAATGCTTCTTAAATTTGTATCGGGCTTCATTAAGTCCCATCTGTAAAAAGTTTTATAGCTGTTTTAAAAAATACATATTTTTTGTTGGGAGGTAAACACAAATAGCGCTAAAACTTTATCCATGTTAGATGGGTGTTTTACATTTATACAATCTGAAACAGCATCAAAAATGCTTCTTAAATTTGTATCAGGCTTCATTTAGTCCCATCTGTAAAAAGTTTTACAGCTGTTTGAATAATTACACATTTTTTGTTGGGGGTGAAAACCGCCAAAGTCCATAAAACTTTATCCATGTTAGATGGGTGTTTAACATATATAGAATCTGAAACAGCATCAAAAATGCTTCTTAAATTTGTATCGGGCTTCATTAAGTCCCATCTGTAAAAAGTTTTATAGCTGTTTTAAAAAATACATATTTTTTGTTGGGAGGTAAACACAAATAGCGCTAAAACTTTATCCATGTTAGATGGGTGTTTTACATTTATACAATCTGAAACAGCATCAAAAATGCTTCTTAAATTTGTATCAGGCTTCATTAAGTCCCATCTGTAAAAAGTTTTATAGCTGTTTTAAAAAATACACATTTTTTGTTGGGAGGTAAACAGGAATTGCAATAAAACTTTTTCCATGTTAGATGGGTGTTTTACACTTATAGAATCTGAAACAGCATCAAAAATGCTTCTTAAATTTGTATCGGGCTTCATTTAGTCCCATCTGTAAAAAGTTTTACAGCTGTTTGAATAATTACACATTTTTTGTTGGGGGTGAAAACCGCCAAAGTCCATAAAACTTTATCCATGTTAGATGTGTGTTTTACACTTATAGAATCTGAAACAGCATCAAAAATGCTTCTTAAATTTGTATCAGGCTTCATTTAGTCCCATCTGTAAAAAGTTTTATAGCTGTTTTAAAAAATACATATTTTTTGTTGGGAGGTAAACAGGAATAGCAATAAAACTTTATCCATGTTAGATGGGTGTTTTACACTTATAGAATCTGAAACAGCATCAAAAATGCTTCTTAAATTTGTATCGGGCTTCATTTAGTCCCATCTGTAAAAAGTTTTACAGCTGTTTGTAATATTACACACTTTGTGTTGGGAGGTAAACAGGAATAGCAATAAAACTTTATCCATGTTAGATGGGTGTTTTACACTTATAGAATCTGAAACAGCATCAAAAATACTTCTTAAATTTGTATCGGGCTTCATTTAATCCCATCTGTAAAAAGTTTTACAGCTGTTTGAATAATTACACATTTTTTGTTGGGGGTGAAAACCGCCAAAGTCCATAAAACGTTATCCATGTTAGATGGGTGTTTTACATTTATAGAATCTGAAACAGCATCAAAAATGCTTCTTAAATTTGTATCGGGCTTCATTTAATCCCATCTGTAAAAAGTTTTACAGCTATTTGTAATATTACACACTTTTTGTTGGGAGGTAAACAGGAATAGCAATAAAACTTTTTCCATGTTAGATGGGTGAATGACACTTATAGAATCTG
Source organism: Panagrolaimus sp. LJ2400 (assembly GCA_024447215.1). NCBI lineage: Eukaryota > Metazoa > Nematoda > Chromadorea > Rhabditida > Panagrolaimidae > Panagrolaimus > Panagrolaimus sp. LJ2400. The sequence goes on along the minus strand of JAMRYA010000014.1, from coordinate 5,810,477 downwards.
AAACAGCATCAGAAATGCTTGTTAAATTTGTATCGGGCTTCATTTAGTCCCATCTATAAAAACTTTTACAGCTATTTGTAATATTACACACTTTTTGTTGGGAGGTAAACAGGAATAGCAATAAAACTTTTTCCATGTTAGATGGGTGAATGACACTTATAGAATCTGAAACAGCATCAGAAATGCTTGTTAAATTTGTATCGGGCTTCATTTAGTCCCATCTATAAAAACTTTTACAGCTATTTGTAATATTACACACTTTTTGTTGGGAGGTAAACAGGAATAGCAATAAAACTTTTTCCATGTTAGATGGGTGAATGACACTTATAGAATCTGAAACAGCATCAGAAATGCTTGTTATATTTGTATCGGGCTTCATTTAGTCCCATGTGTAAAAAGTTTTATAGCTGTTTTAAAAAATACATATTTTTTGTTGGACGTGAAAACCGCCAAAGTCCATAAAACTTTATCCATGTTAGACGGGTGTTTTATACTTACAGAATCTGAAACAGCATCAAAAATGCTTCTTAAATTTGTATCGGGCTTCATTTAGTCCCATCTGTAAAATGTTTTATAGCTGTTTTAAAAAATACATATTTTTTGTTGGACGTAAAAACCGCCAAAGTCCATAAAACTTTATCCATGTTAGATGGGTGTTTTACATTAATAGAATCTGAAACAGCATCATAAATGCTTCTTAAATTTGTATCGGGCTTCATTTAGTCCCATCTGTAAAAAGTTTTACAGCTTTATTAATAATTACATATTTTTTGTTGGACGTGAAAACCGCCAGAGTCCATAAAACGTTATCCATGTTAGATGGGTGTTTAACATATATAGAATCTGAAACAGCATCAAAAATGCTTCTTAAATTTGTATCGGGCTTCATTTAATCCCATCTGTAAAAAGTTTTACAGCTGTTTTAATAATTACATATTTTTTGTTGGACGTGAAAACCGCCAAAGTCCATAAAACTTTATCCATGTTAGATGGGTGTTTAACATATATAGAATCTGAAACAGCATCAAAAATGCTTCTTAAATTTGTATCGGGCTTCATTTAGTCCCATCTGTAAAAAGTTTTATAGCTGTTTTAAAAAATACATATTTTTTGTTGGGAGGTAAACACAAATAGCGCTAAAACTTTATCCATGTTAGATGGGTGTTTTACACTTATAGAATCTGAAACAGCATCAGAAATGCTTCTTAAATTTGTATCGGGCTTCATTTAGTCCCATCTGTAAAAAGTTTTACAGCTTTATTAATAATTACATATTTTTTGTTGGACGTGAAAACCGCCAGAGTCCATAAAACGTTATCCATGTTAGATGGGTGTTTAACATATATAGAATCTGAAACAGCATCAAAAATGCTTCTTAAATTTGTATCGGGCTTCATTTAATCCCATCTGTAAAAAGTTTTACAGCTGTTTTAAAAAATACATATTTTTTGTTGGGGGTGAAAACCGCCAAAGTCCATAAAACTTTATCCATGTTAGATGTGTGTTTTACACTTATAGAAACTGAAACAGCATCAAAAATGCTTCTTAAATTTGTATCGGGCTTCATTTAGTCCCATCTGTAAAAAGTTTTATAGCTGTTTTAAAAAATACATATTTTTTGTTGGGGGTGAAAACCGCCAAAGTCCATAAAACTTTATCCATGTTAGATGTGTGTTTTACACTTATAGAAACTGAAACAGCATCAAAAATGCTTCTTAAATTTGTATCGGGCTTCATTTAGTCCCATCTGTAAAAAGTTTTATAGCTGTTTTAAAAAATACATATTTTTTGTTGGGAGGTAAACACAAATAGCGCTAAAACTTTATCCATGTTAGATGGGTGTTTTACACTTATAGAATCTGAAACAGCATCAGAAATGCTTCTTAAATTTGTATCGGGCTTCATTTAATCCCATCTGTAAAAAGTTTTACAGCTTTATTAATAATTACATATTTTTTGTTGGACGTGAAAACCGCCAAAGTCCATAAAACTTTATCCATGTTAGATGGGTGTTTAACATATATAGAATCTGAAACAGCATCAAAAATGCTTCTTAAATTTGTATCAGGCTTCATTTAGTCCCATCTGTAAAAAGTTTTATAGCTGTTTTAAAAAATACATATTTTTTGTTGGGGGTGAAAACCGCCAAAGTCCATAAAACTTTATCCATGTTAGATGTGTGTTTTACACTTATAGAAACTGAAACAGCATCAAAAATGCTTCTTAAATTTGTATCGGGCTTCATTTAGTCCCATCTGTAAAAAGTTTTATAGCTGTTTTAAAAAATACATATTTTTTGTTGGGAGGTAAACACAAATAGCGCTAAAACTTTATCCATGTTAGATGGGTGTTTTACACTTATAGAATCTGAAACAGCATCAAAAATGCTTCTTAAATTTGTATAGGGCTTCATTTAGTCCCATCTGTAAAAAGTTTTACAGCTGTTTGAATAATTACACATTTTTTGTTGGGGGTGAAAACCGCCAAAGTCCATAAAACTTTATCCATGTTAGATGGGTGTTTTACACTTATAGAATCTGAAACAGCATCAAAAATGCTTCTTAAATTTGTATCGGGCTTCATTTAGTCCCATCTGTAAAAAGTTTTATAGCTGTTTTAAAAAATACATATTTTTTGTTGGGAGGTAAACACAAATAGCGCTAAAACTTTATCCATGTTAGATGGGTGTTTTACACTTATAGAATCTGAAACAGCATCAAAAATGCTTCTTAAATTTGTATCGGGCTTCATTTAGTCCCATCTGTAAAAAGTTTTACAGCTGTTTGAATAATTACATATTTTTTGTTGGGGGTGAAAACCGCCAAAGTCCATAAAACTTTATCCATGTTAGATGTGTGTTTTACACTTATAGAATCTGAAACAGCATCAAAAATGCTTCTTAAATTTGTATCGGGCTTCATTTAGTCCCATCTGTAAAAAGTTTTACAGCTGTTTGAATAATTACACATTTTTTGTTGGGGGTGAAAACGGCCAAAGTCCATAAAACTTTATCCATGTTAGATGGGTGTTTTACATTTATACAATCTGAAACAGCATCAAAAATGCTTCTTAAATTTGTATCGGGCTTCATTTAGTCCCATCTGTAAAAAGTTTTACAGCTGTTTGAATAATTACACATTTTTTGTTGGGGGTGAAAACGGCCAAAGTCCATAAAACTTTATCCATGTTAGATGGGTGTTTTACATTTATACAATCTGAAACAGCATCAAAAATGCTTCTTAAATTTGTATCGGGCTTCATTTAGTCCCATCTGTAAAAAGTTTTACAGCTGTTTGAATAATTACACATTTTTTGTTGGGGGTGAAAACCGCCAAAGTCCATAAAACTTTATCCATGTTAGATGTGTGTTTTACACTTATAGAATCTGAAACAGCATCAAAAATGCTTCTTAAATTTGTATCGGGCTTCATTTAGTCCCATCTGTAAAAAGTTTTACAGCTGTTTGTAATATTACACACTTTGTGTTGGGAGGTAAACAGGAATAGCAATAAAACTTTATCCATGTTAGATGGGTGTTTTACATTTATACAATCTGAAACAGCATCAAAAATGCTTCTTAAATTTGTATCAGGCTTCATTTAGTCCCATCTGTAAAAAGTTTTATAGCTGTTTTAAAAAATACATATTTTTTGTTGGGAGGTAAACACAAATAGCGCTAAAACTTTATCCATGTTAGATGGGTGTTTTACATTTATACAATCTGAAACAGCATCAAAAATGCTTCTTAAATTTGTATCAGGCTTCATTTAGTCCCATCTGTAAAAAGTTTTATAGCTGTTTTAAAAAATACATATTTTTTGTTGGGAGGTAAACAGGAATAGCAATAAAATTTTATCCATGTTAGATGGGTGTTTTACACTTATAGAATCTGAAACAGCATCAAAAATGCTTCTTAAATTTGTATCGGGCTTCATTTAGTCCCATCTGTAAAAAGTTTTACAGCTGTTTGTAATATTACACACTTTGTGTTGGGAGGTAAACAGGAATAGCAATAAAACTTTATCCATGTTAGATGGGTGTTTTACACTTATAGAATCTGAAACAGCATCAAAAATGCTTCTTAAATTTGTATCGGGCTTCATTTAGTCCCATCTGTAAAAAGTTTTATAGCTGTTTTAAAAAATACATATTTTTTGTTGGGAGGTAAACAGGAATAGCAATAAAACTTTATCCATGTTAGATGGGTGTTTTACACTTATAGAATATGAAACAGCATCAAAAATGCTTCTTAAATTTGTATCGGGCTTCATTTAGTCCCATCTGTAAAAAGTTTTATAGCTGTTTTAAAAAATACATATTTTTTGTTGGGAGGTAAACAGGAATAGCACTAAAACTTTATCCATGTTTGCTCGGTGTTTGACACTTATAGAATCTGAAACAGCATCAAAAATGTTTCTTAAATTTGTATTGGGCTTCATTTAGTCCCATGTGTAAAAAGTTTTATAGCTGTTTTAAAAAATACATATTTTTTGTTGGGAGGTAAACAGGAATAGCAATAAAACTTTATCCATAAGAGATGGGTGTTTTACACTTATAGAATCTGAAACAGCATCAAAAATGCTTCTTAAATTTGTATCGGGCTTCATTTAGTCCCATCTGTAAAAAGTTTTCAGCTGTTTGAATAATTACACATTTTTTGTTGGGGGTGAAAACCGCCAAAGTCCATAAAACTTTATCCATGTTAGATGAGTGTTTTACATTTATACAATCTGAAACAGCATCAAAAATGCTTCTAAAATTTGTATCGGGCTTCATTTAGTCCCATCTGTAAAAACTTTTACAGCTGTTTTTAAAATTACATATTTTTTGTAGGGAGGTAAACAGGAATAGCAATAAAACTTTATCCATGTTAGATGGGTGTTTTACACTTATAGAATCTGAAACAGCATCAAAAATGCTTCTTAAATTTGTATCGGGCTTCATTTAGTCCCATCTGTAAAAAGTTTTACAGCTGTTTGTAATATTACACACTTTGTGTTGGGACGTAAACAGGAATAGCAATAAAACTTTATCCATGTTAGATGGGTGTTTTACACTTATAGAATCTGAAACAGCATCAAAAATGCTTCTTAAATTTGTATCGGGCTTCATTTAGTCCCATCTGTAAAAAGTTTTATAGCTGTTTTAAAAAATACATATTTTTTGTTGGGAGGTAAACAGGAATAGCAATAAAACTTTATCCATGTTAGATGGGTGTTTTACACTTATAGAATATGAAACAGCATCAAAAATGCTTCTTAAATTTGTATCGGGCTTCATTTAGTCCCATCTGTAAAAAGTTTTATAGCTGTTTTAAAAAATACATATTTTTTGTTGGGAGGTAAACAGGAATAGCACTAAAACTTTATCCATGTTTGCTCGGTGTTTGACACTTATAGAATCTGAAACAGCATCAAAAATGTTTCTTAAATTTGTATTGGGCTTCATTTAGTCCCATGTGTAAAAAGTTTTATAGCTGTTTTAAAAAATACATATTTTTTGTTGGACGTGAAAACCGCCAAATTCCATAAAACTTTATCCATGTTAGATGGGTGCTTTACACTTATAGAATCTGAAACAGCATCAAAAATGCTTCTTAAATTTGTATCGGGCTTCATTTAGTCCCATCTGTAAAAAGTTTTATAGCTGTTTTAAAAAATACATATTTTTTGTTGGGAGGTAAACAGGAATAGCAATAAAACTTTATCCATGTTAGATGGGTGTTTTACTCTTATAGAATCTGAAACAGCATCAAAAATGCTTCTTAAATTTGTATCGGGCTTCATTTAGTCCCATGTGTAAAAAGTTTTATAGCTGTTTTAAAAAATACATATTTTTTGTTGGGAGGTAAACAGGAATAGCACTAAAACTTTATCCATGTTTGCTCGGTGTTTGACACTTATAGAATCTGAAACAGCATCAAAAATGTTTCTTAAATTTGTATTGGGCTTCATTTAGTCCCATGTGTAAAAAGTTTTATAGCTGTTTTAAAAAATACATATTTTTTGTTGGACGTGAAAACCGCCAAAGTCCATAAAACTTTATCCATGTTAGATGGGTGTTTTACACTTATAGAATCTGAAACAGCATCAAAAATGCTTCTTAAATTTGTATCGGGCTTCATTTAGTCCCATATGTAAAAAGTTTTATAGCTGTTTTAAAAAATACATATTTTTTGTTGGGAGGTAAACAGGAATAGCAATAAAACTTTATCCATGTTAGATGGGTGTTTTACACTTATAGAATATGAAACAGCATCAAAAATGCTTCTTAAATTTGTATCGGGCTTCATTTAGTCCCATCTGTAAAAAGTTTTATAGCTGTTTTAAAAAATACATATTTTTTGTAGGGAGGTAAACAGGAATAGCAATAAAACTTTATCCATAAGAGATGGGTGTTTTACACTTATAGAATCTGAAACAGCATCAAAAATGCTTCTTAAATTTGTATTGGGCTTCATTTAGTCCCATGTGTAAAAAGTTTTATAGCTGTTTTAAAAAATACATATTTTTTGTTGGACGTGAAAACCGCCAAAGTCCATAAAACTTTATCCATGTTACATGAGTGTTTTATATTTATACAATCTGAAACAGCATAAAAATGCTTCTAAAATTTGTATCGGGCTTCATTTAGTCCCATCTGTAAAAACTTTTACAGCTGTTTTTAAAATTACATATTTTTTGTAGGGAGGTAAACAGGAATAGCAATAAAACTTTATCCATAAGAGATGGGTGTTTTACACTTATAGAATCTGAAACAGCATCAAAAATGCTTCTTAAATTTGTATCGGGCTTCATTTAGTCCCATCTGTAAAAAGTTTTACAGCTGTTTGAATAATTACACATTTTTTGTTGGGGGTGAAAACCGCCAAAGTCCATAAAACGTTATCCATGTTAGATGGGTGTTTTACATTTTTAGAATCTGAAACAGCATCAAAAATGCTTTTTTAATTTGTATCAGGCTTCATTTAGTCACATCTGTAAAAAGTTTTTCAGCTGTTTTAAAAAATACACACTTTTTGTTGGGAGGTAAACAGGAATAGCAAAAACACTTTATCCATGTTAGAAGGTTGTTTTACACTTATAGAATCTGAAACCGCATTAAAAATGCTTCTTAAATTTGTATAGGGCTTCATTTAGTCCCATCTGTAAAAAGTTTTACAGCTGTTTTTTTTGTTGGGAGGTAAACAGGAACAGCAATGACACTTTATCCATGTTAGATAGGTGTTTTACACTTATAGAATCTGAAACAGCATTAAAAATGCTTCTTAAATTTGTATAGGGCTTCATTTAGTCCCATCTGTAAAAAGTTTTACAGCTGTTTTTTTTGTTGGGAGGTAAACAGGAATAGCAATAAAACTTTATCCATGTTAGATGGGTGTTTTACACTTATAGAATCTGAAACAGCATCAAAAATGCTTCTTAAATTTGTATCGGGCTTCATTTAGTCCCATCTGTAAAAAGTTTTATAGCTGTTTGTAATATTACACACTTTTTGTTGGGAGGTAAACAGGAATAGCAATAAAATTTTATCCATGTTAGATGGGTGTTTTACACTTATAGAATCTGAAACAGCATCAAAAATGCTTCTTAAATTTGTATCGGGCTTCATTTAGTCCCATCTGTAAAAAGTTTTATAGCTGTTTGTAATATTACACACTTTTTGTTGGGAGGTTAACAGGAATAGCAATAAAATTTTATCCATGTTAGATGGGTGTTTTACACTTATAGAATCTGAAACAGCATCAAAAATGCTTCTAAAATTTGTATCGGGCTTCATTTAGTCCCATCTGTAAAAAGTTTTATAGCTGTTTGTAATATTACACACTTTTTGTTGGGAGGTAAACAGGAATAGCAATAAAATTTTATCCATGTTAGATGGGTGTTTTACACTTACAGAATCTGAAATAGCATCAAAAATGCTTCTAAAATTTGTATCGGGCTTCATTTAGTCCCATCTGTAAAAAGTTTTATAGCTGTTTGTAATATTACACACTTTTTGTTGGGAGGTAAACAGGAATAGCAATAAAATTTTATCCATGTTAGATGGGTGTTTTACACTTATAGAATCTGAAACAGCATCAAAAATGCTTCTTAAATTTGTATCGGGCTTCATTTAGTCCCATCTGTAAAAAGTTTTACAGCTGTTTGTAATATTACACACTTTTTGTTGGGAGGTTAACAGGAATAGCAATAAAATTTTATCCATGTTAGATGGGTGTTTTACACTTACAGAATCTGAAATAGCATCAAAAATGCTTCTAAAATTTGTATCGGGCTTCATTTAGTCCCATCTGTAAAAAGTTTTACAGCTGTTTGTAATATTACACACTTTTTGTTGGGAGGTAAACAGGAATAGCAATAAAATTTTATCCATGTTAGATGGGTGTTTTACACTTATAGAATCTGAAACAGCATCAAAAATGCTTCTTAAATTTGTATCGGGCTTCATTTAGTCCCATCTGTAAAAAGTTTTATAGCTGTTTGTAATATTACACACTTTTTGTTGGGAGGTAAACAGGAATAGCAATAAAATTTTATCCATGTTAGATGGGTGTTTTACACTTATAGAATCTGAAACAGCATCAAAAATGCTTCTTAAATTTGTATCGGGCTTCGTTTAGTCCCATCTGTAAAAAGTTTTATAGCTGTTTGCAAAAATACATATTTTTTGTTGGGGGTGAAAACCGCAAAAGTCCATAAAACTTTATCCATGTTAGATGGGTGTTTTACACTTACAGAATCTGAAACAGCATCAAAAATGCTTCTTAAATTTGTATCGGGCTTTATTTAGTCCCATCTGTAAAAAGTTTTACAGCTGTTTTAAAAAATACATATTTTTTGTTGGGGGTGAAAACCGCAAAAGTCCATAAAACGTTATCCATGTTAAATGGGTGTTTTACACTTATAGAATCTGAAACAGCATCAAAAATGCTTCTTAAATTTGTATCGGGCTTCATTTAGTCCCATCTGTAAAAAGTTTTACAGCTGTTTGTAATATTACACACTTTTTGTTGGGAGGTTAACAGGAATAGCAATAAAATTTTATCCATGTTAGATGGGTGTTTTACACTTACAGAATCTGAAATAGCATCAAAAATGCTTCTTAAATTTGTATCGGGCTTCATTTAGTCCCATCTGTAAAAAGTTTTACAGCTGTTTGTAATATTACACACTTTTTGTTGGGAGGTAAACAGGAATAGCAATAAAATTTTATCCATGTTAGATGGGTGTTTTACACTTACAGAATCTGAAATAGCATCAAAAATGCTTCTTAAATTTGTATCGGGCTTCATTTAGTCCCATCTGTAAAAAGTTTTACAGCTGTTTGTAATATTACACACTTTTTGTTGGGAGGTAAACAGGAATAGCAATAAAATTTTATCCATGTTAGATGGGTGTTTTACACTTACAGAATCTGAAATAGCATCAAAAATGCTTCTTAAAATTTGTATCGGGCTTCATTTAGTCCCATCTGTAAAAAGTTTTACAGCTGTTTGTAATATTACACACTTTTTGTTGGGAGGTAAACAGGAATAGCAATAAAATTTTATCCATGTTAGATGGGTGTTTTACACTTACAGAATCTGAAACAGCATCAAAAATGCTTCTTAAATTTGTATCGGGCTTCATTTAGTCCCATCTGTAAAAAGTTTTACAGCTGTTTGTAATATTACACACTTTGTGTTGGGATGTAAACAGGAATAGCAATAAAACTTTATCCATGTAAGATGGGTGTTTTACACTTACAGAATCTGAAATAGCATCAAAAATGCTTCTTAAATTTGTATCGGGCTTCATTTAGTCCCATCTGTAAAAAGTTTTACAGCTGTTTGTTATATTACACACTTTTTGTTGGGAGGTAAACAGGAATAGCAATAAAATTTTATCCATGTTAGATGGGTGTTTTACACTTACAGAATCTGAAATAGCATCAAAAATGCTTCTTAAATTTGTATCGGGCTTCATTTAGTCCCATCTGTAAAAAGTTTTACAGCTGTTTGTAATATTACACACTTTTTGTTGGGAGGTAAACAGGAATAGCAATAAAATTTTATCCATGTTAGATGGGTGTTTTACACTTATAGAATCTGAAACAGCATCAAAAATGCTTCTTAAATTTGTATCGGGCTTCATTTAGTCCCATCTGTAAAAAGTTTTACAGCTGTTTGTAATATTACACACTTTTTGTTGGGAGGTAAACAGGAATAGCAATAAAATTTTATCCATGTTAGATGGGTGTTTTACACTTATAGAATCTGAAACAGCATCAAAAATGCTTCTTAAATTTGTATCGGGCTTCATTTAGTCCCATCTGTAAAAAGTTTTACAGCTGTTTGTAATATTACACACTTTTTGTTGGGAGGTAAACAGGAATAGCAATAAAATTTTATCCATGTTAGATGGGTGTTTTACACTTACAGAATCTGAAATAGCATCAAAAATGCTTCTTAAATTTGTATCGGGCTTCATTTAGTCCCATCTGTAAAAAGTTTTACAGCTGTTTGTAATATTACACACTTTTTGTTGGGAGGTAAACAGGAATAGCAATAAAATTTTATCCATGTTAGATGGGTGTTTTACACTTATAGAATCTGAAACAGCATCAAAAATGCTTCTTAAATTTGTATCGGGCTTCATTTAGTCCCATCTGTAAAAAGTTTTACAGCTGTTTGTAATATTACACACTTTTTGTTGGGAGGTAAACAGGAATAGCAATAAAAGCTTCTTAAATTTGTATCGGGCTTCATTTAGTCCCATCTGTAAAAAGTTTTACAGCTGTTTGTAATATTACACACTTTGTGTTGGGACGTAAACAGGAATAGCAATAAAACTTTATCCATGTAAGATGGGTGTTTTACACTTACAGAATCTGAAATAGCATCAAAAATGCTTCTTAAATTTGTATCGGGCTTCATTTAGTCCCATCTGTAAAAAGTTTTACAGCTGTTTGTAATATTACACACTTTTTGTTGGGAGGTAAACAGGAATAGCAATAAAATTTTATCCATGTTAGATGGGTGTTTTACACTTATAGAATCTGAAACAGCATCAAAAATGCTTCTTAAATTTGTATCGGGCTTCATTTAGTCCCATCTGTAAAAAGTTTTACAGCTGTTTGTAATATTACACACTTTTTGTTGGGAGGTAAACAGGAATAGCAATAAAAGCTTCTTAAATTTGTATCGGGCTTCATTTAGTCCCATCTGTAAAAAGTTTTACAGCTGTTTGTAATATTACACACTTTGTGTTGGGACGTAAACAGGAATAGCAATAAAACTTTATCCATGTAAGATGGGTGTTTTACACTTACAGAATCTGAAATAGCATCAAAAATGCTTCTTAAATTTGTATCGGGCTTCATTTAGTCCCATCTGTAAAAAGTTTTACAGCTGTTTGTAATATTACACACTTTTTGTTGGGAGGTAAACAGGAATAGCAATAAAATTTTATCCATGTTAGATGGGTGTTTTACACTTACAGAATCTGAAATAGCATCAAAAATGCTTCTTAAATTTGTATCGGGCTTCATTTAGTCCCATCTTTAAAAAGTTTTACAGCTGTTTGTAATATTACACACTTTTTGTTGGGAGGTAAACAGGAATAGCAATAAAATTTTATCCATGTTAGATGGGTGTTTTACACTTACAGAATCTGAAATAGCATCAAAAATGCTTCTTAAATTTGTATCGGGCTTCATTTAGTCCCATCTGTAAAAAGTTTTACAGCTGTTTGTAATATTACACACTTTTTGTTGGGAGGTAAACAGGAATAGCAATAAAATTTTATCCATGTTAGATGGGTGTTTTACACTTACAGAATCTGAAATAGCATCAAAAATGCTTCTTAAATTTGTATCGGGCTTCATTTAGTCCCATCTGTAAAAAGTTTTACAGCTGTTTGTAATATTACACACTTTTTGTTGGGAGGTAAACAGGAATAGCAATAAAATTTTATCCTTGTAAGATGGGTGTTTTACACTTACAGAATCTGAAATAGCATCAAAAATGCTTCTTAAATTTGTATCGGGCTTCATTTAGTCCCATCTGTAAAAAGTTTTACAGCTGTTTGTAATATTACACACTTTTTGTTGGGAGGTAAACAGGAATAGCAATAAAATTTTATCCATGTTAGATGGGTGTTTTACACTTACAGAATCTGAAATAGCATCAAAAATGCTTCTTAAATTTGTATCGGGCTTCATTTAGTCCCATCTGTAAAAAGTTTTACAGCTGTTTGTAATATTACACACTTTTTGTTGGGAGGTAAACAGGAATAGCAATAAAATTTTATCCTTGTAAGATGGGTGTTTTACACTTACAGAATCTAAAATAGCATCAAAAATGCTTCTTAAATTTGTATCGGGCTTCATTTAGTCCCATCTGTAAAAAGTTTTACAGCTGTTTGTAATATTACACACTTTTTGTTGGGAGGTAAACAGGAATAGCAATAAAATTTTATCCTTGTAAGATGGGTGTTTTACACTTACAGAATCTGAAATAGCATCAAAAATGCTTCTTAAATTTGTATCGGGCTTCATTTAGTCCCATCTGTAAAAAGTTTTACAGCTGTTTGTAATATTACACACTTTTTGTTGGGAGGTAAACAGGAATAGCAATAAAATTTTATCCATGTTAGATGGGTGTTTTACACTTACAGAATCTGAAATAGCATCAAAAATGCTTCTTAAATTTGTATCGGGCTTCATTTAGTCCCATCTGTAAAAAGTTTTACAGCTGTTTGTAATATTACACACTTTTTGTTGGGAGGTAAACAGGAATAGCAATAAAATTTTATCCTTGTAAGATGGGTGTTTTACACTTACAGAATCTGAAATAGCATCAAAAATGCTTCTTAAATTTGTATCGGGCTTCATTTAGTCCCATCTGTAAAAAGTTTTACAGCTGTTTGTAATATTACACACTTTTTGTTGGGAGGTAAACAGGAATAGCAATAAAATTTTATCCTTGTAAGATGGGTGTTTTACACTTACAGAATCTGAAATAGCATCAAAAATGCTTCTTAAATTTGTATCGGGCTTCATTTAGTCCCATCTGTAAAAAGTTTTACAGCTGTTTGTAATATTACACACTTTTTGTTGGGAGGTAAACAGGAATAGCAATAAAATTTTATCCATGTTAGATGGGTGTTTTACACTTACAGAATCTGAAATAGCATCAAAAATGCTTCTTAAATTTGTATCGGGCTTCATTTAGTCCCATCTGTAAAAAGTTTTACAGCTGTTTGTAATATTACACACTTTTTGTTGGGAGGTAAACAGGAATAGCAATAAAATTTTATCCATGTAAGATGGGTGTTTTACACTTACAGAATCTGAAATCGCATCAAAAATGCTTCTTAAATTTGTATCGGGCTTCATTTAGTCCCATCTGTAAAAAGTTTTACAGCTGTTTGTAATATTACACACTTTTTGTTGGGAGGTAAACAGGAATAGCAATAAAATTTTATCCATGTTAGATGGGTGTTTTACACTTATAGAATCTGAAACAGCATTAAAAATGCTTCTTAAATTTGTATCGGGCTTCGTTTAGTCCCATCTGTAAAAAGTTTTATAGCTGTTTGCAAAAATACATATTTTTAGTTGGACGTGAAAACCGCCAAAGTCCATAAAACTTTATCCATGATAGATGGGTGTTTTACACTTACAGAATCTGATACAGCATCAAAAATGCTTCTTAAATTTGTATCGAGCTTTATTTAGTCCCATCTGTAAAAAGTTTTACAGCTGTTTGTAATATTACACACGTTTCTTGGAAGGTAAATAGGAATAACAATAAAAATTTTATCCATGTTAGATGGGTGTTTTACACTTACAGAATCTGAAACAGCATCAAAAATGCTTCTTAAATTTGTATCGGGCTTTATTTAGTCCCATCTGTAAAAAGTTTTACAGCTGTTTGTAATATTACACACGTTTCTTGGAAGGTAAATAGGAATAGCAATAAAAATTTTATCCATGTTAGATGGGTGTTTTACACTTATAGAATCTGAAACAGCATCAAAAATGCTTCTTAAATTTGTATCGGGCTTCGTTTAGTCCCATCTGTAAAAAGTTTTATAGCTGTTTGCAAAAATACATATTTTTAGTTGGACGTGAAAACCGCCAAAGTCCATAAAACTTTATCCATGTTAGATGGGTGTTTTACACTTACAGAATCTGAAACAGCATCAAAAATGCTTCTTAAATTTGTATCGGGCTTCATTTAGTCCCATCCGTAAAAACTTTTATAGCTGTTTTAAAAAATACATATTTTTTGTTGGACGTGAAAACCGCCAAAGTCCATAAAACTTTATCCATGTTAGATGTGTGTTTTACACTTATAAAATCTGAAACAGCATCAAAAATGCTTCTTAAATTTGTATCGGGCTTCATTTAGTCCCATCTGTAAAAAGTTTTATAGCTGTTTTAAAAAATACATATTTTTTGTTGGACGTGATAACCCCCAAAGTCCATAAAATTTTATCCATGTTAGATGTGTGTTTTACACTTATAGAATCTGAAACAGCATCAAAAATGCTTATTAAATTTGTATCGGGCTTCATTTAGTCCCATCTGTAAAAAGTTTTACAGCTGTTTGTAATATTACACACTTTTTGTAGGGAGGTAAACAGGAATAGCAATAAAACTTTATCCATGTTAGATGGGTGTTTTACACTTATAGAATCTAAAACAGCATCAAAAATGCTTCTTAAATTTGTATCGGGCTTCATTTAGTCCCATCTGTAAAAAGTTATACAGCTGTTTGTAATATTACACACTTTTTGTTGGGAGGCAAACAGGAATAGCAATAAAACTTTATCCATGTAAGATGGGTGTTTTACACTTAAAGAATCTGAAACAGCATCAAAAATGCTTCTTAAATTTGTATCGTGCTTCATTTAGTCCCATCTGTAAAAAGTTTTACAGCTGTTTGTAATATTAAACACTTTTTGTTGGGAGGTAAACAGGAATAGCAATAAAATTTTACCCATGTTAGATGGGTGTTTCACACTTACAGAATCTGAAACAGCATCAAAAATGCTTCTTAAATTTGTATCGTGCTTCATTTAGTCCCATCTGTAAAAAGTTTTACAGCTGTTTGTAATATTACACACTTTTTGTTGGGAGGTAAACAGGAATAGCAATAAAATTTTATCCATGTTAGATGGGTGTTTTACACTTACAGAATCTGAAACAGCATCAAAAATGCTTCTTAAATTTGTATCGTGCTTCATTTAGTCCCATCTGTAAAAAGTTTTACAGCTGTTTGTAATATTACACACTTTTTGTTGGGAGGTAAACAGGAATAGCAATAAAATTTTATCCATGTTAGATGGGTGTTTTACACTTACAGAATCTGAAACAGCATCAAAAATGCTTCTTAAATTTGTATCGGGCTTCATTTAGTCCCATCTGTAAAATGTTTTACAGCTGTTTTAAAAAATACATATTTTTTGTTGGACGTGAAAACCGTCAAAGTCCAAAAAACTTTATCCATGGTAGATGGGTGTTTTACACTTATAGAATCTGAAACAGCATCAAAAATGCTTCTTAAATTTGTATCGTGCTTCATTTAGTCCCATCTCTAAAAAGTATTACAGCTGTTAGTAATATTACACACTTTTTGTTGGGAGGTAAACAGGAATAGCAATAAATCTTTATCCATGTTAGATGGGTGTTTTACACTTATAGAATCTAAAACAGCATCAAAAATGCTTCTTAAATTTGTATCGGGCTTCATTTAGTCCCATCTGTAAAAAGTTATACAGCTGTTTGTAATATTACACACTTTTTGTTGGGAGGCAAACAGGAATAGCAATAAAACTTTATCCATGTTAGATGGGTGTTTTACACTTATAGAATCTAAAACAGCATCAAAAATGCTTCTTAAATTTGTATCGGGCTTCATTTAGTCCCATCTGTAAAAAGTTTTATAGCTGTTTTAAAAAATACATATTTTTTGTTGGACGTGATAACCCACAAAGTCCATAAAATTTTATCCATGTTAGATGTGTGTTTTACACTTATAGAATCTGAAACAGCATCAAAAATGCTTATTAAATTTGTATCGGGCTTCATTTAGTCCCATCTGTAAAAAGTTTTACAGCTGTTTGTAATATTACACACTTTTTGTTGGGAGGTAAACAGGAATAGCAATAAAACTTTATCCATGTTAGATGGGTGTTTTACACTTATAGAATCTAAAACAGCATCAAAAATGCTTCTTAAATTTGTATCGGGCTTCATTTAGTCCCATCTGTAAAAAGTTTTATAGCTGTTTTAAAAAATACATATTTTTTGTTGGACGTGATAACCCACAAAGTCCATAAAATTTTATCCATGTTAGATGTGTGTTTTACACTTAAAGAATCTGAAACAGCATCCAAAATGCTTCTTAAATTTGTATCGTGCTTCATTTAGTCCCATCTGTAAAAAGTTTTACAGCTGTTTGTAATATTACACACTTTTTGTTGGGAGGTAAACAGGAATAGCAATAAAATTTTATCCATGTTGGATGGGTGTTTTACACTTACAGAATCTGAAACAGCATCAAAAATGCTTCTTAAATTTGTATCGTGCTTCATTTAGTCCCATCTGTAAAAAGTTTTACAGCTGTTTGTAATATTACACACTTTTTGTTGGGAGGTAAACAGGAATAGCAATAAAATTTTATCCATGTTAGATGGGTGTTTTACACTTACAGAATCTGAAACAGCATCAAAAATGCTTCTTAAATTTGTATCGGGCTTCATTTAGTCCCATCTGTAAAATGTTTTACAGCTGTTTTAAAAAATACATATTTTTTGTTGGACGTGAAAACCGCCAAAGTCCAAAAAACTTTATCCATGGTAGATGGGTGTTTTACACTTATAGAATCTGAAACAGCATCAAAAATGCTTCTTAAATTTGTATCGTGCTTCATTTAGTCCCATCTGTAAAAAGTTTTATAGCTGTTTTAAAAATACATATTTTTTGTTGGACGTGAAAACCGCCAAAGTCCATAAAACTTTATCCATGTTAGATGGGTGTTTTACAATTATAGAATCTGAAACAGCATCATAAATGCTTCTTAAATTTGTATCGGGCTTCATTTAGTCCCATCTGTAAAAAGTTTTACAGCTGTTTGTAATATTACACACTTTTTGTTGGGAGGTAAACAGGAATAGCAATAAAACTTTATCCATGTTAGATGGGTGTTTTACACTTATAGAATCTGAAACAGCATCAAAAATGCTTCTGAAATTTGTATCGGGCTTCATTTAGTCCCATGTGTAAAAAGTTTTATAGCTGTTTTAAAAAATACATATTTTTTGTTGGACGTGAAAACCGCCAAAGTCCATAAAACTTTATCCATGTTAGATGGGTGTTTTACACTTATAGAATCTGAAACAGCATCAAAAATGCTTCTTAAATTTGTATCGGGCTTCATTTAGTCCCATGTGTAAAAAGTTTTATAGCTGTTTTAAAAATACATATTTTTTGTTGGACGTGAATACCGCCAAAGTCCATAATACTTTATCCATGTTAGATGGGTGTTTTACAATTATAGAATCTGAAACAGCATCATAAATGCTTCTTAAATTTGTATCGGGCTTCATTTAGTCCCATCTGTAAAACATTTTATAGCTGTTTTAAAAATACATATTTTTTGTTGGACGTGAAAACCGCCAAAGTCCATAAAACTTTATCCATGTTAGATGGGTGTTTTACAATTATAGAATCTGAAACAGCATCATAAATGCTTCTTAAATTTGTATCGGGCTTCATTTAGTCCCATCTGTAAAAAGTTTTACAGCTGTTTGTAATGTTACACACTTTTTGTTCGGAGGTAAACAGGAATAGCAATAAAACTTTATCCATGTTAGATGGGTGTTTTACACTTATAGAATCTGAAAAAGCATCAAAAATGCTTCTGAAATTTGTATCGGGCTTCATTTAGTCCCCTCTGTAAAAAGTTTTACAGCTGTTTTAATAATTACATATTTTGTTGGGGGTGAAAACCGCCAAAGTCCATAAAACTTTATCCATGTTAGACGGGTGTTTTACACTTACAGAATCTGAAACAGCATCAGAAATGCTTCTTAAATTTGTATCGGGCTTCATTTAGTCCCATCTGTAAAAAGTTTTACAGCTGTTTTAATAATTACATATTTTGTTGGGGGTGAAAACCAACAAAGTCCATAAAACTTTATCCATGTTAGACGGGTGTTTTACACTTACAGAATCTGAAACAGCATCAAAAATGCTTCTTAAATTTGTATCGGGCTTCATTTAGTCCCATCTGTAAAAAGTTTTATAGCTGTTTGCAAAAATACATATTTTGTTGGGGGTGAAAACCAACAAAGTCCATAAAACTTTATCCATGTTAGACGGGTGTTTTACACTTATAGAATCTGAAACAGCATCAAAAATGCTTCTTAAATTTGTATCGGGCTTCATTTAGTCCCATCTGTAAAAAGTTTTATAGCTGTTTGCAAAAATACATATTTTTAGTTGGACGTGAAAACCGCCAAAGTCCATAAAACTTTATCCATGTTAGATGGGTGTTTTACACTTACAGAATCTGAAACAGCATCAAAAATGCTTCTTAAATTTGTATCGGGCTTCATTTAGTCCCATCCGTAAAAACTTTTATAGCTGTTTTAAAAAATACATATTTTTTGTTGGACGTGAAAACCGCCAAAGTCCATAAAACTTTATCCATGTTAGATGTGTGTTTTACACTTATAAAATCTGAAACAGCATCAAAAATGCTTCTTAAATTTGTATCGGGCTTCATTTAGTCCCATCTGTAAAAAGTTTTATAGCTGTTTTAAAAAATACATATTTTTTGTTGGACGTGATAACCCCCAAAGTCCATAAAATTTTATCCATGTTAGATGTGTGTTTTACACTTATAGAATCTGAAACAGCATCAAAAATGCTTATTAAATTTGTATCGGGCTTCATTTAGTCCCATCTGTAAAAAGTTTTACAGCTGTTTGTAATATTACACACTTTTTGTAGGGAGGTAAACAGGAATAGCAATAAAACTTTATCCATGTTAGATGGGTGTTTTACACTTATAGAATCTAAAACAGCATCAAAAATGCTTCTTAAATTTGTATCGGGCTTCATTTAGTCCCATCTGTAAAAAGTTATACAGCTGTTTGTAATATTACACACTTTTTGTTGGGAGGCAAACAGGAATAGCAATAAAACTTTATCCATGTAAGATGGGTGTTTTACACTTAAAGAATCTGAAACAGCATCAAAAATGCTTCTTAAATTTGTATCGTGCTTCATTTAGTCCCATCTGTAAAAAGTTTTACAGCTGTTTGTAATATTAAACACTTTTTGTTGGGAGGTAAACAGGAATAGCAATAAAATTTTATCCATGTTAGATGGGTGTTTCACACTTACAGAATCTGAAACAGCATCAAAAATGCTTCTTAAATTTGTATCGTGCTTCATTTAGTCCCATCTGTAAAAAGTTTTACAGCTGTTTGTAATATTACACACTTTTTGTTGGGAGGTAAACAGGAATAGCAATAAAATTTTATCCATGTTAGATGGGTGTTTTACACTTACAGAATCTGAAACAGCATCAAAAATGCTTCTTAAATTTGTATCGTGCTTCATTTAGTCCCATCTGTAAAAAGTTTTACAGCTGTTTGTAATATTACACACTTTTTGTTGGGAGGTAAACAGGAATAGCAATAAAATTTTATCCATGTTAGATGGGTGTTTTACACTTACAGAATCTGAAACAGCATCAAAAATGCTTCTTAAATTTGTATCGGGCTTCATTTAGTCCCATCTGTAAAATGTTTTACAGCTGTTTTAAAAAATACATATTTTTTGTTGGACGTGAAAACCGCCAAAGTCCAAAAAACTTTATCCATGGTAGATGGGTGTTTTACACTTATAGAATCTGAAACAGCATCAAAAATGCTTCTTAAATTTGTATCGTGCTTCATTTAGTCCCATCTCTAAAAAGTATTACAGCTGTTAGTAATATTACACACTTTTTGTTGGGAGGTAAACAGGAATAGCAATAAATCTTTATCCATGTTAGATGGGTGTTTTACACTTATAGAATCTAAAACAGCATCAAAAATGCTTCTTAAATTTGTATCGGGCTTCATTTAGTCCCATCTGTAAAAAGTTATACAGCTGTTTGTAATATTACACACTTTTTGTTGGGAGGCAAACAGGAATAGCAATAAAACTTTATCCATGTTAGATGGGTGTTTTACACTTATAGAATCTAAAACAGCATCAAAAATGCTTCTTAAATTTGTATCGGGCTTCATTTAGTCCCATCTGTAAAAAGTTTTATAGCTGTTTTAAAAAATACATATTTTTTGTTGGACGTGATAACCCACAAAGTCCATAAAATTTTATCCATGTTAGATGTGTGTTTTACACTTATAGAATCTGAAACAGCATCAAAAATGCTTATTAAATTTGTATCGGGCTTCATTTAGTCCCATCTGTAAAAAGTTTTACAGCTGTTTGTAATATTACACACTTTTTGTTGGGAGGTAAACAGGAATAGCAATAAAACTTTATCCATGTAAGATGGGTGTTTTACACTTAAAGAATCTGAAACAGCATCCAAAATGCTTCTTAAATTTGTATCGTGCTTCATTTAGTCCCATCTGTAAAAAGTTTTACAGCTGTTTGTAATATTACACACTTTTTGTTGGGAGGTAAACAGGAATAGCAATAAAATTTTATCCATGTTGGATGGGTGTTTTACACTTACAGAATCTGAAACAGCATCAAAAATGCTTCTTAAATTTGTATCGTGCTTCATTTAGTCCCATCTGTAAAAAGTTTTACAGCTGTTTGTAATATTACACACTTTTTGTTGGGAGGTAAACAGGAATAGCAATAAAATTTTATCCATGTTAGATGGGTGTTTTACACTTACAGAATCTGAAACAGCATCAAAAATGCTTCTTAAATTTGTATCGGGCTTCATTTAGTCCCATCTGTAAAATGTTTTACAGCTGTTTTAAAAAATACATATTTTTTGTTGGACGTGAAAACCGCCAAAGTCCAAAAAACTTTATCCATGGTAGATGGGTGTTTTACACTTATAGAATCTGAAACAGCATCAAAAATGCTTCTTAAATTTGTATCGTGCTTCATTTAGTCCCATCTGTAAAAAGTTTTATAGCTGTTTTAAAAATACATATTTTTTGTTGGACGTGAAAACCGCCAAAGTCCATAAAACTTTATCCATG
Organism: Panagrolaimus sp. LJ2400; assembly: GCA_024447215.1. Classification (NCBI taxonomy): domain Eukaryota; kingdom Metazoa; phylum Nematoda; class Chromadorea; order Rhabditida; family Panagrolaimidae; genus Panagrolaimus; species Panagrolaimus sp. LJ2400. The sequence goes on along the minus strand of JAMRYA010000014.1, from coordinate 5,789,241 downwards.
TTAGATGGGTGTTTTACAATTATAGAATCTGAAACAGCATCATAAATGCTTCTTAAATTTGTATCGGGCTTCATTTAGTCCCATCTGTAAAAAGTTTTACAGCTGTTTGTAATATTACACACTTTTTGTTGGGAGGTAAACAGGAATAGCAATAAAACTTTATCCATGTTAGATGGGTGTTTTACACTTATAGAATCTGAAACAGCATCAAAAATGCTTCTGAAATTTGTATCGGGCTTCATTTAGTCCCATGTGTAAAAAGTTTTATAGCTGTTTTAAAAAATACATATTTTTTGTTGGACGTGAAAACCGCCAAAGTCCATAAAACTTTATCCATGTTAGATGGGTGTTTTACACTTATAGAATCTGAAACAGCATCAAAAATGCTTCTTAAATTTGTATCGGGCTTCATTTAGTCCCATGTGTAAAAAGTTTTATAGCTGTTTTAAAAATACATATTTTTTGTTGGACGTGAATACCGCCAAAGTCCATAATACTTTATCCATGTTAGATGGGTGTTTTACAATTATAGAATCTGAAACAGCATCATAAATGCTTCTTAAATTTGTATCGGGCTTCATTTAGTCCCATCTGTAAAACATTTTATAGCTGTTTTAAAAATACATATTTTTTGTTGGACGTGAAAACCGCCAAAGTCCATAAAACTTTATCCATGTTAGATGGGTGTTTTACAATTATAGAATCTGAAACAGCATCATAAATGCTTCTTAAATTTGTATCGGGCTTCATTTAGTCCCATCTGTAAAAAGTTTTACAGCTGTTTGTAATGTTACACACTTTTTGTTCGGAGGTAAACAGGAATAGCAATAAAACTTTATCCATGTTAGATGGGTGTTTTACACTTATAGAATCTGAAAAAGCATCAAAAATGCTTCTGAAATTTGTATCGGGCTTCATTTAGTCCCCTCTGTAAAAAGTTTTACAGCTGTTTTAATAATTACATATTTTGTTGGGGGTGAAAACCGCCAAAGTCCATAAAACTTTATCCATGTTAGACGGGTGTTTTACACTTACAGAATCTGAAACAGCATCAGAAATGCTTCTTAAATTTGTATCGGGCTTCATTTAGTCCCATCTGTAAAAAGTTTTACAGCTGTTTTAATAATTACATATTTTGTTGGGGGTGAAAACCAACAAAGTCCATAAAACTTTATCCATGTTAGACGGGTGTTTTACACTTACAGAATCTGAAACAGCATCAAAAATGCTTCTTAAATTTGTATCGGGCTTCATTTAGTCCCATCTGTAAAATGTTTTATAGCTGTTTTAAAAAATACATATTTTTTGTTGGACGTAAAAACCGCCAAAGTCCATAAAACTTTATCCATGTTAGACGGGTGTTTTACACTTATAGAATCTGAAACAGCATCATAAATGCTTCTTAAATTTGTATCGGGCTTCATTTAGTCCCATCTGTAAAAAGTTTTACAGCTGTTTGTAATGTTACACACTTTTTGTTGGGAGGTAAACAGGAATAGCAATAAAACTTTATCCATGTTAGATGGGTGTTTTACACTTATAGAATCTGAAACAGCATCAAAAATGCTTCTGAAATTTGTATCGGGCTTCATTTAGTCCCCTCTGTAAAAAGTTTTACAGCTGTTTTAATAATTACATATTTTGTTGGGGGTGAAAACCGCCAAAGTCCATAAAACTTTATCCATGTTAGACGGGTGTTTTACACTTACAGAATCTGAAACAGCATCAGAAATGCTTCTTAAATTTGTATCGGGCTTCATTTAGTCCCATCTGTAAAAAGTTTTACAGCTGTTTTAATAATTACATATTTTGTTGGGGGTGAAAACCGCCAAAGTCCATAAAACTTTATCCATGTTAGACGGGTGTTTTACACTTACAGAATCTGAAACAGCATCAGAAATGCTTCTTAAATTTGTATCGGGCTTCATTTAGTCCCATCTGTAAAAAGTTTTACAGCTGTTTGTAATATTACACACTTTTTGTTGGGAGGTAAACAGGAATAGCAATAAAACTTTATCCATGTTAGATGGGTGTTTTACAGTTATAGAATCTGAAACAGCATCAGAAATGCTTCTTAAATTTGTATCGGGCTTCATTTAGTCCCATCTGTAAAAAGTTTTACAGCTGTTTTAATAATTACATATTTTGTTGGGGGTGAAAACCGCCAAAGTCCATAAAACTTTATCCATGTTAGACGGGTGTTTTACACTTATAGAATCTGAAACAGCATCAGAAATGCTTCTTAAATTTGTACCGGGCTTCATTTAGTCCCATCTGTAAAAAGTTTAACAGCTGTTTTAATAATTACATATTTTGTTGGGGGTGAAAACCGCCAAAGTCCATAAAACTTTATCCATGTTAGACGGGTGTTTTACACTTACAGAATCTGAAACAGCATCAAAAATGCTTCTTAAATTTGTATCGGGCTTCATTTAGTCCCATCTGTAAAAAGTTTTATAGCTGTTTTAAAAAATACATATTTTTTGTTGGACGTGAAAACCGCCAAAGTCCATAAAACTTTATCCATGTTAGATGGGTGTTTTACACTTATAGAATCAGAAACAGCATCAAAAATGCTTCTAAAATTTGTATCGGGCTTCATTTAGTCCCATCTGTAAAAAGTTTTATAGCTGTTTTAAAAAATACATATTTTTTGTTGGGAGGTAAACAGGAATAGCAATAAAACTTTATTAATGTTAGATGGGTGTTTTACACTTATAGAATCTGAAACAGCATCAAAAATGCTTCTAAAATTTGTATCGGGCTTCATTTAGTCCCATCTGTAAAAAGTTTTATAGCTGTTTTAAAAAATACATATTTTTTGTTGGACGTAAAAACCGCCAAAGTCCATAAAACTTTATCCATGTTAGATGGGTGTTTTACATTAATAGAATCTGAAACAGCATCATAAATGCTTCTTAAATTTGTATCGGGCTTCATTTAGTCCCATCTGTAAAAAGTTTTACAGCTGTTTGTAATATCACACACTTTTTGTTGGGAGGTAAACAGGAATAGCAATAAACCTTTATCCATGTTAGATGGGTGTTTTACACTTATAGAATCTGAAACAGCATCAAAAATGCTTCTGAAATTTGTATCGGGCTTCATATAGTCCCATCTGTAAAAAGTTTTACAGCTGTTTGTAATATCACACACTTTTTGTTGGGAGGTAAACAGGAATAGCAATAAAACTTTATCCATGTTAGATGGGTGTTTTACACTTATAGAATCTGAAACAGCATCAAAAATGCTTCTGAAATTTGTATCGGGCTTCATTTAGTCCCATCTGTAAAAAGTTTTATAGCTGTTTTAAAAAATACATATTTTTTGTTGGACGTAAAAACCGCCAAAGTCCATAAAACTTTATCCATGTTAGACGGGTGTTTTACACTTACAGAATCTGAAACAGCATCAAAAATGCTTCTTAAATTTGTATCGGGCTTCATTTAGTCCCATCTGTAAAAAGTTTTATAGCTGTTTTAAAAAATACATATTTTTTGTTGGACGTAAAAACCGCCAAAGTCCATAAAACTTTATCCATGTTAGACGGGTGTTTTACACTTACAGAATCTGAAACAGCATCAAAAATGCTTCTTAAATTTGTATCGGGCTTCATTTAGTCCCATCTGTAAAAAGTTTTATAGCTGTTTTAAAAAATACATATTTTTTGTTGGACGTAAAAACCGCCAAAGTCCATAAAACTTTATCCATGTTAGACGGGTGTTTTACACTTACAGAATCTGAAACAGCATCAAAAATGCTTCTTAAATTTGTATCGGGCTTCATTTAGTCCCATCTGTAAAATGTTTTATAGCTGTTTTAAAAAATACATATTTTTTGTTGGACGTAAAAACCGCCAAAGTCCATAAAACTTTATCCATGTTAGATGGGTGTTTTACACTTATAGAATCTGAAACAGCATCATAAATGCTTCTTAAATTTGTATCGGGCTTCATTTAGTCCCATCTGTAAAAAGTTTTACAGCTGTTTGTAATATTACACACTTTTTGTTGGGAGGTAAACAGGAATAGCAATAAAACTTTATCCATGTTAGATGGGTGTTTTACACTTATAGAATCTGAAACAGCATCAGAAATGCTTCTTAAATTTGTATCGGGCTTCATTTAGTCCCATCTGTAAAAAGTTTTACAGCTGTTTTAATAATTACATATTTTGTTGGGGGTGAAAACCGCCAAAGTCCATAAAACTTTATCCATGTTAGACGGGTGTTTTACACTTATAGAATCTGAAACAGCATCAGAAATGCTTCTTAAATTTGTACCGGGCTTCATTTAGTCCCATCTGTAAAAAGTTTTACAGCTGTTTTAATAATTACATATTTTGTTGGGGGTGAAAACCGCCAAAGTCCATAAAACTTTATCCATGTTAGACGGGTGTTTTACACTTACAGAATCTGAAACAGCATCAAAAATGCTTCTTAAATTTGTATCGGGCTTCATTTTGTCCCATCTGTAAAAAGTTTTATAGCTGTTTTAAAAAATACATATTTTTTGTTGGACGTGAAAACCGCCAAAGTCCATAAAACTTTATCCATGTTAGATGGGTGTTTTACACTTATAGAATCTGAAACAGCATCAAAAATGCTTCTAAAATTTGTATCGGGCTTCATTTAGTCCCATCTGTAAAAAGTTTTATAGCTGTTTTAAAAAATACATATTTTTTGTTGGACGTGAAAACCGCCAAAGTCCATAAAACTTTATCCATGTTAGACGGGTGTTTTATACTTACAGAATCTGAAACAGCATCAAAAATGCTTCTTAAATTTGTATCGGGCTTCATTTAGTCCCATCTGTAAAATGTTTTATAGCTGTTTTAAAAAATACATATTTTTTGTTGGACGTAAAAACCGCCAAAGTCCATAAAACTTTATCCATGTTAGATGGGTGTTTTACATTAATAGAATCTGAAACAGCATCATAAATGCTTCTTAAATTTGTATCGGGCTTCATTTAGTCCCATCTGTAAAAAGTTTTACAGCTGTTTGTAATATCACACACTTTTTGTTGGGAGGTAAACAGGAATAGCAATAAACCTTTATCCATGTTAGATGTGTGTTTTACATTTATAGAATCTGAAACAGCATCAAAAATGCTTCTTAAATTTGTATCGGGCTTCATTTAGTCCCATCTGTAAAAAGTTTTACAGCTGTTTGTAATATTACACACTTTTTGTTGGGAGGTAAACAGGATTAGCAATAAAACTTTATCCATGTTAGATGGGTGTTTTACACTTATAGAATCTGAAACAGCATCAGAAATGCTTCTTAAATTTGTATCGGGCTTCATTTAGTCCCATCTGTAAAATGTTTTATAGCTGTTTTAAAAAATACATATTTTTTGTTGGACGTAAAAACCGCCAAAGTCCATAAAACTTTATCCATGTTAGATGGGTGTTTTACACTTATAGAATCTGAAACAGCATCATAAATGCTTCTTAAATTTGTATCGGGCTTCATTTAGTCCCATCTGTAAAAAGTTTTACAGCTGTTTGTAATATTACACACTTTTTGTTGGGAGGTAAACAGGAATAGCAATAAAACTTTATCCATGTTAGATGGGTGTTTTACACTTATAGAATCTGAAACAGCATCAGAAATGCTTCTTAAATTTGTATCGGGCTTCATTTAGTCCCATCTGTAAAAAGTTTTACAGCTGTTTTAATAATTACATATTTTGTTGGGGGTGAAAACCGCCAAAGTCCATAAAACTTTATCCATGTTAGACGGGTGTTTTACACTTATAGAATCTGAAACAGCATCAGAAATGCTTCTTAAATTTGTACCGGGCTTCATTTAGTCCCATCTGTAAAAAGTTTTACAGCTGTTTTAATAATTACATATTTTGTTGGGGGTGAAAACCGCCAAAGTCCATAAAACTTTATCCATGTTAGACGGGTGTTTTACACTTACAGAATCTGAAACAGCATCAAAAATGCTTCTTAAATTTGTATCGGGCTTCATTTAGTCCCATCTGTAAAAAGTTTTATAGCTGTTTTAAAAAATACATATTTTTTGTTGGACGTGAAAACCGCCAAAGTCCATAAAACTTTATCCATGTTAGATGGGTGTTTTACACTTATAGAATCTGAAACAGCATCAAAAATGCTTCTAAAATTTGTATCGGGCTTCATTTAGTCCCATCTGTAAAAAGTTTTATAGCTGTTTTAAAAAATACATATTTTTTGTTGGACGTGAAAACCGCCAAAGTCCATAAAACTTTATCCATGTTAGACGGGTGTTTTATACTTACAGAATCTGAAACAGCATCAAAAATGCTTCTTAAATTTGTATCGGGCTTCATTTAGTCCCATCTGTAAAAAGTTTTATAGCTGTTTTAAAAAATACATATTTTTTGTTGGACGTGAAAACCGCCAAAGTCCATAAAACTTTATCCATGTTAGATGGGTGTTTTACACTTATAGAATCTGAAACAGCATCAAAAATGCTTCTGAAATTTGTATCGGGCTTCATTTAGTCCCATCTGTAAAACATTTTATAGCTGTTTTAATAATTACATATTTTTTGTTGGACGTGAAATCCGCCAAAGTCCATAAAACTTTATCCATGTTAGATGGGTGTTTTACACTTATAGAATCTGAAACAGCATCAGAAATGCTTCTTAAATTTCTATCGGGCTTCATTTAGTCCCATCTGTAAAAAGTTTTACAGCTGTTTTAATAATTACATATTTTGTTGGGGGTGAAAACCGCCAAAGTCCATAAAACTTTATCCATGTTAGACGGGTGTTTTACACTTACAGAATCTGAAACAGCATCAAAAATGCTTCTTAAATTTGTAACGGGTGTCATTTAGTCCCATCTGTAAAATGTTTTACAGCTGTTTGTAATATTACACACTTTTTGTTGGGTCGTAAACAGGAATAGCAATAAAATTTTATCCATGTTAGATGTGTGTTTTACATTTATAGAATCTGAAACAGCATCAAAAATGCTTCTTAAATTTGTATCGGGCTTCATTTAGTCCCATCTGTAAAAAGTTTTACAGCTGTTTGTAATATTACACACTTTTTGTTGGGAGGTAAACAGGATTAGCAATAAAACTTTATCCATGTTAGATGGGTGTTTTACACTTATAGAATCTGAAACAGCATCAAAAATGCTTCTTAAATTTGTATCGAGCTTCATTTAATCCCATCTGTAAAAAGTTTTACAGCTGTTTTAATAATTACATATTTTGTTGGGGGTGAAAACCGCCAAAGTCCATAAATCTTTATCCATGTTAGATGGGTGTTTTACATTTATAGTATCTGAAACAGCATTAAAAATGCTTCTTAAATTTGTATCGGGCTTCATTTAGTCCCATCTGTAAAAAGTTTTACAGCTGCTTTAATAATTACATATTTTGTTGGGGGTGAAAACCGCCAAAGTCCATAAATCTTTATCCATGTTAGATGGGTGTTTTACTCTTATAGTATCTGAAACAGCATCAAAAATGCTTCTTAAATTTGTATCGAGCTTCATTTAATCCCATCTGTAAAAAGTTTTACAGCCATTTGAATAATTACATATTTTTGTTGTGGGGAAAAACCGCCAAAGTCCATAAAACTTTATCCATGTTAGATGGGTGTTTTACTCTTATAGTATCTGAAACAGCATCAAAAATGCTTCTTAAATTTGTATCGAGCTTCATTTAATCCCATCTGTAAAAAGTTTTACAGCCATTTGAATAATTACATATTTTTGTTGTGGGGAAAAACCGCCAAAGTCCATAAAACTTTATCCATGTTAGATGGGTGTTTTACTCTTATAGTATCTGAAACAGCATCAAAAATGCTTCTTAAATTTGTATCGAGCTTCATTTAATCCCATCTGTAAAAAGTTTTACAGCCATTTGAATAATTACATATTTTTGTTGTGGGGAAAAACCGCCAAAGTCCATAAAACTTTATCCATGTTAGATGGGTGTTTTACTCTTATAGTATCTGAAACAGCATCAAAAATGCTTCTTAAATTTGTATCGAGCTTCATTTAATCCCATCTGTAAAAAGTTTTACAGCTGCTTTAATAATTATACATTTTTGCTGTGGGGAAAAACAGCCAAAGTCCATAAAACTTTATCCATGTTAGATGGGTGTTTTACTCTTATAGTATCTGAAACAGCATCAAAAATGCTTCTTAAATTTGTATCGAGCTTCATTTAATCCCATCTGTAAAAAGTTTTACAGCCATTTGAATAATTACATATTTTTGTTGTGGGGAAAAACCGCCAAAGTCCATAAAACTTTATCCATGTTAGATGGGTGTTTTACTCTTATAGTATCTGAAACAGCATCAAAAATGCTTCTTAAATTTGTATCGAGCTTCATTTAATCCCATCTGTAAAAAGTTTTACAGCTGCTTTAATAATTATACATTTTTGCTGTGGGGAAAAACCGCCAAAGTCCATAAAACTTTATCCATGTTAGATGGGTGTTTTACTCTTATAGTATCTGAAACAGCATCAAAAATGCTTCTTAAATTTGTATCGAGCTTCATTTAATCCCATCTGTAAAAAGTTTTACAGCTGCTTTAATAATTATACATTTTTGCTGTGGGGAAAAACAGCCAAAGTCCATAAAACTTTATCCATGTTAGATGGGTGTTTTACTCTTATAGTATCTGAAACAGCATCAAAAATGCTTCTTAAATTTGTATCGAGCTTCATTTAATCCCATCTGTAAAAAGTTTTACAGCTGCTTTAATAATTATACATTTTTGCTGTGGGGAAAAACCGCCAAAGTCCATAAAACTTTATCCATGTTAGATGGGTGTTTTACTCTTATAGTATCTGAAACAGCATCAAAAATGCTTCTTAAATTTGTATCGAGCTTCATTTAATCCCATCTGTAAAAAGTTTTACAGCTGCTTTAATAATTATACATTTTTGCTGTGGGGAAAAACAGCCAAAGTCCATAAAACTTTATCCATGTTAGATGGGTGTTTTACTCTTATAGTATCTGAAACAGCATCAAAAATGCTTCTTAAATTTGTATCGAGCTTCATTTAATCCCATCTGTAAAAAGTTTTACAGCCATTTGAATAATTACATATTTTTGTTGTGGGGAAAAACCGCCAAAGTCCATAAAACTTTATCCATGTTAGATGGGTGTTTTACTCTTATAGAATCTGAAACAGCATCAAAAATGCTTCTTAAATTTGTATCGGGCTTCATTTAGTCCCATCTGTAAAAAGTTTTACAGCCGTTTGAATAATTACATATTTTTGTTGTGGGGAAAAACCGCCAAAGTCCATAAAACTTTATCCATGTTAGATGGGTGTTTTACTCTTATAGTATCTGAAACAGCATCAAAAATGCTTCTTAAATTTGTATCGGGCTTCATTTAATCCCATCTGTAAAAAGTTTTACAGCCGTTTGAATAATTACATATTTTTGTTGTGGGGAAAAACCGCCAAAGTCCATAAAACTTTATCCATGTTAGATGGGTGTTTTACTCTTATAGTATCTGAAACAGCATCAAAAATGCTTCTTAAATTTGTATCGGGCTTCATTTAATCCCATCTGTAAAAAGTTTTACAGCCATTTGAATAATTACATATTTTTGTTGTGGGGAAAAACCGCCAAAGTCCATAAAACTTTATCCATGTTAGATGGGTGTTTTACTCTTATAGAATCTGAAACAGCATCAAAAATGCTTCTTAAATTTGTATCGAGCTTCATTTAGTCCCATCTGTAAAAAGTTTTACAGCCATTTGAATAATTACATATTTTTGTTGTGGGGAAAAACCGCCAAAGTCCATAAAACTTTATCCATGTTAGATGGGTGTTTTACTCTTATAGAATCTGAAACAGCATCAAAAATGCTTCTTAAATTTGTATCGGGCTTCATTTAGTCCCATCTGTAAAAAGTTTTACAGCCGTTTGAATAATTACATATTTTTGTTGTGGGGAAAAACCGCCAAAGTCCATAAAACTTTATCCATGTTAGATGGGTGTTTTACTCTTATAGTATCTGAAACAGCATCAAAAATGCTTCTTAAATTTGTATCGGGCTTCATTTAATCCCATCTGTAAAAAGTTTTACAGCCGTTTGAATAATTACATATTTTTGTTGTGGGGAAAAACCGCCAAAGTCCATAAAACTTTATCCATGTTAGATGGGTGTTTTACTCTTATAGTATCTGAAACAGCATCAAAAATGCTTCTTAAATTTGTATCGGGCTTCATTTAATCCCATCTGTAAAAAGTTTTACAGCCATTTGAATAATTACATATTTTTGTTGTGGGGAAAAACCGCCAAAGTCCATAAAACTTTATCCATGTTAGATGGGTGTTTTACTCTTATAGAATCTGAAACAGCATCAAAAATGCTTCTTAAATTTGTATCGGGCTTCATTTAGTCCCATCTGTAAAAAGTTTTACAGCCATTTGAATAATTACATATTTTTGTTGTGGGGAAAAACCGCCAAAGTCCATAAAACTTTATCCATGTTAGATGGGTGTTTTACTCTTATAGAATCTGAAACAGCATCAAAAATGCTTCTTAAATTTGTATCGGGCTTCATTTAGTCCCATCTGTAAAAAGTTTTACAGCCATTTGAATAATTACATATTTTTGTTGTGGGGAAAAACCGCCAAAGTCCATAAAACTTTATCCATGTTAGATGGGTGTTTTACTCTTATAGTATCTGAAACAGCATCAAAAATGCTTCTTAAATTTGTATCGGGCTTCATTTAATCCCATTTGTAAAAAGTTTTACAGCCATTTGAATAATTACATATTTTTGTTGTGGGGAAAAACCGCCAAAGTCCATAAAACTTTATCCATGTTAGATGGGTGTTTTACTCTTATAGTATCTGAAACAGCATCAAAAATGCTTCTTAAATTTGTATCGGGCTTCATTTAGTCCCATCTGTAAAAAGTTTTACAGCCATTTGAATAATTACATATTTTTGTTGTGGGGAAAAACCGCCAAAGTCCATAAAACTTTATCCATGTTAGATGGGTGTTTTACTCTTATAGTATCTGAAACAGCATCAAAAATGCTTCTTAAATTTGTATCGGGCTTCATTTAGTCCCATCTGTAAAAAGTTTTACAGCCATTTGAATAATTACATATTTTTGTTGTGGGGAAAAACCGCCAAAGTCCATAAAACTTTATCCATGTTAGATGGGTGTTTTACTCTTATAGTATCTGAAACAGCATCAAAAATGCTTCTTAAATTTGTATCGGGCTTCATTTAGTCCCATCTGTAAAAAGTTTTACAGCCATTTGAATAATTACATATTTTTGTTGTGGGGAAAAACCGCCAAAGTCCATAAAACTTTATCCATGTTAGATGGGTGTTTTACTCTTATAGTATCTGAAACAGCATCAAAAATGCTTCTTAAATTTGTATCGGGCTTCATTTAATCCCATCTGTAAAAAGTTTTACAGCCATTTGAATAATTACATATTTTTGTTGTGGGGAAAAACCGCCAAAGTCCATAAAACTTTATCCATGTTAGATGGGTGTTTTACTCTTATAGTATCTGAAACAGCATCAAAAATGCTTCTTAAATTTGTATCGGGCTTCATTTAGTCCCATCTGTAAAAAGTTTTACAGCCATTTGAATAATTACATATTTTTGTTGTGGGGAAAAACCGCCAAAGTCCATAAAACTTTATCCATGTTAGATGGGTGTTTTACTCTTATAGTATCTGAAACAGCATCAAAAATGCTTCTTAAATTTGTATAGGGCTTCATTTAGTCCCATCTGTAAAAAGTTTTACAGCCATTTGAATAATTACATATTTTTGTTGTGGGGAAAAACCGCCAAAGTCCATAAAACTTTATCCATGTTAGATGGGTGTTTTACTCTTATAGTATCTGAAACAGCATCAAAAATGCTTCTTAAATTTGTATAGGGCTTCATTTAGTCCCATCTGTAAAAAGTTTTACAGCCATTTGAATAATTACATATTTTTGTTGTGGGGAAAAACCGCCAAAGTCCATAAAACTTTATCCATGTTAGATGGGTGTTTTACTCTTATAGTATCTGAAACAGCATCAAAAATGCTTCTTAAATTTGTATCGGGCTTCATTTAGTCCCATCTGTAAAAAGTTTTACAGCCATTTGAATAATTACATATTTTTGTTGTGGGGAAAAACCGCCAAAGTCCATAAAACTTTATCCATGTTAGATGGGTGTTTTACTCTTATAGTATCTGAAACAGCATCAAAAATGCTTCTTAAATTTGTATCGGGCTTCATTTAGTCCCATCTGTAAAAAGTTTTACAGCCATTTGAATAATTACATATTTTTGTTGTGGGGAAAAACCGCCAAAGTCCATAAAACTTTATCCATGTTAGATGGGTGTTTTACTCTTATAGTATCTGAAACAGCATCAAAAATGCTTCTTAAATTTGTATCGGGCTTCATTTAGTCCCATCTGTAAAAAGTTTTACAGCCATTTGAATAATTACATATTTTTGTTGTGGGGAAAAACCGCCAAAGTCCATAAAACTTTATCCATGTTAGATGGGTGTTTTACTCTTATAGTATCTGAAACAGCATCAAAAATGCTTCTTAAATTTGTATCGGGCTTCATTTAATCCCATCTGTAAAAAGTTTTACAGCCATTTGAATAATTACATATTTTTGTTGTGGGGAAAAACCGCCAAAGTCCATAAAACTTTATCCATGTTAGATGGGTGTTTTACTCTTATAGTATCTGAAACAGCATCAAAAATGCTTCTTAAATTTGTATCGGGCTTCATTTAGTCCCATCTGTAAAAAGTTTTACAGCCATTTGAATAATTACATATTTTTGTTGTGGGGAAAAACCGCCAAAGTCCATAAAACTTTATCCATGTTAGATGGGTGTTTTACTCTTATAGTATCTGAAACAGCATCAAAAATGCTTCTTAAATTTGTATCGGGCTTCATTTAGTCCCATCTGTAAAAAGTTTTACAGCCATTTGAATAATTACATATTTTTGTTGTGGGGAAAAACCGCCAAAGTCCATAAAACTTTATCCATGTTAGATGGGTGTTTTACTCTTATAGTATCTGAAACAGCATCAAAAATGCTTCTTAAATTTGTATCGGGCTTCATTTAGTCCCATCTGTAAAAAGTTTTACAGCCATTTGAATAATTACATATTTTTGTTGTGGGGAAAAACCGCCAAAGTCCATAAAACTTTATCCATGTTAGATGGGTGTTTTACTCTTATAGTATCTGAAACAGCATCAAAAATGCTTCTTAAATTTGTATCGGGCTTCATTTAGTCCCATCTGTAAAAAGTTTTACAGCCATTTGAATAATTACATATTTTTGTTGTGGGGAAAAACCGCCAAAGTCCATAAAACTTTATCCATGTTAGATGGGTGTTTTACTCTTATAGTATCTGAAACAGCATCAAAAATGCTTCTTAAATTTGTATCGGGCTTCATTTAGTCCCATCTGTAAAAAGTTTTACAGCCATTTGAATAATTACATATTTTTGTTGTGGGGAAAAACCGCCAAAGTCCATAAAACTTTATCCATGTTAGATGGGTGTTTTACTCTTATAGTATCTGAAACAGCATCAAAAATGCTTCTTAAATTTGTATCGGGCTTCATTTAGTCCCATCTGTAAAAAGTTTTACAGCCATTTGAATAATTACATATTTTTGTTGTGGGGAAAAACCGCCAAAGTCCATAAAACTTTATCCATGTTAGATGGGTGTTTTACTCTTATAGTATCTGAAACAGCATCAAAAATGCTTCTTAAATTTGTATCGGGCTTCATTTAGTCCCATCTGTAAAAAGTTTTACAGCCATTTGAATAATTACATATTTTTGTTGTGGGGAAAAACCGCCAAAGTCCATAAAACTTTATCCATGTTAGATGGGTGTTTTACTCTTATAGTATCTGAAACAGCATCAAAAATGCTTCTTAAATTTGTATCGGGCTTCATTTAGTCCCATCTGTAAAAAGTTTTACAGCCATTTGAATAATTACATATTTTTGTTGTGGGGAAAAACCGCCAAAGTCCATAAAACTTTATCCATGTTAGATGGGTGTTTTACTCTTATAGTATCTGAAACAGCATCAAAAATGCTTCTTAAATTTGTATCGGGCTTCATTTAGTCCCATCTGTAAAAAGTTTTACAGCTGCTTTAATAATTATACATTTTTGCTGTGGGGAAAAACAGCCAAAGTCCATAAAACTTTATCCATGTTAGATGGGTGTTTTACTCTTATAGAATCTGAAACAGCATCAAAAATGCTTCTTAAATTTGTATCGAGCTTCATTTAATCCCATCTGTAAAAAGTTTTACAGCCATTTGAATAATTACATATTTTTGTTGTGGGGAAAAACCGCCAAAGTCCATAAAACTTTATCCATGTTACATGGGTGTTTTACTCTTATAGAATCTGAAACAGCATCAAAAATGCTTCTTAAATTTGTATCGGGCTTCATTTAGTCCCATCTGTAAAAAGTTTTACAGCTGCTTTAATAATTACATATTTTTGTTGTGGGGAAAAACCGCCAAAGTCCATAAAACTTTATCCATGTTAGATGTGTGGTTTACTCTTATAGAATCTGAAACAGCATCAAAAATGCTTTTTAAATTTGTATCGGGCTTCATTTAGTCCCATCTGTAAAAAGTTTTACAGCTGCTTTAATAATTACATATTTTTGTTGTGGGGAAAAACCGCCAAAGTCCATAAAACTTTATCCATGTTAGATGGGTGTTTTACTCTTATAGAATCTGAAACAGCATCAAAAATGCTTCTTAAATTTGTATCGAGCTTCATTTAATCCCATCTGTAAAAAGTTTTACAGCCATTTGAATAATTACATATTTTTGTTGTGGGGAAAAACCGCCAAAGTCCATAAAACTTTATCCATGTTAGATGGGTGTTTTACTCTTATAGAATCTGAAACAGCATCAAAAATGCTTCTTAAATTTGTATCGGCCTTCATTTAGTCCCATCTGTAAAAAGTTTTACAGCCATTTGAATAATTACATATTTTTGTTGTGGGGAAAAACCGCCAAAGTCCATAAAACTTTATCCATGTTAGATGGGTGTTTTACTCTTATAGTATCTGAAACAGCATCAAAAATGCTTCTTAAATTTGTATCGGGCTTCATTTAATCCCATCTGTAAAAAGTTTTACAGCCATTTGAATAATTACATATTTTTGTTGTGGGGAAAAACCGCCAAAGTCCATAAAACTTTATCCATGTTAGATGGGTGTTTTACTCTTATAGAATCTGAAACAGCATCAAAAATGCTTCTTAAATTTGTATCGGGCTTCATTTAGTCCCATCTGTAAAAAGTTTTACAGCTGCTTTAATAATTATACATTTTTGCTGTGGTGAAAAACAGCCAAAGTCCATAAAACTTTATCCATGTTAGATGGGTGTTTTACTCTTATAGAATCTGAAACAGCATCAAAAATGCTTCGTAAATTTGTATCGAGCTTCATTTAATCCCATCTGTAAAAAGTTTTACAGCCATTTGAATAATTACATATTTTTGTTGTGGGGAAAAACCGCCAAAGTCCATAAAACTTTATCCATGTTAGATGGGTGTTTTACTCTTATAGAATCTGAAACAGCATCAAAAATGCTTCTTAAATTTGTATCGAGCTTCATTTAATCCCATCTGTAAAAAGTTTTACAGCTGCTTTAATAATTATACATTTTCTGTTGGGAGGTAAACCTGAAAGTCCATAAAACTTTATCCATGTTAGATGGGTGTTTTACTCTTATAGAATTTGAAACAGCATCAAAAATGCTTCTTAAATTTGTATCGGGCTTCATTTAGTCCCATCTGTGAAAAGTTTTACAGCTGCTTTAATAATTATACATTTTTGTTGTGGGGAAAAACCGCCAAAGTCCATAAAACTTTATCCACGTTAGATGGGTGTTTTACTCTTATAGAATTTGAAACAGCATCAAAAATGCTTCTTAAATTTGTATCGGGCTTCATTTAGTCCCATCTGTAAAAAGTTTTACAGCTGCTTTAATAATTATACATTTTCTGATGGGAGGTAAACCTGAAAGTCCATAAAACTTTATCCATGTTAGATGGGTGTTTTACTCTTATAGAATTTGAAACAGCATCAAAAATGCTTCTTAAATTTGTATCGGGCTTCATTTAGTCCCATCTGTAAAAAGTTTTACAGCTGCTTTAATAATTATACATTTTCTGTTGGGAGGTAAACCTGAAAGTCCATAAAACTTTATCCATGTTAGATGGGTGTTTTACTCTTATAGAATTTGAAACAGCATCAAAAATGCTTCTTAAATTTGTATCGGGCTTCATTTAGTCCCATCTGTAAAAAGTTTTACAGCTGCTTTAATAATTATACATTTTCTGATGGGAGGTAAACCTGAAAGTCCATAAAACTTTATCCATGTTAGATGGGTGTTTTACTCTTATAGAATTTGAAACAGCATCAAAAATGCTTCTTAAATTTGTATCGGGCTTCATTTAGTCCCGTCTGTGAAAAGTTTTACAGCTGCTTTAATAATTATACATTTTTGTTGTGGGGAAAAACCGCCAAAGTCCATAAAACTTTATCCACGTTAGATGGGTGTTTTACTCTTATAGAATTTGAAACAGCATCAAAAATGCTTCTTAAATTTGTATCGGGCTTCATTTAGTCCCATCTGTAAAAAGTTTTACAGCTGCTTTAATAATTATACATTTTTGTTGTGGGGAAAAACCGCCAAAGTCCATAAAACTTTATCCATGTTAGATGGGTGTTTTACTCTTATAGAATTTGAAACAGCATCAAAAATGCTTCTTAAATTTGTATCGGGCTTCATTTAATCCCATCTGTAAAAAGTTTTACAGCTGCTTTAATAATTATACATTTTTGTTGTGGGGAAAAACCGCCAAAGTCCATAAAACTTTATCCATGTTAGATTGGTGTTTTACTCTTATAGAATCTGAAACAGCATCAAAAATGCTTCTTAAATTTGTATCGGGCTTCATTTAGTCCCATCTGTAAAAAGTTTTACAGCTGCTTTAATAATTATACATTTTCTGTTGGGAGGTAAACCTGAAAGTCCATAAAACTTTATCCATGTTAGATGGGTGTTTTACTCTTATAGAATTTGAAACAGCATCAAAAATGCTTCTTAAATTTGTATCGGGCTTCATTTAATCCCATCTGTAAGAAGTTTTACAGCTGCTTTAATAATTATACATTTTCTGTTGGGAGGTAAACCTGAAAGTCCATAAAACTTTATCCATGTTAGATGGGTGTTTTACTCTTATAGAATCTGAAACAGCATCAAAAATGCTTCTTAAATTTGTATCGGGCTTCATTTAGTCCCATCTGTAAAAAGTTTTACAGCTGCTTTAATAATTATACATTTTTGTTGTGGGGAAAAACCGCCAAAGTCCATAAAACTTTATCCATGTTAGATGGGTGTTTTACTCTTATAGTATTTGAAACAGCATCAAAAATGCTTCTTAAATTTGTATCGGGCTTCATTTATTCCCATCTGTAAAAAGTTTTACAGCTGCTTTAATAATTATACATTTTCTGTTGGGAGGTAAACCTGAAAGTCCATAAAACTTTATCCATGTTAGATGGGTGTTTTACTCTTATAGAATCTGAAACAGCATCAAAAATGCTTCTTAAATTTGTATCGGGCTTCATTTAGTTCCATCTGTAAAAAGTTTTACAGCTGTTTTTAAAATTACACATTTTTTGTAGGACGTGAAAACCGCCAAAGTCCATAAAACTTTATCCATGTAAGATGGGTGCTTTACACTTATAGAATCTGAAACAGCATCAAAAATGCTTCTTAAATTTGTATCGGGCTTCATTTAGTCCCATCTGTAAAAAGTTTTACAGCCATTTGAATAATTACATATTTTTGTTGTGGGGAAAAACCGCCAAAGTCCATAAAACTTTATCCATGTTAGATGGGTGCTTTATACTTATAGATTCTGAAACAACATCAAAAATGCTTCTTAAATTTGTATCGGGCTTCATTAAGTCCCATCAGAAAAAGTTTTATAGCTGTTTTTAAAATTACACATTTTTTGTTGGACGTGAAAACCGCCAAAGTCCATAAAACTTTATCCATGTTAGATGGGTGCTTTACACTTATAGAATCTGAAACAGCATCAAAAATGCTTCTTAAATTTGTATCGGGCTTCATTAAGTCCCATCAGAAAAAGTTTTATAGCTGTTTTTAAAATTACACATTTTTTGTTGGACGTGAAAACCGCCAAAGTCCATAAAACTTTATCCATGTTAGATGGGTGCTTTATACTTATAGATTCTGAAACAACATCAAAAATGCTTCTTAAATTTGTATCGGGCTTCATTAAGTCCCATCAGAAAAAGTTTTATAGCTGTTTTTAAAATTACACATTTTTTGTTGGACGTGAAAACCGCCAAAGTCCATAAAACTTTATCCATGTTAGATGGGTGTTTTACTCTTATAGAATCTGAAACAGCATCAAAAATGCTTCTTAAATTTGCATCGGGCTTCATTTAGTCCCATCTGTAAAAAGTTTTACAGCTGCTTTTATAATTATACATTTTCTGTTGGGAGGTAAACCAGAAAGTCCATAAATCTTTATCCATGTTAGATGGGTGTTTTACACTTATAGATTCTAAAACAACATCAAAAATACTTCTTAAATTTGTATCGGGCTTCATTTAGTTCCATCTGTAAAAAGTTTTACAGCTGTTTTTAAAATTACATATTTTTTGTAGGACGTGAAAACCGCCAAAGTCCATAAAACTTTATCCATGTTAGATGGGTGCTTTACACTTATAGAATCTGAAACAGCATCAAAAATGCTTCTTAAATTTGTATCGGGCTTCATTTAGTTCCATCTGTAAAAAGTTTTACAGCTGTTTTTAAAATTACATATTTTTTGTAGGACGTGAAAACCGCCAAAGTCCATAAAACTTTATCCATGTTAGATGGGTGCTTTACACTTATAGAATCTGAAACAGCATCAAAAATGCTTCTTAAATTTGTATCGGGCTTCATTTAGTCCCATCTGTAAAAAGTTTTACAGCCATTTGAATAATTACATATTTTTGTTGTGGGGAAAAACCGCCAAAGTCCATAAAACTTTATCCATGTTAGATGGGTGTTTTACTCTTATAGAATCTGAAACAGCATCAAAAATGCTTCTTAAATTTGTATCGGGCTTCATTTAGTTCCATCTGTAAAAAGTTTTACAGCTGTTTTTAAAATTACACATTTTTTGTAGGACGTGAAAACCGCCAAAGTCCATAAAACTTTATCCATGTTAGATGGGTGTTTTACTCTTATAGAATCTGAAACAGCATCAAAAATGCTTCTTAAATTTGTATCGGGCTTCATTTAGTCCCATCTGTAAAAAGTTTTACAGCCATTTGAATAATTACATATTTTTGTTGTGGGGAAAAACCGCCAAAGTCCATAAAACTTTATCCATGTTACATGGGTGTTTTACTCTTATAGAATCTGAAACAGCATCAAAAATGCTTCTTAAATTTGTATCGGGCTTCATTTAGTTCCATCTGTAAAAAGTTTTACAGCTGTTTTTAAAATTACATATTTTTTGTAGGACGTGAAAACCGCCAAAGTCCATAAAACTTTATCCATGTTAGATGGGTGCTTTACACTTATAGAATCTGAAACAGCATCAAAAATGCTTCTTAAATTTGTATCGGGCTTCATTTAGTTCCATCTGTAAAAAGTTTTACAGCTGTTTTTAAAATTACATATTTTTTGTAGGACGTGAAAACCGCCAAAGTCCATAAAACTTTATCCATGTTAGATGGGTGCTTTACACTTATAGAATCTGAAACAGCATCAAAAATGCTTCTTAAATTTGTATCGGGCTTCATTTAGTCCCATCTGTAAAAAGTTTTACAGCCATTTGAATAATTACATATTTTTGTTGTGGGGAAAAACCGCCAAAGTCCATAAAACTTTATCCATGTTAGATGGGTGTTTTACTCTTATAGAATCTGAAACAGCATCAAAAATGCTTCTTAAATTTGTATCGGGCTTCATTTAGTTCCATCTGTAAAAAGTTTTACAGCTGTTTTTAAAATTACACATTTTTTGTAGGACGTGAAAACCGCCAAAGTCCATAAAACTTTATCCATGTTAGATGGGTGTTTTACTCTTATAGAATCTGAAACAGCATCAAAAATGCTTCTTAAATTTGTATCGGGCTTCATTTAGTCCCATCTGTAAAAAGTTTTACAGCCATTTGAATAATTACATATTTTTGTTGTGGGGAAAAACCGCCAAAGTCCATAAAACTTTATCCATGTTACATGGGTGTTTTACTCTTATAGAATCTGAAACAGCATCAAAAATGCTTCTTAAATTTGTATCGGGCTTCATTTAGTTCCATCTGTAAAAAGTTTTACAGCTGTTTTTAAAATTACACATTTTTTGTAGGACGTGAAAACCGCCAAAGTCCATAAAACTTTATCCATGTTAGATGGGTGCTTTACACTTATAGAATCTGAAACAGCATCAAAAATGCTTCTTAAATTTGTATCGGGCTTCATTAAGTCCCATCAGAAAAAGTTTTATAGCTGTTTTTAAAATTACACATTTTTTGTTGGACGTGAAAACCGCCAAAGTCCATAAAACTTTATCCATGTTAGATGGGTGCTTTATACTTATAGATTCTGAAACAACATCAAAAATGCTTCTTAAATTTGTATCGGGCTTCATTAAGTCCCATCAGAAAAAGTTTTATAGCTGTTTTTAAAATTACACATTTTTTGTTGGACGTGAAAACCGCCAAAGTCCATAAAACTTTATCCATGTTAGATGGGTGTTTTACTCTTATAGAATCTGAAACAGCATCAAAAATGCTTCTTAAATTTGCATCGGGCTTCATTTAGTCCCATCTGTAAAAAGTTTTACAGCTGCTTTTATAATTATACATTTTCTGTTGGGAGGTAAACCAGAAAGTCCATAAATCTTTATCCATGTTAGATGGGTGTTTTACACTTATAGATTCTAAAACAACATCAAAAATACTTCTTAAATTTGTATCGGGCTTCATTTAGTTCCATCTGTAAAAAGTTTTACAGCTGTTTTTAAAATTACATATTTTTTGTAGGACGTGAAAACCGCCAAAGTCCATAAAACTTTATCCATGTAAGATGGGTGCTTTACACTTATAGAAGCTAAAGTAGCATCAAAAATGCTTCTTAAATTTGTATCGGGCTTCATTTAGTTCCATCTGTAAAAAGTTTTACAGCTGTTTTTAAAATTACACATTTTTTGTAGGACGTGAAAACCGCCAAAGTCCATAAAACTTTATCCATGTAAGATGGGTGCTTTACACTTATAGAATCTGAAACAGCATCAAAAATGCTTCTTAAATTTGTATCGGGCTTCATTTAGTCCCATCTGTAAAAAGTTTTACAGCCATTTGAATAATTACATATTTTTGTTGTGGGGAAAAACCGCCAAAGTCCATAAAACTTTATCCATGTTAGATGGGTGTTTTACTCTTATAGAATCTGAAACAGCATCAAAAATGCTTCTTAAATTTGTATCGGGCTTCATTTAGTTCCATCTGTAAAAAGTTTTACAGCTGTTTTTAAAATTACACATTTTTTGTAGGACGTGAAAACCGCCAAAGTCCATAAAACTTTATCCATGTTAGATGGGTGTTTTACTCTTATAGAATCTGAAACAGCATCAAAAATGCTTCTTAAATTTGTATCGGGCTTCATTTAGTCCCATCTGTAAAAAGTTTTACAGCCATTTGAATAATTACATATTTTTGTTGTGGGGAAAAACCGCCAAAGTCCATAAAACTTTATCCATGTTACATGGGTGTTTTACTCTTATAGAATCTGAAACAGCATCAAAAATGCTTCTTAAATTTGTATCGGGCTTCATTTAGTTCCATCTGTAAAAAGTTTTACAGCTGTTTTTAAAATTACACATTTTTTGTAGGACGTGAAAACCGCCAAAGTCCATAAAACTTTATCCATGTTAGATGGGTGTTTTACTCTTATAGAATCTGAAACAGCATCAAAAATGCTTCTTAAATTTGCATCGGGCTTCATTTAGTCCCATCTGTAAAAAGTTTTACAGCTGCTTTAATAATTATACATTTTCTGTTGGGAGGTAAACCAGAAAGTCCATAGAACTTTATCCATGTTAGATGGGTGTTTTACACTTATAGATTCTGAAACAACAACAAAAATGCTTCTTAAATTTGTATCGGGCTTCATTTAGTCCCTTCTGTAAAAAGTTTTACAGCCATTTGAATAATTACATATTTTTGTTGTGGGGAAAAACCGCCAAAGTCCATAAAACTTTATCCATGTAAGATGGGTGCTTTACACTTATAGAAGCTGAAGTAGCATCAAAAATGCTTCTTAAATTTGTATCGGGCTTCATTTAGTCCCATCTGTAAAAAGTTTTACAGCCATTTGAATAATTACATATTTTTGTTGTGGGGAAAAACCGCCAAAGTCCATAAAACTTTATCCATGTAAGATGGGTGCTTTACACTTATAGAAGCTGAAGTAGCATCAAAAATGCTTCTTAAATTTGTATCGGGCTTCATTTAGTCCCATCTGTAAAAAGTTTTATAGCTGTTTTTAAAATTACACATTTTTTGTTGGACGTGAAAACCGCCAAAGTCCATAAAACTTTATCCATGTTAGATGGGTGCTTTACACTTATAGAATCTGAAACAGCATCAAAAATACTTCTTAAATTTGTATCGGGCTTCATTTAGTTCCATCTGTAAAAAGTTTTACAGCTGTTTTTAAAATTACATATTTTTGTTGGTCGTGAAAATCGGCAAAGTCCATAAAACTTTATCCATGTTAGATGGGTGTTTTACTCTTATAGAATCTGAAACAGCATCAAAAATGCTTCTTAAATTTGCATCGGGCTTCATTTAGTCCCATCTGTAAAAAGTTTTACAGCTGCTTTAATAATTATACATTTTCTGTTGGGAGGTAAACCAGAAAGTCCATAGAACTTTATCCATGTTAGATGGGTGTTTTACACTTATAGATTCTGAAACAACAACAAAAATGCTTCTTAAATTTGTATCGGGCTTCATTTAGTCCCTTCTGTAAAAAGTTTTACAGCCATTTGAATAATTACATATTTTTGTTGTGGGGAAAAACCGCCAAAGTCCATTAAACTTTATCCATGTAAGATGGGTGCTTTACACTTATAGAAGCTGAAGTAGCATCAAAAATGCTTCTTAAATTTGTATCGGGCTTCATTTAGTCCCATCTGTATAAAGTTTTACAGCTGTTTTAAAAAATACATATTTTCTGTTGTGGGGAAAAACCGCCAAAGTCCATTAAACTTTATCCATGTAAGATGGGTGCTTTACACTTATAGAAGCTGAAGTAGCATCAAAAATGCTTCTTAAATTTGTATCGGGCTTCATTTAGTCCCATCTGTATAAAGTTTTACAGCTGTTTTAAAAAATACATATTTTCTGTTGTGGGGAAAAACCGCCAAAGTCCATTAAACTTTATCCATGTAAGATGGGTGCTTTACACTTATAGAAGCTGAAGTAGCATCAAAAATGCTTCTTAAATTTGTATCGGGCTTCATTTAGTCCCATCTGTATAAAGTTTTACAGCTGTTTTAAAAAATACATATTTTCTGTTGTGGGGAAAAACCGCCAAAGTCCATTAAACTTTATCCATGTAAGATGGGTGCTTTACACTTATAGAAGCTGAAGTAGCATCAAAAATGCTTCTTAAATTTGTATCGGGCTTCATTTAGTCCCATCTGTATAAAGTTTTACAGCTGTTTTAAAAAATACATATTTTCTGTTGTGGGGAAAAACCGCCAAAGTCCATAAAACTTTATCCATGTTAGATGGGTGTTTTACTCTTATAGAATCTGAAACAGCATCAAAAATGCTTCTTAAATTTGCATCGGGCTTCATTTAGTCCCATCTGTAAAAAGTTTTACAGCTGCTTTTATAATTATACATTTTCTGTTGGGAGGTAAACCAGAAAGTCCATAAAACTTTATCCATGTTAGATGGGTGCTTTATACTTATAGATTCTGAAACAACATCAAAAATGCTTCTTAAATTTGTATCGGGCTTCATTAAGTCCCATCAGAAAAAGTTTTATAGCTGTTTTTAAAATTACACATTTTTTGTTGGACGTGAAAACCGCCAAAGTCCATAAAACTTTATCCATGTTAGATGGGTGTTTTACTCTTATAGAATCTGAAACAGCATCAAAAATGCTTCTTAAATTTGCATCGGGCTTCATTTAGTCCCATCTGTAAAAAGTTTTACAGCTGCTTTTATAATTATACATTTTCTGTTGGGAGGTAAACCAGAAAGTCCATAAAACTTTATCCATGTTAGATGGGTGCTTTATACTTATAGATTCTGAAACAACATCAAAAATGCTTCTTAAATTTGTATCGGGCTTCATTAAGTCCCATCAGAAAAAGTTTTATAGCTGTTTTTAAAATTACACATTTTTTGTTGGACGTGAAAACCGCCAAAGTCCATAAAACTTTATCCATGTTAGATGGGTGCTTTACACTTATAGAATCTGAAACAGCATCAAAAATACTTCTTAAATTTGTATCGGGCTTCATTTAGTCCCATCTGTAAAAAGTTTTACAGCCATTTGAATAATTACATATTTTTGTTGTGGGGAAAAACCGCCAAAGTCCATAAAACTTTATCCATGTTAGATGGGTGTTTTACTCTTATAGAATCTGAAACAGCATCAAAAATGCTTCTTAAATTTGTATCGGGCTTCATTTAGTCCCATCTGTAAAAAGTTTTACAGCCATTTGAATAATTACATATTTTTGTTGTGGGGAAAAACCGCCAAAGTCCATAAAACTTTATCCATGTTAGATGGGTGTTTTACACTTATAGATTCTAAAACAACATCAAAAATACTTCTTAAATTTGTATCGGGCTTCATTTAGTTCCATCTGTAAAAAGTTTTACAGCTGTTTTTAAAATTACATATTTTTTGTAGGACGTGAAAACCGCCAAAGTCCATAAAACTTTATCCATGTAAGATGGGTGCTTTACACTTATAGAAGCTAAAGTAGCATCAAAAATGCTTCTTAAATTTGTATCGGGCTTCATTTAGTTCCATCTGTAAAAAGTTTTACAGCTGTTTTTAAAATTACACATTTTTTGTAGGACGTGAAAACCGCCAAAGTCCATAAAACTTTATCCATGTAAGATGGGTGCTTTACACTTATAGAATCTGAAACAGCATCAAAAATGCTTCTTAAATTTGTATCGGGCTTCATTTAGTCCCATCTGTAAAAAGTTTTACAGCCATTTGAATAATTACATATTTTTGTTGTGGGGAAAAACCGCCAAAGTCCATAAAACTTTATCCATGTTAGATGGGTGCTTTACACTTATAGAATCTGAAACAGCATCAAAAATGCTTCTTAAATTTGTATCGGGCTTCATTTAGTCCCATCTGTAAAAAGTTTTACAGCTGCTTTAATAATTATACATTTTCTGTTGGGAGGTAAACCAGAAAGTCCATAAAACTTTATCCATGTTAGATGGGTGCTTTATACTTATAGATTCTGAAACAACATCAAAAATGCTTCTTAAATTTGTATCGGGCTTCATTTAGTTCCATCTGTAAAAAGTTTTACAGCTGTTTTTAAAATTACATATTTTTGTTGGTCGTGAAAATCGGCAAAGTCCATAAAACTTTATCCATGTTAGATGGGTGCTTTACACTTATAGAATCTGAAACAGCATCAAAAATACTTCTTAAATTTGTATCGGGCTTCATTTAGTTCCATCTGTAAAAAGTTTTACAGCTGCTTTAATAATTATACATTTTCTGTTGGGAGGTAAACCAGAAAGTCCATAAAACTTTATCCATGTTAGATGGGTGCTTTATACTTATAGATTCTGAAACAACATCAAAAATGCTTCTTAAATTTGTATCGGGCTTCATTTAGTTCCATCTGTAAAAAGTTTTATAGCTGTTTTTAAAATTACACATTTTTTGTTGGACGTGAAAACCGCCAAAGTCCATAAAACTTTATCCATGTTAGATGGGTGCTTTACACTTATAGAATCTGAAACAGCATCAAAAATACTTCTTAAATTTGTATCGGGCTTCATTTAGTTCCATCTGTAAAAAGTTTTACAGCTGTTTTTAAAATTACATATTTTTGTTGGTCGTGAAAATCGGCAAAGTCCATAAAACTTTATCCATGTTAGATGGGTGCTTTACACTTATAGATTCTAAAACAACATCAAAAATACTTCTTAAATTTGTATCGGGCTTCATTTAGTTCCATCTGTAAAAAGTTTTACAGCTGTTTTTAAAATTACACATTTTTTGTAGGACGTGAAAACCGCCAAAGTCCATAAAACTTTATCCATGTAAGATGGGTGCTTTACACTTATAGAATCTGAAACAGCATCAAAAATGCTTCTTAAATTTGTATCGGGCTTCATTTAGTCCCATCTGTAAAAAGTTTTACAGCCATTTGAATAATTACATATTTTTGTTGTGGGGAAAAACCGCCAAAGTCCATAAAACTTTATCCATGTTAGATGGGTGCTTTACACTTATAGAATCTGAAACAGCATCAAAAATGCTTCTTAAATTTGTATCGGGCTTCATTTAGTCCCATCTGTAAAAAGTTTTACAGCTGCTTTAATAATTATACATTTTCTGTTGGGAGGTAAACCAGAAAGTCCATAAAACTTTATCCATGTTAGATGGGTGCTTTATACTTATAGATTCTGAAACAACATCAAAAATGCTTCTTAAATTTGTATCGGGCTTCATTTAGTTCCATCTGTAAAAAGTTTTACAGCTGTTTTTAAAATTACATATTTTTGTTGGTCGTGAAAATCGGCAAAGTCCATAAAACTTTATCCATGTTAGATGGGTGCTTTACACTTATAGAATCTGAAACAGCATCAAAAATACTTCTTAAATTTGTATCGGGCTTCATTTAGTTCCATCTGTAAAAAGTTTTACAGCTGCTTTAATAATTATACATTTTCTGTTGGGAGGTAAACCAGAAAGTCCATAAAACTTTATCCATGTTAGATGGGTGCTTTATACTTATAGATTCTGAAACAACATCAAAAATGCTTCTTAAATTTGTATCGGGCTTCATTTAGTTCCATCTGTAAAAAGTTTTATAGCTGTTTTTAAAATTACACATTTTTTGTTGGACGTGAAAACCGCCAAAGTCCATAAAACTTTATCCATGTTAGATGGGTGCTTTACACTTATAGAATCTGAAACAGCATCAAAAATACTTCTTAAATTTGTATCGGGCTTCATTTAGTTCCATCTGTAAAAAGTTTTACAGCTGTTTTTAAAATTACATATTTTTGTTGGTCGT
The DNA here is from genome assembly GCA_024447215.1 of Panagrolaimus sp. LJ2400. NCBI lineage: Eukaryota > Metazoa > Nematoda > Chromadorea > Rhabditida > Panagrolaimidae > Panagrolaimus > Panagrolaimus sp. LJ2400. The sequence continues at coordinate 5,761,902 of JAMRYA010000014.1, read as the reverse complement.
GAAAATCGGCAAAGTCCATAAAACTTTATCCATGTTAGATGGGTGCTTTACACTTATAGATTCTAAAACAACATCAAAAATACTTCTTAAATTTGTATCGGGCTTCATTTAGTTCCATCTGTAAAAAGTTTTACAGCTGTTTTTAAAATTACACATTTTTTGTAGGACGTGAAAACCGCCAAAGTCCATAAAACTTTATCCATGTAAGATGGGTGCTTTACACTTATAGAAGCTGAAGTAGCATCAAAAATGCTTCTTAAATTTGTATCGGGCTTCATTTAGTTCCATCTGTAAAAAGTTTTACAGCTGTTTTTAAAATTACACATTTTTTGTAGGACGTGAAAACCGCCAAAGTCCATAAAACTTTATCCATGTTAGATGGGTGTTTTACACTTATAGATTCTAAAACAACATCAAAAATACTTCTTAAATTTGTATCGGGCTTCATTTAGTTCCATCTGTAAAAAGTTTTACAGCTGTTTTTAAAATTACATATTTTTGTTGGTCGTGAAAATCGGCAAAGTCCATTAAACTTTATCCATGTAAGATGGGTGCTTTACACTTATAGAAGCTAAAGTAGCATCAAAAATGCTTCTTAAATTTGTATCGGGCTTCATTTAGTTCCATCTGTAAAAAGTTTTACAGCTGTTTTTAAAATTACACATTTTTTGTAGGACGTGAAAACCGCCAAAGTCCATAAAACTTTATCCATGTAAGATGGGTGCTTTACACTTATAGAAGCTGAAGTAGCATCAAAAATGCTTCTTAAATTTGTATCGGGCTTCATTTAGTTCCATCTGTAAAAAGTTTTACAGCTGTTTTTAAAATTACACATTTTTTGTAGGACGTGAAAACCGCCAAAGTCCATAAAACTTTATCCATGTAAGATGGGTGCTTTACACTTATAGAAGCTGAAGTAGCATTAAAAATGCTTCTTAAATTTGTATCGGGCTTCATTTAGTTCCATCTGTAAAAAGTTTTACAGCTGTTTTTAAAATTACACATTTTTTGTAGGACGTGAAAACCGCCATAGTCCATAAAACTTTATCCATGTAAGATGGGTGCTTTACACTTATAGAAGCTGAAGTAGCATCAAAAATGCTTCTTAAATTTGTATCGGGCTTCATTTAGTCCCATCTGTAAAAAGTTTTACAGCCATTTGAATAATTACATATTTTTGTTGTGGGGAAAAACCGCCAAAGTCCATAAAACTTTATCCATGTTAGATGGGTGTTTTACTCTTATAGAATCTGAAACAGCATCAAAAATGCTTCTTAAATTTGCATCGGGCTTCATTTAGTCCCATCTGTAAAAAGTTTTACAGCCATTTGAATAATTACATATTTTTGTTGTGGGGAAAAACCGCCAAAGTCCATAAAACTTTATCCATGTTAGATGGGTGTTTTACTCTTATAGAATCTGAAACAGCATCAAAAATGCTTCTTAAATTTGTATCGGGCTTCATTTAGTCCCATCTGTAAAAAGTTTTACAGCTGCTTTAATAATTATACATTTTCTGTTGGGAGGTAAACCAGAAAGTCCATAAAACTTTATCCATGTTAGATGGGTGCTTTATACTTATAGATTCTGAAACAACATCAAAAATGCTTCTTAAATTTGTATCGGGCTTCATTAAGTCCCATCAGAAAAAGTTTTATAGCTGTTTTTAAAATTACATATTTTTGTTGGTCGTGAAAATCGGCAAAGTCCATAAAACTTTATCCATGTTAGATGGGTGCTTTACACTTATAGAATCTGAAACAGCATCAAAAATACTTCTTAAATTTGTATCGGGCTTCATTTAGTTCCATCTGTAAAAAGTTTTACAGCTGTTTTTAAAATTACATATATTTGTTGGTCGTGAAAATCGGCAAAGTCCATAAAACTTTATCCATGTTAGATGGGTGCTTTACACTTATAGAATCTGAAACAGCATCAAAAATACTTCTTAAATTTGTATCGGGCTTCATTTAGTTCCATCTGTAAAAAGTTTTACAGCTGTTTTTAAAATTACACATTTTTTGTTGGACGTGAAAACCGCCAAAGTCCATAAAACTTTATCCATGTTAGATGGGTGTTTTACTCTTATAGAATCTGGAACAGCATCAAAAATGCTTCTTAAATTTGCATCGGGCTTCATTTAGTCCCATCTGTAAAAAGTTTTACAGCTGCTTTAATAATTATACATTTTCTGTTGGGAGGTAAACCTGAAAGTCCATAAAACTTTATCCATGTTAGATGGGTGTTTTACTCTTATAGAATCTGAAACAGCATCAAAAATGCTTCTTAAATTTGTATCGGGCTTCATTTAGTTCCATCTGTAAAAAGTTTTACAGCTGTTTTTAAAATTACATATTTTTGTTGGTCGTGAAAATCGGCAAAGTCCATAAAACTTTATCCATGTTAGATGGGTGTTTTACTCTTATAGAATCTGGAACAGCATCAAAAATGCTTCTTAAATTTGCATCGGGCTTCATTTAGTTCCATCTGTAAAAAGTTTTACAGCTGTTTTTAAAATTACATATTTTTGTTGGTCGTGAAAATCGGCAAAGTCCATAAAACTTTATCCATGTTAGATGGGTGTTTTACTCTTATAGAATCTGGAACAGCATCAAAAATGCTTCTTAAATTTGCATCGGGCTTCATTTAGTCCCATCTGTAAAAAGTTTTACAGCTGCTTTAATAATTATACATTTTCTGTTGGGAGGTAAACCTGAAAGTCCATAAAACTTTATCCATGTTAGATGGGTGTTTTACTCTTATAGAATCTGAAACAGCATCAAAAATGCTTCTTAGATTTGTATCGGGCTTCATTTAGTTCCATCTGTAAAAAGTTTTACAGCTGTTTTTAAAATTACATATTTTTGTTGGTCGTGAAAATCGGCAAAGTCCATAAAACTTTATCCATGTTAGATGGGTGTTTTACTCTTATAGAATCTGGAACAGCATCAAAAATGCTTCTTAAATTTGCATCGGGCTTCATTTAGTTCCATCTGTAAAAAGTTTTACAGCTGTTTTTAAAATTACATATTTTTGTTGGTCGTGAAAATCGGCAAAGTCCATAAAACTTTATCCATGTTAGATGGGTGTTTTACTCTTATAGAATCTGGAACAGCATCAAAAATGCTTCTTAAATTTGCATCGGGCTTCATTTAGTTCCATCTGTAAAAAGTTTTACAGCTGTTTTTAAAATTACATATTTTTGTTGGTCGTGAAAACCGCCAAAGTCCATAAAACTTTATCCATGTTAGATGGGTGTTTTACTCTTATAGAATCTGAAACAGCATCAAAAATGCTTCTTAAATTTGCATCGGGCTTCATTTAGTCCCATCTGTAAAAAGTTTTACAGCTGCTTTAATAATTATACATTTTCTGTTGGGAGGTAAACCTGAAAGTCCATAAAACTTTATCCATGTTAGATGGGTGTTTTACTCTTATAGAATCTGAAACAGCATCAAAAATGCTTCTTAAATTTGTATCGGGCTTCATTTAGTCCCATCTGTAAAAAGTTTTACAGCTGCTTTAATAATTATACATTTTCTGTTGGGAGGTAAACCTGAAAGTCCATAAAACTTTATCCATGTTAGATGGGTGTTTTACTCTTATAGAATCTGAAACAGCATCAAAAATGCTTCTTAAATTTGTATCGGGCTTCATTTAGTCCCATCTGTAAAAAGTTTTACAGCTGTTTTTAAAATTACATATTTTTGTTGGTCGTGAAAATCGGCAAAGTCCATTAAACTTTATCCATGTAAGATGGGTGCTTTACACTTATAGAAGCTAAAGTAGCATCAAAAATGCTTCTTAAATTTGTATCGGGCTTCATTTAGTTCCATCTGTAAAAAGTTTTACAGCTGTTTTTAAAATTACATATTTTTGTTGGTCGTGAAAATCGGCAAAGTCCATTAAACTTTATCCATGTAAGATGGGTGCTTTACACTTATAGAAGCTGAAGTAGCATCAAAAATGCTTCTTAAATTTGTATCGGGCTTCATTTAGTCCCATCTGTAAAAAGTTTTACAGCCATTTGAATAATTACATATTTTTGTTGTGGGGAAAAACCGCCAAAGTCCATAAAACTTTATCCATGTTAGATGGGTGTTTTACTCTTATAGAATCTGAAACAGCATCAAAAATGCTTCTTAAATTTGTATCGGGCTTCATTTAGTCCCATCTGTAAAAAGTTTTACAGCTGCTTTAATAATTATACATTTTCTGTTGGGAGGTAAACCAGAAAGTCCATAAAACTTTATCCATGTTAGATGGGTGCTTTATACTTATAGATTCTGAAACAACATCAAAAATGCTTCTTAAATTTGTATCGGGCTTCATTAAGTCCCATCAGAAAAAGTTTTATAGCTGTTTTTAAAATTACACATTTTTTGTTGGACGTGAAAACCGCCAAAGTCCATAAAACTTTATCCATGTTAGATGGGTGCTTTACACTTATAGAATCTGAAACAGCATCAAAAATACTTCTTAAATTTGTATCGGGCTTCATTTAGTTCCATCTGTAAAAAGTTTTACAGCTGTTTTTAAAATTACATATTTTTGTTGGTCGTGAAAATCGGCAAAGTCCATTAAACTTTATCCATGTAAGATGGGTGCTTTACACTTATAGAAGCTGAAGTAGCATCAAAAATGCTTCTTAAATTTGTATCGGGCTTCATTTAGTCCCATCTGTAAAAAGTTTTACAGCCATTTGAATAATTACATATTTTTGTTGTGGGGAAAAACCGCCAAAGTCCATAAAACTTTATCCATGTTAGATGGGTGCTTTACACTTATAGAATCTGAAACAGCATCAAAAATACTTCTTAAATTTGTATCGGGCTTCATTTAGTTCCATCTGTAAAAAGTTTTACAGCTGTTTTTAAAATTACATATTTTTGTTGGTCGTGAAAATCGGCAAAGTCCATTAAACTTTATCCATGTAAGATGGGTGTTTTACTCTTATAGAATCTGAAACAGCATCAAAAATGCTTCTTAAATTTGTATCGGGCTTCATTTAGTCCCATCTGTAAAAAGTTTTACAGCTGCTTTAATAATTATACATTTTCTGTTGGGAGGTAAACCAGAAAGTCCATAAAACTTTATCCATGTTAGATGGGTGCTTTATACTTATAGATTCTGAAACAACATCAAAAATGCTTCTTAAATTTGTATCGGGCTTCATTAAGTCCCATCAGAAAAAGTTTTATAGCTGTTTTTAAAATTACACATTTTTTGTTGGACGTGAAAACCGCCAAAGTCCATAAAACTTTATCCATGTTAGATGGGTGCTTTACACTTATAGAATCTGAAACAGCATCAAAAATACTTCTTAAATTTGTATCGGGCTTCATTTAGTTCCATCTGTAAAAAGTTTTACAGCTGTTTTTAAAATTACATATTTTTGTTGGTCGTGAAAATCGGCAAAGTCCATTAAACTTTATCCATGTAAGATGGGTGCTTTACACTTATAGAAGCTGAAGTAGCATCAAAAATGCTTCTTAAATTTGTATCGGGCTTCATTTAGTCCCATCTGTAAAAAGTTTTACAGCCATTTGAATAATTACATATTTTTGTTGGTCGTGAAAACCGCCAAAGTCCATAAAACTTTATCCATGTTAGATGGGTGTTTTACTCTTATAGAATCTGAAACAGCATCAAAAATGCTTCTTAAATTTGCATCGGGCTTCATTTAGTCCCATCTGTAAAAAGTTTTACAGCTGCTTTAATAATTATACATTTTCTGTTGGGAGGTAAACCTGAAAGTCCATAAAACTTTATCCATGTTAGATGGGTGTTTTACTCTTATAGAATCTGAAACAGCATCAAAAATGCTTCTTAAATTTGTATCGGGCTTCATTTAGTCCCATCTGTAAAAAGTTTTACAGCTGCTTTAATAATTATACATTTTCTGTTGGGAGGTAAACCTGAAAGTCCATAAAACTTTATCCATGTTAGATGGGTGTTTTACTCTTATAGAATCTGAAACAGCATCAAAAATGCTTCTTAAATTTGCATCGGGCTTCATTTAGTCCCATCTGTAAAAAGTTTTACAGCTGCTTTAATAATTATACATTTTCTGTTGGGAGGTAAACCTGAAAGTCCATAAAACTTTATCCATGTTAGATGGGTGTTTTACTCTTATAGAATCTGAAACAGCATCAAAAATGCTTCTTAAATTTGTATCGGGCTTCATTTAGTCCCATCTGTAAAAAGTTTTACAGCTGCTTTAATAATTATACATTTTCTGTTGGGAGGTAAACCTGAAAGTCCATAAAACTTTATCCATGTTAGATGGGTGTTTTACTCTTATAGAATCTGAAACAGCATCAAAAATGCTTCTTAAATTTGCATCGGGCTTCATTTAGTCCCATCTGTAAAAAGTTTTACAGCTGCTTTAATAATTATACATTTTCTGTTGGGAGGTAAACCTGAAAGTCCATAAAACTTTATCCATGTTAGATGGGTGTTTTACTCTTATAGAATCTGAAACAGCATCAAAAATGCTTCTTAAATTTGTATCGGGCTTCATTTAGTCCCATCTGTAAAAAGTTTTACAGCTGCTTTAATAATTATACATTTTCTGTTGGGAGGTAAACCTGAAAGTCCATAAAACTTTATCCATGTTAGATGGGTGCTTTATACTTATAGATTCTGAAACAACATCAAAAATGCTTCTTAAATTTGTATCGGGCTTCATTTAGTCCCATCTGTAAAAAGTTTTACAGCTGCTTTAATAATTATACATTTTCTGTTGGGAGGTAAACCTGAAAGTCCATAAAACTTTATCCATGTTAGATAGGTGTTTTACTCTTATAGAATCTGAAACAGCATCAAAAATGCTTCTTAAATTTGTATCGGGCTTCATTTAGTCCCATCTGTAAAAAGTTTTACAGCCATTTGAATAATTACATATTTTTGTTGTGGGGAAAAACCGCCAAAGTCCATAAAACTTTATCCATGTTAGATGGGTGTTTTACTCTTATAGAATCTGAAACAGCATCAAAAATGCTTCTTAAATTTGTATCGGGCTTCATTTAGTCCCATCTGTAAAAAGTTTTACAGCTGCTTTTATAATTATACATTTTCTGTTGGGAGGTAAACCTGAAAGTCCATAAAACTTTATCCATGTTAGATGGGTGTTTTACTCTTATAGAATCTGAAACAGCATCAAAAATGCTTCTTAAATTTGCATCGGGCTTCATTTAGTCCCATCTGTAAAAAGTTTTACAGCTGCTTTTATAATTATACATTTTCTGTTGGGAGGTAAACCAGAAAGTCCATAAATCTTTATCCATGTTAGATGGGTGTTTTACACTTATAGATTCTAAAACAACATCAAAAATACTTCTTAAATTTGTATCGGGCTTCATTTAGTTCCATCTGTAAAAAGTTTTACAGCTGTTTTTAAAATTACATATTTTTGTTGGTCGTGAAAATCGGCAAAGTCCATTAAACTTTATCCATGTAAGATGGGTGCTTTACACTTATAGAATCTGAAACAGCATCAAAAATACTTCTTAAATTTGTATCGGGCTTCATTTAGTTCCATCTGTAAAAAGTTTTACAGCTGTTTTTAAAATTACATATTTTTGTTGGTCGTGAAAATCGGCAAAGTCCATTAAACTTTATCCATGTTAGATGGGTGTTTTACTCTTATAGAATCTGAAACAGCATCAAAAATGCTTCTTAAATTTGCATCGGGCTTCATTTAGTCCCATCTGTAAAAAGTTTTACAGCTGCTTTAATAATTATACATTTTCTGTTGGGAGGTAAACCAGAAAGTCCATAGAACTTTATCCATGTAAGATGGGTGCTTTACACTTATAGAAGCTGAAGTAGCATCAAAAATGCTTCTTAAATTTGTATCGGGCTTCATTTAGTCCCATCTGTAAAAAGTTTTACAGCCATTTGAATAATTACATATTTTTGTTGTGGGGAAAAACCGCCAAAGTCCATAAAACTTTATCCATGTAAGATGGGTGCTTTACACTTATAGAAGCTGAAGTAGCATCAAAAATGCTTCTTAAATTTGTATCGGGCTTCATTTAGTCCCATCTGTAAAAAGTTTTACAGCCATTTGAATAATTACATATTTTTGTTGTGGGGAAAAACCGCCAAAGTCCATAAAACTTTATCCATGTAAGATGGGTGCTTTACACTTATAGAAGCTGAAGTAGCATCAAAAATGCTTCTTAAATTTGTATCGGGCTTCATTTAGTCCCATCTGTAAAAAGTTTTACAGCCATTTGAATAATTACATATTTTTGTTGTGGGGAAAAACCGCCAAAGTCCATAAAACTTTATCCATGTTAGATGGGTGTTTTACTCTTATAGAATCTGAAACAGCATCAAAAATGCTTCTTAAATTTGTATCGGGCTTCATTTAGTCCCTTCTGTAAAAAGTTTTACAGCCATTTGAATAATTACATATTTTTGTTGTGGGGAAAAACCGCCAAAGTCCATAAAACTTTATCCATGTAAGATGGGTGCTTTACACTTATAGAAGCTGAAGTAGCATCAAAAATGCTTCTTAAATTTGTATCGGGCTTCATTTAGTCCCATCTGTAAAAAGTTTTACAGCCATTTGAATAATTACATATTTTTGTTGTGGGGAAAAACCGCCAAAGTCCATAAAACTTTATCCATGTTAGATGGGTGTTTTACTCTTATAGAATCTGAAACAGCATCAAAAATGCTTCTTAAATTTGCATCGGGCTTCATTTAGTCCCATCTGTAAAAAGTTTTACAGCTGCTTTAATAATTATACATTTTCTGTTGGGAGGTAAACCAGAAAGTCCATAAATCTTTATCCATGTTAGATGGGTGTTTTACACTTATAGATTCTGAAACAACATCAAAAATGCTTCTTAAATTTGTATCGGGCTTCATTTAGTCCCATCTGTATAAAGTTTTACAGCTGTTTTAAAAAATTCATATTTTTTGTTGGACGTGAAAACCGCCAAAGTCCATAAAACTTTATCCATGTTAGATGGGTGTTTTACACTTATAGATTCTGAAACAACATCAAAAATGCTTCTTAAATTTGTATCGGGCTTCATTTAGTCCCATCTGTATAAAGTTTTACAGCTGTTTTAAAAAATTCATATTTTTTGTTGGACGTGAAAACCGCCAAAGTCCATAAAACTTTATCCATGTTAGATGGGTGTTTTACTCTTATAGATTCTGAAACAACATCAAAAATGCTTCTTAAATTTGTATCGGGCTTCATTTAGTCCCATCTGTATAAAGTTTTACAGCTGTTTTAAAAAATTCATATTTTTTGTTGGACGTGAAAACCGCCAAAGTCCATAAAACTTTATCCATGTTAGATGGGTGCTTTACACTTTTAGAATCTGAAACAGCATCAAAAATACTTCTTAAATTTGTATCGGGCTTCATTTAGTTCCATCTGTAAAAAGTTTTACAGCTGTTTTTAAAATTACATATTTTTGTTGGTCGTGAAAATCGGCAAAGTCCATTAAACTTTATCCATGTAAGATGGGTGCTTTACACTTATAGAAGCTGAAGTAGCATCAACAAAGGTTCTTAATTTTGTATCGGGCTTCATTTAGTCCCATCTGTAAAAAGTTTTACGGCTGTTTTAATAAATACATAATTTTTGTTAGGAGTCTGTGTCAAAAACACTAAAAAATTCATCATTATCAGTTGCCCTATCTTCTTTTATAAACAAAAACGCCGAATAGAAAAAATTAAAATTTGAGATGTAATTCCTGTTTTTTTTTTATAATTTTTATAACTCTTTTTCCTGTTGGAACTATGTGAAGCTGCTTACAAATACTGAAACTGCATCTCAAAAATTATTGTAGTTACTATAATTGATAACCTAAAAAACATAAAAATTTTTTTATAGTTTTTTATTTACATTTGTACAGTTAATTATTTGTAATGAATAACAAAAATGAATTAACAAGTTTAATAAAAATGGATTAATTATACACTGTATGTCTTGAAATTAAATATTACAAAAAATACTTTATGGTATTAACAAAATAGAGGGAAAAATGATTAATATGAGTTATTTCAAACTTTTAAGCATGTCCATAGTTATACAAGGGCATATGGAACAAGTGGTATCGTGGAAAATTTGGTTACATCATGATGATACTGGAGCATTGGTGGGATCACCATCAACAATTTCTTTATTTCCGCTGAAATGTGGCACTAATTTTTTAGCATGGAGTTAAGATATTTTTGTATTTTAATAGTTGTTATGATATCATTAAAAAGTTGTGATAGTGCATTTCAAAATTTGTTTTGTTTAGTTTTGTAAATTTTTTACTTAAATTTTGTAATGTTAGTTATGAAATGCTGCTTTTTGAAAGTATACGTTAAGAAACTCAAAACTTACATTTCGTCGAAGTCTTTGTGTAAAATGTTTTCTTCTTAATTCGTCTGGGTATTCTGCATCAAAGGTTCCAGGCCCATATTTTTCATCCAACTGAATTTTATAATCACCAGCTTCATATTCAGGGTGTTCTTTCATGGTCTTCCTAAAAACAGCTTATTGAATTTTGAGTAAAAATGTGCAAATCACTCACAATATGAATTGTTCTTTTTCATATTCTTCAAGTTGTTTATCTTTACATAAATGATGATGAGTTTCATCCCACGTTATTTCTCCATTTTCATTGATTTCATGTTTGACCGGACATTTTGTTTCTTGACATTTTAGAATCCTTTTTTTTGCATCATATACGTATGCCTTTGCATTATCATTTCTAACAACAATTCTTAAATTCTCTTGCATTTTAGAAGTTAACCCATTAATAATTTGAAATTCATCAGTATCTAAAAAAATACATATTTATGTATTTATTTTCATAATGTCAACAATTAAAAAAAATTTTCGGTTTTAAAATTGTGATTCAAAAATTTTAAATTTTTCTTGGAGCCTCTTTTAATCACTTTCTTAAAAGCAGTTTAAAAAGTTTCCTTTTAAATATCTTTTTTATAAAAATAAAAATAGATTGTTTCAGCAAAAAATGCAAAAACATTTTTTTTTTCACGATATTGATTTTAACTTTTTTGCAAGTAAGAGAAAATAAATACATTAAAGCTCGACATAGCTATTTTGTTTCATTGTTTCTTTTTCAAAACTTTACAATAAAAATGTTTTCCCATAAATGAAAAAAGTTATGACAGTGTTTCATTTTTTTAAGCTTTCAAAATAATTTGAATAGTTATCAAAAAAGTTTTGCTATAAATAAAAAAAAATGAGCGTCAAGGTATCTTTTTTTACTTTTGGTGTTTATAAAAAAACTTTCTTGCTCATGGACAAAATCGTGATGCAAAGATCAAAGCTGAACAATTTATTTTAAACAAGTGTCCGAAAAATCAGGAAATAACTCTTAGTTTTTAAATCATAAAAAAGCATAGTTTTGAAAAGAAGAAGATGAAATTTAAAAGCAAATATCTTTAATTTGATTTCTACAATTCTAATAAAATACCAAAATTTAATTGAATCTGGCAACAAAAGTTTCTTTAAAAAAATTTAATTAAAAAAAATAAATGTGCACAAAATCTTTTTACATTAAATTTTTATCGAAAAATATTTAACGACAAGCAATAAGTTCAAAAAAAAAGCTTTTCGTAAGGTCATCAAATTTTTCATATGATTTTTTTGGGTCAAAAGCAAATTTTTAAGATTGATTAAAATATAATTTAAAATAAAAACTAACCATTTCCTTGATTATCATCAACATCTTGAGAGGCAATTGATTGTTGTTCTTGTCCACCAGAAGCAATTGATCGTCCATCATCATAACTAATTTGTTGTGTATCCAATGCATGCTGTAGTTCAGTAACTTCATCATGTCCTTAAAGAGAAATAAGAAAATGGTTAGTTTTTTTGTAAATTAATTTGAATATTTTTTCTGATTAAATGTTTTTTTAGTGAGAACTTGAAGGTGGTAATAAAGAAACGCAGCTTTTTTTGTTCTTGTAAAGCTCAAAAACGAATAAAAAAGTTTTTTTATGGGCGATAATTTTTTCAAGTTTTTGAAGAACAAAAAAGGGTGTTATAGGCAGCAATTTCTTTTTAAATATAAACAAAATACTTACCCGTTGATGGTGGTGTATCAGGTGGATTGAGATCACGAGCGAATTGTGAATCCCTACTGGATTCTTCATTCCATGAATCACCACCACGATGATAATCAGATGGATTTAACCATTGTTGGACCCTTTCTTCTTGATTTGATTCAGCATTTTTCTTTTGTTTTTGCAACAAAGGGGCTGTAGGTCCTTCTGTAAAAATTACAGGCAAAATTAATTTATGTTCTATTAAATGGTTTTTGTGAAAAAAAAGTTATGTTTTCTTTAAAGCAAAAAAGGAAAAAAAGTAATTAAGTTAATCAATATTTTATGTTATCTTTTATGCTAATGATATGTGCCACACGACAATGTAAAAGTGATAACTAACCTTGTCTGGCACCAGGTTCATCTCTTCCAACTCCATCATTTCTCTTTCCACCACGAATTTGACCATCTTTATCTCCACCATTTTCTTTGACAGCCTTTTCACGACCCCGACGAACAGCAATATGGCCTAAATTACATTTGTCTTTATTAAGTTTCTATCATTATATAAAAAATTTTGAATTCTTCTTTTTTTAAAACAATACTGTCGAACGTTTTCAAATTTTTTAAGAAACCATAAGAAAATCGAGGTTCGACTATACAAAAGAGAAGGTCATCAAATTTGTTTTGAAGCGTAACAAATTATGATAAAACGTTTTCATTGATTTTATTTTTATTTTGTTTCACTTTAAAAAAATGTTTTTTTTATTTAAAATGATAAACCAAAACACTAACAGTTTTATTTCTGATAAATATAAATTATAAATATATACTCACCTATTTGACAAGCTTTTTCAACTGGTTCTGGTAGTGGTGAATGTTGTCGTTGTGGTGGAGGTCGACGTTGTGGTGAATGTTGACGTTGTGGTTGATGCTGTGGATGCTGACGTTGTTGTGGTTGATGATGTGGATGTTGATTTTGTTGAGGTTGATGCTGTGGATGTTGTTGTGGTTGATGCTGTGGATGCTGAAGTTGTCGTGGTTGATGATGTGGATGTTGATTTTGTTGAGGTTGATGCTGTGGATGTTGTTGTGGTTGATGCTGTGGATGCTGACGTTGTCGTGGTTGATGATGAGGATGTTGTTGTTGTTGTGATTGATGCTGTTGATGTCGTCGCTGTGGTGGATGATCTGGTTTTGGGGACTAAAATTGTAAAAGTATAAAAATATCTCTTTAAACTAAACAATCAATAAGGTGTCCTGCTGAACAAAATGCAAATGTTTAGTTAATAGGAAAGAAAGGTCTTATAAAAAGTGATAGATGAAAAGTTTTGATAAAAAAAGTGTTTTTTTGTTGCATTTTTCTTATAAACGAAAAGAAAAATAAACAAAGCATTTTCTAGCTTTTGTTAAAGAAAATGGAAGGCAAAAACATAAATAATGTTCAAAAAAGCAAAATATACACTTGCAAGTTGTAAGTGAGATGATTATTAAATAACAAAAAAAAATTTATAACTAAATTTTATATAAATGTTGCCTTCAACATTTTATTCATATGGATAATATCACAAATTACTTACCTTTGTAGAACTTCCAAAAATAAATTTTTTTGCTTTTTGCATCTATAAAAATGAAAATGATGTTAGAATGTTAAAAATTTCTAAAAAAACTGACCATAGAAGGATTATTTGCTCTGGCAGCAGCCTTTTTTTCCGCTTTTTCTGTTTTTTGTTTAGCTTCAGCTAACTTCTTTTCACGTTCTTTTTTCCACTTTTCAGCATTCTTTTCATTTCTTATTCTTTTTCTTTCTTCCTTTTCTGCATCTACACGATATTCCCGAGAATTTCGCCTTTCGCTTTTCCATAACTTTGTATCCTCTGAATCATATTCATTTTCGGCATAAAGTTTTTCTGAAATGTTTTAAAAATTTTGAGAAAATTATTTTATCATAAAAACAATTTTTTTTTGTCTCAAAACAAATAGCTTGCGTTGCATTTATTACGACAAAATTTAAAAAAAAATGAATATTACCTGAAGGAGTAGGTGATGGCGGAGGAGTTGGTCGAGGACGATTTGAAGAGCGCGGTGGTGAATGTTCTCTTTCATTCCCACCAGCTAACCCAAAGATATCCTAAAAAATAAAACAAAAATTTAAAACATAATATTTCCAAAATTAATTATTATTTTTAAAATAAATATAAATTATCAAAACTTACAAAACTTAAACCAAGCCGTGAGGGTTCATGATCATCACCATAATCTTGAGAATTCCATCCACCATCATAAGTTGTTGCATCATCATTTGATTGATGTCTATCATCATCTGTTTGTCCACCAAAAAATCTCGTTGAGGATGATGGTCGTGATGCTTGTGATGGTTGTTGAATCGCAGATGGGGCAGCTTGCTGCGACGCCATCATCTCTCGTAGTGGAAACAGGCTGTCTTTATAATGATCAGACATAATTACTGAAAATTGCATAAATTAATTTGATACAAAATAATGGGATTCATTCAAAAAAAGAATTCAAATCAGTATTTATGCCCAAAAAAATGTCACTTTTCTTACAAACTTTAAATTAATAATGACTCATAGTTTTGGAATATCAATTTTTTACAGGTTATAACTGGTTTTTTTTGGTACAATGAATCAAAAACGGTGAAGCAGGAAGCATAAAAATTGGATTCAAAAATATAAAAATTTGCCTAAGAATATTTGGGACAGAAGAGGCTGTCCAGGAGTTGAAATTTATCTGCGGTAAAAAGTTTCTTTGATATAAAGGGGTAAAATAATCTTGTCAGGCAAAAACCAGGACAGCCTTTTAATGTAGTTATTTTGTATTCTTGGAAAACTTACCTTTAAATAAATAAAAACAATAACAAAATAAAATAAAAATATAAGAAATGTTAAAATATTTTTCAGATTAATTTATGTTGAGAGATGAATGTGAAATGAGAATAAAAAATAAGAATCTGAAATAAAAATAAGCAATGATTAAATAAAAGGAATCACAAATTATCAGTAATGAAATAAAAACGCATACAAGTTATGTAGCAAAAAAAAACTTTTAATTAACACGATATCATTCAACTATTAGACAAAAATTAAAGAAATTCATAAAAGTGAAACTTTGTCACAAAAATAAAAGATGAAAAAAAGTTGAAAAAGCATTTACAGTAATTCACTTTTTAATGGATGCAAAAAGAAAGAAAAGTTCAATTTAAAAATGTTAAACACGATTTTATCTTCCAAACGCATATGACGTATCCGGTTTTTTTATCGCAAAAACGATAAATCAAAGCTTTTAAGCTTTTGATTGTGTAAGATAGAAAAAAAATTGAATCAAAGCAGAGCAAAGATATGAGAAATTTTCTAAAATTTATGCTAATTTTTTTACAAAAATGATCATCAATGAGTTTAATAATTTATGGCAAACTCATTATTGTGCCTTGTCAAGAACAATTTAGACAGAAAGAAAAGTTCAATAATTGAAGGAAAAGCAATTAAGTTCAATTTAAAAATGTTAAACACGATTCTTTCAAACAATAAAATCATCCCAAAAATAAACAATGAAAAATTAAAGAAGCAATTACAGTAATCCACTTTTAAATAATAAAGAAAATGGATGCAAAAAAAAAGAAAAAAGAAAAGTTCAATTTAAAAATGTTAAACACGATTATATTTTCCAAATGCATTTCATCTATCCTGTTTGCAAGAACGATAAAACTAAGGTTTTGATTGCGTAAGATAGAAAAAAAAATTGAATCAAAGCAGAGCAAAGATATGAAAAGTTTTTTTCAAAATTTATGCTAACAATAGTTGAAGGAAAATCATTTAAGAGTAGTATAAATAAATGGAGGCATTGCTGCTCTATTTTTTTCAAAGAAATGAAAAGCCAAGCATTTGTAATATTTTTTGTCACTTGATGGGCAAAAAAATATTACGGTATCAATACAAATTCTTAACATGAAAGGAGAAATTCATCGAAAAAAGCATTGATAAAAATTTGAATAAGTTAAATAAGCAAATACAGTAATCGATTAATTTGGAAATCAAAACAAGAAAGCATGCTATAGTAAAGTAAAAGATGATCGCATTTATGATGCTACTGCAAGGTTTTTTGAAAAAAAAAATCAGTGACAATGAACAACTTTTTAAAAGGAAGAAAATATAAAAAAAATACAGAGACATTGAAAAAAAAAACAAAGAAAGGCAGTTCCGTTTTAAAGTGTCAGTCATAGTGTTTTAGAAACAATAAAATATCAAAAATTTAAAAAAATTTATTTTGATTTTTAATTTGCTTAATTTAAAACAAAATAAATCAAAAGCAGTGCAAACTTTTCTCAGCTGTCTAGTAATAGTTATTGCAGTTATCTTTGCTATTTAAAATTAATGTTAAAAAAATATTGCAACTTTTTTTTCTCAACTTTGAACAAGCTTACGTTGGCATTAAGTGTCCAAAAGAACATTGCAAATTTGAAGAAGCATAACTTTTATGTTTTAAAAAATATAAATCTTTATATATAACTGTTATCAGTATTACTCATTATGTATATATTACATTTAATTACTACGGCAACAAAAATGCATTACAAACCTGATTGCATTGACCCAGAATCATTTATTGTATTAACTCTTGTGAGAAGACGAACATAAAAATTTACAATTTATTTAAGATTTAACAATATATATTTTTTAAAGAAGTTTGTAGAAATGTTATACAATTACGGTAATATATCTTTTCATTATTATTATTATATATGTAATAACTGTATTTGCATTTTTAGAGAAATATATTCAAAGAAAACACAAACTTTTTCAATGAATATGTCGGCTTACAAATTTTGTGGATATATCAAATTATTCTGCAAATTAAGGTGATTGAAAAAGAAGCAAAAATTCTTTGAGCTAAAGCTTTGAAAGAAGAATTTTGAATGTGAAAGCTGCTTTTAATGCCGTTGATAAAAAAGAAAAAGACTGTAGTAATATCAAAGATAAAAATGGATAAGGAAAAGATTCTGCTAACTCCCAAAAGAAAATGATTAAATTTAAAAGGCAATGAAAAACAGCTTTTATTGAAAATGAGCTATCAAAAGTTAGAAATGATGGAATAATAGAAAGTATAAGCTTTTTTGTTGAAATGAATTATTTATAGAGCAGTAATAGTAGACATGCTGAAAGGCTGCCCAGAAATTACGTGATCTTTATTTTTTTTGAATCACTCCTTCTCATTTGGTGATCCTTTTTGCTTTGATGTTCTTCCGCATTTCAAAGCAGCATTATCTTTTGTCTCATCCCTCCCGCCCTATCAAAGGATCACATGATTTCTGAACCCTCCCTTATACATTATTTAGTTAGACATTACAGTATTGCTGTAACTGTATATACTTTGATATATCTTTGCAATGTAGTATGGGTACTGTAGATTATGTCAGATAAAATTTATTGATAATATGTTTATGCATCTATTGTTACTCAATTTTTAAATCTTATACGTTTTTTAAAAAATATCATACATGATAAATGTCACAAATCGAGCAAAGGCTTCATCAAACATAATCTTTCTTTCTTTGTGGTTGTTGCAATAAAATCGCATGATTTTTGAGAAAGTAAATTCTACAAATCAATAATCGACAAGAAGATTGTTCAAATTTTGAATCAATACATTATTGCTTTGATCTCTATTGATAATTATTTTTATTGGAATTTTTTTTTTAAATTTAATAAATTGCTTAGTTATAGCATACAATGCACAATTTGAACATGCAAACAAGAAAACAATTTAATTTTGTTTCGGCCCATTAAAATTTTACCAACATATTTTTTTATGTCTTTTTTGAGACTACTTGGTCGAAGCAAAAAGTTGAATGTAAACGGCATGAATTTTTGACTCTTCTTTATTAGAATTGTTATTGGCAAACAAACAATGATGACACATGATTGTTTTAAAAAACAGGGGGCGATTACATTCCTGATATTTTAATTTTTTTAATCAATGATATTTCGTATAAAGAAAGTTGTCAGGCATTTGATAATGATTTCTATTATAGTTTTTTTGATGTAGATTTAGAATTTATTGGCTGCTTCACTTAGTTTCTAAAGGAAAATGAATTACAACCATTCTAGAGAAAAACAGGGAATACATCCCTCACATTTATTAGCATTTTAAGTTTTTGTCCAAAAGAAAGTTGTTAGGGCATTTGATAATGATGTATTTAATATTTTTTTATGCAGATTCTGAGATTATTACTTGTTTCATTTAGTTCCAACAGGAATCTGATTTTTTACCATTTCTAAAAATAAGTGCATATTGTAAAACAAAAATTTTAGAGTTTTTAATCAATGGAGTGTTGTTGGAAGAATGCTGTTAGGGCCATTAAAAATAATGTATTAAAACAATAACGTTTTTTTGTATTGATATTTGAAGAAATGCATTTTTTCTGATCATCGTTTTAATACAATATTTATGCAGCAATTGACATTGACTAAACTCTTATTAAAGGGGTTGCATCGGGTGCTGTGACAAATAATGTTATCATCACCGGAGCCGCCGCCTTTTGTCACTGTCTGTGATGCAATTGTGATGAAAGTAATACCCCTTTTTTCAGAACAAATGTGGTTTAAAGAAAATGCTTAAAATCTGTTAGAAAATATTGACACAAGCTGTTTTTGTTATTTGAAGGACTTAATTACTTCAAACAAGCTATTAACACAGTTCTAACTTTTTTAGGACAGTTTTCAATAAAGAAAAAATATCAAAAGTATAAAAATAACAACATTAATTTTGCGGCTGTTATCTAAAAAAAGTTTATTTATTGATCCCTCCAAAATAAACGTTTACAAAAATAAAAAAAAAAGTCGATATATTTTGCAAGAACAATAGCTGTAATAAAATGCATAAATAGGTCAAATTGAAAACAACAAATAAGTATGTACAAACTGTTCATTCTTTAATTTTCATCAAACTAAAATCCAGCTGTTTTCTTTGCTTCAAAAAAAAAATTAAACTAACCTTATTTTTTTGTTCTCAAAAAAGGTTAGTTTAATTATTTATTTTTGTTACCTGAATGAATAAGATTTTCCGATGCCTCAATATCCTTTTGCTCTTCAATGGTCAATTGCTGAAAATGAATTATTGGCTTTAAAAGATTCTGTTGATGGACGTTTACAATCTACATCTGTTTTAAATATTCCAGATTTTGAATATTACTTGCGCATTTATCCTAATGGAAATGGCGATGAACATCGTGAGCGAACATGGATTTTCTTACACGTCCGTTTTAAAAATGTCAAAAAAGTTGAAGCTGATCGTACTTTTATAATTGAATCTGCAAATTTTTCTTCAAAATACCAAAGTATTTACAAAAAATCTGATGAAGGTTGGGGACCAAAAATTTGTCAAACTAATGAATTATTTGATCCAGAAAAGAAATATATCGTTGATGGAAAACTTACTATCAAAGTTGAAGGAATGTTTAAGTTTGAATATGAAGATGTTATTCCTACTGCAACTGCTGAACAAGAACAAAAATGGAATGGTGGAGAATTAGGGGATGAATATTGGAAAGATGATGAAGATAAAGATTTTACAATTGTTGTTGATGGTGATAAAGAAATTAAGGTAAAATGTTTGCAATTAATTGGTTAAAAAATAACTTTTAACTTTTTTAAGGTTCATAAACTCTTTCTTCGTCGATCAGATGTTTTCAAAGCAATGCTTAAATCAAATATGAAAGAAGCAGCAGAAAATAAAATGGTTATTACTGATTTTTCATTGAATGTTGTTGAAGCAGCTATGCAATTAATATATACTTGTAATTTTACATCTACTTTGTCACTCGATGAATTAATGTCACTCCAACAATTTTTGGATAAATATAATCTTCCAGCTCTTAAGGTTTGTTCTTATCTGTTATTGAAAAGATTATTTTAAACAAAATTTTTTAGGCCAAAGTAGAACCTCTTTTGATTGTTCAAATTTCTGCTTCAAATGTTGTTCGTCTCACAAATTGTTCAGTTGTCGCAAATTCAACAAAGCTGAAAGAAAAATGCATTGAACTTTTATCATATTTGTTTGCTTCAAAGTCTCCTGTAAATGATTTTGAAATTCTTGATAAAGATATTGCCTTTGATATTCTTCAAAATCTTCATTGCCGAATTGTCAAAACTGTTGAAAAATAATTCAATACCTTTTTATTGTTTTTCCGTAACTTTTTATTTTATCTTTTTTATACTTGTTTTTCAAATTGTTTTTGTATTCTTTTTGTGCATGAATATATTATCCATCTATCTTTGTGTGTTTTTAAAAACATGAAATTTAAATTAATTGTCTCGATTTTGCAACGATATGTTTAGTGTTTGTAGTTTGAGAGTAACAAATAAGTTTTTTATTATTGTTTTACGACAAATCACTCATAAAGTGATAGCAATCAAAAAAACTGTAACTATAATAACTAATCATTATCTTTTCATAGAGAAAATTGAAAATCTGACAATTTATTAATATTACTGTAAAATAAAAAGTTTGTGAGCCAAAAAATGGCAACTTTGTTTGAACACTTTCTACATTGTTATAAATAAAAAGAATGTTAATGTGCTGTATCATGTATCACTATGGCCATAGCTATGGTGTTTGTACACTAATAAAAAAAAGTAGATTGTATTTGGACATTTTTCTGTGAAGACAAAAATAAACACTTGTTATTTTTGTCGATATTTTGTTATTTACTTGTCAATACTGATGAATGTCCACCTGCAGTCTAGCTTTTTTTATCACTGTGTTAGATGCTTCTGAGAATTTGAATGTTTTTGCCAAACAAAAAAATTAATAATTGACGGGGAAAGATTATCGGAGACAGATAAAAAGAGGAAGAATTTTTAAATTCTCCCTTAGTTAATCATTTATTTTTGTTTAACCACAGCATTCCTTGAGAAAAATAAAACTCTTTTTTGTTGAAAAAGCTTTAAAAAATTTAAATTAAATTTAAATTCTTCAGTTAATCAAAAAGCTGATTTACGAAGGCTTTGTGAGAAGTCTATCCGTTTTGCTATTGAAGCACGTAAAAGTATCGTTGCTTTAAGCACAAAACCTTTTTGCTGCTCTGAACTCTTGAAATTTCACAGCTATTGTAAATGAATATAAATTGATTTAAATGATTACTTTCAAAAATAAATTTAAAGGGGGACAACCACCTTTAACAAATTTTTTGAGTTGACTTTGATTGGAGGTCTCGACACGCGCAAAAAAATTGCTTTGTCACTTTTTCATTTCCCGTTTGCAAAAAAATAAGTGCCAAATAAGTGCGAGAAAAATCAGGGAAAGTGAATGAAAAAAATTTGTTAAAGGTGGTTGTCCCCCTTTAAAAGATTTTTAGTATTTGTTTTTTTCAAGGTTTTGCTCTTTAAAGAATTTTGCTTTTTCAAACAAGGTTGGCTAAAATATTTATTTCTGATGTTAATACTTTTTTATTAATTTTTTAGATGCTTCAAATTCCTTTTGCTTTTCAATGGACAATTTCTGAGAATGATTTATTACCTTTGAAAGATTCTGTTGATGGATGTTTACGATCTACAACTGTTTCAAATATTCCAAGTTTTGAATTTTATTTAAAGTTTTGGCCTAATGGAAATACGGACGGCCATCGAGGGAAAACATGGATTTTTTTGCACTTGAAATTTAAAAATGTTAAAAAAGTTGACGCGGATTTTACATTTTCTTTTGAATCTGCAAATGATTCTCTCAAAATTCATTATACTTATGAGAAATCCATAGGTCATGGAATGCATATATGTGGAGCTAATGAATTTTTTGATCCAGAAGAGAAATATATCGTTGATGGAAAATTTAATGTAAAAGTTGATGGAGTTTTCAAATTTGAACATGAAGATGTTATTCCTTCTGCTGCTGAACAAAAATGGAATGGTGGAGAATTAGGTGATGATTTATGGAAGAAAGATGAAACTAAAGATTTTACAGTAATTGTTGATGGAGATAAAGAAATTAAAGTAAGTTTTTTTTTTTCATTTTAATATATGTAATAAAAACTGCTTTCTAGGTTCATAAAGTTGTCATTGATAGCAGATCAGATGTATTCGCAGCAATGCTCAATTCAAATATGAAAGAAGCAATTGAAAATAAAATGGAAATTACTGATTTTTCATTTGCTGTTGTTGAAACTGGTATTAAATTAATTTACACCTGTAACTTTACGACTTCTTTAACAATAGATGAATTAATGTTGCTTCTACAATTTTTTGATAAATATAATCTTACAGCATTGAAGGTATGTCATTACATCTATTTTTTTAATACAAATGTTTCATACATGCTTTTTAGACAAAAGTTGCACCATTCTTAATTAGCCAAATTTCTGCATCAACTATATGTTCTCTTGCCAATTGTTCTATTCTTACAAATTCATTGAAACTCAAGAATAGATGTATAGAATTTTTAATGGATTCATTTGCTTCAAAAACTCCGTTAGATGATATTGATAATCTTGACAAAGATATTCTCTTAAAAATTGTCAAAAGTTCTCTTATTCAAATTGTTGAAACTAAACCATAATTTTTGTACACACTTTGATTTATTGTTACTTTTTTGTTTTGTACTTTTTTTTACTTTTGCAACGTTTTATAAATTTTTTTTCACTTCGTTTTTTTTAAAACATTTCCATTTAAAGCATTATTTTGAAGTTTGACATTATAATTACTATCATCACTTTAATTGATCAATCAGCACTTTTAAGATCAGCAAAAACTTCATATTGAAGCTTTTAAGATGCAGATTCAATATTTGCAACCTCCTATTTAGTTTTCACAAGAATTTGGTTTTCAGCATTTTTGAAAGAAAGGTGCGTTTGTATCCCGAAGATTGTAATTTTTTCACAATTTGAGTTTTTGTTAAAAAATTGTGTTCAAGGCAATGTCTAAATATTCATTTGCTCAACTCGTAGAGTGATTTGAAGTAGCAAGATCCATTAAAATAATGAAAATGTCGACACTTAATGAGATAAATCTACAAAAACTAAAAATTATAATGCATATATGTGTTGTTAAACTGTTTTAATTTACATTTTGTCTTAATATTCAACTTGTAGAGTGATTTAAAGTTGGAAGATCCAGCTGTAAGCACTGTTCAAGCCGAAATTAAAAAAAAACAAAATTTGCTTGTTATCATTTTACGAGAAATTACTCCAGAGCAGGGGTCGAAAATGCGGCCGAAATTTCCGGCCGCGGCCGACCATTATAAAATATCCAAAATTCTCCATAATGAATACTTTTCAAATATTATAAATGTATTATTAATGGATAATTTAAGTTATCCCTGCTATTACACCTCTTTAAAATCATCGACATCAAAATTTTTATAATAAAAGCAGATATCGTCTAGCTATATCGATATATCTTTTAAATTTAAAAATCAAGGATTATTTTGCTTCTAACGATTCCATTGTTAGAAGAGTATTTGGGCAAAATAGTGAAGATTTACCATAAGGAGAACCTATTAAAACAAAGATTTTTTAATGGTCTAAAAAGCATCAAAAAGCTCATTCTCATAAAATATCTTCCTTCGATCAATCAAAAATCCGATTTACAAAGGCTATTTTGCCATAAAAAAGAAAAAATATTATTATTGCTTTAACAATAAAAACCATGAGCCCCTCTGACCTTTTTTTATTTTCGCAGCTATTTTAAATGTAAAATAAATTGACTAAAATGATAACTTTCAAAAATAAACTTAAAAAATCTTTAGTATCTGTTTTTTTTCATGGTTTTGCTCTTACTTTCAAAAGAATTTTAATTTTTTCAAACAAGGTTTGTTTAAATATTTATTTCTGAAGCTAATATTTTATATCTAACTTTTTAGATGCCTTCAATTCCTTTTGCTCTTCAATGGTCAATTGCTGAAAATGAATTATTACCTCTCAAAGATTCTGTTAATGGATTTTTACAATCTACAGCTGTTTCAAATATTCCAGATTTTGAATATTATTTGCGAATTTTTCCCAATGGAAATAATGATGAATATCGTGGAAAAACAATGCTTTTCTTATATTTGGAGCTTAAAAATATAGAAAAAGTTGAAGCAAATCGTACTTTTACAATTGAATCTGCTAATTTTTCTTCATCAAACACTAGCATTTTTGAAACATGTTTTAGTTGGGGACCACTTATTTGTAAAAGTGAAGATTTTTTTGATGCAGAAAAGAAATATATTGTTGATGGAAAATGTACTGTAAAAGTAAATGGAATGTTTAAATTTGAAAATGATAATATTCCCGCTGCTATTGCTGAACAACAAAAATGGGATGGTGGACAATTGGGCGATGAACTGTGGAATAATGATGAAACAAAAGATTTTATAATTATTGTTGATGGAGATAAAGAAATTAAAGTAAGTTTTTTCTCGGCTTATGAGATACGTTTTTAAAAATTGATCAGTAAATTAAATTATGCGTACATTTTAGGCACACAAACTTATTCTTGGTATGCGATCAGATGTCTTTAATGCAATGTTCAAATCAAATATGAAAGAAGCAATTGAAAATAAAATGGTTATTACTGATTTCTCATTTGCTGTTGTTGAAACAGCTGTAAAATTAATATATATTTGCAATTTTATATCGTCACTATCTCTTGATGATTTAACGTCATTGCTTCAATTTTTTGATAAATATAATCTTACAGAATTAAAGGTATGCTATTACATCGGAAAGTAACTATAATTTTACATGTATGTTTTCAGCCAAAAGTGGAGCCATTCTTAATTAATCAAATTTCTTCATCAACTGTTTGTCGTCTTGCCAATTATTCTATTCTCATGAATTCATTTAAACTCAAGGAAAAATGTATTGAATATTTAATGGATTACTTTGCATCACATACTCCTATAGATGATATTGATATTCTTGATCTTGGAAGCTGTTAAAAATTCTTTTCTTCAAACTGTTGAAACTAAACCATAAATCTTTATTGTATAAAAACTTCATTTTTTCATGTTTTGTGCCTTTTTTATACTTATGCAATGTTTTATTATTATAAATTTTTTTTGTTTCATTTTTTTAAAAAAAAACATACATATTTTAATTAGTACTTTGATGTTTGTCATAATAATTGTTTTTCTGTTTTCCTTGTTCTGTCTTTTCAGTTCATAGATTTATCATACTTGCATGGATTCAGTTGGTTGTGGCTCCTTTATTTTAATTAAAGAAAAACTAATCAGGCAATTATTGTTTGCATGAGACAAAATCTTTAATTGGCTGAAAATTTGCATTTACAGTAGTCGATGATAGTAACATCATATACTTTTTTTCGCTATCATTCTATAAATATCAGGGCGTTCCAAAAGTTTTTTCGTTTGGCTTTCCCTTTGGTAATTTTGACTGGAGGCATCAAAAAATCTGAAATTTCGCATGGAGGTAGGCATGGGTGTTGGTCAAACGGTGCCATATCGGTTTTTGAGGTATCTGGAATTTTCATGGAATTCTGAGGGATTTTCATCGCGAAACCAAGATTTTTCGGAGTTTTTTGTGGAACGTCGTCCGTTAAATTGAAATTTGAGACATATATGGGCCCATATAGCCTGAGGGGGTAGCCAAGACACTGTCCTAACATAGTTTATAAGTTTTGGAATTTTCTTGAACCTTCCAGAAGTTTCCCGAATTTCAAAGTTAGTATGCTGTTAATGATTGGAATTTTGTGTATTTGAAAGGAATTACTTTGAACAATTATTTAAAATTGAATGAGAAATGCTTAAAAAATATAATTTAATGGATTTTTATTCGAATGGTATGACCTGGAGTCATAAAAACCCTATTTAAATATGTTAGAACCAGTCCAAATTGCTAGAGGGAAAACAAAACGAAAAAACTTTTGGAACGCCCTGATAATTTGTCTATTAAAATTGCAAAATTTTTGTCTAAAAGTAGTTAAGGATTTATGTACATTATTGCAATAAGTTAGAGGTCTGTGTTATTTATTGATTTTGCAAGATTTATTTTAGCATGTATACCACTGCTATATTTACAAGATTATGCTGTGAGAAAAATTCTCATAGAACTATGGGGTCAGCCAATGAGCAGTGATATGTACATATAAAAAAGCCAACAAATAACAAAAGTCTTTATTACATTAGTCTCTAATTTAGACTTTATTTTTCTATTACTGCTTTCAATTATGGTTGCCGCTGCTGCTGCTCATCCAACTTCTTTAATTCTTCGCTCAAAAATTACTCCAAACTTTACTATTACTGTTGGGCCACGTGTAATTCAATCTTGCACCATCCTCAAAAACGTCACTGAACACACTGATAACTCTTCCACCATTGATGTAGAAATGTCCCAGAAACAGTTGGAAAAATTTGTTGAACTTCATGAACGTTTTGAATTCCCCTCTGCCCCTAAAGACCATGAATTTACTGCTGCAATCTTTGATGCATTTAGTGATGAAGAATTTAAAGATTTTACTTTTAAAGCTGATTTCTTAGATTCTCAACGATTTTTAGAAGCTGCTGGTGATTATATTTTAGATAAAATTGCTAATGAAGATGACATTGAAAAGTTAACAGAATATTTAGAACTTGAAAATGATTGGACACCTGATGAACGACGAGCAATCAAAGAACGGCCATTAGAGTTTTTTACAAGTATCAAATTTGATGATGAAAAAGAGAAGGAGGAAAATGCAGATGATGAAGAAATTATTGATCCAAATATGTTTGAACAAGAAAACTGAAAAAAAAGCTTGCTTTATTTTGTTTCATGTACAGTATTGTATTTGTGTGATGGTTACTGTAATATTGTTATTTTGCTGCAATGTCGTTTTTTGATAAAAAAATAAAGTTTTATTTTTGGAACTGTTTTGCTGAAAATGTAAAAAAATGTTGGAAGTAATATAGATTTTTTATGTTAAGATTACAGCATTACTATCACTTTTTTAATAAAGCATTTCTCTGCAGTTTTGATTGAAAGAAAAACTTCGAATAATTTTACGTTACTTTTATTTAACGAAAAATCAAACCGATAAAAAGAATGATAGCAATTAAAAAATTAAAAAAAAGGTATTTAGATTACTATCCTTGCAGAAAAATTTGCATAAATGAAACTGTTAATGCTGACAGAATATTTTGAGCTTGAAAATGATTGGACACCTGATCAACAACGAGCATTAAAAGAACGACTACTTGAATTTTTGACTATTACTACATTTGATAAAGAAAAGAATCTTTTAATGTGTTGAAAAACAATGTATTTGTGTTGG
This sequence comes from Panagrolaimus sp. LJ2400, assembly GCA_024447215.1. Lineage (NCBI taxonomy): Eukaryota > Metazoa > Nematoda > Chromadorea > Rhabditida > Panagrolaimidae > Panagrolaimus > Panagrolaimus sp. LJ2400. The sequence goes on along the minus strand of JAMRYA010000014.1, from coordinate 5,734,609 downwards.
TTAATCTAATACAGTTGCTTTATTTTTTCTATGTTCTGAACTGTTTTGGAGAAAATTTGCTATCACGAAAGGTGATAAATGTGATCTTGCTTTGGTGTTAGAGAGAAGGGTTTTTGCAACTGCTCTTTATTGAATGAAAACCGCGGAATAAATTTGTTTACGAAAGAAAGGGCAAAATAGATGGAAAGAAAAGGAGTCGCGTTTTGGTGATGAATCACCACTGAAAGGACACCTTTCACAACATTTGCAGAAATGCTGGCAATAACTTAAAACTGTTATCCCAGAATTTAAGCGTAACTATCACCTATTTTAGTGGAGCGTCTTTTGCAGTTTAGATAGTAACAAAATTTTAAAAGTCATAATTTTATCGTTCATTTGAAAAAATGACTTCTACAAAAAGAGTGATAGTAAACAAAAAACAAACAACAAAAATTTTCGATTACTGTCCTTCCAGAAAAAACATGCACGTCCAAAATTGTTTTGATATTATAAAAAATCAACACTTGTGGATTAAAAACAAATGCAATACATACCCGTTCTCAATAGCAACCCCAATTATTGATTATCGATAATATCAAAACTTATTTGCTAATTTCAAGAAAAACAAATAGTGTCATTCCTTAATTAAATCTATTTATGTGAATTCGGGGTTAACAAAAACAAAAGCTGCAATTGTTGGCGCCAAAAATGAGGCTTGTTTGAAAAAAATTTTAGAAATAGTTCATTATTGTTTTTTCGTTAATTAAAATTTTGTTTTTTCTTTGCTTCTTCAAAAAAAGCTAAAAATAATATATTTCTTCAATATGTTCTGCACTTCATTTTCTGCTCAACAACAAAAATGGGAAGGTGGACAATTGGGTGATGGATTATGGAAAAATGAAGAAACAAAAGATTTTGCAATTATTGTTGATGGAGATAAAGTAATCAAGGTAAGTTTTAGCAAATGTGTGATTGATTATATATATGTTTGTACTGAATTTTATAGGTCCATAAATTGATTCTTATGCAATATGAAGCGTTCAAAGTTATGCTTGATTCAAATATGAAAGAAGCAGCAGAAAATAAAATGGTTATTACAGATTTTTCATTCATTGTCGTTGAAGCAGCTATGAAATTACTTTATATATGTAACTTTACTTCTACACTATCAATTGATGAATTAATGTCTCTTCAACAATTCTTTGATAAATATCGACTTCTTGATTTCAAGGTTCGTTGCTTCATCGATTATATGATGTATTTAAATAAATATTTTAGATTACGGTAGAGCCATTTTTAATTGAACAAATTTCTGCTTCAAATGTCTGTCGTCTCACAAATGCTTCAATCTTGACAAATTCTTTCAAACTCAAAGAAAAATGCATAAAATATTTATCAAGTGCAATTGCTTCAAAAACTCCTTTGGCAGATATTGATATTCTTGATAATAATGTTATTCAAGGTTACCTTTGTCAAATGGTTGAAAATCTTGTATTATAACGATTTTTTATTGTTTTTCTTTTATTTTTCTATAATTTTTTATAAATCTTCTCTGTATACATTTTTTTCTTAGGAGCATACATACATCTTGCTTGACTGTTGCAAAACATGTTTAATTACAGTAATATTTTGATAAACTTGTAAAAACGGTAGTTTGTTTACCTCGGTCTTACCTTGCTCTTTTGTGCTTCCTGGAAAAACATAGTAACAAAGTTTGTTTAATATTTATGAGACTTTTTGGTGTAAAAATGCTTTTTGGAACCAGGCTTTAGATGAATGATTGCTGTTTTTTTAGAAAAACGTAGCTGCACCAAAATATAATAAACCATTTAAATAATAGAATACCAAAAATTTCTATTACAAATTAAAAAAGTTTTTTAATAAATAAAAACAACAGCTTAAAAAAAGATAAAAAATTTTGTTTTTTGAAAACTCTTAAAAATACCGAGTTCAAATCTGGGACACAAAAGAGAGAAAACGGGGACGCATCAGAAAGGGTCGTAAAAGAAAAGGACGCACAAAAAAAGGACGCAAAGAAAAGGGTCGCCAACGGGAAAAAAAAACCGCCAAGTGCAGTTTTAAACGCTGCTTGCTTTCTCGCGCAAGTTTTTTAAACTTTTTTGTAGCACAATTTTTAGTGTTCAATTTTTTTCTTTACTTACACGTTTGTTCTTTGATGATAAAGGTTAGTATATTATATTTATATTTATACTTTTGTTAATAATAATTAACTTTTTTTCAGATGTCAACCACTCCATTTGCTGTTGAATGGCCAATTCCTGAAAATCGTTTACTTACCTTAAAACATTCCATTAATAAAAATTTATTCTCTGCTGATATTACTGCTACTCCAGAATTCAATTATTTTATTGGCGTTTATCCTAATAGAAATAAATCAGAAGAAGAACATGGAAAAACATGGATATTCTTACATCTAGATTTTAAAAATGTAAAGAAAGTTGAAGTTGATTACACTGTTGAAATAGAATCAGCAAATATCTCTGTTGCTGGTTATTATGTTTTTGAAGCTTCACTTGGGTGGGGATATCCAATTTGTACAACTGAAGAATTATTTGATCCTCAAAAGAAATTTATTGTTGATGGAAAACTGATTATAAAAATTAATGGAACCTTTAAATACGAAACTGATGATAGTTCACCTGCTGATGGTGTTGAACAACAAAAATGGGAAGGTGGACGATTAGGTGATGGATTATGGAAAAATGAAGAAACAAAAGATTTTGCAATTATTGCTGATGGAGATAAAGTAATCAAGGTAAGTTTTAGCAAATGTGTGATTGATTATATATATGTTTGTACTGAATTTTATAGGTCCATAAATTGATTCTTATGCAATATGAAGCGTTCAAAGTTATGCTTGATTCAAATATGAAAGAAGCAGCAGAAAATAAAATGGTTATTACAGATTTTTCATTCATTGTCGTTGAAGCAGCTATGAAATTACTTTATATATGTAACTTTACTTCTACGTTGTCTCTCGATGAATTGATTTCGCTTCAACAATTCTTTGATAAATATCAACTTCTTGATTTCAAGGTTTGTGGTTTTTGTCTTCTTTGATAAATGGGCTATCTCTAACTTGGTTTTTCATTGAACTTCGAGATCTAGCAAATTCCATAGTCGGTGAGGTGCGGGATTGTAAGTAAGGGCATGCGCATCTCCCAGAATCGCAATAATCCTTTGATCTTTAGCCGTTATAATCAACGGCATGCCCCACCAAAATTGTTTGTGCCTATTCCAAGAAAAAATCCTGCTGACGTTCTTGATGGTAGGAGATTTTTTCTTACTTAGGTATTGCATTATCGTAGTTCATTTTTTCGTGGGTATCGTATATCAAATGTACCTTTTCTTAGACACAGTGATCTTAAATAACATACATCTTTTTTTAGGCTAAATCTCAATTTCTCTTAATTAGCCAAATTTCGGCATCAACTGTCTGTCGTCTTGTTAATTGTTCAATTCTTACAAATTCATTGAAACTCAAAAATAGATGTATGAAATTTTTAATGGATTCGTTTGCTTCAAAGACTCCTCTTGCTGATATTGATATGCTTGATAAAGATATTCTCTTAAAAATTGTTAAAGATTCTTTGTATCTTATTGTTGAAACCGATCCATGATTTTTTTGTTGTTTTTTTTCTTTGTTTTCATTTTTGTACTGTGTTTATTATTTTTCGAATTTAGTATTTTTGAAACATTACATAAAAAATATTTTCACAATTTGCTTTTGTTATGTTTATTAACATTTTTCTCTTGTTTTTGTCATTCTTCATTATGTATTTACGTCAGCAGTTTATAAGCTTATTGCTCACGTAAATTATCCAAATTTGCATATTTTTATGTAATGTTAATTTTTTCATAATTTTTGGTTATCTTTTTATTAAATTCAACAATCACCAGTGCACTGGCCAGTGTTTACAGTTATTATTTTCTTGATTTTCTAAAGTTACTATTTCGCAATACCGTAAACCAAAATCTATTTTAACATACTCTTTCAAAAAACAAATCAATAAAATAATTAAAGACAATTTTTATTTTAAAATAATGGAATGCAAAAAAAGAGATAATACAACAGAACAACAACAACCCCTCCCCTATCAACCCCATGCACATGTTTTAGCATAATGTAGAACAAGATTTGATGTTGGAGAAGATGAAAAGCATTGATGCAAATTTGATAGAGTATGATCAGGTGATGGAGCAAATGATTGTGAAACAAAAATATAGACTGAATCAGCAGAGCTAAGTTGAAGTCGCTTTTGAAGGAATTGTATTACCCATGATACAGTATGTGAACCATCAGCAACAAATTTTTGAGTTTTTAGCTGCGGCACATCACCGACTGGTTTCAGAAGAAGGGTTATTCTTGAAGATGGCGATTGTTGTTCTTGTTGGGGTTGAGATTGAAGTTGATTGGATACGGTAGCAGCGGTAGTTGATGCCATGGTAATAATAAAAGAATAATAAGGTGTAGAAGAAAATATAGATAGAGAGAATTTGAAAAAAGTTGATGCCTAAAATTGCACATATATATTTTTTGCTTTAAAAACACATAATTTATCTTCTCGCGAGACAGTAACTCCAAAAACTGGTGTTTTTTTGTTACTGATCCGCTCTAATGCGGGAGTTATATACGTGTATATAGTATCCCCCCTCCACACAAAAAAAACCAACCTTTTTTTAACACCTTTTAAGCAAACAAAGAAGAAATAGCAGGAATAATAAGGAATGCAGCAATTCCAATACAGCCAAGTACAAATGAATTAAAGAGCTTTCTTTCCCACGGTTCAAGCATATATAAACCAGTTGCTAAACAATATTGCAAATACCAGTGTTCCAAATCAAATGTATAATCCTAAAAAAGATATAGTCATTAGTAGCTCTATCAGTGTGAGTAAATATATAAAAGTGTTGTAGCTGATTGATCGTGGGGGACTTGCTGAGCTTGTGGACGCAATAGTGTTAGTATCTCAATGATAATAGCTCGAAAAAAGGTATGAATAGAATGTATTGGTTACGTTACTATTACAGTGATAGTAACAATACAATTCACAAGATCAGCTATAACATATACAAATATATATCCACATATATCCATACCTTTTTCTTTTTTAGCTGTTCACTTGATTCAAAAGACATTGAGTAATAATAATAATTGAAATACTACTGCTACTTTCTTGTACCAAAATATAATAATAATAAAATAAATTAATGCAATAAGATACTTTTAATCATCTAAAAAAATGAAAAAAATATAAGAATGGTGTGATATACGTTTTTTTTATATATTGATTGCTATCATCATTCACGCTAAACACTTGCAAAAAAAGAAGAAGATGGATGGAAAGAAAGAAACTTTGATCGAACTTGGGTCATCTCATCATCATCGAAGAAGGTGCAGCAGCAGCAAAAAATGGAAAGAAAAAATTGAAGCAGTTTTTTTGATGTCACTTTTTTATGTCTCTGTTGCGAAGACACAAGCTTGAGTTAAAAAAAGTATATTGTTGCAACAAAAACTTTACAGACTAAAAGCATCAACATGTTGATGCTGGTTAACTTTTTTAAAGAAAAAAATCATTGAAGAAATTGAACTCTAAAAAATAGCAACAAAAATGAGTCACCATGCAAATAAAAAGTGATGTGTGGTGGACGACAAAGATCAATGTAATTTTTAGAAAGAGTACATTTTTTTGTATAGAATTATTTAACTAATGATGTCCAGCATGAATTACAATTATACAAATTCGACGATCATTCTTTTTGCCACAAAAAAACGAAGATATTTTTAGCAAAGAATAAGCTCATTTTTCTCCCCTCCTATTCGATGACTCTGTGGCGCAATTGGTAGCGCGTCCGACTCCAGTTTGATAAAGAGAAATCGGAAGGTTGCGTGTTCAAGTCACGTCGGGGTCAATATTTTTTAAAGCTGATAATAACAATTTTAGCTTGCTCGTTTTTAAAAAAATAAAAAATGCCAAAAATTGATAAAAATCGAAAAACGATATAAGGAAAATTGTGTTGCTGTCATTTTCACATAAAGCAATCTATTTTCTGACAAGGGACCGTTTTCAGATGTCCACCCCAGATTTTCTGGCCACTATGTGGGATCGATAGTACCCCTCGAGTAATGAAAAACCCCCAAGTGCTAGCTGCCCTTTCGGGCTTCTACAGAAGTTATGGGATTCTGAAGTTTACTAAGTAACCCACGACCCCCTGGTCGACGATATAAGGGGAAAAAATCGAAAAATTTCTTTTGTCACTTTTTTGAGTCCAAATGGTTCAAAATAGTTTTTTTAGTGTTAAAAACTATTTTTATGTGCTTTTGAAGCATCTGGAGTCACTTTTTTGCCTTCGGATTCTGAATCCTCAAAATGACGAAAATCGAAATACTGATTGGTTTTCCCCAATTTCTCGTATTTATAGGTTTTCAAACACGGAGAATTCAATAATGAGCTTTGTTTTTCTAAAAAAACATTTTTTCGTGCCAGGATTCTGTTTTCTTGAGAATCTGAAGTCATTAACTTCAGGTCAGCAGAACAAATCGAGTTTTTGTCCTTTTTTTCTATTTTTTTCGTTTTTATAGGTTTCAAAGCATGATGAATTTCGTGGCACACGCCGATTTTTGCATAAACGAAATTTTTTGTTCTGGGAATTTTTATTGCTTTTTATAGTTTTTATGTTTTTTTTGAATGATTTTCATGTACGTACGACGATGACTATATCTTTGCATTGCATCATTCTTATTCATAAACGCAACCTTGTCGCTGGGCATTTGTCTGTTTCATCAAATAAAAAGTCGTTGTTTGTGGAAAGCATAACGCAACAGAGTTTGCTTTTTTAAAGGCACTTGTTTGCCCTAAAAATTTATGAAGTGCTCGATTTTTTTAAAAATAAATTGCAAAATATTGTTGTTGTGTTAATTTTTTGTACTTTAGCTTCTGATGAAATTTTTTTTGTTTGCGCGATTTTGTATTATCATCACATTTAAATTTAAATCTGCTTTAGATGACAACAAAAGATTATTGTCTGTCATTAAAAGATAAAGATGTTGTTCTTGATGACGTCTCCAATGGTCAATACAGCAACCTCAATTTAAATCAAAATAATAAGCAATCCTTTCTTGAAGATACTACTATTAGCACCTCAAGAAATAATTATATGAATGATAACAGAAAAACTGGTAAATGCAGTAATAAAAAAAGCTGCAGTTCTTTAGTTTTTAAAATTAGTGTTTGTGCCAAAAACTGAAGTTCAAACCGAATTATGGTCCACTTTCTGATAATCAGGGTTCGTCCACTTTCTGATAATCTGGGTTTTTCGATATGCGTTTACCAACCCTTCTATAAAAGAACTGCAGCTTTATCAAAAACTATTAGATTTAACAAATTTAAATGATGTACAAAAGAGAAAAGATAATTCATTGTCATTATGGAGCAATTCATCTTCTGAGTATCGTAACAATTTATCGTCTTCAGAACTTTCATTTAAAAAGTGTAAAAACTGGAAAAGCTTTCTTACAGGTTTATAATTCTGATCAATTAGGAATTCAGCTTGAAATGACATCTGGACGAACATTGGCATTTAAAGGAGAAAAACAAGTACAAGCTGTTGTACAAAATAAAAATGCAACAACACATTCTTTGACTGTTCAGCCATTAATTTCTGCAGATGGAAAACTTGTCCTTCCAGTTTTAGTGTGCTTTTATGAACCAAATGAACCCAAATGCTTTAAAAGCGATCTTGCAGAATTCAAAAATCTTCATTGTGTTTCTACCAAATCTGGAAAAGTTACGTCTGAATTAATGAAAAATTGGATGAAAGATATTTTTCTACCAGCAGCTCCGATGAGATCTATGTTACTTTTGGATTCATGGAGTGGATTTAATCAAGCAAAAGAAATTCCAGAATTAAAAAATAAGAAAATTACAGTTATTACTATTCCAAAGAAAACAACTGGTATAGTACAACCACTTGATGTTGGACATAATAGATATACCAAAGCTTTTTATCGAACTATGAGTGATAAACTTCGTCGAATTTGTCCAAATTTTATGTTATCAAAAAGAAAAAATATTGCTCGTCTTTTAAATCAAACTTTTGAACAGCTCGCAGCACCACGATTTAAATCTTTGATTGAACATGCTTTTATTAAATCGGGTTATTTTGATCATGCTTACGAACATTACCGAACTCCAGACGATTACTGCTTTAATTTTTCAAAAGTTGGTGCTCGATGTCAAATTCATCAGTGTGAAAAATTTGCTTTTATCAAATGCGCATGGTGCGAAAGATTTTTATGTGTTAATGATTTTTTGATGAAATTACATTGTTGTCGTAACAATAATTAATATTTTTAAAATTTCCATTTTTTTATAAAAATAAAACATATTTTCAAGAAATTAGTATGAGAGCGAGACAATGATAAAATTACAGCACATTTCTAACAAAAAGACTTTACTGTTTAATTAAAAAGAAAAAAACATAAAAACTATAAAAAGCAATAAAAATTCCCAGAACAAAAAATTTCGTTTATGCAAAAATCGGCGTGTGCCACGAAATTCATCATGCTTTGAAACCTATAAAAACGAAAAAAATAGAAAAAAGGACAAAAACTCGATTTGTTCTGCTGACCTGAAGTTAATGACTTCAGATTCTCAAGAAAACAGAATCCTGGCACGAAAAAATGTTTTTTTAGAAAAACAAAGCTCATTATTGAATTCTCCGTGTTTGAAAACCTATAAATACGAGAAATTGGGGAAAACCAATCAGTATTTCGATTTTCGTCATTTTGAGGATTCAGAATCCGAAGGCAAAAAAGTGACTCCAGATGCTTCAAAAGCACATAAAAATAGTTTTTAACACTAAAAAAACTATTTTGAACCATTTGGACTCAAAAAAGTGACAAAAGAAATTTTTCGATTTTTTCCCCTTATATCGTCGACCAGGGGGTCGTGGGTTACTTAGTAAACTTCAGAATCCCATAACTTCTGTAGAAGCCCGAAAGGGCAGCTAGCACTTGGGGGTTTTTCATTACTCGAGGGGTACTATCGATCCCACATAGTGGCCAGAAAATCTGGGGTGGACATCTGAAAACGGTCCCTTGTGAGTTAAATTTCCTTTCCATCCAAGGAACAGCAATTTGCAATCAAGTGTCCTGCTACTATAGCAACCAAAAATTTAAATATTTCAATGATACCTTTCAACATCTTGTGTTTCATTCATATCGAAATCTTTTACAAACAAATAAATTTATTCCAAGAAAAAAAAACCCAAATAAAAATTTTTTTGTGCAAAAAACAAAACTCCATCACAAGGAGTTAAAAAATATCAGTAAAAAAGTCAAGTGCAATCACAAAAAAAAAATAAATGTACATAATTAGACTAGCAAAAAAACGATACAAGAAAATAATAAGATGATTTTTGTTCTATGCCATGTTTGATTGTTGCAGTCAGTTGTTTAAAAATGATTCCATTCAAAATTGATATTTCGATGATTAATATCATATTGATTAATAATTTCTTCTGCAACTTCTTGATGCAACCAAATACGTTTGAATCGACGATACATTTCTGGATGAAGGAATAGCGGATTACCACGTCTGCAAAAGAAAGTAGGTTATTAATGAAAGTGAATACACAGACGTTTTAAGGTATTACAATGTATCGTGTAAATTTCACACGGTATACTGTATCTGTAAAAAGATACTCTGACACTTTGTAACATTTACAGTATACCATGTGATAGTAACACTATTTTTTGTAATATCTACAATATTTACATGACACCTACAGTATACCAAGTGCCATATCCAAATCTCATTGTATCAATAGAACTCAAAACTATAAACTAACCTAAATCCATTATCAGTTTCACCAAATTGATCAACATATGGTGCTGCTTTATATGCTCCACGTTTTCTTGAAGTTAACATAATAATTTGACAATCACGCATTCGTAAAAACATTCCAGATTTTCCTACACAATCTTTCATATGATAACTGCATGCACCCAATTTTTCATCATTAACTGTTCGTTGACAACAATATGATTGTGAACATAAAATTTTACCACATACTAAAAAAATATGCAAGGTTACTGTAGAAAATGAAACAACAAAAAAAACATACCTAAACACATTGTTGGTTGTGTTACATGATCATTACCATTTAATGATGGACATCTAAAAAACAAATTTGGATTATATACTGTAGCTATAAATTGTTAAACAAATATTACCGATAATTTGCACACATTGTAAGCAAATCTGTAAATTCATATGGAAGTTCTACCAGGCTTCGAGGATATGCAGGTTGTCGTGGAATGTCTGCTGGTCGATCAGAGAAAGCTTGAAGATGTTCAGACCACCTAAAAATCGATTTCGTATATATCTAATCAACAATAAAGATAACTTACTGTTCAAAAAGTTTATCAACAAAAGAGCCTTCCAAAATTTCTTCAAGTTTTGCAGGTAAACCAAGATATCGACAAAGTGATTCAAATTCATTGTATGATGTATCTGAAAAAATAATATAACAGTATACTTAACAACATCTAATTACAAACAACTCACGTTTCAATGAATCTGGTGGTGGAATCAACGTAATAGCATTATATAAAAGTGCAAGAGGTTGTAAAAATTCAACAACAGCATTAATTAAATGTTTTTCAAGAACGTGATAATCAATATATGCTTTAGCAGCAACAGAATGCTTTGACATTTTTGTAAAAAGCTGTTCAAGTCGACTTCGAAGTACTTCAGAATTTACAAAAGTTTCATCTGGATCTGCCATTTCAAAATCTTGTTCTGTTGAGCTATTATCTTGTACAACAAAAGATGCCATTGTTTGAAAGATATATCCCAAAAGTGTTAAATAAATTGAATATAGTTCATCCACAGAACCATCTGGAACTTTATGCTCATCAAATACACGATTACATGAATGTAAAATTTGTTCATTTTCAACCCATGTCCATCCAATTGTCATTGAAAGTTTAACAGCAAGAGTAAGCATATCAATATTGAGAATATTACCTGCAAAATGGGTAAAATTAGTATAGTTAAGAAATATATAACATTGTTACAGATGCACGGAAAAAACACAAACTTACATTCATCCCGTAAATGTGAAAGTAAAATATCATTTGCATTTAGAGGTGTTGAACCAGGTGAAGAACGTTTAAAATCACTACCATCTCTTGATCGTTGTTCCGGTGATGTAACAGGAGATTCAGAAGATGTTGATGGAGGTGGTGTAGATCGAATAGCTCCTAATGGAGAACGAATAAATTTTTTAATTGATTCTTGTAGCGTTTCTGCTGCGGTATTTAATACAACATATGATGATGCTTTACATTCACTGATTGGAATAAGAAGAGGTGTTAAAATTCTTGAAACAAAATTTCGACATGTTGCTGGCTTAAGTTGGAATGAAGCAATTGCAGAAATTCTTGATAAACAAAGAATACAATCACGTTGTCGAGTATTGAGCGCACCAAAGAGAGGTTTATTTTCAACTTTAAGTGTTGTTGTAATTGAACGAAGAACAAATGCCATAGCTTTATATAGGCGTGAAACTTCTGCTAAATCTTTGCTATGATTTGATGGAACATCTGGACCAATTTGAAGAAGATATTGAAAGAATGGTTTGATAGTATTCCAGGCAGCAGGGAGGCTAAAAAATATATGTTGAGATTAGCATACAGTACAAATATGAAGAAAAGCTTTCCGAAAATTGGGATCTCAAAAGGTTAATAGCATAGCCTTCATCAACGAATCCTACTGTAAAAGTTTCCAAAACACATACCTCTCTGGTTTACTGCTACTACTACTGCTGCTACTTGTCGGCTTGTTTATAATACTTTTAAATTTATTTAATAATCCCAAATCAGATGTACGAGCAGCATGTTGTGCAACAGCAGCTGCATCAATAACAGCATTTTGTACCCATTCTTCTGGTACTACTGCTGCAGGTGGAGCAGCTGCACCAGCAGCATTACCTTCTTCAAAATTTCCACGTTGTTGTGCTGGTGGAAGTGCTGGAAGTTCACCAGCATTTGGACTTAATGGAACAACTGATGGCTGTGATGATGAGAGTACAGTTTCCAATAATCGGCCATCAAATGGTTCTTGTAGCTGGAGTAAAGATTTTTCAGAATGTGATCTGAAAAAGTATATGTTAATAATATAATGATGATGGTGGATAGTATCTTGTGAAAACAACAAAAAAAATTTCGATAATAAAAATCCAACAAAAAAAATTTCGATAATAAAAATCAAAACTTTTATTTTTACTTCTCTGGTTACTGTAGTTTTCAAATCCCTTACCTTTTTCTTGAATGTGATTTAAAAGATTTGCCTGCAGCGCCTGTACCTGATGGATTAATAGCATCAAGTGGAAGATTTGCTAAATCATTCAATCGCAATAACCAATCTTCAAATGTTTCAGGTGGAGATGGACGTGTTTGACTAAATTTCTTTACAGCAGTTGGTAGCCGATCAATTGATGGAATCAATGGTATTGCACAATTAGACAAGCGTTTACAAAGTGGACATAAATATTCATGACTATCAGCATCAATAATATGTTGACCAAGAATTTGTACTCTTGCACGATTACGTTCTTTTGACCATAGTTGATCTGTGAAAAGTTTGAAACAATCATAATGCATTGTATGTGAACATGTTGAAACGCTGTATCCATCTGATAGAGTTGCAGGAGCAAAGACACCGGTTCGATCAATAAGGCTATCAGGTTTATCATATTGTGCAAAAAGTTTTGAATTTTGAAGATATCCACAACAGACCATACTTTTGCCATTGAAAGTTAGCGCTTCAGTTTCTTGGCAAAGAATACATTTAACATTTCTTGATGTATTTAGCTTAACTTCAGATTTAAAAGGTCCAAGACAAACAGGAAAACCAGAATTTTTTGCAAGAGTTGAATATTCAACTTCTTCATCAACTTCAACATCTTTGATATCTACTGCCGTTGTTCCAGCAGTTGCATTTGCAAGATTATTTTGATCGGTGAAAGCTTTCTGCATTTTTTGCATTCTTTTCATTGCTTGTTCTCTTTTCTTTGCAGCCAGAGCTTTCTTTTTTGCTAGCTTTTCATCAGCACTTGTTTCCATTTCTGTATCATCTATTCCTCCCATTTCAATTGCAACATTTTGGCTGACAGAATCTTTCAGTTCATTAAGTTTATCCAAAATCCATGAAATTAAATTTTGATGTGATTCTGCTTCAGTCTTACCAGAAAGATCTCGAAGAACATTGAAAATTCCAATTGCTTCAGCTTGTTCAACAAAATTAAATTCTTTTTGATGTTCAGAGCTTTGCTTTTTATGTGCATGAATTTGTTCATTCATTGCCATACCTAGAAAAGGAGAGCAGATATTAAAAAATATGTTTAAAAGACAGTGATGTTTTAAAAACACTTTTCACTGCAACGCCAAATTCGAAACCATAAGTTGCGCTTGGGTTATGGTTAAAAAAATATCTGTGAAAATGTGCTCCCATCAAAAAATAAACATACCAATTAAAAACAATCCACGATGAAATAGACCTTCTGATGAATATCTGCTACGTTTTTGAAATCTGCTAATAATGAAGAATAATAATCGAATAAAAAGCGGATTATCTAATATTTTTAAAATTGGTTCAAAAAATGGTGTAAATTCTGGTGGAATTGGTGGTGGACATGCTCGGATATGTCGTGGAGCTTTTTCTCTTTCTCTCCATTGATATTGTTCTGCTTGTGAATGTTGTTGCTTTGAATAATGATAGAAGAATGGATTATATTGATCACGATGACTTTCTTTTAAATGGAATGTTCCTGCAGCAGTTGAAGCAGGTTTATGAAAATCTGCTACACGATTTAGCGCTTCATCTTTCTCCAAAACTTTTACATTTGGTTCTGTTAAAATCGTCTTTTCAATAACACTATACGTTTGTGGCTTTGTACATAGCAAATGAAGAATTTCACGTTCAAGCATTTGAAGTCGTGTTGATTGACCAATTCCAGGTTGATATCGTTCACCAATAATCATAATAAAAAGATGAAAAAATTCTTCACATGCTGTTACCGTAATCTTTGAAAGTTCTTCTGGTGTTGAAGATGGTGTTGCAGGTGTGCCATCAACGGCTTTATTGAGAGGTAAATCGTCATATACATTTCGAGCCCATTTTTCAAGTTGAAATCTTTCTAAGCAACGAATCACGAATTCTGTTGGTTCCATTTTAGCTGCACATATTTGCATCATTTGTATATCACGATCAAACATTTCTGTTCGGCATAGTGGTGAAGTGTAATTATGGATTTGATTTACCAATGAGTAACCTGAAAAGGAGTGTACTGTAGTTGTATCAACACATGTGGACATTTTTGGAGATAGAAATATGAAATCAAGACATAAGGAGAGTAACAAAAACTATAACAATAATAGTAACAACAAAAAGTTTAATTTCTTTTGGTAATGTTCTTCGAGATCTTCCTGGTAAAACTGAAGCATAATTACATCAAAATTTAATTTTATGGATTTTGGATAAACTTAATGAGCTGAAAGATTCTGTCAGCCAAAATGTTGCAATTGAAATGGGAGGAATAGATGATACAGAAATGGAAACAAGTGCTGATGAAAAGTTAGCAAAAAAGAAGGCCCTTGCTGCAAAGAAAAGAGAACAAGCAATGAAAAGAATGCAGAAAGCTTTTACAAATCAAAATAAGCTTGTTACCGCTGGTACACCTGCTGGAGCAGCAGCAATAGATATTAAAATCAAATTTCTTTTTAACTAATGCGAGAATAAGTTTTGTATTACTTTCATTTTGTTCAAAATTTAAATTCCACAGAGTTTTTATACCCCAGAAATGACCACAAATTATGTTTAAACGTACCATTTCTTCGCCAAAGTTGTGAATGACATTGCGCATGAAGAACCAAAATTCGAAGTGGCATTTCAAGGAGTGCATGTATCGGCCATACAAAAAGTCCATCAATTGGTTCAAGGTTTTTCCATTCTGTTTCCATCATAACACCTATTTCACCATCAAGATACATAACATCAGAAGGTAAAATTTTTTCACCAAATTTATAGTACTGCAACACATCAGGATCAGCTGTAAAAATACCAGCGAAAAATCTCCAAAGTGGATGATGAATTGAAATAAAATCTCGTGAAACATTGAAGCTAATTGTTGATGCTTGAAAGGTATCAATGGTTGTGGTATTTTCTGTTGCAAATTCTGGCATTCCACTGCAAATATCTAGAAGCTTATCGAGGACTATCTTTGCAACTCTTTGATGAATATATGCATTTGATTTTGTCCATGTAATTAGCATTGAAGTAATTTCTTGAATTTGAACTTGCATATTGAAAGCTAAAAAATATAAAAGTAATTTTAATTTAAAAATACAATATGATTCAAGTTCAACAGGCATCAAATTTTAAGCATCCAAAACCTCCTGGAACTAGAGCCAAAAAATGCTTCCAAATACACCCCTTCCCTACAGTACCTGTTTCCCATTCAGATTCAATCATTTGATGTTGATCAATTTGTCGCTTGATAGCATCCATGCCTTGCATCATAGATAAAATATCAACATATACTTCAATTCCACATATAAAGCTTTCTTTCATCTTTTTATTCCATTCCATTGGCGATGCAAGAAGAAAGTATAAAGCATCTTTAAACATTGTTAGCGCTCGACGAAGTACTGCTGGCATTGAAGCAGTCGCAAAATCAAAATGTAAGAAGCCTTTATTTTGATCAGAAAATTTAACATATTGATGACAATGTAGCTTGATAGTTTCAAAGATAATTGCAAGGGCGTTTTCATTTGAAAGTAAATATTGTGCCACAGAAGATACAGTAAAAACTTGTACAGATAATGCAATAATTGATGCAGAATGTTCATGATCATCATTGATAAAATCTTCATAAATGAATTCGAAATTCTGAAATAATTTGATGTTAAAGTAATCAGATTTTGTGTAAAGAAAGTGGGAAATAACGAAAAGTAAATCTTGAAAAAATGTTTGGATGGAGCAAGTGAGCTTGGCTTTGAAACAAAAGTTTCGAATCCCCAGGCGACAAAAAAACCCTTCAACAATCAAAACTTACTCGAATCATAAAAACACCAAAATCTCTTTTATGATCTAAATCCATTAAAACAGTTGCCATTAAAAGTTGATGAAAATTTATTCTTGCTGCTTTCCAAAGTCTTCGATCAAAGAGTACTAGCTGTGCACAAGTAGTATAATGACCACATGGTAGCTTATTATTACTTGTTGCTTGAAGATATTTTCTTTCAGCTTTTGGAACTTTTGGTCCTTTTCCTTGTACTGTTGAATGATTCCTTGGACGTAAAGATAGCATAGGATTCATTGCATTTTCCATTGCTGCATTAATTACAACGGCTTCATCTTCTGGATTCATCGGACGTATAACAAATTGTGCCCGAAGTAAATCAGGTTCTTCAAAAACTTGATTTGCACCATATATTGATACTAAATCATCCGGAGATGGTTCAGTATTTGTCATTTGTCGTGGTGGTTTTGGTGGTGGAATATTTACTTGTAATTCTGGTGAATTCATATGACACAGTGCACTACATTCTTTCATTACAACATCAGCAATAATTTTTGCAATTGAAGCTAAAAAGGAAAAGAATATTAGTGATTAAGGTAACAACAAGCATACTGTAACAATATCTTTAACAATCATAAAAAAACTCACGAAATTGTTGTGCTTGTTGTGTTAACCAATTCAACAATTTCACTGCTAGCGCTTGATGAGAAACTAATGAAGCTGTCATAATTTTAACTTCTAGCGGACCAGTTTTATCTGTTCTTCTGGATAAATCTCTTCTTGTACGATGTTGAATTGTCTTTTTTGCTGTTGCACAAAGTGTTTGAGTATTTGAAAGTACCACAGATCGGCCTTCTCGATCTACAATTGTTGCCAAATGCATTGCTTGTTGTGATGTACAACCAATTGCAACTTCTAGCGCAGAAATTACAGCATCATATGTATGTGTTTCATCATTAAATAGCATAGTTTTATAATTAAATTCTGGCTTTTTTGAAGGTTCACTGAAAAAGGCAAGGGTTACGGTAAGTGTAGAGAGAGATTTAAGAAAAGTGTCGAGTCGGTTTTAGAAAATATGAGTTCACAGGACTCAATAGAAGCAATGTGTCGTTCAAAACCAACTCGGATACTTTCTACTTAATAAAAAACTTACTGTAAAAATGAAGGTAAATTTTCATCATCTTGCCAACATATTAAAGTTACCGCGTATTTTAGAACAATTCCTGTAACATTATAAATGCGAGTACTAATTTCTTCTGGTAGATTTACAGAGAGATTCCTGAAAGATAAAATTAAGAACATTTTCCAAACAACTGTATCGCAGAAGTATTATCAACTACAACAAACTACAAAAAGCCACACTTACAATTCTTCATCACCCGGTTGTGGCTCAGCAGTATGTAGCTTACATGCATAATCTTTTGACCAAGCTTGTACATCTCCACAATCACAATATCCTGTACCATATGATGAATGCATCTAAAAAAGATTTGTTTACCATTATCACATTAAAATAATTCAAAAGCTACCTTATATTTATGTTTAGCATGTGGAGATTGTTTAAAACATTCAAGACAAAGTACACATGTATCATCCAACGCACATTCTCTGAAAAAAAGATTTTAATTAGTTTAATATACAATCTATTTTTAATTCCATAGGAGTGATATACAACAGTATTATCACAATAAGGCTACTGCAATAGATAAATGTACTCACTTGCAAGTATATGTTGGATCACCATGCCTAAACATTCGACCACATAGTTGTCCAGGTTTTCGTAAAGTTTCTTTAATTCCAACTTTTTCTGTTAGCGGCTTTAGGGATACTGCAACACCCTTTGAAGTTTCTTGATTATCCAAAATATACATTGCCGCAAGAGGTGCTAATAATTCTTTATCTGAAAAATATGAATGAGTAAATAAGGATATGAGAAAAAGTTCATTTTTTTAGCTATAATGATAACAGTAACGATAAAATTTTCACGTTATTATCCTTCTACAAAAATTTGTGCACTAGTAATCCCCATATTAAGCAAGTACATGTGTACAAAATATACAGTCCCAATTCCAACAATACCCTCTAAATATCCCCGATTATATACAAACTTACTGATACTATCTTCATCAACTTTATTATCCCATGGTTCTTCATCTGGTGTTGAATATAGTTTTGGACATTTTTCTGACCAATGATTATATAGTAATTTAGTTGCTTCTGGCCATGATTCATCTCGTACAGCTTGAATAAGTTTATCAATCATTTCTATATTTATAAAAAAAGAAAATAAATTATTTATTTAAAGAACAATATCTGCTATATATATATATGGTTTAATGATGATGGAGGAGAACTAGAAAGATAGGTGTTAAATAAACGTTTAAAAATATAAGTACACGAAAAAAAACGCGGGTGAAATAAGTTAATTATTATCGATTAAAATTAAAGTAATGAAATTTTAAAGTAAAATTGCGTAAATTTTTCTAACAGCGAAGAAGTCAAAAGATTCTACTTTCATTAACTCTTTAAATCCAAGGACAAAAACAAAAATATATCTAAACCCTTTTCTTTCATCAACATCATCATCGTCATCACATGTTTACATACTTACATATATCTCTCATCTCTCATCAAGTCAACGGGGGGCTATTTTTTTGGATTACACTAAAAAACGCAAAAGCAAGCAGCAAAAGGGAAAAGCAGCAGCAAACAAGCTAACAAAAAAAATACTTTTCACGTTTTTTAATGCCAGCAGCAGCAGAAAAGCTAAATGTGGCATTCATTCTTTTTGGTAAGCAAGAAAAAATGATTAACTTAAAAAAAGATAATTAAAAAATATATTGTATATAAAAAAGTAATAACATTAATGTGTTCAACAACAACAATAGCTGAAAGAAGAAAGAAAAAAATATCAACCCACGACGTGACAAAAATAATGGTTGTTTTAAAAAAGTTTTTTGTGTGTTGAAAAAAAATTTTTGAAGGAAAAAATAACTTTTTACTTTTTGTGCGCGCAACATGCAAAACGAAAGGACTTTTTCAAAGGAGACAACAAGAAAAAGAAGCAAAAGACGAACACAAAAAAAAGCATTCAACACAAAAAAGAGAAAGACTTTTTTGACTTGAGATTTTTAATTTTAAAAGTGGATTAATTTCCATTTGCAGGTGCACCTTCCATAATGTGTTAGTAGCGTATTTCTCAAGTAAAGGCAACTTTAGGGGATATCAGCCTTAGAATATTCTATATAGCATAAATTTATTTTAGGAATCCAAACAAGGTAACTCCTCTTTGAAAACTTTCGTTGGAAGTTAAATAAATAAAAAAAGGATATAATTAAAAAATTTTAGTATTCTCTACTATCGCCATGGAGTGGTAGTAGAGAATACGTGTTTAAAATTTTTTGTAAGTATCAATAAAATTCGGTCAAACAAAAAAATATTGACAGTATTTTTTTATTTTTTTTAAAAAAATCTTGTTATTACTGTAAAAGAAAAGCAAAAGCTCATTTTTTGTCGTCATCTTAAAAGTTAATTTTTAATTAATTATTACTTGAAAAATACAAATTTTCAAGCTTGAATAACTTCAAAAAATATATTTTTAGCTTACTTTTAGTCTTAATTAATTGGTAAAAAGTACAAAATGATACGATACTAAATGTTTGTCAAGCGAAAAAAAAGTGTTGTTATTTTTTATCATAAAAATCTTCACCAACAAACATGGTGACATAGGAATACTGTAGCAATTAAAACAAAACAAGAAGAATATGTATATCTTTTGGTAGAAATGATGGTAGTAACATAAGATTTCTTATTTCAAAATTATTGTGATACTATCGTTGTTGAAAAGCTTTTTTGGCATTTTTGAGTGTAACATGGGAGCCAAAAGGGAAACATAAGATATCAGTTGTTGCACAAAAAAACTAACCTGCACACCACAGCTTTAGAACTATTGTAAATATGATAATAATAATAAGTACAAAAACAAAGAAAAGCATTCATTAAACACAACATACATCAATAAAAATAATGAAAAATTAAGATTTTAAGATTTCTTTTAAATAACATTTTTTAGGCCAGCCTCTTTTTTTGATTGATAAGTACAGTATCAAAACAGACAGTAGCTTTACAACGTTTATTTTTTTTGATTTACTGTTTAGCTGTCATAAAATAGCAGTAAATCAAAAAGAAATTTACAAGCATTTGAGAAATTCAAATCATAAAATTCTTATTATACAAATTATTTACGGCAAAAAAGTGTGGTTGTTGTAAATATTTTTTTTTACTTTTAACATTTTCTCAAAAAAATACTTTTACGACTACATTATTTGAGAAAAATGATTTTAAAAAAGTTTTATTAAAAAAATAGTTATTAAATTATTTCACTTCTTTAACTTTTTACAACAACATGTAAATACAGTATTGAAAAAGATGGTACTTAAACATGGAGCACTGCTGATGCAACCAGGTGCTAGCTGGTGATAGCTGGTGAGAGATAGGACAATCTGGCACACTTTGGGCAGTCTAGTGAAGGGTGCAAGCTGACGCTGCCTGACTCTAGCTAGCTGGTGTAGTCTGGTGCAGTACAGTGCAAGCTGGAGTAATCTGGTGAAACATGGAAAATTAAAAGAAAAACGAAGACACTGATAGAATAACAAAAGCAAGAATTCCACAACAACAGCCTTGCAGGAACTGAGATTCTCTAGTTTGACAAAAATTTTAAAACACTTATTTACAACAAAAAAATCTTGCTTTTAAAAATATTCGACATCTCCTCAAAAGATACTTTTACAGCCATGTAAGTAAAAGGTTACATTTTATTTAAAAATTTTATTTAAAAAAAATAGTTATTAAATTATTCCACTTCTTTAACTTTTTACAACAACAACATCGTTTTTTTTCTTTTCATCAACATTTATTTTTAGGGTTGTTACTTTTACAACTTCGAGAACTTTTTTCATATTCCATTTCAGTAATTGTTGAATATAAAAGTATTTCAATATTTTCAATCTTTGATTTTGTATTCCAATGAAAAAGTATATATGATAGAGCTGCAACAACTTCAAGAAAAAACAGGTGAATTTCGACTAAAAAAGAGAAAAATTAGAAAGAAAGAAAATGTTTATGGCATTTACGCATAAGTTTATGTTCTTGGGTAATATTATTTGCATAACTTGGCTATAAATATAACGACGTTTTTAAAGACTAAAAAAGCAAACAGCAATGTTTATATTTTGTTGTCGAAAAAAAAGTAAAAGAAATGGAGCAATGATTATTGGAGTATCAATTTTTTTGCATTTTTAATACTAAAAAAATTTTTTATTTATTTACTTACCAAGTGGAGAACATTTACGTCTATCAACAAAGTAGTAATATGAATTTAGGGTCAATATTACTGTAAAGCCAAAGACTGCTGTAAAACAACAAAGTGGCAAAAAGTTGTAATGCTGAAAATTTTTTTTGTGTTGTAACAGTAGTTTAAAAAAAAAAAATATTTACAGTAGATTTTATTCTGTCCATTTGATATGTTATTAAAGTTGTTGCAAGCATGTTAATCACCGTAATGAATACAAATATTATACCAACTAATTTGTGAATTCCTAAAAACAAGGATGATGTTAAAAAAAGTTTGTGTTTCCACTTTTGAATTTTTCTGAACGCTGCTTGATAATATACTCAGTGTATTTTTTTCAGTATCAAGGATGGTTTTATGATGAACCATGGGAATTTATGCCGCTGACAGCAGTAAGCAGCAGCAGCACAAAAAATGTTGATGGTGCTTTAACAATTTTATTTCCAACCAATGAAATGATTGAAGCAGGATATGAGCTAGCTGAAAAGCAACGCGCACAAGCTTCTACAACTGCTGCCATGTCATCCCGGGTACAATTGGAAGAAAAAGTTAAACAACTTAAAGCAATTAAATCTCGTCGAAAGAAAGGAAAAAAGAATAATAATAATAATACAGAGTAAGTAGCAAAAGTGATATTTTTAGACTTGAAAAATTAATGGCAACTGGATGGGAGCAGCTTGAAAGAACGCGAAAGCGAAAATTTTGTGATATGAGGTAAAATCTCAGTCAATAAAACGTTTCACTGTATGCGCCGAATTTTTAAGCTCACTGAACAAAAATTTATAAGCTCCTTTTTAAAAAACTTACTTTCATCATCAATTGGATGATTACCAATAAAGAATATATTCAATGAAAATACTTCCATAATCATTAAAAAATACATTGCAACATCAGCAACACCAAAATCTGCATTCCTCAAAAATCTCCATTTTTTCAGAAAAACTGTTAAAAGCACAAAACGTCCAAAGAAAATTGGTAAGATTCCAGCTCGAAGAAGTACACTTGGAAGTGAATGCAAATTTGTCATTCGAAGTAATGATGGTGCTGTTGTCCAAAAAGGTGTTGTTGAGTTATTAATATTATCGTCCTAAAATTTAATAGCGGACTTATTGTCAGTTTCTGATTTTTTTTAGTTACTATCCTTCTAAAATAGATGCGTGTTTGAAAAAAATGTGTCTCAAAAAATTGCTATTTTTATGTTCCACAATTAAAGTTATTGTAAATTACGGCAATACTTAAAAACTTACATTACTACAAATAATAAAATTTCTTGTTTCTTTTAAAAAATTATATCGAATAAACCATCCATCGTAATCCCATTCCGGGATATATGGATCAACAAAGTAACTTGTCCATGAAAGAACAAAAAATATTAGCGGGATTTTTTCGAGAATTGTAAAGAGCTAAAGATTGATAATGTTTATCGAAGACCGCAAAAAAACATTTATCGATTAAAACAAAATTCCGATTTTGTTCTTAAGTTATCCGCAGTGATTACAAACCTTATCAACATTTACTCGCATATAATATGATGAAAATCCTTCTACTGCAGCATTAGAAGGAATATGATAGCAACTACTTTTTTGAAATGGATCACACAATAAATCATCAATATGCTGTAACCGCTGCTGATGTGTTTCTTTCATTATTAATGAAAACTCAAGTTTTGCAATTATCGTTAAAAAAAAGGGGTTTTCTCACTTTCAAAAACGCGAATAACATTAATGGAGATGAACTCTTTGATTCCTTTTTCAAAAAGCGGAGACAACTGCAAAAAAAAGGAATTGAGAAAAATGCGTTTAAAACTTTTAAATTAGAACACCTTTTTTTTTCAAATGATAAAGTTAAAACAAAAAACATTTTTTGCATTAAAAAAAGGTTATTTAATTTTTAGAATGAAACTACAAGCCGATTCCCTTCATCTGCCTTCAGCAGAAATTCAACAAAAGTGAAGGCCTTCAGCAGCCTTCACTTTTTACCGGGAAAAAAGTGAAGAAAAGCCACTCAAATAAAAAAAACTGATAATAACCGAAAAAAACATGATAACCAATAATTTTGTTATTACTATCTTTTCAAATATTTACAGATGAAAAATTGAAAAATTGAAAGATTTTTGTGTTTTTGTAAAATGCAGAAAAAGAAAAGTTTTAAAACAATTGTTTATTACGAAACAAAAAAAAGACACAAAAAAGAGATAATTTGATTAATTAACTTTCTATTTCAAATCAAATCCCGCAAACAGAGAATTAAAAAAAAGAAAAGTGAAAGTTGCAAAAACAAAAGAAAAAAGAAGAAAGAAATTTTTAATCATCATCATCATCCATTTCATTGCTGCCCTGAGGGTATGAAGCTGATTCATCATTATCATAAAATCCAAGGCATTCTTCATCTTCTTCATCACCCATTGTAATATCTGCAGCACCATCACCAGCGGCAACAGCTGCAGCAGCAGCAGTACTTCCATCATCATTACCTTCTTCTTCCTCTTCATCATCATCTTCTCCATTGCTATAATTATTAATGTTAGAAAATGGGAAAAGTACTTTTTAATCGTCGAAAAAATGCTTGGAAAGTGCGGGTATAGGATTTTTAAAACTTTTGCAGCTTACCCTGTATTCTTTTTTCCTTTCTTTCGACGAGATTTAATTGCTTTAAGTTGTTTAACTTTTTCTTCCAATTGTACCCGGGATGACATTGCAGCAGTGGTAGAAGCTTGTGCACGTTGCTTTTCAGCTAGCTCTAATCCTGCTTCAATCATTTCATTGGTTGGAAATAAAATTGTTAAAGCACCATCAACATTTTTTGTATTGCTGCTGCTTACTGCTGTCAATGGCATAAATTCCCATGGTTCATCATAAAACCATCCTTGATACTGAAAAAAGAAAGATGTTATTATTGTCTCAAACAAAGCTCATCGAAATCAAAGGGTCAAAGGAAAAAAAGACACTTACTCGATTTGTGCATCGAAAATATGTTGGCTTTCCAGGAGATAATGGGCCTTCAAGTTCAAGCTTTCGAATTAAAATATGATTTTCAATTAACCAAATTGTATCAGTAATATTTTCATTTGTAAGATCAGAAAATCTTAAAACACATGTACCCTTTGGAAATGCAAGTTGATAGATAGCTTTTTTAGACATATCAACACGACCACCACGTTTTTCACCTGCAAAAAACCAGTTAATGGAAAGGATGTGGGCTGAAATTTAGGGCCGGAAAGAAGGGGATTTTGGAAGTGGGATTACAATGTTATGTAATTTGCAACAGGGATCAGAACCTGGATTCTACTTGCACGTTAGTCTGTGTCGTTAACCACTGAGTCATAGCTGCATTAAAGAAAAACTAAAAAAAAGTACTGTAAGCATTTAAAATCCCAATCTTGTTGAAACAAACAAAACATATTCAAATGCATTGTTTGTTTGAAGCTTTACATTCTCATTAGCGGTCAACGCAGTAGGCTAACATGCAGATAGTACCAAGTTTCAAACTCTTGTTGGAAGTTTTGCAAAACTTTTTCAGTCAATTTCGAAATCATGTTTTATTCCAAAGTTTTATGAGGTAAATTTTGGTTTTTTAGGTCACGAAAAAATTCAATATTACCTCGTCGATTTGATGCATTTGATTGACTTGGATTAGATAATTTTTGGGATGCTTTAAATTGCATCACTTCTGGATTAATATTTTGATTTGATGGCTCTTGTTGCCTTGGAAATTCGAAGGGGCTCTGTAAAAATGATGTTTTAGGTAAGATGATTACAACAAGGTGTTCAAATGAAAGTGACGCTTTTGCATTTTCTAAGTAAACAAAAACTACCAATTTCGTTTGAACATTTGTGTTAAAAACATTACTTGAATAAAAGGCATTGAATAAATTTGTTTAACATCTTTTTGTTTTTTGTTCAAACTTTCTTGCTTCATTGTTGTTGTTAAACTTTTTCTTTCATCAACTACCCCATCAAAGCTTGCTTCAATTGAATTTTCATATGCTGCAATATGAAGTGAAAGGGTGCTGCTATTGTTGGTGTTGCTTTTGGTTGAATTTAAAAAATCATTTCTTTGCTTTTTAGGTTCTTCTTCTACTTTTTCAATGTCATAATTGTAGCCATTTGAAGAAGATAATGATGATCGGAGGATTGATTTATCAAAAATTTGTGATTTTTCTTTTACAAATGGATCTGTATTTTTTTAAAATTATTGCTGCAGTTCAAGGTTGCTTTTTTGAGCTTTTAAGAAGTTCAGGATAAGTTAACTGTTTTTTTTTACAAAAACTGATGTAACAAAACTGACTCGAAAAAAAGGGGAGCGTTTAATGCTACAGAGTTGTCCAAATAAAACTTTTTTTTCCTTCTGTGTGCTCATATTTTTTAGGAAAGTGCCATCATTAACAGATACATCTTTTGCAGGTAAAATCTTGCCATTCGAAAACGTTTTGCTCTGGAAACTCTCTAATTGAAGCACAGAGATGAAATCGCTGATACAGAGCTTGGCGAACAGCCTGAGTCAGATACTGATAGGGATAATGTCAGATATCTTTCAGATGTATTAATTGAAGAAAAAAGTTAAATAAGTAAATTTTTAACAAAAATAAAATCATTTCAAATTTAAAAATGCAGCAAAGTGTACGTTTGAGAAATAGAAGCACAATGCTTCTATTAGAGAGCTTAAGATAGATTATGAAAGTTTGGGCTTTTGAGCACATCATGGTCAAAAACAGCTCTTTAACTTCAAAAATGATATCCACCTAAAGTCCATGCGAGGCTAGATTCTAATTTATTGCCGTTTGGTGAAGTAATATCAGATGTCAAAGTTTTAAGAATAAGCTATGTCTCCACCGGCAATGATCATTTCCTGCAAAAACGAGCCTACAAGAGCAAAAAGAAACTATTTAAGGTCAAAGAAAAATGATTACTTCGACCAGGAGCACCCTACATGTTAGCTTATAGCAGCTATGAACTGCAGCAATCTCTATTTTTTATGTTTACCAAATTTTTTGTTATTTTCTGTATTCTTTGATTTGCTATCAGAAGATGAAGTAGTAGAAGACTGAACAAAAGAAACATTTGAAAATTTTGAAGAACAATTCAAATTTAAATTAGAATTAGAATATTGTTGTTGTTTTTGAGCAAAATCATTGTTATTAACAAAAGATTTCTTCTTTAAAAACAATGCCTCATCTTTTGTTGTCATCCTAAAATTTTCAGTATAAGAAAAAGAGGATTGTCATTTGTTAACAGTGAAGTACAAACAATGGACATCAGCAAGGTCTGAGGTGTGGCCACAAGAAATATTGAAAGGGCACGCTTTTGATGTTTTCCCGCTTTAACACGGCCGCGCCAAAAGATCAAAAGATTTTTCTAAATCCACAGCTCTACAGGGGACACGTGCCCCTCAGACCACCCACTGCTAACGTTCTAGAGTACAAAGCTAAAGGAAAATTCTGAAATTCCAGCAAAAAAAGATAAATCTGGAAGACAGAAAAATTACAAAATGACTAGAATTTGGTCTTTCTTCTTTTATAGATCTTATCGAACAAGAAAAAATGTGTTGCCCGCACAAACATTAGATGTTATCGTCGACAAAATAAAAGTTTTAAGAATGATGAAACATTTTTTCATGGCGGCAATAGCGGTCTGCCCGTGCTGCTGTTGTTAAAAGCAATTCATCATTCACAGACAGATACACTTTTTCGTTTCTTTTACAAGCAAAAATAACTTGGCCATGGCCATAAACATTTTTTAAACTAACAGTTCTGTACAGAGTATTCAAAAGAAGTTGACACTTTTTTGCTTAAAACATTTTTTCTCTTAAAGTCCTTCAAAAAACTGCTTCCGCAAAAGAAAATGACAGTAATAATAAAATTTGGTCTTCTTTCATTTTTAGATTTTATTGAAAAAGAAAATGTGTGTTGTTCAAAAAAACACCAGATGTTATCGTCGACAAAAAATGATTGTTAAGAATGATGAAACATTCTTTCACGGCGGCAATAGCGGTCTGCCTTTCAGTGCAGCTGTTGTTAAAAGCAATTCATCGTTTTCAAGAGATCATAGACATATACACTTTTTCCTTCATAAAATAACGTGGCCATAAACATTTTTTTAAACTAACAATTTGTACAGTGTATTCAAACGGAATTGGCACTTTTTTGTGCTAAAAACTTTTTTTTCCCTTAAAATTTTGCAAAGAAAATTGCTTCAATAAAAGAAAGTGATAGTAACAAAAATAGCAAATATAAGAAAGCATTTCATTACTCATTCTTTTGCAAAGATGAGAAAAATATTTAATAGAGAAGTCGTACTACTCGAACATTTTTGACGTACAGCTTGCTTTAATTGCATATCCTTCTCTAAAAAATGGTAACAATAACATTAAGTTTTTTATTCCAAGATTCTACTATAACCTTACTGTTTTTAAAAAAATCTGTTTTACTTTGCATTTTTGATAGTAACAAATTTTACAAAAAATTTAAAATGTATTATTACTATTATTAAACAAGAAATACAGCCCCAATAACCTTGAAAATGTAGACTCCAGACCAGAAATCAAGCAATCAGTTTATACATGAGAATATTTATGAAATCGTTTTGATTAATAGAACATCCTGGAAGAAGGATGTTCTATAATCATAATCACAGTAGTGAAAAAAGTTTTTGATTGCAAGTAGTTTAACAGTTAAAAATCAAAAAAATGTTATTGTGGCACCAGCCGTGGGCGTAAGTAACTAAACTTACTAATGTAATGGAATTAGTGTTCAATGTAATGGAATAGTTGTTCAATGTAAGAGTAAGCTTTCAAAGTAAGTAATCTTTCAAATGTATTTAATCTTTCAAATGTACGTTTCATTGTGGAACTGGGTTCCTGGAAGAGGAGGTTCGACAAGACCCGCTGACCGTAACTAACTAACCAACCCCGAAGGATTAATTATAAGGGAGAAAACATTCGGACCCTGAGCCATAAATGAATGTTCCTTATTACGTTTTGGTATTCCTGTGTACTGCCCCTCTACCGAAATAACCAAAATCCAAACTCACTTTTATACAACCCATCTAAACGATCTTTTAGCAGAGGAACAATTCCAGCCTGCGCCAGAGAAGCAAAGAAGCGCTCTCTCGCAAAAGAAAAATTGTGCTTTTTTTGTGACAAAAAATCATTGAATTTTTTTGTGCATAAAACTAAAATGGTAATAAAAAATAATAAATAATAATTTCATCAAATAGTTTTTAGTAATAATAATAAAAGCTGGTAAATGTTTAGTAATATTTGTTAAAAATTATTTATATAAAAAGTTTTTTGTTTCATTTAAACGAAAGCTAATAACGTAATAATATGTTTACTCTCCCTCCATAAAAAACTATAAAACTTAAAAAAAATGTACCTCAATTTTGTTCTCAAAACAACAGTATGAAATCTCAAAATAAGCAATCTCAGCCAACCCTCTAATTCAGACTAAAAAGATTACTGTATCTTGTATCGCTATTCCAACAAGTTCATTCATGCATAAAAAATTTATTCACACAAAAGAACATCAATAATAAACAGATAAACAATTAAAATGATACAATTCACAAAAAATAATAATATTATTCTTCACTTTCTGCTTTTCTTCCACCACTACAATATGTCCATGATTCTTTATATGCTTCTCGAAGTTTCTCAACAGCTTCACGAGCTTCTGTCATTAAACCCAAGCCATCTTTGAAATAATCTTCTTTTTCAAAATTATTGATATATGCTTTATTTCTGAACATTGTATCAAATTGTGAACAAATTCCAGTAAGAGTTCTTTCGAAAGTTGAATGATTGAGTGCCAGAACAGCTGAACGATTCTTTGCTTTTGGGAATGATGTAATATATTGAATATCAAAGAATGGAATAAGTGAACATCTGAAAAAAGAAAATGGTGATGAGAAGTGTAAACAACTTTGGCACAAAATGGGTCCTTAGAGTATACATACTAAGCCAGTGATGTACCCGATAACTCCAAAACCAACCCCGGAGTCAATAGAGAGTCATCTCCATCAGCACCGGCGTCCCAACAGCACTGTACTAAACTAATGTACAAGCAACAACCTATCTATAGTACGGTAACCCCAGTAGCATCAATAGCAACTTACCCATATGGATTTGATGAATTTGTTTTACCAATAGCTGCTTGAGCTTCCATTTTATCAATTTCACCTTGAAATAATACCAGACCAGAAATAAGGCAATCAGTTTGTGCAGGAGAATATTTATAAAATGGCTTTGTTGTCATACAATCAGCACGTGATAATAGCCGCATTAAATGTGATGGAGTTGTTTGTTGACAATATCTTGGATCCACTGGAGTCATAGGAGCAACACCTGAAAACAGAAAAGTTATATTAAACATTTATGCAAAGACCAAAAGTTCTTACCGCATTAAATAAAATGTAGAGGTGAAACAGGGCAAAGTTGTGCAGCTAAATTAAAAAGTGATACAAAATTCGGTGCTCCAAATCTTTTAGGAGCTGTAAGTCCACCCATAATTCGTCCAATAATTGCATTGACATCTTTCATAGATGGATTTTTAATATGCATTTTATCCATAGCATTCTTTTCAATTGCTGCATTATCAAGTACCGTAACCATTTGTGGAATATCTATCAAGCGTTGAAGTGTGAGAATAGCATTATAGGGCTGGACAACAACATCTGAACCAGAATTTGGAAATACTGAGAATGTTTGAATTTGTTTATAGCCAAGTCTGAAAAAAAGAGAGGAATTAGAAAGTGTGAAAATAGCATTATCAAAGGACAAGCTTGTCGTCTAAGAACAGACGATGATAACTTATTCGTTGTATTTGACAACTTTGTAAGATTACTGTACCGAAGTTGTTTCGGTTAATGCTTAAAATAAATACAGTAACACCTGCAATAGTTCATATAAATTATTAACCCAAGGCGATGGAGTTGTCTGTTGTCCTTTGATACGACTGTGTCCATGGTTAAAAAAACTTACTCATCATCAAGCTTTTCAAGAATCCATGAACCAAGACCAGAACCAGTTCCACCTGCAATTGAATGTGAAACACTAAATCCATCAATTTTATCACTTATTTCTGTTTCTGATTGAATAATATTCAAAATTTCTTCACCACGTTCACTGCCTCTGAAAAATAAAACGTTAATAAAATTATATAAATAAAAAGGCAATGGTATGGAGTGGTGCTGTTTGCTGATGGACAAGGACTGAATTAAAGCACTTGATGGCTTGTGCGGCAAAGTCTTACACGGCACCGCTTTTCAATACCACGTTAGATTTGGCTTAAATTCCACAAATGATTACAGTGCTTAATAATACTGTGACTGAAAAGAATGCTATGGAAAAAATGCATATTAAAAATCCATCTATGAAAGATGTCAATGCAATTATTGGACGAATTATGGGTGGACTAACACCTCCCAGAAGATCTGGAGCACCAAATTTCGTTTTACTTTTTAATTTAGCTGCACAGCATTGCCCAGTTTCACCTCTACATTTTATTCAATGCGAAAAGAGCTTTTGGTTTGTAACAGCAACAAAGATATGAGTGTAAGATTTTATTTGAGTCCAACGGCCTGTGGTTTAAGATGTGCCAGCTTATATAAATTTTAGAGAGATGGCAAGAGATCCGCCATCAAGGTTAGAGAGAAGTGTTACAGATTTTATTAGGAGTGTTCACGTAGTTCATTAAACTTTTCAAGTATTGCACTAATGACTCCAACAGATCCAAGATATTGTCAGCAAACAAGTCCATCACATTTAATACGATTTCTATCACGTGTCGAGTGTAGGACAACAAAACCTTTTCCTAAATATTCTCTTACACAAATCGATTGCTTAATTTCTGGTTGGGTACTTTTTTAAGGTGAAATTGATAAAATGGAAGCTCAAGCATTGATTGGTAAAACCAATTCATCAAATCTTTATGGATGAGGGGGTATTTTTTGTCCGTGATGGATACTGTAGGATGGAGATGAGTATTTTGATTATAATTTATCTCTAGTATGGGTAAGTGTTCAGACAGAAATGCAACTAACGTATGCTCTTGTTTGTTTTTAATTAGAAAATGGTTAAACATCAATCCAAATCAACAGCAGCACCACCCCAAATCTTTATTAGCCATAACTCCAACAAACTTACTCATTAAACCCAGCACCATATCCAGAAGCCCAATTATTGCCTAAAAATGACTAGTTATTAATAGAATAAAAGAGTGGTAACCTACCAACTCCACCACCAGATGAAAAGACTCTTTCTTTCAAGAGTAAAAACTTTTCCACATTCTGCATTTAGCGTGTAATTAATAACTCTTGGTTCAAGATCAATTAGAACAGCACGTGGAATATATCGATAATCATCTGCCTGAAAAAGAACAATCTATTAATCTCCAATCATAGCTATTTTTGACGAACAAAAAAAGTGTTAGTAACACCAAAATCTGAAGCAAAAAGTTAATATCACTTTTAACGTTACATATGCATTATTATGTATCTGCTCTCATCACAACTATAACTAACCTGTGAAAAATATGTTGATACATTATCATCTTCTACTCTTTCAGCCGTTGCATAACCATCCATTCCAATACAATGTTCTGTACATAGCCGCTTCCAAAATTCATTACCAATTTCATTACCACATTGTCCAACTTGTATTGATATATACACTTCGAAGACATAAACAAGGATAGACACAAGTATTAAAAATTAACAAATACTAAATCTTATTGGATGTAAAAAGTAATAGCTAGACAACAACTTTTTTAATATAAAATATGCAAATGCAAAAAGACTGTCTATCTATAGTTAACAACAAATATGTGGAAACAGACATGCTGTGATAAAGATGGTGAAAAAAAGAGTAAAATAAGAGGTAATAAATTATGAAACCGTGAAAAGCAGGAAAAATTTTATGACAGCTAAAATGAAACAATTTGTTGCGCTAGCAACTATAACTGAATAGAAAAAATTTAATTCTGGTTTTAAAGGTGATAAAATAATAAAAGAAAATATCAGGAAGTTAACATGGAAGAGAGCATTATTAACTGATAGTGACAAGAGATATGCAAGTTTATTTGCAGCTTTATTTAATTCATCGTTACGGTCTTGTTTTTCTATTTCAGAGGAGCTTTCTTTATGGCCAAAACTTTGGTTGATTCTATGCTTTTTTATAAACCTTAAAGAATG
This sequence comes from Panagrolaimus sp. LJ2400, assembly GCA_024447215.1. Lineage (NCBI taxonomy): Eukaryota > Metazoa > Nematoda > Chromadorea > Rhabditida > Panagrolaimidae > Panagrolaimus > Panagrolaimus sp. LJ2400. Next base: position 5,701,984 of record JAMRYA010000014.1, on the reverse strand, counting down.
TAATGTTACAATACATAGATACAACAATAACTTACTGTTCCTTAATATGTTCTAAAGAGTTGGAATAAGATATTGTTAAAAAAAATGATGAAATAAAAGCAGTGCTGAACCATACAAATATACCATACAATATATTTAAACGAAAAATGCCGTAATAGAGGTAAAAAGGAGTTGATACAACTATAAAAGCGATGGAATAAAGATATCCAAGTTGGTATAAACTTATATTAAATGTCTAAAGTATTTTTTATAAAAACATGTAGAATTTCCTACAGTAATGACTTACTTTATGAATTATTTGTTTGATATAATGAATCATTTTTTAATATATCAAACTAATCCTCAAGTTTTTTGAAGATAAAATCTTTAATAACGAAAATAAAATGTTGGTTATGCATGCAAGATGCAAACAAATTTTAATTGACAAGTAAATTCAATACAAAACAGCTGCAAGCAATATTGAACAATCAGCAAAATTAGTTTGTTACATACAGTTTACTATTCATTAATGTAACGTTAAGCACTTTAATAGATTTTCAAAACAGAATATACAGTTTAATTTAAGAATGGTTGCAGTATTATCTGATAAATGTTTTAAAATTATGTCTAAAAAATTTCTGAAAGTTACTTCAAAAAAGAGAAACTTGAAATGCTAAAGAAGGTACTCTCGAATGGATTTTTCACTGTCTGTTTTACAATGTTCATAAAAATTAAAAATAGTTTTTGATAAAAATAAGTTGAATAAACTGATGAGCCATATTTACTCACATGTAAGTTGTAATTAGTTCCAATTTGTTATTTTTTCAACAATTTATATTAATTTATTATGATGAATGTCAATTTGATTTTAGTAATTATTACAATCAGCTGTCTTAAATTTGTAAGTTTATCAAACTTCTGTTTTAATATATATGTTTATACGAATTCACGTAAAATCTTTTTTACAGGAAACTGTTAAAAATATTAGAGCAGAAACATCATTCCATCAAAAAGAAGAAAAACTTCAATATAAGAAACTTAGTATGTTATCCGATATTAACACATTTGATTATTTTCCTCGAGCAATAGATTGGTTTTTCTATTTTATGCTTATTTGTTTAACAGTATTTTTTCCTTATTATGTTTATACTGATTTGTATGCAAAATATTTCTCAAAAAAATAGAACAATTTTTACCAGAATTTCAAAGCATTATTTTGTCAAAAAATTAAATTACATTGTGTGACAGGATGTGAAAAAGGGAGGTACAATGATCGCAATTTACAAACGGTATATGCTTTATTGTTACAGTAATGACAAGGCATCTGTTATTGATTTTTAAAAGAACTTGTTTAATAAAGCTGTACAACATAGCTACAAACTTTTGGACCATGGATATTTCTTAAATTTTTTTGTCAAGCTAGTTTGTTGATTTAAAAAACACTTTATCGAAAAAATGCTACTGAAATTTTTCCCCATTTTTATAGGATTTCGAGACAACATAAATGTCTTTAAAAGTACGGTATTCTGAAGATTGGTGCGGCTATATGGAATCATTAAATTAAAATTGTAGTTTTGTCAGCGGGGTTTACACAAAAAAATGCCTTTACAAGTCATTAATTAAATGGAATTTTTGTCTTAAGACTTTACAAACAAATAAATGTCAGTTTCATTTAAAAGTGCTTATAGGGCGTTTAGAAAGAGTGATAAACAACGGCAACGTGACAACCGATTATAAACACAAGTAAAATCAATTTTTTAACTTTTGGGTAACAACCGTTTTTATTTCGTCGAGTAAAAAATGTCTTTTTTGCATTTATAAATTTTTAAAATAGTGAAAAAGAAATGCTTTTTTTGACGAAACATAAAAAAATAGTTATTCTGATATGCACATTGTTTGTCTGCTAAAAACGGCACAGACAAATGGTAGTAGGAACAGAATTAAGAAACCTCATCACTTGAGAACGTCTGCGGAACTCTAACTTATGATCACCTCGATGAAGTCAAAATAACCATGAAGCTAAAATTTTTGATATCTGTTTTTTAAACACACTATAAGATACTTTTATTGAAAATAATAAAACAAAACTTTAAATAATTAAAAAGGATTAATTCCATACTTAACGAAAGCACAAAATAGAGCTACAATTGCAAAAAATAATAACAAAAAAAACCCGTGCCCAAGATGGCCAGTAAAAATTAAAAAATAAATACTAATAGTAATAAATGCAAAAATACGTAAAATTAAAATAAAATTAGTTAAAGGTTTTCGATTAATTGTTAACAGTGTTTGAGCAGAGCCGATTCCAAGTTTACGACCAGCACACAAAGCTGAAGGAAATGCAACACAGCAACCCAAAATTTGCCAATCTAAAACGTGAAATACTACTAAACTTATGAAATTAAAAAAGTCAAACTTTTACCATTCACAAAATTAAGGCCGGTAATACAAAATATTAAGGATGAAATTGTTGATGTAATACCAATTGATGATAAAAAAAATATTTTTAGAAGAGGACGATTTATAAGAAGAAGTTGAAGAACTTTCATAATAGCAAATGAATTACAGCTAGCTCCAACAACAAATAATGATGTTGCTGCTGCTGTAGCAGGAGAGATCTCTTCACGCTTTTGTGGAGCAGCAACCTGAAATAAGAATAATAAAGATCATCTAAAAACGATTTCAACTAATAAAAAATTTTTCTCAGTTTATTAACAATTTTATTGAAAAACAAGTTTAAAAAACGTACCAAAGCTACCACTTCAATCACTAAGTCAATAATAAAACTTGAAATGTATGAGAAATTATGATTAAGCAAAGAATCAAAAAATCGTTCCAAATTTTCACGTGGATGTTGTCTAAAAATTTGACATTGTTCCTACATTTACAAACATTCGTTTTATTCTTGTATCACTGAAAGGCAAAATCTTATCCCAAAACAATTTTTGATTTTCGGAATTCCCGATTCCTAGAGGTTTTGATCTTCTACAGGGCACAGCAACTTCAGCTTTTTCCAAAATTTTTTGCCTTCCGTTACGGTATTTTCTCATTGAGATTTAAGTTGCGCCAAAAAACGCTTTCAAACAACGTGCTCAAACATAGCATAGATTATCAAAATCCAGATATTTTTACACAAGATGGCTGAAAAATCAACCTTTTAGCTTCAAAAAATGAAAATTGGCAGCCATTTGAAAAGCTGCAGTTTTTTTAAAGGTCTAGAGTTTCATACGCTATGCTATTTTTTAGCTAACAAAAAATTTTATTAGTTGGCTCCAATCTGCATTGGGAATCACGGTCGGGAAATCCAAACAAAATACTGGGAAAAAGTTTTATTAAAAACTGATAAAAACTGACCTAAAATCAATAACCATTTCCAAAAGTCGAACAAGGTTAATTTTGAAATTACGATAACCAGTATTAAAAACAATATTACGTATTCGAGGACACCGATTCCTTGATTCACGAAAATCTGCGTTAGCTGGCCATGGTAAATCAGAATCTGACGATAAATTTACAGCATATCCAGTTCCACCTTCATTAATCATTTCAAGATTTTTTGCAGGTAATGCCATTGAAGATTGAGAATCTTTTGACCATAGATTTACAGCATATCCAGTTCCACCTTCATTAATCATTTCAAGATTTTTTGCAGGTGATGCCATTGAAGATTGAGAATCTTTTGACCATAGATTTACAGCATATCCAGTTCCACCTTCATTAATCATTTCAAGATTTTTTGCAGGTGATGCCATTGAAGATTGAGAATCTTTTGACCATAAATTTACAGCATATCCAGTTCCACCTTCATTAATCATTTCAAGATTTTTTTCAGGTGATGCCAATGAAGATTGAGAATCTTTTGACCATAGATTTACAGCATATCCAGTTCCACCTTCATTAATCATTTCAAGATTTTTTGCAGGTGATGCCATTGAAGATTGAGAATCTTTTGACCATAAATTTACAGCATATCCAGTTCCACCTTCATTAATCATTTCAAGATTTTTTGCAGGTGATGCCATTGAAGATTGAGAATCTTTTGACCATAAATTTACAGCATATCCAGTTCCACCTTCATTAATCATTTCAAGATTTTTTTCAGGTGATGCCAATGAAGATTGAGAATCTTTTGACCATAGATTTACAGCATATCCAGTTCCACCTTCATTAATCATTTCAAGATTTTTTGCAGGTGATGCCATTGAAGATTGAGAATCTTTTGACCATAAATTTACAGCATATCCAGTTCCACCTTCATTAATCATTTCAAGATTTTTTGCAGGTGATGCCATTGAAGATTGAGAATCTTTTGACCATATATTTACAGCATATTCACTTCCACCTTCATTAATCATTTCAAGATTTTTTGCAGGTGATGCCATTGAAGATTGAGAATCTTTTGACCATAAATTTACAGCATATCCAGTTCCACCTTCATTAATCATTTCAAGATTTTTTGCAGGTGATGCCATTGAAGATTGAGAATCTTTTGACCATATATTTACAGCATATTCACTTCCACCTTCATTAATCATTTCAAGATTATTTGCAGGTGATGCCATTGCAGATCGAGAATCTTTTGACCATAGATTAACAGCATATTCACTTCCACCTTCATTAATCATTTCAAGATTATTTGCAGGCGATGCCATTGCAGATCGAGAATCTTTTGACCATAGATTAACAGCATATTCACTTCCACCTTCATTAATCATTTCAAGATTATTTGCAGGTGATGCCATTGCAGATCGAGAATCTTTTGAACATAGATTAACAGCATATTCACTTCCACCTTCATTAATCATTTCAAGATTATTTGCAGGTGATGCCATTGCAGATCGAGAATCTTTTGACCATAGATTAACAGCATATTCACTTCCACCTTCATTAATCATTTCAAGATTATTTGCAGGTGATGCCATTGCAGATCGAGAATCTTTTGACCATAGATTAACAGCATATTCACTTCCACCTTCATTAATCATTTCAAGATTATTTGCAGGTGATGCCATTGCAGATCGAGAATCTTTTGACCATAGATTAACAGCATATTCACTTCCACCTTCATTAATCATTTCAAGATTATTTGCAGGTGATGCCATTGCAGATCGAGAATCTTTTGAACATAGATTAACAGCATATTCACTTCCACCTTCATTAATCATTTTAACTGGAAATTAAAATGTTAAAGATTTGTTTTGATGTTTATCAATGCTTATAGCTTTTCTAGAAATTGCAAAAATGACCCCTTCTTGTTGATCAAAATAACATCGCACGCAAATTGCGCTTTATTGCATTTGCGAAAAGAAGGGTAAAAATATTTTATTTTTAGTATATTAAGAGGTTTCATTTTTGAACAATTAATCTCGTCTCAAAGGGAAATATAACGATTAATAAGACGTAATTTGAAAGGGGGTTGCTGGATTTTTTTTGTGGTTTACATTGTGATAAATACAGCATAAAAGAATTGTCATTACCTCGTCGATTTGATGCATTTGATTGACATGGATCAAATAATTTTTGGGATGCTTTAAATTGCATCACTTCTGGAAGAATATTTTGATTTGGCGGCTCTTGTTGCCTTGGAAATTTAAAGGGATCCTGTAAATGATTTTTTTAAGTAAATTACAGTAAGATGTCCAAACGAAATTGACACTTTGTTTCTCTTCGAAAATTTTTTTGGTAGTTGCACTATCCTTCGTGAAAAATAAAAGTTTTTTAATTTGCCGAAAAATAGGCGTTTTCTTCAGTAAAAATGCTGACAGTAACATTTAATTTTTGTTTCAAAAATTTTATTATTATCACTTTTTTTATATGAATTCTTTTTTATGTATTTTTGAGAGAAACAAAATTTCAAAAAAGTGAATCTTTTTGTTACTTCATTGTACAAAAAAATAGCCGAAAAAACAATATCAGAAGTCTTTGGTTATTCTCTTTTCAAAAATTTTGCATATTTGCAATCGACAAATTAGCGTCTTGATAAAGTCTTAATCATTTATTGCTAACATAATTATAGTCATTCAATTTGCTGTTTAACGACAAAGAAGTGATTAGGGCAGTTAATATTTTGTCCTTAAATATATCTTTAGTTGGCGAGTTTATAGAGGTACCACACTGAAAAATTTTATCTTGTCGCAGTTTTTTATACGGAGGTTTAACTCGAGTGTGACATGGAAGCATCTAAGGTTTACTAAAATAAACACTAGTGCCAATTTCGATTTGTTTATGATATTTGCTAAAATCTTACTTTGGTACCACTTGAATAAATTTGTTTAACATCTTTTTGTTTTTTGATTAAACTTTCTTGCTTCATTGTTGTTGTTGAACTTTTTCTTTCATCATATATCCCATCAGAGATGACTTCAATGGAATTTTCATATGCAGCAATATGAAGTGAAAGGGTGCTGCTATTGCTGATGCTGCTTTTGGTTGAATTTGAAAAATCATTTCTTTGCTTTTTAGGTTCTTCTTCTTTTTCAATATCATAATTGTAGCCATTTGAAGAAGATGATGATCGGTTTGATTTTTGTAATTTTTCATTAAAATCATAATTATGGGTTACAAATGGATCTGTTTTTTGAATTATTGCTGCAGTCCAACATTGCTTCATTGAACTTTTAAGAAATTTTGGATTATTAAAATCAACGAATATAGGAAATTGTGATGACATGTCTTCTTAGAAAACAAACTTATAATACAAAGCTTTCTAGCATCCACGGACTGCAGCAATCTCTTTTTTTTGTTTACCAAATTTTTTGTTACTTTCTGTATTCTTTGACTTGCTATCAGAAAAAGAGGAAGAATTAACATTTGAAAATTTTGAAGAACAATTCAAATTTATGTTGGAATATTGTTGTTGTTTTTGGGCATCATTATTATTAACAAAAGATTTCTCCTTCAAAAACAATGCCTCACCCCTTGTTACCATCCTAAAAAATTTTGTAGTTATTAGTGGAAGAAAAAAATTAATTTATCGCTCATTGAAAACCACAAAGATTTTAAAATTAACGAAGATAAAACACATATTAGGCTTTTTTACATCAACTTTATTGAACAGGGTGTCTTACAAAAAAGAAACAGTTGACAGTAAGAATGATGCAATATTAAATCCCTTTTATGATTGCTCACAGCGTCCACTGAATTTAAAAAAATAAAAGTAAACGAAAAATTTCATTAACAGAGATTAGAAGTGAATTTTGCTTTGTCAAGATAAAAAAATTTTCATTTGGGTTTATTCGGATTTTACAAACGGCATGCAGAAATAGGCACAAGTGCTTACCTCGATGCATTGAAAGAAACCTACAAAGTTGATGAGAGAGATGCAAAAAGATAGCTTGCCTGCTCACAAATCGAATGCCAAAGGTGGTTGGGATGTGTCAGCCATTATTATCACGGCGCTTTGAAACTCGGCAAAGTATCAATGACAAAAAAGTGGGAAGATGGAACAACAACGTCAAATAAAAGATCACAAGATTTCTGGATAATCGCTAACGCTTATGTTACAGATGTATTTTGTAAAATAAATTCCAAAATTTTTCGATATTTAAATACAAACTACTAAACATATATTTAAAGACATATAAAAAGTTATAATTGTTTAAGCAATAAAAGAAATGAAACAATAATGATGAACTTCACATGAGCAATTAGAGTTGTACTTTTAAATTTGATCAAGTACTTGGATATTACAAAAAAAATAAATTAAATTGTAACGTTTGACTTTTTTTCAAAGTTATTTAACCTAAAAGGATTTAATCTCGAAGAAAAGAAAATACAAAGTTTTTAGAAAAAGAAATAAAATCTACTCCAACTAGTTGAAAAGAACTGTAAAAGGCTTGAAATTTTGCCAATATCATTTGTAAGATGTCTTGTATGACATGATTGTGCTTACACACAAAAACATAATAAAAAATAGGATAAAAACTCAAATGTTATCGACTTTTATCAGCTCATGAAAGAAAATTTCAATGGTGATGGGAAAAAACTTAGCTACGATATCCTTACTCTCATACAAAAGCATAAATTTTCATGAAAAATTTATTGACAAAAGAAAGATCAATAATAAACAGATAAAATTTAAAATCATACAATTACCAAAACACATTAATAATAACAATACATCTATTCTTCACTTTCTGCTTTTCTTCCACCACTACAATATGTCCATGGTTCTTTATATGCTTCTCGAAGTTTCTCAACAGCTTCACGAGCTTCTGTCATTAATCCCAAGCCATCTTTGAAATAATCTTCTTTTTCAAAATTATTGATATATGCTTTATTTCTGAACATCGTATCAAATTGTGAACAAATTCCAGTAAGAGTTCTTTCGAAAGTTGAATGATTGAGAGCAAGAACAGCTGAACGATTCTTTGCTTTTGGGAATGATGTAATATATTGAATATCAAAGAATGGAATAAGTGAACATCTGAAAAAAGAAAATGGTGATGATAAGTGTAAACAAGTGAGAGTCAAAAAGGATTCTTAGAATTTCAATACTAAGAAAGTGTTGTACCCGATAACTCCAACACCAACCCCGGAGTCAATAAGGACACCGGCGTCCCCACAGCGCTGTACTAAACTAATATTTACAGGAAACAAACGGGCTATAGTACAGTAATCCCCAATAACAATCATATATAGAACTCACCCATAAGGATTTGATGAATTTGTTTTACCAATAGCTGCTTGAGCTTCCATTTTATCAATTTCACCTTGAAATAATACCAGACCAGAAATAAGGCAATCAGTTTGTGCAGGAGAATATTTATGAAAAGGTTTTGTTGTCATACAATCAGCACGTGATAAGAGCCGCATTAAATGTGATGGAGTTGTTTGCTGACAATATCGAGGATCTACTGGAGTCATTGGAGCAACACCTGAAAAAAGAAAAGTAGCATTAAACGTGTATGCAAAGATCGTAAAGTACTTACCACATTGAATAAAATGTAGAGGTGAAACAGGGCAAAGTTGTGCAGCTAAATTAAAAAGTGATACAAAATTCGGTGCTCCAAATCTTTTGGGAGCTGTAAGGCCACCCATAATTCGTCCAATAATTGCATTGACATCTTTCATCGATGGATTTTTAATATGCATTTTATCCATAGCATTCTTTTCAATTGCTGCATTATCAAGTACCGTAACCATTTGTGGAATATCAGTCAAGCGTTGAAGTGTGAGAATAGCATTATAGGGCTGGACAACAACATCTGAACCAGAATTTGGAAATACTGAGAATGTTTGAATTTGTTTATAGCCGAGTCTGAAAAAGAGAGAGAGGGAATTAGAAAGTGTGTAGGACAGATATACATAGAATTATCAAAGGACAAGCTTGTCTAAGAACAGACAATGATAGCTTCCTCGTTGAACTCGACAGCTTTGTAAGATTACTGTACCGAAGTTGTTTCGGTTAATGCTTAAAATAAATACAGTAACACCAGCAATAGTTCATATAAATTATTAACCCAAGGCGATGGAGTTGTCTGTTGTCCTTTGATACGACTGTGTCCATGGTTAAAAAAACTTACTCATCATCAAGCTTTTCAAGAATCCATGAACCAAGACCAGAACCAGTTCCACCTGCAATTGAATGTGAAACACTAAATCCATCAATTTTATCACTTATTTCTGTTTCTGATTGAATAATATTCAAAATTTCTTCACCACGTTCACTGCCTCTGAAAAATAAAACGTTAATAAAATTATATAAATAAAAAGGCAATGGTATGGAGTGGTGCTGTTTGCTGATGGACAAGGACTGAATTAAAGCAGATGGCTTGTGCGGCAAAGTCTTACACGGCACCGCTTTTCAATACCACGTTAGATTTGGCTTAACTTCCACAAATCGATACAGTACTTGATAATACAGTGACTGAAAAGAATGCTACGGATAAAATGCATATTAAAAATCTATCAATGAAAGATGCCAATGCAATTGTTGGTCGAATTATGGGTGGACTTACAGCTCCCAAGCGATTTGAGGTACCAAATTTTGTTTCGCTGTTTAATTTAGCTGCACAGCTTTGTACTGTTTCACCTCTACATTTTATTCAATGCGATAAGAGCTTTTGGTTTGTAACAGCAAGAAAGATATGAGTGTAAGCTTTTATTTGAGTCCAACGGCCTGTGATTTAAGATGTGCCAGCTTATATAGGTTTTAGAGAGATGGCAAGAGATCCGCCATCAAGGTTAGAGAGAAGTGTTACAGATTTTATTATGAGTGTTCACGTAGTACATTAAATTTTTCAAGTGTTGCACTAATGACTCCAACAGATCCAAGATATTGTCAGCAAACAACTCCATCACATTTAATACGATTTCTATCACGTGTCGATTGTATGACAACAAAACCTTTTCATAAATATTCTCCTGCACAAACTGATTGCTTAATTTCTGGACTGGTATTATTTCAAGGTGAAATTGATAAAATGGAAGCTCAAGCATCAATTGGTAAAACAAATTCATCAAATCTTTATGGTTGAGGGGGTATTTTTTGTCCGTGATGGATACTGTAGGATGGAGATCAGTATTTTGATTATAATTTATCTCTAGTATGGGTAAGTGTTCAGACAGAAATGCAACTAACGTATGCTCTTGTTTGTTTTTAATTAGAAAATGGTTAAACATCAATCCAAATCAACAGCAGCACCACCCCAAATCTTTATTAGCCATAACACCAAACAACTCACTCATTAAACCCAGCACCATATCCAGAAGCCCAATTATTGCCTAAAAAAAGTCTAGTTATTAATAGAATAAAAGAGTGGTAACCTACCAGCTCCACCACCAGATGAAAAAACTCTTTCAAGATTAAAAACTTTTCCAAATTCTGCATTTAACGTTGAATTAATAACTCTTGGTTCAAGATCAATTAGAACAGCACGTGGAATATATCGATAATCATCTGCCTGAAAAATACTATCACTATATTACCTTTCATCACAACTACAACAAACCTGTGAAAAATATGTTGATACATTATCATCTTCTATTCTTTCAGCCGTTGCATAACCATCCATTCCAATACAATGTTCTGTACATAATCGCTTCCAAAATTCATTACCAATTTCATTACCACATTGTCCTACTTGTATTGATATAATATCTCCAGGCATATTGTCGTTAATTAAATATATTAAAGTAGATATAAATAAAGAAAAAAGTCTGTGTTTAAAATTTGATATACAGTTTTTTTTAACAGTTTTTAAAAAATTAAAAAGACGCGTAAAAAAACCCGCGAATTTTTTTTCTCTTGTTGGCATCGAGGGAAAGTTTCGCCAAGGAGAAGGAAAGAAAAAGTTTTGATTGAATTTTTCCTTTCAAATTTTTGCTTTCAAAAAAGAAAATACAATTTGCAAAAAAAAGAATGTTTAATAAACTACTACTATTTTTATATATTCTACCAAAAGCTATTACGGCAGCTGTTGTTAGCTTCCATTTTTACAAAAAGCATCTCCAAAAAAGATAGTAATCGAAAAAACTAATATCGAACTTTTTTGTTTATTCTCCTCCATTTCATGGCAACAAAATAAAAAAACAAGCAAATTTACAACACACAAAAAAGAATATCAATGTTCAAAAAATGGATAAGGATTTAATAATACTTTATTGCTGCTTTTTGAGAAATATGTTATTGCTGTTGAAGTGATTGTTGGGCTTTGAGTTATTTTACATGCATGTGCAATTATTGCATTTGTGGTATAAAAGCATTGAGGAAATTGTTTTATTATAATATGTTTCGTCTTGTAAACATCTGCCCATGTTTGAAATTTGTACATATTATCTGCAAGTTTTTGCGCACCATTTTGTTCCTAAAACAGGGGAAATTCATTCAAATGTTGAGTACTGGATATCCAGCTGAATTAGAAATTTTTTGTAAAACAACAGAAAACCTGCCATTTTGTTTCGGTTTTGTCTATCAAAGTAAAACATACAAATAAAGCAAAGATATGTGCTCGATTTTGATAACAAGCAGGAGACACAAAATTGAATACCATTACACAATTTTCTTCATCAATATGATTCTCATTTAGCCATTTTATACAATTTTCATTCATATTAAACTCTTTTTGGACTTCATCGATGCTAACTCCTACTTCATCCACATATGCATTTACATCATCAGATTCGGTTTCATCTGAACAATCTTGTAGTGTAAAATTTCGCTTTTAATTTATAAAACAAACCATTGGTAGAAGCATGTGAATATCCCAGTGAAGCAGTATTATCCATGATGGCTATAAATAAGACAAATAAACTAATAAATGAAAATGAAGGAAAAATGAGTAAAGTTTATGGCATCAATTAATTCCCTAGTATTTTTTATATCAATATCTTTGTCGTTGCTTATCGAGAAATGGAAATACAAGTAAGATCTGCAACAAAGAAAAAGGAACGACGGCAGTGGTAGTAGTAAAAAAATTTGAGGTTTACAAACCATTAATTCCTTAGCAATAAATGATCAAGAAATATTGAACTTTTTTGTGATAAAATTTTTTTTATGGAAAAATACTAACCACGAAATTTTACTGTTGTGTTTTTCCGGTTACTATCACTGGTTCTATTAGAGCAGTATGTTTTTCAAAAATAACAGTAACAGAAAATCTGTGAAATAAACAATCTGATGCATCATTTATAATAGAAAATATGCAAATTAGTAAAAAAGTATGCAATTTTTTAATCATTTTGAAATCGATTAGCTTACAATTATAATTGAGCTAAATTGTGTAAAATATTTCCGGTTGTTTAATTGTGCAAGAAAAAACACTTCCGTAATTTAACCATCAAAAACATGCATAATCTTTTGATAAAAAAGCAAGGAACCATTTTTTTTATCAGTGATCAAGCGCAGCAAAGATCGTCTTTCATTTTTTTAGTGTCTAAAAACTTGCTTTGTTTTTTTTGTCCTTATTGAGGACTCCTTTAAAGCTAATTTAAGGCAATGTCTTTTGTTACTGCTGCTAGTTTTTTGCTTATATTTTTTCTTCCAACAATAATCTTTGCTGCTGCACCAGTCCCAGAGAGATGTAATGAGCTACACGTAACTGCCACCTACACTGATGCCATCACAAATACTCTTCTATTATCATTTGATGTTGATTTATCACTTTATTTGGATGATAATATTACACATGTTTCAATTCCATCTTATAATATTTCATCTTTAAATGGTTCATATTTTACACAACCTTTAAAAGCATATGTTGATGGAAGTGTTGCTACATGCCAACAACAAGCTAGTGATAATAGCTCATCAGAGATTTGTTATTTTGAAGTTGGAAATTCAACGTTTCAACTTTTTAGTGATATTGAACTTGCTGGATTTAAGCTTTCTTCTGTGCTATTTTACGGAATTGTTGATGAAATAAGTTTTAGTTCAGCAATGGGACCAATCTTTTCAAGGGATGGCAATTGTGGGTCGGAATCTACTACTGGTATGTTAAGCTTTGGTTTTTTGGAGTTATAAGTTTTTGATACGTGTCGGCAAAAGATCAAAGGAAGTTCTGGATTTTGGAGGGGGCAACTGCTTTGTCCACTCCTAAAAATTGTGACTAATAATAACAATCTCCTTCAATTTCAGCGAACAATCACAAATACAATGTTGACATTGAAAATTGTTGTACAAGTTTTAAAGCAACATATATCCCAGATGGAACTCCTACAGCATGTACAGAATTTCAAAGTCGTTCAACCATTTATAATACTGATGATAATTACAGTACCTTTTCAACAGCAAAATATAATTATACTTTATCAGATGGTGCAATTATTGCACATGGAACTTTAACTGGTCCAGCAAATACAAATGTTCTATTGACGCTAAACGATTTTTGGCAATGTGGAGGGTAGGATAGATTACAAATTGTCATACATAGATTGCTGTAACTTACGCGTAAATTTTAGTTTATCCCACCACCTTTTTTTCAGATACCCCGGTGCCCCAATGACTTGTAACTTCCAAATCTATGATGGAGACAATAAATTTTTATTCCCACTAATTCTATATCGACAAGATGTTGAAGGAAATACAGATTTTTATTATGAAGCTGTAGCTGGCCGTCTCATTATTCGAAATGATCAAACACTTTTTGAAGAAGGAAATAATTTTACTCCAAAAAATGATTGCTTTTATTTTTCATCAACTGTTGATACAACAAAAGTTTTTACCAGTGCATTTTGTTGTACAAAATTTGGGAATTAATTTGATTTAATTTAATGTTTTTAACTTTACATTTAAATAAACGATATAACAGAAGTGCATAAATTATTTCAATTCTTGAATGTTTTGTTGCTTTTTAAACAAAGCCTTGGGATGATAAATTTTTAAGAAAAGCATTTCGACTTTGAGCGAAACATTTTTTGTGATATTTTTCTGTTTTACAATAATAAGACAAAGAATATAATTTTGGAAAAGCAAAAATAAATCACAGTATTGTTCCACGAATAAAGCGTAAATTAAATTTGACACTGCTTTGAGGTCATAAAATTTTTATCTCAGCATTCACTTGGTAGGCTTTATCAATGTTTTAGAATATTCACCTGATTTTGACGCAGGTTTTTCGTAGCCATAAAATTAAATTTGATTGACAAGTTTGATCTTAAAAGGATTAAATTTTTTGTTATCTTTTTTTCACTTATTGCTTTTAAGGCAATTAAACAAGGTCGCGGTCAACGATACGGTTCTCTGGATTGGAAAGGTGGAGCTCACAACAAAAAAGTTATGATAAAAGAGAAACACAAAAACTGCTACACATGATTTTTCAGATTTTATTTTAATTGTAGTTCTAATAATCTTTTGGTTTTAAAAATGTGTGCTCGTTTAATTAGAACTTTGTTATTGTTATTACTCTTGATAGTATTTTCACAATGTTTCATGGACCTTGAAAATTTGCATAATTTCAAACTCAACATTACAAATGTTGATGACCTTTCAAAATGCGAACAAGAATGTATTGAAGTATTATATTACTGTTATCCATTTTTCATTACAGAACTTGAAGCTACCGTATTATCACCATTAGCTATTAGTAGACCAAATTTGATTCCATTACTTGCTAAAGTTGAAAAACTTATTGAAGATAATACCTTTATGTATAATCTTGGTCTTGGTTTGTTTCTGTTTTTTTTAATGTTTCCTTTTTTGCTGTACTATTTTAATATCTAACAGCCACTCCTCCTTTAGTTTTTTTTATTGAAGATGATTTCATTTGATTACTAGCAATGGGAAAGAATGTATAAAAATTATTATTATTATGTTAAGATGATAAAAATAATTTATGAATTATTTTTAGCTACTGCATAGATTATGACACTTTTTTCAGCAACTTGTATTCAAGTTGTATGCCGGGATGTTGATCAAGTTTATACATGGGCAGATACTGTGATTGCTGGACGAGGTGCTCTACATGCATTTTTGGAACATATTTTTTCATAATTTATATGTAAGTGATTTAGGGTTTTTTCAGGATTTCGGTGTATGTTTTCATGTTTTAGACTGACGTCCTTCATCAACTTTTCCTCCTATTCCATTTGCATCGTTTTACTTCTTTTTCAATACCATTTTTTAATTTTATTATAAAACTGTTTGATGATTTTTTTTTATTTTTTAATTGCATTTAATTTTTTCTTAATGTGTATGTGATTTTGGCTTGTAAATGCATTTCTGTACTTTCTAATAAAAGGAGCTACTATTTGCATTTTTGTGTAATTGGTTTGAATTACATAGTTATGAACAATTGTTTGGAAAAAATAAATGTGAGATTATTAAAAGCAAATTAGAGAAAGAAGTGATTTGGAAAAAGCTAGTCGACGATGTTTTTGTTTGATAAAAGCGGGAAAAAAGGAGGAGTTTTCTCTTTTTTGATTTACTCTGCCAAAGCTCTAGTGTGCTTTTGGCAGTTGTTGGAATTTAGTGCTGCTGAATATCAAATTACAACATTTTTTGTTTGGATTTTTAACAGTTTTAATTCTGATTTAAGATTTTTATTGACAATACATAATAAATCATAAATGCAGGTGTATTAGTTTTTACAATAAAGATTGCAAGAAAATATTAAGAGGATCCCATATAATATACAAAGATGTATTGGGGTGATTTTCCGGCATTACAAAATTTGCAGCGAGGATTATCTCGGTTTTTGACACAAAATGTCATTTCTTCTACAGTTCCTTCACCTTCAGTTACCAGCGACATTTTATTTTTTGAAAATGTAATTTCACCTCTAGATGCTCCAGACCATTTTGATTTGAGATTATCCTAAAACACCCTGGGTTTATTTAAAATGCATTCAAGTTTTAGAGTAAGACTAACCTTTAATTTATCAATGCATAAATGAGTCCATTCTTGTGGTAAAAGGCTCATTTTTTCAAGTTCTTCAATAATTTCTTGAATTTCTGGATGATTTGGGCAATCAATTATTGTTTCATTTACACTTTCCATCTCTAAACATTAGTAATAAAGAATCGGTTACGACAGAAATACAGGAAAGAATTTTTGGGGTGGACAAAATTAATTCCGGTGACGGTAAGTTCCTCTTCGTTAACATAAAAATTATTATATTTTTCTCTCACTATAACTTACTTTTACTTAACTGCTTTGCAATAAAAGCTGTATTTAAGTAAGAAGGTTTTTGCATTAAATCATAAATCATTGAATCTTCTTTTGTAAAAGTATCATTTCTGTTAAGCATTCCAAGGGTGAAATTGTTTGATAAAGTACAATGTCTGGTTTTATGAATAGTGTATGGGAAAGTTAGAAATTCTTTAGAAGTACCATAAAATTCATCTCGAAAAAGATAATAAGAATTTTCATCATCTTTTGCATCTTCATTCATAAGATGTACGCTAACAAACATTACATCTAAATTGGGATCATTCTATAAAATAATTATGTTATTAAAATCCCTCTTTTTGATTAATATATCCACTTTTACTCACCAGCATATCATGGGTAATAAATTTAGCTAAATCTCGATTGCTTGCATAAGGATAAGCTTTCTTAGCTTTGTCGTAAAAGTCTTGCCAAAATTTGATATTGCCATCACATGAATTTTTATTAAAATCAGGAAGATTAACTTAAAAATGAAGCTATATTGTGTAAAAGGTAATACTAAAGTAACTTACTTAATTGGAGATTATCCATAAAAGATGATGCCTCAAAAATCATTAATGCCATTACAAGCAAAATATAAAGTGATCTCATATTTTAACTCTGAAACTTTTTAATCATGTAATTAAAATGCAAAATTGCAAGAAATATTAGCAACATCTGAAACTGACAAATCCTTTGACGTATACAAAGATAAAAAACAGAAAACTCTCAAGGCTTGGCTTAACAACAAATAAATTAATTAAAGCCGAGTTAACAAACCGTAAAAATTTCAAACTGATGTTCGAGTTGAGGTCCCACATTTTGCTCAATTACACTTCCACTACATATTATCAACGGAACTCTCTTTCTTGTAATTTAATTGTTAAATGAATATATCAGAAAATATAATTTTGTTTTTACTAGTTTTAAGTAAATGTACTAAAGAGGAAAAGAATTGTCATCCATTAATTAACCAGTTGAAATGAAAAGAAAGACTGCAATACGCACGTTTTAACTGTACGGTTTATTTCTTGCTGCTGTTTAGCTACATTCAGTTAGCTACTGAATTCCAAGAAAGAGGATTCTGCAGCAAATAGTTTGTTTTTAACTATAACTTTAGTAGACGAGGGAAATCTACGGCTTGATCATCAGTTGAACCTATTTACGATAATTAGTTAACTATGTAACTCTCACATTAGCTTTTATTAATAAATAAAGGCAAAAATATTTGGTAAATGTAAAATAAAAAGAAACAGTGAAATTTTTTAAGGTGATCACAAAAACAAAACCACAGCTTGTAGTGTCTTTGTATTATTGGTCTGATGAAAAAAACCCAGAAAAAAATGGCGCGAAAAAGTAAAAGGAGTTTCTCTCGTTTTGCTGGACACACGGCAAAGCGACCACTATCAACATAACCGATTAAAAAATATTGGTTGACAAAAAGTGTTTAAAAAATAACGGATAATGTTTTTTTGGTCTTGCAGTTCAGATTTAAAAAACAGCAAAGATACGAAGAGAATATATATATAAGAATAAAATTCTTATATTAATATTCACCACAATTAATTACAGTAATTCTAATATATATTAAACACACAAAGATAACAAACAGTAAATTACAGTAATAACTAATTTTTATCACAATTTTTATCCACAACAGGTGGTTCCAACAGTAATGTCACAACTTCATCAATTTGGGAATTTGAAATTCCGACATTATTATCACTTTCTTTTATTTCAGCGGTTTTTTTTTTATTTTGGCAGTAACAAAATGAAGCAGTAGCGGCCGTTTAATAGTTCGAAATGATCAAACACTTTTTGAAGAAGGCAATAGTTTTACTCCTAAAAATGATTGCTGATATAACAAAAGTTTTTACTAGTGCATTTTTGTCGAGATTTGTCATAACAAATCGCGATGTTGTCATTTTTCCTATCTGTTGATCAAGAAAGAAAGCTCTTTTCTTTCCTGTTCTTTTCACTTGCTTGAAATCTTTCCCCCGCGATCGGCCAATCCGATTTTAACGGGAATAAAAATGTTAAATGTTAAAATGATAAAATAAAGTTCTTAAATTTCATACCACTTTTTTGTCTACTTTGTCATGTTTCTCGACAGTTGAACGAAATTTGGGAATTGATGTGATTTAATTTTTTCATTTCAATTTTTAATAAATTTTATGCTAAATTTTTTTGTATGGCATTGCGTCTAAATATTGCCAAAAAAGAACAAAAGCAAATTTTCGATTGAACAAATTTAAACCTTTACATCTAATTTTTGTCACTAAAATTGTAAGATTAAAAATGAAATTTCGTAGTGGTCCATTCTGTAAATGCAATAATAACGCACATATGGCTTTCTTTGCAGTGTTTATGGCAATGATGAGAGCAATTCTGATTATATTTTTAATAACATTTGGACAATTATATTTTATAGGCGAGTTATTGTCAGTTGAAAAATTTCATTATTGCATTGAATATCGTATACCATTTCCTTTATCAGATATAGTTCTTCTTTTATTATTTCATATTCATCTTCCAAAACGTATTAGTATTGAAGCTTTAAAAGAATATAGTCGAGTACAAAGGGTTTGTTGTTCATTTTACTATATTCAAGGAGTATGAAATAAGCATTTTAGGAAAAAGAAGACATTCTAAAACTATTTAATATTACTCCAAAACATTCCATCGAAGAACTGACTTATTTACAATCACTACCTTCTATCGATCAAGCAATTCTAAAACCTGAGATATTTTGTGATTCATTATTCTTTTTACAGTATATTTTAAGATTTTTGATATCTACAGGAATACCTATTTTATCACTTTTTTGTACACCAAAAAGATATCTACGTCGCAGAAGAACGTAATTTTGTAATGTTTGGACGATGAAAATGGATTACTGTATTTTTATTAATCGAAATATTTAAATTATTCGGGTAAAAAAAATGATTCTTGAATTTATTTCTGTGACGCAACATTAATATTTACATAAAATGTTATTATTATTTATTTCTTTTTGCCATCAATAAATTAAATTTAAATAATAGCAAAAGTTACATTACTTAAAAATTATTATTATTTTTTACAACATTTAGCAAAATGTTTATTAATTTGAATGCATTTTTCTTTTTCGGTGCACATAAGATCTTGACAAGTTTCACCAAAAAAACTAATGTTTTTACCATATTCTTTTTGTATTCCACCAGCTTTTCTACCATTTGGGCATGTAGTATTAAAAGCTTGTTTCTCGGCTACTGAAATGTAAAAGCTCATGTATAACTGCTGTCATTCTCCTTTTTTAAAAAACCTCTTACGATATTGTTCAGCTTCACAACACAATGCAATGTCTTCATCATCACATATATAACCATTTGGACATTTTGCATCTATGCATTCATCTGCATCGTTTAAAGGATATACAGGACGAATTGGGCCATCACATTGAGTATCCACTTAAATGGTATGTATTTATACTAACGTGTTTAAAAAAAGACTTCTAGAAAAAAGATCATAAGCTTACTCATCATGCAAAAAGTTAAACATGAATCATGTGATAAAAATTGATTTTCATTTCCTCCTTCACCAGTATATATTAAACTTAAACAATAATTCCACGTTTCATTATAATAAAAACGTTGAAGTTTTTCTAAAAATTTAATTACAATGGAAAAACTTTTTTGAAGCAAAACATTTTGTGTATTCAGACCCAATAAAACAAAAATTTTACCTGTCCCATTTCCTGCATCTTTTGGAAATGAACAAATTCCAAAACAACTATTTATCAAAATTACAATCAAACACCACAAAATTATTGGATTCATCACAAACGCAAAAATATACCTTTTTTTATGAAAAACGGTTTGATGAGAAAAAAGCAGAATGAGATAGAAATCATTGTAGTTGCAACAGCAAAAGTTGTAAAACTGCAGCTGTTTCAGTCGACAAACTTGCATTGAAAAATACATATGTCCATTCAAATGAGCCACATTGTATAAACAAAAAATTTAAATTTTATGGCTGTAGTACAGTCGAACCTCGTTATAGTGCGGTCCAAGGGACCGTGATAAAACCGCACTATAGAGAGGTCCGCAGTATAACGAGGTTCAATTTATTTGACTATTTTTTGAAAAATTTTTATTTAAATCAATTTATAGCATATAAAAAACCACAATTACGATAAAAATGGACTGTTTTTGCTTGAACAGCTTTTTTCCGTTATTTTTGATAGAAAAATCCATAAAACTATTGAAATTTTTTAAAAAAATGAAAGAATTGAAGTCGAAGTTCATTGATCTTAGAATAACAAAAACCGATTTTGGAAAAAAAATTGAGTATGCAGTATAACAAGGTCGATTTTCCTTATAAATTTTTGAAGGGACCACAGAAAAACCGCAGTATAAGCAGGTTTGCACTATAACAAGGTGCATTATAACGAGGTCTGTATTAGGTCATTTCCTTAAGACATTTGCCGGGACCGCACAAAAACCGCAGTATAGAGAGGTTCGCATTATAACGAGGCGCATTATAACGAGGTTCGACTGTAAAAACAGTTGTTTTTTCTTATGCTTAAATTAACACAAAAATTCTTTATTAATCATTTTTATCAAAAAAAACATTACAAAAAAAATGCACATACAAAAACATAAAATAAAAGCAATAAATAAATTACAGTAATCCCAATACAATATCTTAATTTTTATCACTCTTTTCACAAATCCCATTTGCTACTGCTGGTTCTAACAATCTTGGTTCAGTACATTGAATAACCACTGATGCTACCACTTCATCAATCAGCGAATTTAAAACATGTTCATCATTAACAAATTGCCATAGCTTTTGTTTTAAATATAAGCAATCCACTTGCATCTGCTGTAGACCATTACATGAAAATAAAAGAAGCCTTGAAGATTCAACCAAAGATTTGAGTCCAATTTTAACAATTGCAAGAATTACAATATCTTGTTTGAATTCTATCACTGTATTATATTCAACCTTTTCTGTCCACATTTTTTCTAATGCACTTGATAGGGAGCCAGTTTCGAAAGTAGATGTTGAAGCAGCTGCATGTCGTGGAGTAATATTTCGACCCAGATCTGGAGAACGTTGTTTCCGAAGTGAATCAGTAAGCTAAAAAAGATGTTGATGTTAGAAAGGTACAGTAACCCAAAGGCAAACAACATTAATTTGGACGAAAAATCGCTCCTGTTAATCTCTGTGAGCTCATATTTGCAGGTATCGGTCATCATGGACAGGAGAATTTTTTACATTTAAAATTTTGGCATTTGGTCACACTTCGCCAAATGGCGCCAAATTCAAATTTAACCTTCGAACTACCGTAAGTTAAGCTAGAGGGTCAATTTCTCGACCATCATGTACAGAAATGTCAGGATTTTCATTGTATATAGAACTTTTTAGCCAATTCAAGGTCAAGTTTGAATATGGCGCCGTTTGGCGAAGTGTTCTCGAATGTCAAAATTTTAAATGCAAAAGATGCTCCTTCACGCCATCACCCCTCCATGAAAGTATGAGCTCCCAGAAATCGCAGGTAACAATTTGCCGTCCAAAACCGATCAGGAAAAGCACTTTGACAGGCATGCACTATGTCCAGTAACCCACACTGCCCATATATAGCAACACCCCCAAGATCAAAACAAAACTCACAAAAATACTTGTCTGCTCTGATACATCCTTCACAAATTCAATAATATTCTTAATTTCATCTCGGACAATCTTTGGTTCAGGTGATTTCAACCAGTCAACAGAATTTACACTTTCACGACACAATCCACTCATTTCAAAACCTTTGACATCTGCATATGCTTTGAGTAATAGCTTTGAAATTTCATCTAATCGTTCACAAATTGTTACATTCAATGTTAGCTCCATTAGCCGTTCTGTTAGCCTGAAAATAGATTGTTAGTAATTCAAAAAATCCACAAGTACAAAACTACAGTATATCCTTACCGAAATTGTTCTTGACATAAATCAATTAAATAAGTAATATGTTTCTTTTGTAAAATATTAAAAAATTGTGCCATAATAAGAAACACATATGATGCAGAATCAGGGAATTGTGCAGATTCATTATTGATAATTTCACGAGAATATCCTTGCAAATCCATTGTTGATCCAACAACAATTTCTTCATAAACATTACGAGAAAATGATCGAAAGAAGTAGACTAAAAAAGAGAGAGTACTGTAAGAATATGTTGAATAAAACCTCTCCACACGTCCCCAAAAAGCTTACCAGTATCAATCGAAGAAAATGTTATATCCGAAGCAGTAAACAGTAGTAAATTTGCTAAAGTTGTTTTAACAGAAACCAAAAAGCTTTGCTCAAGCTTTTGAATCAGTTGTGAAATTTCTATTGATGAAAGCTTTGAATTTCGAGTTTCTTCAATTACCTATAATTGACTGCGATATAACAGATTATAAACTTAGCAATGAAAAAACAAACTTCAGAAAAAGTTGAAATAAAAAGTGTAACAATATTTTTTCGACCAATTGAAATTTGATGTGCTGCTGCTTTTACGACAATATCATTATTCATAATGGTATAATCTTTCCAATAAATCAGTCGATCACATGCTGCTAACTTTCGATATACACGATCCAGTGCTCGAACATATAGCGCACATTCACGTCCACTTTTTTCATCTTTAAATCTTTGATTAACAGCTTTTTCAAATTCTTCCATAAATCCATCAATAATTGAAATAAATTTTTGATTCCTTTCTTTTGAAAATAGTTGTGGATAAATATTTGCTGCTATTGAAAGTGTGGTTAAAAAATTACAGCAACCATTTTCAGCAAATTCTAGAATATCAGCAAAGTCATTCTTTTTTAAAGTTGATAATTCTGCTTCAATTTGTTCCTTCCATGTTTCAACCATTTTTGCTTCTAGCTCAGCTTCAGGAATTCCAAGTTCTTTAAGCATTTGTACAGCATCAATAAGATCGTCGGAAGAAATTAAACGAGATGTAAGACGTTCACGGAGTCGCTCTTCAACTTCTTGAATCAATTCATGACAATCATGGCAGATTCCAGTCATTGATGGAACATCTTTATATAAATCAAGTTTTGGTTTAACAGCGACATAGCTTGAGACAGCTTTGGTGAAATCTTTTTGATCAATGAGATTCTAAAAAAAGATGGTAATTAAAAAATGAACTGTTACAGTATCCCCAAGCAATGATAGAATAGAAAAACTGTATGTAATCATTACAGCCGATCTTGTGCATCGTTTCTTTCTGAACGATAGTAAAACTAAAAACCTCAAATAAAAATGTTTCGATTACTATCGTGCACCGGATAAAATGTTATAAAAACACAATTTGGTAATGCAATGTTCTTTGATGCTCAACCAGAAAAGATTCAAGATATATGTCGAGCTTTAAAACTTTTTACTACACTTTGTTATGCTCCAGAAAATCAACTTATATTTCCACTTGAAAATGGTGATACTGTATTAAGGGCAAATACTCGTCTGCTACATGCTCGAAGTGCATATCAATCAACGGCAAAAGATAATCGTTCAATATTTGGTTACTATTTTATGTGGGATATTGTATAACAAAATAAGAGAAATCTAAAACAAATATATCTAACTTTTAGAAACCTTGTTTTTGCTTTTATCAGTTACTGCCAAGAATAAGAGTTATGCAGAATGAATTAAATCTTTATGATAGTAAACAGCTGCTTTTCAACTTTTTTAATTAAACTGGTACACAAGATCGGTTATAACACATACACCTTCAATTACAGTACTCCCAACATCCAGTAATAATAGTATCAGTCGAAATTCCTTACTTGTAATCGCTGCGGCAATCGAACAATATATTGTAGACCTTTCACAGTCTTACTAGCATCAGTCAATTTTCTAACATTTTGTCGATGTCGATCAAATACATTACAAAGTGATCCAGATAAATCTGCAATTTTATCCATTTTATTTGTTAATGTTCCCATATCCTATAAACATTTCTCTTATTAACTGTAAAAACATAAGTATAAGATTATAAGCATCAAATATCCAATTACAAAAAGCTCTTACTTCACTCATTTTTTGAAATTCCATTTGCATATTTCTTACGGTATTTGTTGCAGTCAAGAATTTGCTATAATTTTCATATACTAGTTGTTGCATTTCAGAATCGAGTCTTCTAACCTGAAAAAGAGCAATAATTGTATTAATATGTTTCGATTTCTCAATGATAGTAACACCAAAAAGTTTAAACAGAAAGTTTCTGTTACTATCACAGTGATAGTAATCGCAAAATCACTTAAAGCTTACAATATATCATATTTTAACTCGTTTAATCCAATCTAAAAAAATAGCTTACATTTTGAACCATATCTTCTTCAATTGCAACAAGTTCATCAAGACCTTTCTTTTGTAGCAAATTTTGTACATATGTTTCAGCATCAAAATCAGAAGAATTTAAATTTAGTTGACTTTTCTCTGGTGAACTTTCCATTGTTAAATTAAATATATAAATATTAAAAATAAATAAGGTATTTACAGTAGCTGACGTGAAGCTTTTCCAGCTCTTCTGCTACGTCGATAAAAATTTTTTCAATGCATCGACATTTACGCTGATGAACACTTTGCCAACATCTTGTCTTATTGCAAAATTTTGTTATAATTTTTTTCAAGCTTCATGAGATTGAGCTCAACATGGATTCCGCAATCTTTGTGATCGTATTGATTGCATAGAAACAAAGAAGAGTAAAATAAATATTTATATTACAATAAATATATCGACATATACAAAACATAACAAAACCATTACAAAGAATTTTGATTATCTTCTAGCTTAAACGTATCCCGAATAACTCTAATCCTTGATTTAACAATATCCCACATAAAATAACATCCAAATATTGATCGATTATCCTCTTTCGTTGATTGATATCCACTTCGAGCATGTAGTAAACGAGTATTAGCCCATAATACAGTATCACCATTTTCAAGTGGAAATATTAGTTGATTTTCTGGAGCATAACAAAGTGTAGTAAAAAGTTTTAAAGCTCGATAAATGTCTTGAATCTTTTCTGGTTGAGTATCAAAGAACCATGAACGCATTGCATTACCAAATTGAATTTTTATAACATTTCCAGATTCATCTAGCCTGAAAAAAGATGGATAATATATAGTACGCTTCACACCAAAATAAAACTTCTTACTTAATAGTTCGATGTTTAGCTGCCATATCAAAGGTAAATTTAAAATCTTTTCCATCTCTTTCATGAATATCATAACCTTCTTCAATAAATTCTATTGGTGTTTCTGTCAGCAGTTTATATTCATCAGGATACTTCTCCTTCATAATCGTTGCAATATAAAATCCATCAACAAACATTGAAAGTCCACCATTATTTGGTGCTTTTTGATACATATATAACATTTGTAGCTCAGGTGGTTGAGACAGTGATGGAAAATCTGTATGATATGGTAGTTCTCCACCATGTGCATATGCCATATTTGATGCTTCTACTTTTGTTGTTACTTCAAAGATCTTTCTAAAACAATGTAATGCAGGAGATACAGTATCCAAAATAGAAGCATACCCAAAATGTGTCTGATGAATTAGACCAATTCGATCACCAATTTTTGTAACCGTTTCTTTATCCTTTTTTGGACCATTTTTTAATACTGCTATTCCATCACAACATACAGCATATAAAAAATCATGTAGAGACTAAAATGGTAGTAGTAATTATCTCCATCTATCTATAAAAGCAATCTTACTTTATCATCTGTCATAACTTTTTCATGATCAAATCTTTGAAGCCTTTTTTCTATTTCTTCTTTATTCCATAACTTTCCAGGTGGTAGATATATGTTTCGTCGATGGCTTCGTACAGTGTTCGATGAAAGATTACGAGATTTGAGCCATGTTGCGGGATATCTAAAAATTAAATTTATGTTAGTATATATGTGTCAAACTGAGGATTTAATAAGGTCAGAATATTTAAAATGTGGAAGATACGCGAGCTTTTGTTATTAATATCGCCGCGATAGTAACTTGGAAAAACAAAAATTAGAGTTATTCTCATTTGCATAAATTTTACTTTTTACATTAACAACAATTAAACTTCCTATCTCTTCTATATTATCCAATACCCCTCTCCTTACCTCGCTTCCACATTTCCAGGCCATAAAATTTTTAATTCATTTTTGTCTTTATTCAATTCAAATTTCTCTGGTACAACTTCAACATCAAAATCTCTCATCATTAAATTTCTTGCTTTCATTGAATCTGTAATTGAATATGTTGTTCCATCAAGAGATGTATCTCGTAACCATACATATGGAAATATACCACATTCTCCATTCCCAAAAGAAATTTTAAACCATCTATTATTTGAATCATTATGAATAGAAGAGATATTTCGACGCTGATGGATTTTATATATCCTTGATTTTGGTGATGATAATAATAGTAGACGTTGAAGAGTTGAAGTAATTCGTTGTCCTTGGCAAATAGACATATTTCTTTCAGTGTTTGATGATATACAATCCCCCGCGATACTTTCCTTCCAGCAGGGCCCGATTTTCATGCGCGCGCAACATGCAGAACGACTGAAAAGAGAAGAAGAAAAAAATTTTGTGCATCTTTTTTTTCTCTTTTCAGTCGTTCTGCATGTTGCGCGCGCATGAAAATCGGGCCCTGCTGGAAGGAAAGTATCGCGGGGGATTGTAACTTTGATAGATTTGAAGGTTGTTGAAAAAAAGGAGAACAAGCAAAAAATGTAAATGGAAAAAAGCAGCAGCAAATTTTTATTGGGGTAAAGTACAAAGTTGTGGTTGCAACAGCAGACAGGAAACAAAAAGGAGGTCGTCTTTTTCATTGACCACAAATAAAATGTGAGCAAGCAAGATACAGATTTTGTTGTCTAATTCTTTATTATATGCATGATTAAATTTAAATTGCACGTAGATAAAAATACAAATATATAAGAAACTATGATGTGCAAAGGTTAAAAAGAAAGAAAGAAATTAAAAGCAAAAAAGAGAGTCAAGATAAAACATGGCTCTGCCGATTATCAGTTATCAGCAGCTGATAGCTATAGTATCTTTAACATAACTATAATGTGTTTGATGAATAAGACCAATTCGATCACCAATTTTTATAACAGTTTCTTTATCCTTTTTTGAACCATTTTTTATCACTGCTATTCCATCACAACGTACAGCATATTGGAAATCATGATGTGACTAAAGTCATATTAATTAAAGAAACAAATAACAATTTTTTTGTTCACATTCTTTCAAAAAGTGCATGCTCATTAACATCAACGACTGTAACATAATATTTCTACTTTCAAGTTTCTACAGTTATTATAAAATAAAATTTTAGCGTTATTATCATAAAAAAACTGGTGCAATAAAATGAGCAACAACAAACTTTTTTGATTATTATCAATCCAAAAAAACTAAACAATATTTTTTTGTTACTTTCCTTACAAAACATTTGCATATTTTTATTCAAACTTTTTTTCTATCATTTGTTCATTGCTTGAAACGTGTGCGTATATTACTTTTTGGTGATGTAAAAATGGCGCTTGAAGTTGCAACAGTGGACCCAAATGTACAACCACAGCAGCAACAACAACAAAAATGTTGTAATTGTCATCAAATAAATACTTGGAGAATTTTATTAAGAAACTGTAACCATGTTATTTGCATTTTTTGTGGTATTGAATACATTCGTGTAAGTTTTTTTTATGGGGGGGGGGGGGGGGGGGGGTACTGTAGTTATAAACAACTTCTTCGGGGATACTGTAGTTTTTAACATAACAAATTAATTTTTACCACTTTTGATTACTGTAGTTTTTTCCACATTTTTGATTATTTTATTTTTTATCATTTTTTGGGTTACTGTACTTTACATTTTTAACACTCATTTATTTTTTTGCAGCAATGGATTCAAGAAAGTAATAAAGCTCGAATTAAATGTCCTAAGAAATCATGCCGTATTAGAATTCATGAAAATGATATCAAGGCTTTGCTAGATTCTGAAAATCGTGGTTTAGATATATTTTTAGCTCAAGCACAACGTGAATGGCTTCAATTTAAGCATGATAAAGATGTAATTGGATATGCTTTGGGAGCACCAAAGTATGCAAGACAATGTCCACTGTGTATGGTAAGTGTGTGTTTATTACTGGAGGGATGCGATAGTGATGGATTACTTTTTGGGAAGGATAGTAACAGAACGCTTTTGCTTTTGTGTTCTTTGCTGGTATTGTAACTTCTGAACCATTTTTCGTAGATAATAGTAACATCAAAATTTAATATTACTATCTATCATTGTTTATTATTTTAGAATTTCTATGCTAAAATTGATGGATGTAACTTTGTTCGATGCTCTAATCTTCGATGCAATCAATGGTTTTGTTTTTGTTGTGGGGATCCGGTTTCTTCATGGCAACATTTTTCACGTATGTTTGTTTTTAGAGCTATTTGTATTTAAACAATATTCATTTTATTTTTAGAAGGTGGTCAATGTCGTGTTAGCTGGGATGATGTTTATAAATTAACTTATTTACTTCGATTTATTGTATTCTCTGATCCATGTACAAATTTTTTAATGATACCAATGATATGGCTTTCTATTTGGGTATGTTTTTGTTGAGAATGAAGGGTTTGAGTACTGTAGATATTAGGGAAATGCTTCCTTTAAAAAAGCTTTGAAAGATTCGAACCTCGGTATCACTTGCATGTTAGCCTGCTGCGCTGACCACTAAGCTACAGCGACATGAAAAAGAAAAGCTTCAAAAACAAAAAAAAGAAGCGTATTAATTCTTTCTGTAATAAATAGATTTGCTTCTATTTATGTATAAGTTAATTTATAGTTAATATTTATTATTCTTTTGATGTGAATTTTATTTATTATTTATTAAAATAAGTACATCATTTTTGAAACATTTATTTCCATGCAGCTGTAACGCAGTGGTAACGCTACAGATTTTCGTGCATCCAAGGTTCGAATCCCACGAGTTATTCTTTGCAAATTCTTTGCAAAATTTTTAAAATATGCATTAAAACTATGTTTTATTCCATCTCAAAAGCTTATAACATTTTTTTTTCAGATTTTTCTACCACTTTTTTCTCTTATTGGATTTCCATTTTGTACTCTTCGATCAATTCTACGACTACAGTATGCTATTTCAATTCCACTGGTATGTTTAATGTTTTTTTTTATTTTTTAACTTTGTTATGAATAGTTTGAAAAGTTTGAAATAAGCGCTACACATTTTGTTCAAACTTATCAACAAATTTTTTAGGCAATTCTCGCATCACCATTTATTCTTGCAATTTCTGTTATTCTATTTTTTGGAACATTTTTAACTGCATTTCCATTATATTTCTTTTATATTATTATCTCAGTGGTCAAATGTATTCCACCTGCAACACAAATATTTAAAGTCTTGGATTATGCAGCAAAATTTGCAGGAATGTTTGGATTTGGAAATTGGAAACAAATTTTAATGGATTCAAGGGATGCTCGAATTGAACTAGAAGTAGAAGAAATACAAATAGAAAATGAAAAAAGTGAAAGAATTCCGACAAGTTTGTTTTATTGGATTTATTGTGGGGGGATAAGAGTAGACATGGCAGCGGGATTAGAGCTAAGGCTCGTGCCGGCAAAAATTTGGCTCGGTGCCACGTTTAGATAAGAGCTCATTTGTTTTTAAGAGAGAATATCTGTTACCTACAGTATCTAATATATCCTTCTATCTTTCAGTTGAAAGAAATTCTCAACAACAAGCTGAATATGATGCAGCTGAAGCAGCACATGAAGCAAGAAAAGATCGAGCAATTGGTGCAGCACAATGTGCAGGTGGTGCAGTAGATGTTGGAAGGCTGATTAAGAAAGGTGCACATAATGTTGAAGTTGTAAGAAAAGGTGAAATACATAAAGTTCAATTTGTTGGTCTAAATGATGTGAAAGTTAATGATGCTCAAGCTGTTGCAGATAATATTAAGATAAAAGGAAAAGCTGGAAAAGTTGCTAAATTTGCTGCTATTGTTTAATATAATATGTTCTTTTTATGATGATGATGTAATGTAAAATGCTTCTTTTTTGGTTGTAATAAAGTTTAATGATCAATTTTTAACATCTGTTTAATCTTGGTTTCTTGTGTTGTATTCTCATTGACAGCAATCGCTAAAACAAGATTTATAAATCTTTCTTCTACCACCTTGTGATTGTTCTATCAGTTAATTTTTCAAAATTCAATGAGAAGTTAGTTTTTTTTGCTGAAATTTAAATGAAATTGGCTTACAAAATTTTGAACATCATCTGGGATACTCAAAACATATGCAGCAACATTATACATCTCAAAATCTGTAAATTTTTTAATGGAAGCATTTTTCGAAGTTTCAGTTTTTCTTAAAAATTTTCCCAACTTTTAACAGGAGCTAGTTTTTTTCATTCATGACATTTTATGACACACACATAACATTTTTGACATTTTCCTGTTATTCTAAAAAAATCAATGTTGTTTGTTCGTCCTTGAATTTTATTTTGTTAGTCTTAAAAACATTCCCGAAGTAGAAATAAAGGAATGATTTTTTGCAGACATTTTTAGATGATATTTAAAAACAATACTCATTCCAAAGAACCACAAACATTATATTTTAAATGGATTACTTTGATTCCTTTATTATTAGAATTTTTGAATCAGATGGTCATGATACTGAATATTTAAACATTTTAAAAAATTTAAAAGCTGATATTGAAACAGCTTTAACAGTACTTGAAAAGGAGAAAATATTTGACACTTTTGTTTATAAGTATACTGTTATTCCTGCACTATGGGATCTGATGATTCAAATGTATGATTTTTCTCTCTATAAGTTAAAAAAGCGGAGCTAAAATAAAAGCGATGAATGGAACTTGAAGAATTTATGTGCCGAAATGAATTTGTTTAAATAAATTACACACTTTCATTTTTTAAGGCAATATTCATATAAATTTGTCCAAATCGAAAAGTACCTCAAACAGCCATTACCAGATTTATATTTTCATATATCACTTTTTAATAATACGAAATATTCGTTACATGAATGCTATCCCTGGAAACATAAAATATTATTTTCCAAAGTCTATGAAAATTTACGAGATTATGACAGTATTCCTCAAGATAATCTTCTTACATTCCCACATTCTCAGCTTGAAAATGAATACAACAAATGTGATGAATATTCAAGTAAGATAGTTAAGAAAAAAATTTGTTTATGTTAAAATTAAAAAACATTTTAAAAGATAATAACTTGTTAATTGCAATTGGCTGTGATTTCGGTTACCATCATTCTAGCAAAGTGAAAAAAGCTAAAAACAAATTATTTTGATTACTATCGTCGTGATCAAAATGTTAAAATCCATGTCATTTTTAATCTTCTTCAAATTCCAGATCATCCAATCCCAAAAGAAGTATTACAAAAATATACGAAAGCTAAAGAATTTGCTAAACGGTTATTAGACAAAAATTTAAGTGATGAAAAATGGATTGAAATGTTATTCAAATGGGATGATCCAAAATTTGCAATTCAACAAATTGAAAGCAAGCTAATAACTGAAATTTGGAATAAAAGCTTATGGAAAGCTTATATAAATGCAATGGAGACCCGAAATTTAAAGATAATGCTAAATATTTGCCATCGCTATACTCGATTGTTTCTTTCTGACATTGAAATGAAAGAAAAATATGAGAACTTAAGAATGAATAGCAGTGAGAATATTGATGAATATGAAAATTTGATTGAATTGGAATCGTATTTATTTGATGAAATTTCAAGTAAACCGGAAAAATACAATTATTTTTTGAGTACCTTCAAATATTCTCAAATGCAATGTTATTCTTTGCCAGAAGCTATTATTCATTATATAAAGTGTGTCCCATAAGTTTAAGACCACCATCAGAATTGCGTTTTAAGGGGTTTCCAGCGGTTTGATTGAAAAACCACTTTTACCATCGGATTCAGCATGCTCGAAAACCTATATATCGGCCGAAATATTAAACTTTCGGTTCCTGGAGCTTCTGGTTTCTAGAAAATTCTAATTTTGCACTGTCCCAAAAGTATAAGACCACCCTTGAAAAATTTGCATATGACAAGATATGAAGTAACCAGTGTTTGGGGGTTGTTAAACATGCTCATTTAAGCTCATTAGCGAAGAAAACAACGAAAAATATCCATCGGCGTCGATTTGGCGTGGCTTTGAAAATCACGATTTTGCCATTTTTGGCACTTTTTAGGTGCACATAAAATGGCGGAGAAAATGTTTTAAAAAAATCTGAGTATGCCAATTCATAGTCCTATCCTATGTTAACAAGTCCTCAAAGTTTTGTAGCTCCCTCTCTTACACACGGCTCCAGCCTCGGCTTCAAAAATGGGCATTTTTGCGTTTTTCTGAACAAAATGTTGAATTTTTAGCATTTTACTCTGACTTTAAAGCCGGGGCTGGAGCCGTGTGTAAGAGAGGGAGCTACAAAACTTTGAGGACTTGTTAACATAGGATAGGACTATGAATTGGCATACTCAGATTTTTTTAAAACATTTTCTCCGCCATTTTATGTGCACCTAAAAAGTGCCAAAAATGGCAAAATCGTGATTTTCAAAGCCACGCCAAATCGACGCCGATGGATATTTTTCGTTGTTTTCTTCGCTAATGAGCTTAAATGAGCATGTTTAACAACCCCCAAACACTGGTTACTTCATATCTTGTCATATGCAAATTTTTCAAGGGTGGTCTTATACTTTTGGGACAGTGCAAAATTAGAATTTTCTAGAAACCAGAAGCTCCAGGAACCGAAAGTTTAATATTTCGGCCGATATATAGGTTTTCGAGCATGCTGAATCCGATGGTAAAAGTGGTTTTTCAATCAAACCGCTGGAAACCCCTTAAAACGCAATTCTGATGGTGGTCTTAAACTTATGGGACACACTTTATTAGATTGTTCAAAGGCAGAAATGCGATTGAATGTAAGTAGAAAAAACATTAGAGAAAGATAGATTACAGTTAAAGATCAGAAATTATCAATGCAAAAATGTTATTTTTTACGTCCTAAAATGAAAGAATTAAGAGTAACACAATTTTTTAGTTTTCAGTTTTTGACATTAATATCAAAGTGAATAATAGCCGTAAATTTTGTGTTTCGATCTTCCTTTTTTGGTCAATAGTAACAACAAAATTTTCTCATTACGGATTGTCCATATCTGACGTCGGAAAAAACTCGATTTTAAACACCCCCCATTCCATCAAATTTTTTCCTTTGATGTTTGCCGCTATTAAGGTGTGCGGGAAATTTCGGCTAATCCCGTCCTTTCACAATAATACTTGATGCCAGATTCGAACAACCCTTTATTCTTATTTCACCAAAAATCAGTCAATTAAAAAGAGTGATATTAACCATAGAAAACAGTAACAAAGTTTTTTAGTTGCTTTCTTTCTGATAAAAAATGATGAAAGCAAAATGAGAGTTGCATTAAAATTTCTTGTTCCAAAGATTTATGTTATTTTTTTTTTAGCTTTTTAAATCTTGTAAATCTCTTTTTCTCTCAAAACCTACTCCAATTTGTCATCATCTTCGTATATCATCTGCTTTTAAAGCTACAAAATATCTATCACAATCTCTACAAATTCAAAGTGTTCAAGAAAATGATGTAAAGATTCTCTCAAAGTTATACGTTACAAATCGATTTGAAATAAGATTTGCCCCTATTGAAACACTTCAGCAAATTATTATTTCAAAATTAAGTAAATGTGATGCTCGTTTTATTACAATTTTTCAACAAATTATATCTATTAAAGAATTTGAATTTTTGATTAATCCAATAAGAGTAGAAACATTTTTGTATGATAATGGCGGAATTACAAATAATGATGAAACCGCTGTTGTAAATTTGAGATTGGTGTTAGAAAGGCTATCAAATGCGTATAGTATTGGGTATGTTGAAGGGGTTTTTTGTTCTAGATAAACGAAATCTCCAAAGTTGCTTTTAAACATAGAACAACAACTTTTTTATTACTTTCCTTTCATTAAAAAAATTTGCATATCAACATTAGCAATAAATTTTAGAATACATTTTAATCAAAGCTTTGAATTATCACCAATTACGTTCTCAGAAATGAAAAGAAACATCAAAATTCAATCATTATGGTTAAGTCATTTTAGCGCATTGTTAGATGTTGAAGATTATTGTAATTTTATTCTAGTAAGTATTTTGTATTTTTTTAAAAACTGATATTCTCTATATTCGAAACAATCGAATCTAAGATTGTATTTATCTTTCCAGGAGAATGCGTCGTCAAATGCTAAACTTGGATTAGGATTTAGCGATAATGTAACATCAGAAAAAGCAAATGCTTTTAAAAAAGCTATCAATGAATTTACACTTTTAAATTTCAGTGAAAATTTATTAAAGGAATGTGAAATTGGTTATCATGGAAAATTTAAAGCTGAAAATTTAAAAAAAAAAGTTAATATTAAAAAATCAGAGTTGTTTGTTTAATAATAATATGACAAGAAAGTATGGCTATTTAAAATGTCTTCTTTTGTGCAAAAAAATCAAAATATACATTTCCTTTTGTCAAGTTTTATTACAGCGTTACTATCACTTTTTTTTATTAGAAGAGTTTTTTTTTGCATTTTTGAGAGTACCAAAATGTTTAAAAACAATATTTAATTGCTACTCTCATTTTACAATAAAAAGCGCATAGCTCAATGGCATACCATCAGATAAAGTGATAGCAAAAGAAAAAAAAGCAAATAGAAATCTAAAAAATTGACATTCTGCTGCATGCCCGAGCTTTTCCATTCATTGTTATTTATGTTTCAGCTAAACTAGACACAACATTTTGCTTTTTTATTTCTCATAATTTAAAATCAATTCTGTCAGGGTGTTTGGGGGAAAATGATTATGGGGGTGATGCATTTTCTTTACAGGCTATTTTTAAGAACAAAGATTGGTCACTGTTGAAAAACAAAGATTTTTCTTTGTTTTTCTCATTCATTCATGAAAGAATTTAAAATGCAATCTATTAGAAAAATTATATTTGGAAGTTCATTATGTCATTGTAATGATTCATCTATGAGATCATTTGTGCGTCGCATTGTTATAATTAAATTTTTTGTGGCTTCAATGCTACCACAACTATTATTACTTTATTTTTTGCACAGATCTGATGTTCAGCTAATGTGCAGTTATTTTTATTATCATAAATCGTATCCAATTTGGTCATATTTTAATTTATGTGATATAGGTGTACCTGAAAAAGTACCAAATAATATATATCATTTAGAAAAATATGA
Source organism: Panagrolaimus sp. LJ2400 (assembly GCA_024447215.1). Taxonomy (NCBI): domain Eukaryota; kingdom Metazoa; phylum Nematoda; class Chromadorea; order Rhabditida; family Panagrolaimidae; genus Panagrolaimus; species Panagrolaimus sp. LJ2400. Next base: position 5,666,095 of record JAMRYA010000014.1, on the reverse strand, counting down.
CAGAAAAGTATGTACAATTAATAAGGAATTTGATAAAATGAGTCAATATCGAAAAAAAGAATCACTTTCAGCTATTTTTTTATAAACGTAATTATAGATTATAAAAATTCTATCGAATATTGAAACACCATTTTTCAATGCTACACTTTCTCAAGCAACAAAAATGGCAACAAACATAAAATTTCAGTCATCTCTTTATGTACAATTGAGGACACTCGACTTATATTTTCATTTAAACCATTTTCTAATGTATTTTTCCGTTTTTATTGTATTTTTATTAATAGTATTACCAATCTTTAATATTCCATATAAATATCGAAATTATTATGGACAATAATTTTTATTAACAAACATGTAATAAAAATTTGTTAATAAAAAATGTTTGTAACACCAGAAAAAATAATAGAAGCTTTTCATAAGGCTATCAAGGAATGTACACACTTACATTTCAATGAAATTTTATTAAAGGAAAAAAAATGATGATAGTAACTTCCAATTTCTTATTTCATAATTTTGATATTACATTTTTTTTTGCTTTTCTGTGTTAGTTTTTCTTGTTATGATTTTTGATAAATTCATTTTTATTAATTTATTGCTAAATTATACTGTCCAGTTCATAGCAATGAAAAAATGTCGGCAACAGATCAAAGTAAAATATATTTCGTAATGGGAGTTCCCGGAGGAGAACAAGATCTGATTTATTAAAGAAACCATATCTAGAATGATGAAAAAAGTTGGATTGGCTATCAACGCCGGTGGAAGCTATTGATCGAACGTATCCACATTTTTCTTCAATATTGAGAATAAAAAAAGGTGCCTGACTACTTCGGTTACTTTTATTGAATTTTTGTGTTTTTTAAAAATTAAACTGATGAAAGATCTGGATTAATATTTTTAGAAAAAAATAGTGCCATAAAAACATCGAGGGAAAGTAAATGTGCCTAATTATTTATATTATTACCGCAATCCAACAAGCAAAACAATCATAACTTTAATTTTTGTTCCTTTTTAATAGCTGTCTAACAAAAAAGCTTTCCTCATTTTATATTGTTACGCGCAAAAACTATGCGATCCCATGGATCAGCTGTTAACTCCAAAAGTTGGTCTATCATTTTAAGAACTATATTTATATAAAATAACAACAGCTGTATTTTACATCAAAAGCATGACAATAAAAATTAATACAGCAAAGAAAAAGCAATAAAAGAGATTTAACATTAAATCATATATGAATCAGAGCGACTTTTCATAATATCAAGCTTTTCTTTATCACCACCAGGATACCAGATAATACGATCACGAACTTCAGAAACAATAACATCATCAATAAGAGCATCAAGTTGTGCTTTATATGCATCAGAAAGATTTTGTGCAAAATCAAGCAGCATTGCAACATCCTTATGTTTCTAAAATAGATAAAAAAAATGTATAAATATTAAAAAGACGTGATTAATCAACTTACAGTCATAAAGTCAGAAAGATCTTCAACAGCAATATCTTCTGGAATACACATCAAAGAAAAATTTTTAAGTTTATCAAGATTCTTAAGTTTGAGAATATTCTTCATGCTTGAAGCAGTAGCTGCTGGAGTATTAACATTAAAGACGCTAAAAATTTATATGTATAAAAAATAACAAAGAAGCTAAAAAATCATACTAGCTAAATTCATATATATCTGGAAGAGATTCAAGTATTTTATCAACCATAAGAGTGCTTCCATCATTGTCAGTAACTTTTGTATCAAATATTTCAAAAGCTCGAAATGTTGTAGCCCATACTTTTAATTCTTCCAAGGTAAGTTCAATGCGCATCAAATAAAGAACAACATAACTTTTACATTCATAAATTTTTGGAAGAAGGATTGAAGCAAGATTTGGATCATGTGGTTGAGAAAGACGAACTTCATGAGTAACCCAAAGATTACTTGTAAGCTTAGCAAGATCAACATTGATACAGCATGTATGATTCTTATCATCACAATCATATTCACGATCAGTTGAACAAAGAATTTTTCCATTATCACGAATACAGCTTACAACAAGAAGAGGCATCTGTTCGAAAAAGTATTTACAACTCATTGCAAGTTTGAGGTAGCCTTCAGGTGACTTTGGATTGCGAGCCATATAATATAAAATTTTTTCAAGAACAGAAAAGTTTTGTCTCTCTGCTGGTCCACCAGGCCATGCAATTTTACCATTACGAGATGATGGCTTTGAAGCAAGAGATAATGCTGAAACAGCAGATGTAACAGAATCCATTTGATCCATATTCTAGCCAAATAATGTTACTAAAAAATATTTATAAAGAAAGTAGAAAAATTAATATATTTATATGTACATATAAGCGCGAAATGTAATATAGACAAAATAAAAGCTTATCTTGACATTAAAAAAACTCCCCTAAATTTCTAAACTAACAAGAGAATCCATGCTTGAATATAATGTTCTACGATATATAACTACTTAAAGCATAGCTCTTGCTTTTGCATCCTTTAATTTTTTACAGCTGCAGTAAAAAAGGGAGCAACAAGTTATACATAAAAAAACAGCTATAAATTAATGTTGGTATAACTTTACAGGGGTTACAAAGAAAAAATTTATAAATATTTTACAACCATAAACAATTAGATAACGAGAGGGAAGCTGCTGCATAGCAGACAAATAAAAAGCTTATGGAAGAAAGAAGAAGTGTTGTTTGGCTGCGTAAGCTTTATGCATGAAAAAATGTAACGTGCAATTTATGTTGTGAGATGCTTTGCCAAAACAGAATAAATATAAATAATAGCCTCAAAAAATTTTATTATAAAATACTAAATTAATTTAACTTTAAAAGTATAAAAAATTATGACTTTTGAAACATTTTGTTTCTCTTTTTTTAATTGATCCAACAACGAAGCCTCTAAAAATGTTATTTTTAAAAGCAAGAAGATCCCTATAATAAACACGTACAGTTTTTTAAGTTATTCTTAAGTTGTTCGATGTTTACGATAATATCCAACAAAGAGCTTTATACTAATAAAATAAAGTATTTATACATGCATATAACAATACTTTACTTTACTTTACTTTCATTTGATGGGAACACCATCAGGTGTTCCCATCAAATGAAAATATTCAAGGTTACCAAGATTCTTTAGTTTCAAAATATTTTTCATTGTTGTAGATGAAATCAATGTTGTGTCATCATCAAAACAACTAAAATATTGCATTGTAAAAAAGGTCTTCTATGAAAAAACTTACAAATGAAATTTTTTTACATTTGGAATAGCTTCTAAAGCTGTTCTACCGCTGTTGCAACAACTGCAAGGACCTAATTTTCAACCTCCTGGATCATCTGGACTATTTTTTCCTCCAGGGCCACAGGGTCCGCTTTCGCCATCTGGACCTCAAGGACCGAACTTCCAACCTCCTGGACCACAAGGATCTTTTCAATCGCCTGGACCTTCTAGAGGACAGCTTTCCGCACCTCCAGGACCCCAAACCCGTCAAGGAAACTCCAAACCCCAACAATCTCTGCAACCCCCAGAACCACATGGAATTTTATTCCGTCAACCAAATGAACCCTACAACGTTATAACGACCCTTCTAAATTATATTATGTCAGTTTTTGGTGACGTACAAGCATGCCTACATGTAATCCTGGCATTTAATCGACTAACTGCAATTCTCTTCCCACATCAATATCGTACACTTTGGAGAGGAAAATCTTTTTATGGATGTATTTCAATAGCTTTTATAATTCCTGCAATAATGTATATCTGGATTTTATATTATGGTGCAAATGTTTTAATGAGTCATGTCTTTGGTTCATTGGTTATTGATACACTTCGAACACCAATACCATGGGTGAGGGTTTTTATGGAATAAATAGAATTTAAAAAAGTTTTTTTAGCTTCACAAAGCAACAATTAATACCATAATTATTTCAATTACATGCGTGATGGCATTTGCATTTGATGTTTCAACATTTATATTATTACAAAAAAGAAATATTATTAAAACTGATCCAAGCAAATATCAACGAGATCTTCGACTTTTAACTGTTTCTATCGCATTTTTAATTGTTCATACTCTTTATCTTGCAACAGCGGTAAGCAAACTAGATTTTTGTGTATTGTAAAATTTTTAAAAGTAGCTTTTAAAAAACAGATTTTTTAACTAGTTTTATGATACTATGTATTTTTTTTTTTTTTATCTTTTTTAGGTGTATGTTTTACTATCTCTAATAAAAGATGGAATATTTTTGCTAATTTTTTTACAAACTACAATTGAAATACAATCGCTGATTTCGCCGTTTTGTGTTTTGGTTGTAAATCAAAACCTTCGACGCGATATGTTTCGTCGAAATTCAAAAACTGCTACCGTATTAATACAAGGATGCAAAATACAAAAGATTTGAAAAAAAATATAAACAATAAAATTTCATAAAAAAATATGTCAAAGAAAAAAAACGAAAACAAAAAATGCCATCAATTGTAATGGCATGAGCCTGATCTTTTTAGCAACTTCACTTCAAAAGAAAAATTGTGCCTTTTGTCATCATTTTTTTAAAAAAACAGAAACCACAAAATATAAATCACTTTTCTTTTAAAAAAATACAAAAGAATCAAAGGATTTTGTTATAGTGCGTAAACAGTTATCGTCTGCTAGTATCTATTTATGCTATGATATCTCAAGAAAGAAGGTTTGAGCCGCAGATATTTTGTCCTTATCTTTTCGCCAGAAAAGCATAAAGACAACTATGAAACTTTACCTCTGACATCATTTGAATGCTTCTACGGTGAGTAGTTGCAAAATGTATACTGTAGCTTTTTTCCTCTATGTTTTAAAAAAAGTTTTTGCGAAAGAATACTGTCACCATTTTTTTTGAAAATAGAAGAAAAGAAGCATCCAACATCAGATTCTGTTTCTAAGCAGCCAAATTTTACCAAACAAAGAAAAAGAACTTTAATGACTTCAGATAAAAAAAATATCTTAAAGTAACACAAAAGCTTCATAAAGCACAAAAGAATCACAAAAAAACGAAAAACACGAAATGCCATAAATTGTATTGGCGACATCTCTAAATTCAAAAGAAAAACTGTGCCTTTTGTCATCTTTCTTTTAAAAAAACAGAAACAACAAATCACTTTTTTTAAAAAGCACATCAAAAGATTTTGTACTAGCGTAAATAGTTATCGTCTGCTACTTATCATACATATCTATTTAGCTATGATATCTCAAGAGGAAGGTTTGAGCCGCTGATATATATGTATCTTTTGGCCAGAGAAGCTTATAGAGACAACTATGAAACTGTAACTCATTTGAATACCTCTACAATGAGTAGATGCTAAATTTATACTGTAGTTTTTTCTTGTATGTTTTAAAAAGCTTTTTTGTGAGAAATTACTGTCACCACTTTTTCAAGAAGACAGAAGAAAAGAAGCGTCACATCATCAAATGCCGTTTCTAAGCAGCAAGCAAAGAAATATAGCTTCAATGACTTCAAATAAAAAAATATCTTAAAGTATCAAAAGCTTCAAAAGCACAAAAGAATCACAAAAATATGCCCAACAAAAAATGAAATGCCATAAATTGTGTTGGCGGCATCTCAAAATTCAAAAAAAACTGTTCCTTTTGTCATCTTTTTTTTAAAAATACAAAAGAATCAAAGGATTTTTCTTTTCAGAATATAGTCTCAAAAACGACATAGAAAACATGAAATGCCATAAATTTTAATGGCATCAGCCTTATTTTTTTCGAAAGATTGTAAAGAAATTGTGCCTTTTGTTATCTTTTTTAAAAAAAACAAAAGAATCAAAGGAATAGTTATCGTCTGGTACTTATAGGGAGCGGGCTCTTTGATACTTTTTCTAAAAAAAGGTGGATGATAGGAGTCCTATGATCCACCCTTTCCTTTTTTAGAAAAAGTATCAAAGAGCCCGCTCCCTTTATCATGCTATGATATCTCAAAAAGAAGGATTGAGCCGCTGACATATTTTGTTCCCAATTATCTTTTAGCCAGGCAATTAAAGAGACAACTTTGAAATTTTAACTCCCGTGTCATCTGAACACCTCTAAGATGATTAGTTGTAAAATGAGTAGTTGTATACTGTAGCTTTTTTTTCACAAAAAATATCAAAAACATGAAATGCCATAAATTGTGTTGGCGGTGTCTTAAAATTCAAAAGAAAAACTGTGCCTTTTGTCATCGTTTTTTAAAAAAAAACAAAGAAAATGTCAATTATTTTTTGGAAATACAAAAGAATCAAAGGATTCTTCTTTTCACAATGAAATCTAAAAAAATATTTTCAAAAAGATGTTTTTTAATGGTGGTAGTAACCATTGGCATAGCAATGAAAATATGAAAATCTTTCTTGTCAATTTCTTTTTGCTAGCTTTCTAAAAATCATTCGTGTTCTTTTTTGGATGTTTGAGAATGTTGTGACTTGCTTTTTCGCTATTAATTTTTTGAAAAACATTTTTTAGGATTCAAATAATAACTTTGTTTCAAACTTCTTTACTGCTTCATTTGGCTGAATATCAATCCAACTCACTTGCAACTCAATCTACAACTTAGTGTTACACCTTCTTGATCGTTGATCAACGCACCTACTATTTCGGGACAGGTGTGATTTGCTTTTTCTTATTAACTTTTTCTAAAAAACATCTTTTAGGATTCACCTTCTTGATCATTCTCCAAAGCAATTGTTCATCATGCAAGTTGTTCTTTCACTGATCCTTTGTCTTTCATCCCTTGAATGGGTTGCAGGAACATGTCCAGGCTGTAAGTTTTATTCTTTTTAAATTTTTACAAAAATGGGAGTGGGCATTCTCAAAAAAAGCATTTTTTGTTGTACTTTCTTTTTTTTTTTGCTATAGTATGTTTGAACACAAATCTCATAAGCTTATGAAACATAGGCTCTTTTGCGATATAAAAAACACACATGGGCAATTTGGAGGGGATCTTGAAGGATTGTCCTCCGGTGACGAGCGCATTGCGCAGCCAAAAGCATGAGATGAGCGAAGAAAAAAGCGAGAAATTGAAAAGCAGTAAAACAAAGGAAGACGTAATTTTAAAATTGCGCAGACATTTTATGAATTCAAGGATCGCGCAAGGGTACAAAAAACCTCAAAACTGATGATAAGAAAGAATTGTTTGCGCAACCCCTTTTTGGGTTAAAAGTTTACACGAGCGAATAAGAAAACGTGGTTATAATCGAAAATTGTTAGCCCAAACCTTTTTTTTTGTTTGCGTTAATAAAGATCAAAAAAGAGTTTGCACAAGGGGTAAAAAATTGTTTGTAATTTAAATTATTTTTTTGGATAAAAGGTTTGCGGGAAAAAGAAACTTTTTAAAACTGAATGTAATCGAAATTTGTTAGCGCAAAACTTTTCCGGCTTGCGCAAAAGGAAGAAAAATTCCAAACATTGTTTGCGCAAAAGTTTTTTTTCTTTTTTCTATCAGCAGCATTTTCATCATTACTACCGTAACCCGAAGAATAATTTTGTGATCACTCGCAACTGACAAAAAAACTCATTTTTTGCCAAACATAAAAATCTCGTTTCATCCGATAAAATGAAAAAATGGCTTAAAATTCCTACAAAGCTAAAGGATTGTTAAATTCTTTTTCGTTTTCACTGAAAAAAAGACGTGACTATTTTGAACCGTGACATGTGCTAACAGGACGCTTTCGTGCCGTTTTCGGACGCAAACGTCGTGTTAAAAGCGTGACATATTTTTTCGTCCGGTTTAGCGGATGAAAAAGTCCTATTTTATGTGACACATTTTTTTGTCACGCTAACAGGACGGTGCAATAGGATCACGGTAAACAGGACGAAAAAGTCACGTTCAAAGGATTTTTTCGTCCTGTTATTTTTTTCAGTGATTGGCTTCTGCGACTGCCATAATAATAATGATAAAATGATTTACAAAAAAGGAGTGCGAAATTTTTCAAAAAAGCAAAACAATAATTTTTCTGTTTACGATACTTTTTTTTTACCAGTGTATAATCAACCGCAGTTGTTGCGTTTATTCCAAAAATGCCATTTTTAAAAAAAGATTTTAATTAACAAAAAATGCAATTTTCCAGTGTTTTAACCCGCAACTAAGAATAAGTAAGCTTAGCTGCTTATGTCATTCAATAGATATCCGTTCCAAAAAAGGTTAATGATTTTAAATTAAAATCAAGCAAAATCCAAAAAAGAATTATATAATAAAATACTTGAAGAAGCATGCATTGACAAACTTTATACCGTAAAATCTCTAGTTGAAGCGCACTCTCTATTTATATCACATCACAAAGTTTATTTGAAAAATAAAAGCGCGTAGAGAGTTTACGGTAATTATACTTTAAAGTTGTTACCTCACTTTAGAATAGAAAAAGTATTGAACCACAATTTGTTATTTGATATAGATAGAATGCTAAAATCTCAGTTTTTACAGAATTTACAGACGAATAGTTTGCTCAAAGAAGCTCGCGCAAAATTTTTCAAGTTATCCTCCGACCAAATCTGTCCAAGTGTGACAATAAGTGTGTTAACTTACAAAAATAAACTCTACTCTGCAACACTAGCGCAGCTTGTTGAGTGGCTTGAGCTCTCAGTCGGATAAAAAGTGAAACTAGGGTTCTCTAATTTTTCATGAAATCAGAAAAAGCGGGAATTCCCCTTTGATTTTCCAATTACCATATTTATATACTTTTTATTTTGACATAATCAAAGCGATTTTGTACTTTTAAAGTGTTGTAAAATCTAGCTTTTTTTCTTACAGTTAGTCAAAAAAAAACTTTTATTAATATAGCCAACACAACTGAGTTGTTTCTAAATCCTGGTCTCATTCTTTCCTTTCCAATGGCATTGTAGCATAAAAATACAGCAAATATTGTAATATATGGTTGTTTTTAATTTATTAAGTAATTACTATAACCATTTCATGCTAAATTGCACACAACTCTTTTTCCTCTGCTATAACAACCAAAAGAGCTACTGAATTCTAGCATTTTATTCGAAATATTATCAAAGATCATGTGTAAAACTTAGTCCAAAACAAAATTCCCGATTTATAATCACATAAAAACATGTTTCTGAAATTCATTGTAAAATGCGGCTTTAATTTTTTTAAATCCTTAATTGCAAACAATTTAAAGTTTGAAAAAAAATTTCTTTGCATCTCTTTTACAGCCCTTGATCTTGGCTTATAGGTTATCTTTTTTTGTGATTATATGATTGATCGATTTATCTGGATTTTATCTTGACTTAAGCACGGCAATTTTTTGAATAACAAATTTAAAAAAAGATATTTTCTATTTAAAATTAAGCTCAAAAAGACAATAGAAAAAAAAAGAACAAAGGAAAAAAGCCAAAGAACTTTGTGCTCATCTTTTAACTTTAGACTTCTCTGATTTGCTTATTTATTAATATGTTTTTCTTTTCTTACTTTGTATTATATCTTTTATTGTAAAACTTTTCGTTTTTGTTTGCCCACTCAGTCTTTTCTGGAGTGAAAAATAATTTAAATTAAATTAAAAAGTGAGAATAATAATTTCTTTCACAACTATCTTTTTTCTTTCACTTTCCTTTTTTTATTAGACAGGTCTGCCGTGACATACATGATTAGCTTTTATCTTTTATAAAGCTTCTAATTCTTTAATAATGAAGGGGAAATAAACTATTTAACCGACTATTACAAAAGAAAAAAAGCAATAGCAGCTGAAATAATTACGATGTTTCACCAACTTTTTTTAAGAAAAACTAAAAATAAACTCATTTTAGTATGCTATATATTCTTTGTTTAGCAATAACCTTACAGTAATATGTAACCGATAAAGTATTAGCAAAGTTAGATAAATATAAATGAGTTGGACGCGAAGCATGTAAAACTGAGGCACGTGTGCCTGTGCTTCATTTTCCAAAAAAAAATTCCAATGGATCTCATATCACATTTATTAGCTATCCGGTAAACGGACCAAAAAATCCTTTTGTGCAATTATTTTAACTTCCTCAATTTTTTATATTTATTTTATCGTTTTTAAATATTAATTCTTTATTTTTTTATCCATAAATAAGACATTTTTATCAAATCAGCATTCTCGAATGTGTCATTCTTAACTAATCCGTCTTCATTTAAAAAAAGCCAAACTTTTTATCTTTAAGTTACCATTTTTTAAACTCTGTTTGTTAAAATGATAGTTTTAGGGTAGCAAAAATTTTTATAGATATGTAAATCTGTATTTTCAATTATTTAATTTTTCTTAAATTTATTATTCTCATTTTATTTTTTTAATTTGACAATTCTTAAATCAAAATTCTTAAAAGGAAGCCACGCCAAATAATGTAATCGCTTAAAGAATTTACAACTGACAATAGATTAAGCTGAAAATGGTTCTTTACTAAAAATATGTCTTGCTGAAAAAATGGGCGAAGCTTAAAAATAATTATAATAAAAAATTAAAACGCCGCTAAAAATTTTTTGATATTGAGGTGCCATAAACGTGTTTTTAGAATGGAAAATGTTAATTTTTTTGTTGTAAAAAATCGTGAACGTTCAACGTAAAATCAGTAGAATAGAAATGATTAGCTTACGTGATATAAAAACAATCTCGTTGATAATTTTTAACACTCCCTATATTTTTGTAAAATAAAACAAAAGTTTTTTTGCGCAAATTAGAAAATTTCTAAAAGTAAGCTATAGAGAGCACTGATCATTACGTCAAATAAAAGAGTTAGAATCAAATCAGAAATAATCATTTTTACGCTTTTGTTTAAAAGAATCAAAATGAATTTGAAGATTAGTGATGTTGTGAAATAATAATAGATATATTACTAACAACTAAGATTTTTTACTGTTTTCACTAAATTATAAAAAGTGGATTTCATTAGCACTGACTTAATCTATTTTTACCCCAAAAGCATTCAAAACTGTATTTACTTTACCACACTGACTTCTGAATCTTGCGCATTTATGATCAGCAATTCCTTAGACAGGTTTAAACGACGGTATTAAAGTAACTTGATTACCACAAGATTCGCTTTTTTTACAATGTCGATAGATTTGTTTAATGATAAAACATTGTAAATTCCACCAACTTCATATTGATAAAATATAAATAAAATGCGATTGACAAAAAATTTAGTTTTGTTAAAACATAAGATTTTTGGTTTAATCTGTTTTTTAGTTTTGTTTAACTATATAACTTATCACTAAAAACTTTAAATCCAGAAATCGGTTAAGGTTTAACAAGAATATAGCTGTCTTTGAGTAACATTTGGAAGGATATAGAAAATCTTCTAAAACTTTTGATATAGGGCCTTTGTAGATGAGAGCTTTTGTTTTTAAAACAATATCTACTAAACCCAAAAAAAGCAAATAAAAAAACTAGAGATATATCCATATACTTTTCTCGTTTTTTTTCTAAGGTATGAAATGTTGCATGTTCAACAAAACTGCAATTTTATCATCATTCTAAAGTTAAAACTTAATATTTTTTTTTATTTTTTTAAACAAAACTGATAATTGATTATCAAATCGTATCACTTTTTATAATTATCAATCACTGATATAAATTTTTTTAAACAGTGCCAGTTTTAACTATGTTCCACTCATCGGAACGGCATAAAAATCCCTGATAGTCTGTTTTTCTGATCTGATATTTTCTGTTACATATCTTAACATATCATTGATAAAAAAAGGAAAATGTTGTTTTGTTTTTATTATCATATTTTTTTCTCTTTTTCCTTTTTTATCTGTGAACCACTCAAGTGCCACTTAAGTGCCTTCCTCTTAGAGGTGTTGAAATACATAGACATGCTTTGTTGTTGCACCTCCCTTAAAGTGACAATACAAAACAAACATGGATATTTTTGCTTCAGGATCAAAAAATTGGGGTTAAGGTTGTGAGTTAAAGCGCTAGATTTGAGCTTCTTAAGCATGATTGAAAATCAAGATAAGATTTCTGGGCCGATACGTGAATGTCATTTTGTGATGCGATAGATTTGCCAATTTTTTAAAGCAATTCAGAGAATACGCTTTGAAAGAGTGAAACTTTTTTGTTTCTGATGATATAAAGCAAAAGTAGGACAACACAATTGTTCATACCATAATTGAAGTTGTTAAAATTGACTTTAAACTTTTTCTTATTTATTGCCATTTTTTCATTAAATTTTTTACGATTAAAACTGGGTGCATAATTTACAAGTAACATTTTTTAATCATATAATTATTTTTAGGCCTTAGTGAAAGCTATGCAAAACGTAAAGGCTCAATTGAAACTCTGCTCGGAAAAAATGGATCAACGACAGTCATTACAGCTGGCCTTCAAAGTCTTAAAGGAATGATTGGTAATCCAGGGGATCAAGATATTTTTTCAACTACCATTGATCAAATTGAAGATATTGCTAATGGAAATTTTTCAATTCAACAAAAATTGGCAAAAATCGGCTTACAACTCGATCAATTATTCGTAAATAACCCTGCAATTGAAGATGCAATTCGTTATCAAAATGTTACAGCTTGGGGCCCCCTATGCGACTTCCAATTCATTGTTGATGAAATGAACATTGAAAATTTTTGGACATTAGCAACAACTCGTGGAACTACAACAACAGCTTGCCTTCTCCATGATCTTATTCTTGAAGCCTCCAAACCGATCAAATATATCAAATGGAAGCTTTACCTTGAAAACATCCCTTGCACAATGTCACAAAAAATGGTTTCCAATATTGTTAATCTTCATCATGATATTCCTGAAGGAAAATATCGCCTATACCTTTTAAGCTTGGAACTTCCAGGCTACGATATGACAGTCAATCAAGTTCAACGTGTTGCCCGTTCATACTACTCCAGTAAAGCACTTACATGTCGACGCCTTCGTGATACATATGCAAATTATCCTGCTTCACAAATGCTAAAATCACAAAAGACTGCTTTTGCTCAATATCTTAAAGAAGATAATGATGCTGGATTGGCTTCAAGTAATTCACTGGAATTATGTATTGAATTAGTATCACGTCGAATTGCTAACAATTCTGATCGACCAACAAATATTCAAGCTTTCAATAAAATTTTTTGGAATTTTCCTTTTGGTCAATTATATGAAAATATCATTTATAATGATTGCCAAATTAATGTTTTAAAAGAAAAAGCTTCTAGCTATTATAATTAATTGTACGAATAATAAAAATTTTTGTTAACAATTTTTTTCTTAAACTTTATTTTTCTTTTTAAATTGTTTATTTTTATTCATATATGTATGTTTTTTATCTTAAAGTTGTGAAGAGACATTAAATAAATACTTTTTTTCTAATTTTCAAGCATTTTTGAAAATTCAACTGACTTAAAAAACATTTGTCTTAGCTTTTGCTAATTTACGATGTATATATTATTTTGCGGTCAAGAAACTCGAATTTAAAGTTATTTTTAAATTTTGCTTTACCGTTTTGGCAAAATTAGCATATTTTTTTCGACGATATATTTCATTCAAAGAATAAAGTAGATAAATCTGCTTTACTCTCTTCTCTTGCATTTTTTGTATAATTTTTTTGCAATTAAAATTGCATAAAAAAAGTTGCATTTAGTATCAGGTCGTATCTCTAATTGAGACAGGTGTTTGGTTGTTATGAGACAATTGATATGAAGTTGTGTTTATTATAAGACCTCAAACTTGGGTAATTAAACCATAAAGATTAATTACCACGAAACATTAAAATTATTATCAACACGATAAAAGCAAGATAGAAAAGGAGAAAGCTAAATTATTGTAATGTTAAGAAAAGAAAATTATTATGATGTTAAAAATGAAAGTTAAAAGAAGAAAACTTTGTGTAAAAGAAAAGGGAAAGAATTTTATTTACAACTGATTCATATCCCGAAGCGGTTCATGAATCAGCTGGTGGTACAACAAAATGTTTACTAAAATAATAAAGAAAATAAAAGCGAAGAAAGAGTGAACAATTGCGAAAGAAAAATAAAAGTAAAAATAGTAAAATTTAAATAAATAACAAAATAATAAATCTGCATTCAGCACAGGTCGTTCCAAAAGTTTTGTCCGTTGGTTTTCCCTCTGGCAATTTTGATGGTTTAAAAATATTTAAAATTACTTTATATGACCCCAAGTGTTACTAATTGGCTCAAAAAGCAATAAATTATAGTTGTTAAGCATTTCTGGCACAATTCCAATAAATTTTAAAAAATTTACCCTTTAAATACGCTTAATTCATTAAAATTACAGTAACCAAGCTTAAACAATTCGGGAGCTTCGAGAAAATTCGAGAAAATTCCAAAACTTTGAAATTCTGTTAGATCAGTGTTCTGGCTACCCCTTCAGGCCATATGGGCCCATATATGCTTCAAATTTTAATTTTACAGACGCCGTTCTACAATAAACTCCAAGCAATCTTGGTTTCTCCACGAAAATCCCTCAGAATTCCATGAAAATTCCAGATACCTCAAAAACCGATATGCCACCCTTTTACCAACACCTATGGCTACCTCCATGCGGAATTTCAGATTTTTTGGACCCTCCAGTCAAAATTGTCAGAGGAAAAACCAACGGACAAAACTTTTGGAACGACCTGATAAATTCGACTGTAAAGTTGTAAACAAAGGGTTTGGGTTACGGTGATCAAAAAAAATATTCAATGTTGATTCCAAATTTGAAGTCTAAAACAATTCATATCACCTCTTTTTGCACCAAAAAAATAGATGTTTGTTGCAACTTTTTTTTATTTAAAACATGTCAAAATCAATCATTAAAAAACAAAGAGAAAACTTTCCCATAATTAATCAGAAGAAGAAGACCTTGATTCAAAAAAACCGTGTCAAAAAATACTATGTAAAAAAAATTATCGGATGTCAAAAAAATTTTAAATTAATAAAAACTTTTTTAAACATTTTACATGCCCCACATATGACCTCATTTGAAAATATATTTTAAAAGGATATTGCCGTTCTCGAAAAAAATAATTATATTTTCATTTAAATTATACCATTTTTTCATAGAAACTTTTTGTTATTTTTTGAAAACAAGATGCTTAATTCTTTGTTATCTATTATTATGTTGGTTTTATTAATCAAAGATATTAATTTCTTCTGATAATGAAGAAAATAGTCGACCACCTGCAAGAATTACAGAATCAACATCTCGATCGCATTCAAATGGTTATTCTAATGGAACTGGTAATACTAATGGAGGTGGTCGTTCAACAGATTCAAATTCTCCTGCTCCACCACAAATGAATGGTAGTACAAATGGTTCTGCTACAGCAACAACAACAACAAAGAGACAAAATGGTGTACATTCTGATATTGCACAAAAGAACAGTCATTTCAATTCTTCTTCATCCTCATCAAGTCGAATCTCAGATGAAATTGAATATGAAGTTGCAGATATGGTTTAACACAACTTATTAATTTTGTATTTCTTCGTGATACTCGTGATCCTACAACTTTTACTTATTTTTATTTTTATTTTATTTTTTATTCATTATTATTACTCCTTAAATGGCTTTTTAATATATATATATGCATTATATCTTCAAGCTTTGACAGCGAAAAGTTTTGTTTTTTTTCATGGTTATTATTTGCTCTTCTTTGTTTTTTTTATATAATAAACAAAATAAGTGTTTCAATGTATATCTTTTTATTTGTCCAAACAACAGTAATAACTTTTATAAAATTTTATTTTACCAAAAATTACATATTTTTTACCAACAATAAATTACATAATTCATACCAACACCTTTTAAAAAAAGTTCAATAACAAAAGCAGAGAAAGAAAAAAACAAAACTACAAATTATGTATTTTGTTGATACGATGCTGGACATTTGAAAGTGATCATAATGGACAACGGCTACAACCAATTCTGGTAATTCTTGGATATTCAGGACCAGTTACATCACCATTACCAGCTTCTTGTGCAGCAGCAGTATACATATCAGCTGGATCCATTACATTAACAATTGATCCAGGTAGACCAAATGTCAAAGCAATAAAACAGTTTTCAGAGCTGATGCAATGTGGGTATAAATAAATAGTTGGCTCCCCTAACATGTTTGCTGTATAACAAGCAGCTGCTGTACAAACACATGGTGTTGTACAAGTTCCTCGATCCCATCTTCCAGCAAATACTGAATCACCAGCAGAATTAAGCCATTCAGCACGAGTATTGCCATCATAATATGTTATAACACCAGTTGAATTAATACACGTTCCTAAAAGTGTAAATTATTAGGAAGGAAGATCCCAAAGTAGTTATGTCATGAATGATCACAACAGGAACCACCATCGAAAAAATAAATTTTCACAAAAAACTGGGGAACAGTAAAACATGTGAAGTATTTAGATTGCAAAAAAAACATCACAATCCTTTGATTGATACTATTTTGTACAAATAAACTTGCCAGTTGGATTAGTTTTTGGAAAAGCTTCATCATCAGCTAATACAACACCATCTTCAATGTAAATGCCAGCTTGACCAGGTGGTGTTGAGCATGAAAAAGGAGGGAATAAGGTTGAGGTAGCCGGGATTGTAATTGGGTCGATGATTCGCATTGGAATACAACAATTAATATCTTTGATTAATAAAACCAACATAATAATAGATAACAAAGAATTAAGCATCTTGTTTTCAAAAAATAACAAAAAGTTTCTATGAAAAAATGGTATAATTTAAATGAAAATATAATTATTTTTTTCGAGAACGGCAATATCCTTTTAAAATATATTTTCAAATGAGGTCATATGTGGGGCATGTAAAATGTTTAAAAAAGTTTTTATTAATTTAAAATTTTTTTGACATCCGATAATTTTTTTTACATAGTATTTTTTGACACGGTTTTTTTGAATCAAGGTCTTCTTCTTCTGATTAATTATGGGAAAGTTTTCTCTTTGTTTTTTAATGATTGATTTTGACATGTTTTAAATAAAAAAAAGTTGCAACAAACATCTATTTTTTTGGTGCAAAAAGAGGTGATATGAATTGTTTTAGACTTCAAATTTGGAATCAACATTGAATATTTTTTTTGATCACCGTAACCCAAACCCTTTGTTTACAACTTTACAGTCGAATTTATGATACTAAATGCAACTTTTTTTATGCAATTTTAATTGCAAAAAAATTATACAAAAAATTCAAGAGAAGAGAGTAAAGCAGATTTATCTACTTTATTCTTTGAATGAAATATATCGTCGAAAAAAATATGCTAATTTTGCCAAAACGGTAAAGCAAAATTTAAAAATAACTTTAAATTCGAGTTTCTTGACCGCAAAATAATATATACATCGTAAATTAGCAAAAGCTAAGACAAATGTTTTTTAAGTCAGTTGAATTTTCAAAAATGCTTGAAAATTAGAAAAAAAGTATTTATTTAATGTCTCTTCACAACTTTAAGATAAAAAACATACATATATGAATAAAAATAAACAATTTAAAAAGAAAAATAAAGTTTAAGAAAAAAATTGTTAACAAAAATTTTTATTATTCGTACAATTAATTATAATAGCTAGAAGCTTTTTCTTTTAAAACATTAATTTGGCAATCATTATAAATGATATTTTCATATAATTGACCAAAAGGAAAATTCCAAAAAATTTTATTGAAAGCTTGAATATTTGTTGGTCGATCAGAATTGTTAGCAATTCGACGTGATACTAATTCAATACATAATTCCAGTGAATTACTTGAAGCCAATCCAGCATCATTATCTTCTTTAAGATATTGAGCAAAAGCAGTCTTTTGTGATTTTAGCATTTGTGAAGCAGGATAATTTGCATATGTATCACGAAGGCGTCGACATGTAAGTGCTTTACTGGAGTAGTATGAACGGGCAACACGTTGAACTTGATTGACTGTCATATCGTAGCCTGGAAGTTCCAAGCTTAAAAGGTATAGGCGATATTTTCCTTCAGGAATATCATGATGAAGATTAACAATATTGGAAACCATTTTTTGTGACATTGTGCAAGGGATGTTTTCAAGGTAAAGCTTCCATTTGATATATTTGATCGGTTTGGAGGCTTCAAGAATAAGATCATGGAGAAGGCAAGCTGTTGTTGTAGTTCCACGAGTTGTTGCTAATGTCCAAAAATTTTCAATGTTCATTTCATCAACAATGAATTGGAAGTCGCATAGGGGGCCCCAAGCTGTAACATTTTGATAACGAATTGCATCTTCAATTGCAGGGTTATTTACGAATAATTGATCGAGTTGTAAGCCGATTTTTGCCAATTTTTGTTGAATTGAAAAATTTCCATTAGCAATATCTTCAATTTGATCAATGGTAGTTGAAAAAATATCTTGATCCCCTGGATTACCAATCATTCCTTTAAGACTTTGAAGGCCAGCTGTAATGACTGTCGTTGATCCATTTTTTCCGAGCAGAGTTTCAATTGAGCCTTTACGTTTTGCATAGCTTTCACTAAGGCCTAAAAATAATTATATGATTAAAAAATGTTACTTGTAAATTATGCACCCAGTTTTAATCGTAAAAAATTTAATGAAAAAATGGCAATAAATAAGAAAAAGTTTAAAGTCAATTTTAACAACTTCAATTATGGTATGAACAATTGTGTTGTCCTACTTTTGCTTTATATCATCAGAAACAAAAAAGTTTCACTCTTTCAAAGCGTATTCTCTGAATTGCTTTAAAAAATTGGCAAATCTATCGCATCACAAAATGACATTCACGTATCGGCCCAGAAATCTTATCTTGATTTTCAATCATGCTTAAGAAGCTCAAATCTAGCGCTTTAACTCACAACCTTAACCCCAATTTTTTGATCCTGAAGCAAAAATATCCATGTTTGTTTTGTATTGTCACTTTAAGGGAGGTGCAACAACAAAGCATGTCTATGTATTTCAACACCTCTAAGAGGAAGGCACTTAAGTGGCACTTGAGTGGTTCACAGATAAAAAAGGAAAAAGAGAAAAAAATATGATAATAAAAACAAAACAACATTTTCCTTTTTTTATCAATGATATGTTAAGATATGTAACAGAAAATATCAGATCAGAAAAACAGACTATCAGGGATTTTTATGCCGTTCCGATGAGTGGAACATAGTTAAAACTGGCACTGTTTAAAAAAATTTATATCAGTGATTGATAATTATAAAAAGTGATACGATTTGATAATCAATTATCAGTTTTGTTTAAAAAAATAAAAAAAAATATTAAGTTTTAACTTTAGAATGATGCCAGAATTATATAAAATTGCATTTTTGTTGAACATGAAAAATTTCATACTTTAGAAAAAAAACGAGAAAAGTATGTGGGTATGTCCGAGGTAGTTTTTTTATATGCAGTTTCTGGGTTTAGTAGACATATTTTAAAACAAAAGCCCTCATTTGAGAGGATTTTCTATATCCTTCCAAAATGTTACTGTTAAACCTTTAATCGTTTTCTTGATTTAAAGTTTCTAGAGATAAGTTATATAGTTAAACAAAACGAAAAATCAGATTAAACCAAAAGACTTAAGTTTTAACAAACTAAATTTTTTTTCAATCGCATTTTTTATATTTTATCAATATGAAGCTGGTGGTATTTACAATGTTTTATCATTAAACAAATCTATCGACATTGTAAAAAAAGCGAATCTGGTGGTACACGGCAGCCTTGAAAGGAAAGTGAAAGAAAGAAAAGAGGTGTGAAAAAAAAATTTCTTTGCACCTCTTTTTCTTTGTTCTTTTAGGCTTCTTCAAAGCTCAGCTTATCTTTTTTTATGTTATTATTTGATACATTTATTAGAATCTTATCTTGATTCAAGCACAACAGATTTTTAATTAAAAAATTTTAATAAAAAAAGATTTTAGCTTTTTAAGATTAAGCTTAAAAAGACAATAGAAGAACAAAAAAAGGTCAAAGAAAACAAGTGAGAATAAAAAAATTTTTTACACCTCTCTTTTTTCTTTCGCTTTCCTTTTTTTTATTAGACAGGTCTGCCATGCATTGAAAAAAGAGAATATGGTGGCAATATCGTCGTTTAAAACCTATCTAAGGAATTGCTGATCATACATGCGCAAGATTCAGAAGTCAGTGTGGTAAAATAAATACAGTTTTGGATGATTTTGGGGCAAAGATAGATTAAATCAGTGCTAATGAAATTCGCTTTTTACAATTTAGTGAATACATTAAAAAATCTTAGTTATTAGTAATATATCTATTATTATTTTACAACATCACTATTCTTCAAACTCATTTTGAGCCTTTAAACAAAAGTGTAGAAATGGTTGTTTTTGACTTGCTTCCACACATGGGCAAGGTGGTAGGAACAAAAAAATTTTTGCGACATACAAATTTTACCACGGGGGGTACCACGTTCATTTTTTTCAACTTTTTTTCCTATTTTCTGCGGTCATCAACTTTTTGCAACAATTTTTCCAAAAAATTTTGCGACATACAAGCGTTTTTGCCAGCGACGTGCGACATACAACGTAGGAAATTCCTACAATTCCTACCACTTGCCCATGTGTAAAAATACAGATTTAAAGATTTACTATCTATAAAAATTTTTGTTTAAAAAAAGCTACCTTAAGAACATTATCATTTTAACAAAACAGAATTAAAAAGCGGTAACTTAAAGATAAAAAGTTAAGCTTTTCTTGAATAAAGACGGATTAGTTAAGGATTACACATTCGAGAATGCAGGTTTATTAATAATGTCTTATTTATGGATAAAAAATAAAGAAATAATATTTAAAAACGATAAAATAAATATAAAAAATTATGGAAGTTAAAATAATTGAACAAAAGGATTTTTTTTGGTGATTATTTGATTGAATCCGTTTACCTGATAACTAATAAATGTGATATGAAATCCATTTTTTAACCTGTTAAAAATGGAAATATTTTTTTGGAAATTGAGGCACAGGCATACGGGCCTCAATTTGAATGCGCAAAAAAATATTTTAGTCGCACCATCTTGTCCCGGTATGGATCCTATGGACTTGAAACTTTTCAAATAGAATAATCATCAAAAGACAATTGAATGAAGACGGATTAGTTAAGGATCAGACATTCAAAACATATATTAATGAAAAAAAGAACGAAAAAATCACCGGCTGGGTGCAGTAGAAGAGATCTCCTTTTTTAAACATGTAAGAAGAATGCAGTACATTCTGCTAACACGTGCTTTTTATTAGAAAGAGTAAAAACGTGCATCTCTTTGCTTCTCTGTCATCGTTGTCGCCCTAGCTTTTGCTATTTTACACGCTTCGCGTCCAACTCATTTATACTTATCTAACTTTGCTAATAATACTTTATCAGTTACATATTACTGTAAAGGTTATTGTTAAACAATGAATTTATAGCACTAAATTGAGTTTCTTTTCAGTTTTCTTAAAAAAAGTTGGTGAAACATCGTAATCATACGTGGGCACAGGGTGCAACTGGGTGCAACCGTTGCACCCTTTAGTCCGCAGTCCGCAGAGGTTTTGAGCTTTAGTCCGCAAAAATTTGACTTCACAAAGTTAAAAAAATAAAAAAAAGAAGAAAAAAGGAGAAAAGAGAAAATAGAGAAAAAAAGAAGAGAGAAAGAGAAGGAAAATATAGCATATTTTTGTATATGTGTGATTTTTGACTATAAATATTACTCCGCAGAGATCAATTTCGTCCGCAAAATCTATGTTTTTTATGAGAAAAAAAGAAGAAACGAAGCTAACAAATTTTCGTGTGGGTGATTCTTGATTTCAATCATGCATGACTCCGCAAAAAATAAATTTTGTCCGCAAAATTCAAGTTTCCAAAGTTTGCAACAATTAATTTTTGTGTAATGCAATTAGGGCTTGATAAAATTGACTTTTGCCAAACGAAACAAATGTCGAGAAAGAAGAGCAAAGTAGGCAATAAGCGGTATGAATTTATGGAATATTGTAACCTAAATATCTAAAAATTTCGGCGCCGCTGTCGCGGCGCTTAAATTTTATATTAGACCTATTCTCCAGCTTGCTCAACGAAATTTTTCATTCAGAAAATTGTTGAGCAAGACATTTCAAATCAAAAATTTTTTTTCAATTGCAAATTTAACACAAAGCTTAGTGTGAAATTGATTATTGCTTTGTGCACCAAAATGTGCAATCTTTGGTAGCATAAAGAAAGATAAATCGAGCCAAAAAAATTGAGAAAAAAATTCAAAGGGCAAATGTTTTAGTCCGCAAAATTTCAAAAATCGTTTCACCCGCCTGCCCACGTATGATTGTAATAATTGTTTAAGCTAATATTGCTTTTTTTCTTTTCTAATATTCGGTTAAATAGTTTATTTCCCTTTCATTTTTAAAGAATTAAAGGTTTTATAAGAGACAAAAGCTAATCATATATGTAGATGAATGTCACAGCAGACCCGTCTAATAAAAAAAGGAAAGTGGAAGAAAAAAAGAAGGTGTGAAAAAAATTTTTAAATTTCATTCTTTTTCCTTTGTTCTTTTTTTATTTTTCTATTTTCTTTTTGAGCTTAATCTTAAAAAGCTAATATCTCTTTTTAAAATTGAATTAAAAAAGCTGCCGTGCTAAAGTCAAGATAAGATCCTGTCAAATTGTCACAAAAAAAGATAACATATAAGCTGAGATCTAGGGCTGTAAAAAAGGGCAAAGAAACAAAGTAAAAGAGGTGCAAAGAAAATTTTTTCACGTTTTAAACTGTCTGCAATCAATGTTTTAGAAAAAAAATTTAAGACGTATTTTTCAATTAATTTCAGAAACATGTTTTTATGTGGTGGTGGAACGGAAATTTTGTTTTGGACTAAGTTTTACACATGATCTTTGATAATACTTTGAACAAAATGCTTTTATCATTAAAGAATTAAAAGCTTTATAAGATAAAAGCTAATCATATTTATAAATGAAGGCCACGGCAGACCCGTCTGATAGAGAAAAGGAAAGCGAAAGAAAAAAGAGAAGTGTGAAAAAAATTTTCAAATTTCATTTTATTTCCTTGTTCTCTGGGAGTGTCCAGAAATCACGTGATCTTTTTTTCGTATTATTTGAACCCCTCTCTCCCACTTGGTGATCCTTTTTGCTTTGATCTCATGCCGCTTTTTAGAGCACTGTGATCTTTTGGCTTATCCCTCCCACCCATCATGAGATCACGTAATTTCTGAACAATCTCTTTTTTTGCTGAGACTCATTTTTTCATTCTTAGTTCTTCTTTTGTTTTTCTATTGTTCTGCTATTGTCTTTTTGAGCTTAATCTTAAAAAGCTAATATCTTTCTTTAAAAGTTATTAAGTAAAAAACTGCCGTGCTAAAGTCAAGATAAGATCCGAACAAATCGATCTGTCAAATAATCACAAAAAAAGATAACCTATAAGCCAATATCTCGAGCTGTAAAAAAGAGCAAAGAAACAGAGTAAAAGAGGTGCAAAGAAAATTTTTTCACGTTTTAAACTGTCTGCAATCAATGTTTTAGAAAAAAAGTTTAAGACGTATTTTTCAATTAATTTCAGAAACATGTTTTTATGTGGTTGTGGAACGGAAATTTTGTTTTGGACTAAGTTTTACACATGATCTTTGATAATACTTTGAACAAAATGCTTGAATTCAGTAGCTCTTTTGGTTGTTGTAGCAGAGGAAAAAGAGTTGTGCGCAATTTAGCATGAAATGGTTATAGTAATCACTTAATAAATTAAAAACAACCATATATTACAATATTTGCTGTATTTTTATGCTACAATGCCATTGGAAAGGAAAGAATGAGACCAGGATTAAGGAACAACTAGGTTGTGTTGGTTATATTAATAAAAGTCTTTTTTCGACTAACTGTAAGAAAAAAAGCTAGATTTTACAACACTTTAAAAGTACAAAATCGCTTTGATTATGTCAAAATAAAAAGTATATAAATATGGTAATTGGAAAATGAAAGTGGAATTCCCGCTTTTTCTGATTTTTATGGAAAATTAGACAACCTCACTTTTATCCGATTGAAAGCTCAAGCCACTCAACAAGCCGCGAGCTAGTGTTGCAGAGCACATTTTATTTTTGTAAGTCAACACATTTATTGTCACACTTGGGTATTGTCGGAGGATAACTTAAAAAATTTTGCGCCAGCCTTTTTGAACAAAGATGTTTCTCAAAAAAAACTGCAAAAATCGTTTTTAAAAATGGCATTTTTAGAATCAACGTAACAACTGCGGTTGATTATACGCTAGTAAAAAAAGTATCGTAAACAGGTAAATTATTGTTTTGCATTTGAAAAATTTTGCAATCCGTTAATCTTTTTATTATTATTATTATGGCAGTCGCAGAAGCCATAACGAAAAAGAATTTAACAATCCTTTAGCTTTGTACGATTTTTAAGCCATTTATTTATTTTGTCGGTAAAACGAGATTTTTATGTGTTTGGCAAAAAATGAGTTTTTCTCAGTTGTGAATGATGACAAAATTAATTTTCGGGTTACGGTAATGCATCTACAAAAATTTGCGCACAACAATTTTTGGAATTTTTCTTCCTTTGCGCAGGCTGGAAAAGTTTTGCGCTAACAAATTTGGATTACATTCAGTTTTAAAAAAGTTTCTCCTTCCCGCAAACCTTGTATCCCAAATTAAATTACAAACAATTTTGTACCCTTGTAAATTATGCACCCAGTTTTAATCGTAAAAAATTTAATGAAAAAATGGCAATAAATAAGAAAAAGTTTAAAGTCAATTTTAACAACTTCAATTATGGTATGAAAAATTGTGTTGTCTTTTTTTTCCTTTATGTCATCAGAACAAAAAGGTTCCACTCACTCAAAACTTATTCTATTAAGAATTGGCCAGTTTCTCGCATATCAAAAAGACATTCCCGTATCGACCCAGAAATGTAACCTTTGTTTTCGGCCATGCTTAATAAGCTCAAATCCAGCGGTTTAACTCAACCTTAAGTTTTTGATCCTGAAGCAAAAATATCCATGTTTTATTGTATGTCACTTAAAGGAGCGCAACAACAAAGAGAATGGTAGCATGACTATGTTTTTCAACATCTTTACGAGGAAGGCACTTAAGTGGCACTTGAGTGAATCAAAGAGCAAGAAAGAAGAAAGAGAAAGAAATATGATAATAAAAAGAGAACAACATTTTTCCAATTATCCTTTTTTATCACTGATATAATAAGAGATATGTAACATAAAATATCAGATCACAAAAACAGGCTATCTGGTGATATAAAATTTTTGCCGTGGAACATAGTGCCAGTTTGAAAAAAATTTATATCAGTGGTTGATAATCGTAAAAAGTGATATGATTTGAGAGTTCCTTATCAGTTATGTTTGAAAAAATAAAAAAAGAATTTTAAGTTTTAACTATGTAATTGCGTTTTTGTTCAACATGAAAAATTTTATACATTAGAAAAGACGAAAAAAGTATATGGGTATATCTCTAGTTTTTTTATATGTTGTTTCTGGGTTAAGTAGCCATTGTTTTAAAACAAAAGTCTTGATCTACAAATGCTTATATCAATAGTTTTAGAGGATTTTCTATATTTTTCTAAATGTTGCTGAAAGACAGCTGTAAAATTAAAAAAATGAAAAGAGAATAATAAATGTAAAAAAAATTAATTAAAAATACAGATTTAAAGATTCACTATCTATAAAAATTTTTGTTTAAGAAGAGCTACCCTAAGAATTTTCATTTTAAAAAACAGAGTTAAAAAAATGGTAACTTAAAGATAAAAAGTTTAGCTTTTCTTGAATGAAGACGGATTAGTTAAGGATCAGACATTCAAAACATATATTAATGAAAAAAAGAACGAAAAAATCACCGGCTGGGTGCAGTAGAAGAGATCTCCTTTTTTAAACATGTAAGAAGAATGCAGTACATTCTGCTAACACGTGCTTTTTATTAGAAAGAGTAAAAAAGTGCATCTCTTTGCTTCTCTGTCATCGTTGTCGCCCTAGCTTTTGCTATTTTACACGCTTCGCGTCCAACTCATTTATACTTATCTAACTTTGCTAATAATACTTTATCAGTTACATATTACTGTAAAGGTTATTGTTAAACAATGAATTTATAGCACACTAAATTGAGTTTATTTTTAGTTTTCTTAAAAAAAGTTGGTGAAACATCGTAATAATTATTTAAGCTAATATTGCTTTTTTTCTTTTCTAAAAGTCGGGTAAATAGTTTATTTCCCTTTCATTTTAAAAGAATTGAAAGCTTTATAAGAGATAAAAGCTAATCATATTAGAAATGAAGATCACTGCAGACTCGTGTAGTCGAAAAAAGGAAAGTGGAAGAAAAAAGAGAAGTGTGAAAAAAATTTTTGAATTTCCTTCTTTTTTCTTTGTTCTTTTTTTGTTTCTCCATTGTCTTTTTCAGCTTAATCTTAAAAAGCTATCATCTTTTTTTAAAATTTATTAATTAAAAAATTGCTGTGTTTAAGTCAAGAAAAGATCCAGATAAATCGATCAATCAAATAATCACAAAAAAAGATAACCTATAAGCCAAGATCAAGGGCTGTAAAAGAGATGCAAAGAAATTTTTTTTCAAACTTTAAATTGTTTGCAATTAAGGGTTTAAAAAAATTAAAGCCGCATTTTACAATGAATTTCAGAAAACATGTTTTTATGTGATTATAAATCGGGAATTTTGTTTTGGACTAAGTTTTACACATGATCTTTGATAATACTTTGAACAAAATGCTTGAATTCAATAGCTCTTTTGGTTGTTGTAGCAGAGGAAGAAAGTTGTGCGCAATTTAGCATGAAATGGTTATAGTAATTACTTAATAAATTAAAAACAACCATATATTACAATATTTGCTGTATTTTTATGCTACAATGCCATTGGAAAGGAAAGAATGAGACCAGGATTAAGAAACAACTCAGTTGTGTTGGTTATATTATTAAAAGTTTTTTTTCGACTAACTGTAAGAAAAAAAGCTAGATTTTACAATACTTTAAAAGTACAAAATCGCTTTGATTATGTCCAAATAAGAAGTGTATAAACATGGTAATTGGAAAATCAAAGGGGAATGAATTCCCGCTTTTTCTGAATTAGACAACCCTACTTTTATCCGATTGAAAGCTCAAGCCACTCAACAAGCCGCGAGCTAGTGTTGCAGAGCACATTTTATTTTTGTAAGTCAACACATTTATTGTCACACTTGGGCATTGTCGGAGGATAACTTAAAAAATTTTGCGCCAGCCTTTTTGAACAAAGATGTTTCTCAAAAAAAACTGCAAAAATCGTTTTTAAAAATGGCATTTCTAGAATCAACGTAACAACTGCGGTTGATTATACGCTAGTAAAAAAAGTATCGTAAACAGGTAAATTATTGTTTTGCATTTGAAAAATTTTGCAATCCGTTAATCTTTTTATTATTATTATTATGGCAGTCGCAGAAGCCAAAACGAAAAAGAATACAATCCTTTAGCTTTGTACGATTTTTAAGCCATTTATTTATTTTGTCGGTAAAACGAGATTTTTATGTGTTTGGCAAAAAATGAGTTTTTCTCAGTTGTGAGTGATCACAAAATTAATCTTCGGGTTACGGTAATGCATCTACAAAAATTTACGCACAACAATTTTTGGAATTTTTCTTCCTTTGCGCAGGCTGGAAAAGTTTTGCGCTAACGAATTTGGATTACATTCAGTTTTAAAAAAGTTTCTCCTTCCCGCAAACCTTGTATCCCAAATTAAATTACAAACAATTTTGTACCCTTGTTCAAACCTTTATTTTGATCTTTATTAACGCAAACAGAAAAAGCTTTTCGCAAACATTTTTCGATTATAACCACGTTTTCTTATTCGCTGGTGTAAACTTTTTATCCAAAAAAGGGTTTGCGCAAACAATTCTTTTTTATTATCAGTTTTGAGGTTTTTTGTACCTTTGCACGATCCTTGAATTCATAAAATGTCTGCGCAATTTTAAAATTTTGTCTTTCGTCTTTCTTCATCTTCCTCTGTTTTACTTCTTTTTTTCTGCGCTCATCATCTCACGTTTTTGGTTACGCAATGCGCGCGTCCCCGGAGGACAATTTTCCAAGATCCTCTCCAACTTGCCCATGTATGTTTATTTAATTTATTGTATTGCGAAAGAGCCTATGTTTCGTAAGCTTATGAGATTTGTGTTCAAACATACTATAGCAAAAAAAGAAAGTACAACAAAAAATGCTTTTTTTGAGAATGCCCACTCCCATTTTTGTAAAAATTAAAAAAAAATAAAACTTACAGCCTGGACATGTTCCAGCAACCCATTCAAGGGATGAAAGGCAAAGGATCAGTGAAAGAACAACTTGCATGATGAACAATTGCTTTGGAGAATGATCAAGAAGGTGAATCCTAAAAGATGTTTTTTAAAAAAAGTTAATAAGAAAAAGCAAATCACACCTGTCCCGAAATAGTAGGTGCGTTGATCAACGATCAAGAAGGTGTAACACTAAGCTGTAGATCGAGTTGCAAGTGAGTTGGATTGATATTCAGCCAAATGAAGCAGTAAAGAAGTTTGAAACTAAGTTATTATTTGAATACTAAAAAATGTTTTTCAAAAAATTAATAGAGAAAAAGCAAATCACAACATTCTCGAACATCCGAAAAAGAACACGAATAATTTTTAGAAAGCTAGCAAAAAGAAATTGACAACGATTCCCCATTGCTATGCCAATACCACCGTTAAAAAACATCTCCAAGGCAATTAAAAAAATATTTTGAAAATATTTTTTTAGATTTCATTGTGAAAAGAAGAATCCTTTGATTCTTTTGTATTTTCCAAAAAATGATTGACATTTTCTTTGTTTTTTTTTAAAGATGACAAAAGGCACAGTTTTTCTTTTGAATTTTAAGACACCGCCAACACAATTTATGGCATTTCATGTTTTTGTTATTTTTTGTGAAAAAAAGCTACAGTAAACATTTCGCAACTACTCATCTTAGAGGTGTTCAGATGACACGGGAGTTATAATTTGATAGTTGTCTCTTTAATTGACTGGCTAAAAGATAGTTTGGAACAAAATATGTCAGCGGCTTAATCCTTATTTTTAAGATATCATAGCATAAATAGATATGTATGGTACCAGACGATAACTGTTCCTTTGATTTTTTTGTATTTCTAAAAGAAGTAATTTGTAGTTTCTGTTTTTTTTTAAAAAAAGATAACAAAAGGCACAATTTCTTTACAATCTTTGTAAAAAAATAAGGCTGATGCCATTAAAATTTATGGCATTTCATGTTTTCTATATCGTTTTTGAGATTTTATTGTTAAAGAAAAATCTTTTGATGCTTTTGAATTTTCAAAAAATGATTGATATTTTTCTGTTTTTTTAAAAAAAGATGACAAAAGGTACAGTTTTTCTTTTGAATTTTAAGATGCCGCCAACACAATTTATGGCATTTCACGTTTTTTGTTTTTTTTGTGATTCCTTTGTGCTCTTGAAGCTTTTCTTATTTTAAAGTTTTTTTATCTAAAGTCATTAAAGTTCTTTTTCTTTGTTTGATAAAATTTGGCTGCTGAGAAACATCAACTTAGTTAGTTGGTGCTTCTTTTCTTTCATTTTCCATAAAAAAGTACTTCTCTATCTAACAAATAGTTCGGGACAAATTATATCAGAAGCTCAATCCTTCTTCTTGAGACATCATAGCATAAATAGATATGTATGGTATGTAGCTGACGATAACTATTTGCGCTAAGAACAAAATCTGTTGATTCTTTTGTATTTTTTAAAAAAAAGTAATTTATATTTTGTGATTTCTGTTTTTTAAAAATACGATGACAAAAAGCACAGTATTTTTTCTTTTGAAGTTTTTCTAGAAAGATCAGGCTCATGCCATTACAATTGATGGCTGTTTTCTTTTTCTTTGACATATTTTTTATGAGATTTTGTTGTTCTTTATTTTTTCAAAATCTTTTGTATTTCAGCAATTTTATTAGATTTCTTGAAAAAATTGTCTTTTTTTTCAATAGAAATGGCTACCTAGAAACAGTTTCAAGAATGATGCGATGTTGTTCTTTTTCTTTGAAACAAAGTCACAAAATGATTACAAATACAGTACTCTTTATAATTATCGGATAACCCTAAAATCTGCTGAAATTTTCGGTCAAGCATTAGCAAAAATTCATCGCAAAATGGCCTAACAAATGCATGATCAATAAATAATTTATACTTTCTTCTTCATCACACTCTTTTAAATTTCACATAAATGTAATTATTAAGGTGTAAATACAGTTATTGCTTGCTCTATGATACTTATCAATACAAGCTTATATCTCAGGAAAGAGGATCGGCCGGCTGTTGATATTTTATCCCTATTTATCCCATAACCAAACAAGCAGAGAGACAAATGTGAAACTTTAATTTCGGCATCATTTGAATAAATACATATACGGTCAATCAAAAATAAAATTAATAATTTAGATATCTGCATTTTAAGATTATCGACAATGCTCTCGCTGAAGCACTGCGCTTTTATTTTTCAAGCAAAGGTTTTTCTGGTTTTTTTTAAGATCGATAAAATTATTGTTGTTACTATTGGTGAAAGAAATACTAATAATGGATGCATAAATTATAAACTTTTCAATGAAAAAACGTTGATTATATTGCACTTGAATCGAGGCAGCTATTAATAGGTATACTTTCACAGAATTATATGCTTTCAAGGCAGAGTGAAATGAGAGGGGTCTCAGTAAAACGCGGGTTCTCGTTGCACAAGAAAAAAATGAAAGAAAAAATTTTATTAAAAAAATAAAAACACAACAACCAAATAAATATTTACAAAGCATACCAGAATAAATGAATTTAAACCCCTGACATAAAGAAACATTTTTCGAAGCGTCTTCCAATTTTCAATTGAACATATTTCTTACCATTTTCTTCTTGCAAAACTTGATGAGGTTGACAATTATAATTTTGATGACCATGTTCATTATCATTATTTTTCCAAATTTGGACATATTCGTTACCATCTTTTTCCCCAATTTTTGCGTAATGTTTGCAATTCTTTCCATTACACTTATAACGATTGTTTTTTGTTAGTATATACATAACATTGAAAATAATCAAATGAATTTCCATTTTTATAAAAAATAAGTAGAAATCGATTTTTTACTAAAATTTCTGTTTTAACAAAATTAGGTTTCATAATATTTTCAAATTTGACATCATTGTCATTATCATCGGAATCAGAATCTGATAAATATCCAAGATCTTCTGGTAGTTCTAAAATAGAGCAAAAATATAAACAAATGAAGTAATAGAAAACTGACCCAAATCATAATTTTCAAATGTGATATCGCCAATTGTAGCATTTAATAAACGATTATTACTTTTCAATTGATTATTTTCTTCTTCAAGTTCAGCAACACGAGTTTGTAAAGTTTCTTTATCATTTTGTAATATTTGAACTTCATCTTGGAATTTTGTAACAATTTTTTCATTTTCTTTTTGCAATAATTTAATCTAAAATGTAAAATCATTTTTGAAATGTTCGAATTTAACATACCACTTGATCTTTTTCTGAAATCAAAAACGTAAGTCCTTCAATTTCACTTGATTTTGATGTAATTTCAGCTTGCAAATCATTCTTTTCTTTTAATAGTTTTCTTGTTACCTAAAATAAAAGAAATAACATGTTACATAAATTTAATAAAACCCACCATTTGATCTTTTTCGACAGCTTGTTTTTGTAGAGCTTCTTTTTCAGTTTTAAGTTGTACAATTTCAGCTTCAGCAATCTTTTGATATTCATTTATCTAAAAACATATTAATATAATAATTACTATATATCTCCTACCATTTGAGTATATTTTTCACATTCTTTTTCAAGTAAAACATCAAATTTTGTGACCTTTTCGTTTAATTTAAAACTATTATCTTCTTTTGATTCAATAATATTTTGTAGTTCTTTTTGAATATTCATCTGCTTAAGCAAGTCTGTCGAAATTTGTGCGGGAATAGATGTCTTTGCCATCTTTTTAGCTAAAATCAGATTTTTTGAATCACTCGTGCTTTTTTTTGTTTGGTTGTCTCTCAAATTTGCTCCTGCATTTTTTTCATCGGACGTTGAAAACTTGTGATTTTTTGAACATAAAAATATTTAAAAATAGAACAGCCTTTGTCTTCGTTTTCAATAGAAGTTTTACTATCATTTTAATATCTAATAATCACTCAAATGCGTGTCTTCCAGTTTAAGTATAATTAGACGGTAGAATTTTCGAGGACACTTTTTTTTTAAACCGAAAAAAGGAAATGAATTTTGTTTTTACTATAAAGGAGTTGATAGATTTTTCGAGTAAAGATCAGACACATCTAATGTCAACCAAATAGACGAATTAAGTAATATCATATTGCAATCACTTTTTCTTAAAATTTATTCTTTTTTTCTTTACCTAAAACTTCTTCCACTTTATAATATGCCTTGTTTTTTAAAATGCATTTGCAGTAATCATAGTTATGTATATGCCTTGTTTTTAAAATGCATTTGCAGTAATCATAGTTAATATTACTTTGTTTTAATAAAGTAGTTTTAAAAATTCAGTGGTTTAAATCAATGACTAGATTTGTTAAGCTGCTGCTATTGACGATTTTTGAGTTTGTCTAAAGCCTAATGAAAAATTCACTATTTGTTGAAGAGAAACATTTCATCTTTACTAACAAATGTAAATATGTAATGTTGTTTTCGGTATATTTCAGTAGATATTAGAAACATTTGCACAATTATAAAAAATTTGCAGATTTTAACTTTTTTAAGTTTCGCTTTTTAACAAAATTATTCCAAAAATGACTGCTTGCTTCTATTGCATCATCCATATTTTTTAAGAAGCTTATCTGATTTACAGCAGAAAAGCAAGCAAGTCTGTTGAAATCTGTGCGTGTCTGCCTGAGTCATTCTTTTTGCTCTTATTTTCTCCTAAAATTAAGATAATAGTTTACTTTTTAAATCATTGATGCTTTTTTGCTTGGTTGTGTCGAATGTGCTTTTGCTTCGTTTAGTTTTTTCTTTGAGAAATTTCTGTTGCTGGCTTGACTTTACCAGTTTTTATAAAAATGATTTAAGTTGAGGAGAAGCATTTTTAATGGAAGATAATGAGAGCATACATCTACCATGGATACAGTAAGTAAAGTGTTCTCGAAGAGATAAAAACTGTAAGACGAGAAAATCAGCAATTTAATAGGATTAAAGAAAAGGTTTTAAACATAGTAATAAAACGTTTCGTCTATCAAAAAGACCAACGAATTTTTTTTATGATTCACAACCTTTTAAGTGGCTTATCTGATTTGGACCAAAAGAGCAAGAAAGTCTGTTGAAATCTGAGCAGCAATACGTGACTGTGCCATCTTTTTAGCCTATTTTTCTGCTAAAATCAGATTTTCGAATCACTCGTGCTTTTATTGTTTTGTTGTTTCAAATTGGCTCCAGCTTTTTTCTTCATCAGGCGTTGGAAACTTGTGATTTTTTTAAACATAAAAATATTTAAAACTAAAACAAAATAAGTAGGAGTTCTTAATAGCGGTAAAATCGTCATTTGAATATCTTGATAATTGTGTCCACCAGTTTAAGTTTAAATAAGCGGTTGAATTTTCGAGTAAAGCTTATACACATCTAATGACAATTAAATGGACGAATTTAGTAATACCGTATCTAATAGCTTTTTAATGATTCAATAAAAACTAGAAGACGTGAAAATCAAAAACTGAAAACTTTAAAAATGACTTTTAATCTTAATAATATCATGTCTAAAAAATGTATTTACTACTTTTTAGTAAAAGTTAACGAAGACAATATGCATTA
Source organism: Panagrolaimus sp. LJ2400 (assembly GCA_024447215.1). NCBI lineage: Eukaryota > Metazoa > Nematoda > Chromadorea > Rhabditida > Panagrolaimidae > Panagrolaimus > Panagrolaimus sp. LJ2400. Next base: position 5,632,428 of record JAMRYA010000014.1, on the reverse strand, counting down.
AAGACTTTTCTTTTAGTTAGATTTCTAGTTGTAAATTTTTTTGTTGTTATCGAATACTCGAGTTATAGCCAATGAAGCAACGTTGCGATGAACATAATTACATTTTATAAAGCAAAATTTTGGTTGAAAAATGAAATTTATATTTCCTAAAATAATTTTTTTTTCCAAATTTTACAGTGAGTTATATCTTTCGAAGCTATCCTCAAGAATTTGGAGTAATTACGGTACTGGTCGTGGTCTTACTGGTGACTTTTGCATAAACAACCCCTATTTTAGCTGTTTTTAAAAAAATAGAAATTTTCAAACACTCTAATATTTTCTTATTTGCCGTGAATGATGACATTTTCAAATACAGTATTTAAAATTGCTTGACTAAAAGTTATTTTTTATAGATATGTCTACAAAACGGGTGGTAATAATTGTAAATAAAAGCAAAAATATTTCTACTGCAGGAATCGAAAAGTATAATAGCATTAATTTAAATCGAAATTATAAATTTGAAGCTTGTATTATTTCTCCTTCCTTATCCTTAAAACCTTCATCAGGCTTTGCTAAAGCTAATCATTTTGATAATACACATAAAGATGTCCAATGGAAAAATAAGAATTTGCTTAATGATCGAAATGGATATCGCCAAGATCTTCTTCAAGAAAAAGAAGAATACAACTGGCTTGCTAGCAAAAGTACTTGTAAAACAAATTTAAATAAAAGCACTCTTTCACTTCATATTGAAGCTTATGAAAATGGTGCAATCAAGGTTGCTGAAAGTAAACAATCTAGCCCAAAAGATATTACTGATCATCCAGAAGCTTCAAAATATGGTCAATATGTTTTTCCTCGAAGACAAGAAGAAGAAATCATGGAACCACAAGTTATGGCATTTAAATTATCAACAAGACTGATGAATTTAAATAAAAAGCAACCTTCATCATCATCTTCAACATCATGGGAACATCTTAGTAATAAATTTAGCTATGTTTTGGAATGATTAAACCATTTCATTTTTAGAGACTTTATGCGTAAACGTTAAAGATGGAATTGCTGTCGTAAAGCTTGATGTTACATTTGCAAAGGTAAGTAACTGTCCCGTCTTTTTTCTAAAAATATTTATTTTTTATGCTAATCCATAAATAAAATAAAAACCAAATTAAAAAAAAATCAAACTTAATTTTTCGAAACATTAGATAAAATTCAAGGGGGACACTTTGCTTAGAAGAAAAAAAAGTAAAAACAACAAAAAAGTTCCTCAAACATTTATAATCAAAAAATGCTCGTTTTTAATGGCTAATTTTTTTGTTATACTTTTTTATTTTTCAATCGAATTGAGTATAAATGAAAGTTTAAAAAGAAAATGGATCTTGTTAAAACACGCGATAATTACTTTTTTGATGGACGTCCCCAACGAAACAAAAAAAGCTTTAAAATTTCACTTTTCTTTGAAATTACTACCTCCTACCTTACACGTACAGCAAACTTTCTTACCATCATAATGTCATCTGCAGCCCCTTCCTGAATAAGCATACATTAACAACACCCCTTTGTATACCTCTTACTTTACTAAATTTATATAATATTTTTCAGGAAAATTTATTTACAAAAGATGTTGACAATGATTTTCGTCAAGTTGTTGATCGCATTCAACAAGATGATGCTATTAAAGGTGTTGTAATTATGTCAGGAAAACCAAATAGCTTTATTGCTGCTGCAGATATTAAGCTCATTGATACATTCAAAACTGCAGATGAAGAAGAGAAATATGTTCGTGATGCCCAAATTTTACTTGAAAAAATGGAAAAAACTAATAAGCCTGTTGTTGCTGCAATTATGGGTACATGTATGGGTGGTGGATTAGAACTTACACTTGCATGTGATTATCGAATTGCTGTTAATGATGAAAAGACTCAACTTGCTCTTCCTGAAGTTATGCTTGGTTTATTACCTGCTGGTGGTGGAACTCAACGACTACCTAAACTTGCTTCTTTAACAAATGCATTGGATATGATTTTAACTGGTAAGTCAATATCTTACAGTCTGCTACCACGATATTGAAGTGGTAGTGCTATGTTTGGCCCATATATTTGCTAACTATATTAAAATTTTTAGGTAAAACAATTAAGCCAAAGAAAGCAAAATCAATTGGTTTAATTGATCAAGTTGTTGAACCACTTGGACTTGGTCTTTTACATGCAGATATTATTACTCATAAATTCTTTGAAAAAGTTGCAATTGAAATAGCAAAAAATTTAGCATCTGGTTCATTAAAAGTTGAACGAGTTCCTCCATTTGTTGAAGTAAGTTTTTCGCTACAGTATACACATGTTCCTTCAATAATTTGCCAAATTTTTTAGCGTGCAACAAATTATTTCTTATCTCGTCGACCTGTTTTTGATTCCATTGCTTTACGATACAGCAAACCAGAACGTGATGCACTTGTTGTTGTCGTTAAAGATTGTCCTGGTTTCTTTATAGTTCGAGCTCTTAATCTAATGTTGGCAGAAATTGCTCGTCTACTTCAAGAAGGCGTTTCATCAATGGAAATTGATTCTTTAACACAAGCTGCTGGTTTTCCCGTCGGTGCTGCAACTCTTATTGATGAAGTTGGAATTGATGTTGGAGCACATGTAAGTTTATTATTACAACTAAATATTAATAATCTACTATTAAGTCTGTTGTATTTTTGTTAATCATTTTTTCTAAAAAATAAGAGGATGCACTGCTGGATAAACATAGCTTGCTTTATTTTTGCAAATTTCGATGTCAGTTGCCTGGCTTCCGTGAAATACTCTTGCTAGTAGAAATATGATGCATCGTGTTTATGCAAAAAAACTATAATTCTACAAAAAAAAAGAATTTTGTTAACTACAGTATACAAGAATTTCGTTTTTTTTGACAAAAAATGTGTTTAAGATAATAAAATTACAACAAACTTAGTGGTCATTACATATTACTGTTCTGTTTAAATAATGCTTGGATATTTTACAAGTTACAACTTGTTCAACAAAGTCTTGGGTTGTACGTGGTGCTCGTGAAAATTCAATTGGTAATATTCATGCATGGGGTCATACAACAAAACGAAGTTTTGGTACTTTTAAAAGTAATTCAAATGATGTAAATGTTATTAAAAAGAAATTTGATGCTGAAACTGCATTGGAGGTGCGTAATATTTTTATTAAAAAAAGCTAATAAAATAGAGGTAATAGGGATAAAAATATCTTGTTTTCCAAATCATTGTACTATGCACAGAACCTTTATTTTTGCTGCAAATCATATTTTTTATCACAGTATATAAAAAAGAAAACAGTTTAGACGTCATTATGTCAAAAAAAAAGAAATATCACTCATTATATCATTTTTGTCTTTAAAAAAATTCTTCCAAAAAAATGTATTTCAATTTAAAAAAGCGGTCTCGCGTGGATAGACATTTTAATGCGCTAAAAATGGATCAAGAACCTCTAGGTTATTTTTCTTCTTTTTTTGTTGCAATTTTTTATACTTTCGACTAAATGATACATATCTAAAAAAATAATTTATGGATTCCAATCATGAACATTAGTTGTACTGCTGGTTTAACCTATTGCTTATGCGTAGTTGAATATAAAATATGTCAACAAAATGGATATTTTTGTTTTCCAGAGTATGCGCTGTGGTATATAAAATTTTTTTCTGTATTAATATTATATAGAAACTAAAAAAGCGTACTTTTTGACTAATAATACTTTCTTATAGGATCTTAAGCTCGCAAGAAGACAAAAATACTATGATTCTGCTCAGAAATATATTGAAATGGCAAGAAAACATCTTGGTGAAGAACCTCCAGATCTCTATCAAAGTTCTGAAAAATTATGGGGTGGTGCAAGTTTTATATTAAAAGCGTATTTTCTCTCCCTTGGAATCAAAACATCGAGTCCTCGAGCTCTCACCTTTCTTGAGCAATTAGCTTCCGCCACTGCTGATGATGTACAATTTGCTCATAAACTTAACAATTGCTGGACTTCTGCCGAACAGTAAGTTTTTTTCATTTTTGGTTCTTATATTATCATATAATAGTTTGCATTATTTTATTTTTCATTAATTGATTTTTAATTTCCAGATTGCATCGGTTTCATTACGGCGAAGAGCCGTTCAATGCTTATGAATTTGAAAATAAAATGTCTGATGCAATTTTTTTTATGGAAAATTTCGATAAGCTTGATACTCAAAAAGTAATGGGAGAAGTGATGAAACTCATTGAAAAACTTCAAGCAAAGAATCTTCCTGATACAGATGCCAAATCTCTAATGGATCTTAAACAACGGATTTGTGTCCATATTCGAACTGGTGGAAAACCTACCAAACTTAATGGTAAACAATATGATAGCGCAAAATATATTTTTTCATAAATCAAAGAGCTGTTTGTTAGTTTACGTCAAAGATTGTTGTTGTTGAAAGGTTTAGCTTTATATTGTATATGTTGTTGTTGAAAGGTTTAGCTTTATACTGTATAAGTTGTCGTTGAAATGTGTTAGCTTTTTATTGTGCAAGTTGTTGTTGAAAGTTGATAGAATGTAAAATCAGATAAAATATTTTAAATAATGTTGACAGTAGGAAGTAAAAATGAAATCTTTTTTATAAATAATTTTATTGATGGAATGTTAGCAAAAAAAGAAAAATATAATACAAAAAAATAATTAATATACACAAATTAAAGAAATACAATAAATAACCCCAATCTTAAAAAATATAATATATGAACTACTGTAGATATTCAAACACAATAAAAAGTTAATTTCTACGATATTTAAGATTGGAAAAATCTAAAAAGGATTTTTAAAATTACTAAATGATGGCATTTCTGGAAGCTTGAGATCTTTTAAATGTTGTGGGATATTCATATTTTTAACGGCTGTTACGGCACTTGCAGCAGACATACCACCCTGGAAAAAAAAAGTTGTTTAGTGTGAAGTTTTATGGAACAAAAGTACAGTAGCCAGATGCATGGCGTTCAATTGAAATCAGCACTTTTTTGTTCAAAAAATTTCAACTGCTAAAGTTAAACAAAAAACTGTGAATAAATAAACGATCCGAAAAACATTGAATTATGCTTGAGGTACATATTTTCCTTTTTTAAACATAAAACTTTTGGATGGATTTAACGTGATGACCGCTGAAAGCTTGAAATAGAAAATTTAAGGCTACCCCTGTTTAATTGTGAATATGCAAATTTTTACTATGCTATGAGTTTTTGTTTTAATTTTTCTATGAAAAGTTTTTTGCAGCAAGTCAAATGTGCTAATTTCGTCTCGACATTTTGGTGTATAACAAAACTTACTTCTCGCTTTTCTATATCATTTTGTTCATTCATTCGTAGCAAAATTTCATGCATATTTGTTTCAAGGACCATTCCACCCATAACCAGCTCATTCAAAATGTGATGAACCTATCAAAAGCAGAACATTATTTTCCAACAATCTCTTTCAGTTAAAACAAACCTTTTCAACATGAAAAATTAGATCCAGCTCACAAACATTTTCAAATCGACGATCTAAAGTTTCCACAAAAACTTGTATAAGATCCAAAATCCCCAGCTCAGATTCCGATGAATCAACACAAAATACAAAATAAAGAGTTGCATAATGTCGATAAATAAGTTTATAATCTGATCCACCAATAAGCGTTCCACCTTCAAGAAAATTACAAACATTATCATCACGTTTTGAAAGGAGTTGAAAAGTTTCTCGAACAATATGTTGTTGTTCTTCTTCAGTCTGTAAGAGAGAAAGGAGGTTAGGATATGTAAGGATTGATAAGGTTACGGTAATATATGCAAATTTAAGATAGTATATGGTTGACTGTGACCTTTTTGAGATAATATTTTTATAGTTTTTTTGGGTGACAGTAACAAGATTTTTGGAAATTCAAAGTTTTATTGTTACTATCACTTTTATGAAAAATTGTCCAAATAAAAAAAGTGACAGTAACCTCAAAAAAGCAAAATTACAATTTTTTGGTTACTCTCTTTCTCAAAAAATTTAAATATGCTTCTGTAAAAGTGATGATAGTAATATTGAATTCATTATTTTAAAAGTTTCTGTTACTATCACTTTTAATAATTTTTGCATTTTTGACAGTAACAGAATTTTTCAAATTTTACTTTTAATTGTTACTATCATTTTTATAAAAAATTGCTTCTACAAAAAGAGAGAGAGAAAGACAGTAACCACAAGTAGCTATAATAAGACTTTTTGTTTGCTCTTTTTATCCAAAATTATGCATACTTTTTTAATTATGGCGATGACAGTAACCAAAAATGTGTTAATTGAAATTTTTCTGTTACTATCAACATTTTTTGTTCGAATAGTTTTTCTTGCATTTTTGACAGTAACAAAGTTTTCAGAAATAAAAATTTTATCTTTTTACAATCTTCTTTATGGAAACGGTTGATAGTAACATAAAAATCTCCAATTCAACATTCCAACGTTACTATCACTTTCTTTTTCTGCTTTCGTAAAAATGTTTTTTTTTCATAAACAATTCTAGCTTTAGAGCTTTTTAAATTTGCATATTACAGTACTGCGTGGGGGATATATTATACGTATGAAAACTTACATAATGTGTATAAAATTTTAAAAGCCGCGGCTTTCCATGATTATTAAAAACTAATATTGCTTTAATCATATCTAACAAATATAAAAAGCAATTTTTTAGCAATAATAATAATTATTCAATATTTAACTATCAAACTGCTATATATCTGCAACAATAAAATATAAAAAAATGTCAATAAAAAAAAGCTTTTAGATTAGCTAAAATTTAAAGATTTTGTATTGTTGGTTTTTTTTCTTTTCATCTGTTTTTATATTTTTCGTGGTAAGAAAAATTCATGTTGGAAAAGAGAGAATTTGAGAAAGAGGACACGAGAAAAAACGAAGCAACGAAAAAGAAAGGAAACATACATAAACGTTCAAACAACCAACAACAAAAAACCAAACACGCATATATATTTATTCTTTATAATCTCAAATATTATTATTTTTTTTTATATATTATCAATAAAGAATCATAAGTAATTATTAGATGCATTTATGGAAGATTGTCCATTATTAACAACTCGAAAAAAATCTGCTCTTCAAATTTCTTGTAAGTTTTTGTTTATAAGTATTAATTTTTGTGATCGCTTTATGGTGATCTGGATTAGCTATTTGTTATAGTGACTGTGTATAATTATTATTGGTTAAAGATATAGAACATTCTATAACGTTCAAGAACATTTTTTTAGCTGGTATTGTGTTTTTGTAAACTGCTAGTAACAGTAATATTGAAACTATCACTTTTTATATAATTACTATCTCTCTTTTTTGATTGTATACAAGTTACTATTTTTAATAGTTGTACAATACTGCTGTAGCTATAAGATATAAAACATTTTAGAACTTTTTGTTTAGCTAATGCTATGTATTTGTAAAAGTGATAGTAGCACCCATATCCAGCTTTTACTTTTCACATTTACTCTATCTTTTCTTTTTCAGGGAATGGCAATCAAGAATGCATGCAAAAACATGAAAAGCTGATTCTAGAATCGTTAAAAAATGGTGAAGGACTGATTTGGAGACGGTGTGTTTTTTTACATTACTTTTATATACAGTACTCCCAAGCAAAAGTGGAACACATGTATTTTGCTCAAAAAATTTTTTCTGTTAAAGTTTAATAAAAATTGTTAGCACAGTTGTTGTCAGCAAGACACGAAATTTGTTTTCGATCTGGTGAAAATTTCACTTAAACTTAAAAATTCTGAAGCATAGCAAATGTGCCACTTTTGCTTGGACAATCTGTTTCTCATATGCTGTAACTCCCATCGGCCACATTTAACTTATCTCATCTATTTTAGGCATGAAAAACCTATTGAAACAAAATTTGATATTAAATTTGTACAATTTTGTGAAGATCAAATTAGTCATGCTGATGAAGTCTCATTCTCGGATTCAATTGCTTTTGTACATCTATTTTTTGTATATGTTTCGGTGAGTTTTTACATTACTTGTTGACAGCATCTCTTCTAGATGTGTCTCAATAGATTACGGATTGGTAATAATATTTACTGGATGAAGCTTTAGCAACATATCAGAGGATTCGAAGTTTGTTTTTTGTGCAGCTGTAGCACCGCAGACTGTCGTGCAGCTGGAACTGTGGTTCGAATCTTTTGCAAAAATATGCTTTAGTTGACTTCCTTCCCAGAAATGTTTTTCGATTGAATTAATTCAGTGTATATTTTTAGAGTGCTGATGAATATCGAACACAAATTCGTCATCGTATATCAGAATGGTTTGGAATGTTAAATAAAGCTGGAAATTCTCAATGGCTGATAATTTTTGATTCAACAAGAGCAAAAGAAAAAAAGAATCGTGGATCTGTATTGGAGAAGATTAAATCAGATTTTTCAAAGCATCAAGAAAAGTGAGTAATGTTTTTTTGAGAGAAATTGCTACAGTAATACTGTAACACTATAGTCCAGTTGTAAATTGATACACCTTAACCATTAATTTCTCATTTTCAGGTTAATCGAAATCTCTGATCCTATCCCATCAACGTCAACTACAGATTTATCATCAAAATTTTTAAGCTGCTTCTTATCATCCTTGGACAAGTTTCTTGCAAATTATGAACGTTCATATGCTCAATTGAAAGGAAATTGGGAATCAGATGATTGGTCAATTTCGGCCTTCGTTAATCAACAATTTAATTTATGTCGATTCTATTGGAATTTGGGACTATATGATTGTGTATTGGGAGAGCTGGATAAAATTGATTTGTTAATTAGTGAAATTATTTATTCTTCCACAGGTAAGCGGGGTTATTGTACTTTGTTCAATATTAAATATGAAAAAGGAAAACTGAATCAAAGTTGCTTTATTATTACTTACATAATTACTATAATCCTTTTTCAGAAACTCGTCCAACATGGCTAAAATCTTTAACAGAAAGTAGATATGGTCCTGCATGCCCTTTGTTACGTCTACTAATGCATGTTGAAGGTGTTGCAGATAATGTATCTTTAATTGAACTTCGAACATTTATTCTTGCAAATCAAATACTATCGCTATTTTATATTTATAATACTCGAACGCTAAAAGCTGTAACAACTCCATCATCAACAAGATCGAGTGGTGGAGATAATAGTAGTGGTAGTGGAAAAACAATGCTATCAAATGATTTTGCTACAATCTTGTTACGATATGCACATGCATGTACACAAAAAGTTGCTGCAGAAAATGCTGAATTAGGAGTAAAAAATGAAAGTATTTTATCACAAGCTTGGCAAGTTCTACTCTCTACAGATGTTATGGAACTATGTCAATATTTTATTGAATTGGATGCGTTACAAAATAGCACGGGTTATATTTGTCAGCTATTATGCCTTAAATGTAATAATCTTGATAGTTTATATCATTCATCATCCACATCTCGAGCAGCCCTTGCACAATGGATTAAAACAACAGTTGGACAACGAAATGCTGATGTCCTTGGACGTGCAACAGCAGAAGCTCTAAATATCCTTCGTCGAACATTTGTTGATCGATCAGATTTAGAAGGCTCACCTGATCAAGGAAGAAGCTTAGAACAATATTATGAAGATACACTTTCTGATTCAATTAAGCTGTTAAGAATTTATTCATGGGATAAAGCTGCTGATGGTTTTATGAAAAAGTTATTTGATTGTTATCGGTATGTTGTTTTTGGCGCTACTGTAGAGAGTTATTGTAAAGGAGAAATTTTTATATCTGCAATACCTACATAATATATATGAATGTTTTTTAGTGAAAGTGGTGATACAAATGAAGCAAAAATATTATATATGAAATTATTGAAAAGAATATTTGAAGATTGTAGAGTATTATCTCTGCTATTATATTACTGTAAATTGGGTGTAAGCGAATTTCAAAATGAGCTACAAAGTGATCAAGAATTATGGATTAATGTTTTATTGGTGCTTGTTTTGGGTTCAGAAGAAAAAGTCGATCGAGAAAGATATGGTGAAATGCTGTTGAATGAAGCAGAGAAAGAGCAAGAAAAAATTAAGAAATATAATTTTGCATTTGGATGTCCGCTCAATTTTCCACTACAAGTTTTAAAAGTTTCTGATCATTTTATTTCAACTTTACTGACATCTTCTGTGAAGCTTACTGTAACGTTAAAGAATGATTTTGATTTCGTGTTACCAAACTGCCGAATTAAAGCTGTCTTCAAAAAGTTATCAAAAACTGCAATTGAACCGTTAAATCCATCATTTGTTGCAAGCTTGAGTGTAAGTTTGTTACAGTAGTTTTATACAGATCAATGCATTACCGTAATCTCTCAACTGTTTTTTTAGTCCACTGATGCTCAGTCACGTTGTGCATGTCCTACAATTGGTTTACTTGGAAAAGAACAAAATCCTAATGCTATTCTTGAAGCTTCAATTTTAACAATCGAAGATGATTCAGTATTTTTTAAAGCAACAACTACAATTCAAAATGGATCAAATGAAACAAATGCAAATGGCTCAAACAAAACAAGTACAAATGGTTCATCTCAAATTGGCATAAATAATTTGATATCGCTTCAACCAGGAAAGAATGGAATAATTTTTGAAGGAATTGCATTTCCAGTTGGATGTTTTGTGTTGAATCATTTTGAAATAGAAATTTCGAAATCTTTAATCTTTTTATTACATTATCAACAAGAAATTTCACAAATTGCTACATTGGATAATGTCTTTCTATCAGTGGATGTGAGAAAGCCGGTTGTAAAAGCTGGAAGCTTACCAGGTAATTTTACTTTTTATTGTTTTGTAACAGAGACCAACGCTTTTTTGATTTGGGGGAAAACAATTTCGATTTCGATTTTAGGCTGTAAAAGTTTAATATTGAGCTTACAAAAAGTATTATGATTTTCAATTTTAAGCTACAATGTTTTATTTTCCGTTTTGAACACCGAAATTTTAGTTGTTTAACACTTATTCTTTTCTTTTCTTGAATACCGTATACACTCTTCGAATTTCAAATTTTGGTATTTTTGTTGTTTACAGTATTACTTGTTTTTAGATAAACTTATTGCTGGAATTGCTCAAAAAATTATTCTTGAAGTTACTGCTGGTACAACGTCAGTAATGAAATCAAATCCACTCAAAGTTTCATTCGAAGGTGATTCAAATTTAATGGAATTTCGAGTAAGTTTACTTACATGAAGCGCCAATATTTAATTTGTCTGCTATTTTGCCATTTTTAAAGCTAATGTGTTGAATTTTTGACCATTGTTTTTAATTTACTAGAAAATCTCTGTACATAGAATACCGTAATCGTTCTAATTTTTTTCAGGATTCATCTGGTAAATGGACAAAAAGTATTTCCTTGAATGTTCCAGATCTTCAACCATATGATACAGAATCACTTGAAATATATTTATGTTTATCACTTGATCAAATGCATTATTCTGCTGAAGATTCGCTAATTATGCGTCGACAAATTAAAGTTGAATGGTTAGATCAAACATGGTTAATTGATTTAAGTTTTACACCAATTATGAGTCTAAAAATGTCAACAACAATTATTGAACAAAGAGTATTATTTTCTGTTGACATCAAACGTTCAGATTCTTTGAATTTTTTGAATTTATGCTTACAAACTGCTGAACTACTCCAACATCAATCAATTGCAAAGCCACCAGTTTCAGCAAAACTTATCAATTCAAAGTTACAAAATATTTCGGCATATTCTTTACATCGAATTGTCTGGGAATTACCACCATCAAAAGTAGATAAAAGTATTCCAATCAAACATTTATTGACGCTGAAATATACTTTTGAAAGAAGAGAATCATCAAAAATGGGAATGGTAGAAAAAGAAGCAATGATACCAGAATGTGCAGTTGGAAAAGATTATAGCTTTGAATGGAAACAAGAACTACCAATTAGTAAGGTAAGGGATTTTGTATGGGTTACGGTAGATTCAAATGCTTAAAAAAATGTTCTCGTTTTTTTTTGTTATTTTAAAATGTGTTTCTTTTTTCAGGCAGAATATGATATTTGTGCTCAAATTATTTCTGATAATATTTCTCTATGTCGTGTTGATACTGAATGCTCACTGGTTGTTTCACTTCGACGAATGTCAAATCATGTTGATTCAAGAGTAATAGCAATTATTGATGCGGATAGTGATTATTGGACTGTAAATGATAAAATTGCAGGTATGGTGTTTCTTTTGTTTTGATCGTTGCCAGGATTAGACGCGCCTTTTTCGAGATTCTTTGCCGTTGTTTCTAAATGATCAAAGGCGGCACTTTCTAGATTGCAAAAGATCAAAGGCGGTATTTCTTTACTTTACTTTTTTGGCTCTGTTTTTAAATACAGCTATCGTTTTCTACTTTACATCTTTTGATCTATTGCCACTATTTGTAAAAGATCAAAAGCGGCATTACTTAATTTTGATTAAACCCATCCATAACAAACATTTTTAATTTTGCAAGCTTTTTCAGTTGTTCCTGTCAAAGAATCTGGTGTTGGACAAACGTCATTCACAATTATTCCACGACAAATTGGCCTTCTACCATATCCATCAGTATATATTCATCAATGTAATCCTGATTTTAATGTTAGTTTATTAAAACATGCTTTTTTTCTTTCAATAAGTTTATATTCATTTCGTGTGAAAATTTTACAGGATTTAATTATTACTGATACAACAGCTGCACTTGGAGAAAGGCTTTCATCATATCATCGATTACAAGCTCGTCAATTTCGTGTTGTTGCTGCGAGACAAGCTACGGATGATGTAGTTTCCCAGGGCAATACTTCAACAGGTTCAATGTCAATTCGACAAGCTCTTAAAGAACGAAGTTTTCAACGACTGAAGAAACTGATAGATCGAGACTGAAGCTGTTTTTTGAAAGCAATAATATTTTTGTTTCACTTTTTTGATTTTAATTTGAGAGTATTAGTTTTTTTGTTGTTAAGTAATTGCAAAATTATAATTTTTTTTGGTTACTGTAATTTTTACTTTTTGTGCCTTTGTTTTTTTTCTTCACTGCTTTCTTTTATTTTTTATACCCTCAAGACATGTATTACTGTATTTTTGCAAAAAAAAATTTTTTGTCAGATATGTATTTTTTTAGTAAAGTATTTCAAATAAATTTTTGTCTTTCAAATGAACAACAATTTTTTTTTGCTTGGCACTTTATTTTTTTTATTGAAAATAAAGTCTCTTATTTTTTGCATTAATGACAATTCCCAAAAAAAATTTTCAAAAAATGATGGCAAAAATTTATTTTCTTCGAGAACATAAAATTTTGTGATGGAAAAAACTGTAAAAAGTAGCTGACGAAAATTTGCGTATTTTCTTGTTAAAACGATGAGAGTAATAACAAATTTTTTTATTTTCGAAATTTGTGTTACTGTCAGTGTCTGTCACTATTTTTTTATTGGAGCAAAATTTTGCATTTTTAAGAGTAACAAGATTACCAAAAATGAAATGCAATTACTGCTAAAAGAAACAGCTCCGATAAAAATAGAGGCAGTAATCGATAAATTGGTTACTGTATCTTCACAAAAAATTTGCCTTCGCAGAATCGAGAAATTTACATGTCAAAAAACTTCCTATATTTTTTGATTATCGATCAGTTTTAGGTTAACATTAACAGAAAAAAATGCCATGCAAATCAAATGTAATGAATTTATTGAAACACTGTAAAATTAATAAGAGTAACATTTTTATTGTCAAAATTTCAGTGTTTCCCCTTGTAAAAAAACGGATAACATGAACTTTATCATTTTAGAATATTTTTGTTGCTATCACTTTTTTGTGTTTGCATTTTTAAGTAGTAGCAAAGTTTTCAAAAACATTAGTTTATTGTTACTATCATTTTTACGAAAATCCTTCGCAAAAATGACAGTAGAAAAAAAATAAAAACAACGAAACTGATGACATTACTGTCATTTTTTGTGAAAGATATTTTTTTGCATTTTTGAAAGTAAAACTTATTTTTAAAAAAATTGTTTTGTTATTACTAACATTGAACTAGACGACGAAAATGCTACTACAGAAAAATAATGTTTGCCTAAAAATGCATGGCAATTATTCTTTGAAATAAAATTGTTTTATTTTATGCATGTTTCTTCGAAGTCATAAAATTTAGTGATGGATGTCAAAATGAGGCAATTTTAAAACATGCAACAATGTCATTTTGGAAAAAAGAAGACACCAATTGCCGTTGCCTGATATTTGACTTTTGCTCGAAATTCAAAAAGAAAATTGAAGCAATTAAAAAAACTGGATCCAAAAAAATACTTTTATTGAAAGCAATATAAACAAAAAAAGTTTTTTGGCTAGACTAAAGACCAAAGTGATATTTCAGTGAAGGCAATTTGATCTAACAGTGCATGCCAATTTTGTATACAGAAAAAGAAAAATAAAATTTTCTATGCATGTTTCCTCGAAGTCATAAATTTTTAGTGATAGATGCCAACGTAAATAAACAACATGCCTTCATTGAAGCCCATTGACTTTTGCTCGCAACTCACATTAAAAAAATACAAAAAACTGGATCCCGAAAATTGCTTTTGTTGATGGCTGTTAAAAAAATGTCATGACTAGACTGACGATCAAATTGTTGCAATTTCAAAGGCAATTTATTTTTATGGTTGCGTGTAAAAATTTTTTTTTGCCTTGGAGTAATCGTGTATATAAATATAACCCTCGTTTACCAAAGCCATCAGATGAAGGGTTGAAACATTCAGATAATATTTTTCCATGGAATTTTTTTCGTTATTTGCAAAGTTTTTTTTTTGTGGACAAGAAATAAAGATGATATTTCGAGTAACAATTCGAATAACAAGAATCTTTTCTTTCCTTTAAAAAACTGAACCTTTTAAAAAAAATTATTAAAATTCTTTATAATTCGCGAAATAAAAATTTTCTTTGAATTTTTTTAAATCGCGCATTCTCATAATAACATCGTCATAAATAATTACTTTAAAAATTTTCAGCTCGATTTCTGCTTCAACTATACTGATTTATTGATAACTTCATTTGCACTATATTTGTTCAACAACTTTTCCTGAACTTTTAGTTTTCAAGGTAGTTTTTCAAAATTTATTCGAACTATTTTGAACTTCAATTCTTTTTTTAGCTACATTTTCATCTTCTTCCATTTTCATCTTTTTCATCAATTTTTTTTCATTTGTTTGTTTTTTAAAGGTAATTTTATAAAATAATTCGTTTAAAATTTGAATCATCCTTTTTTAGTTTTGTTCAATCACTTTTCAAGTTTTATTTTTTGTTATTTTATTCTTCGGCTTTATTAAAGATGTTCAAGTGCTTCATTCTTTGCTGTCTTCTTTTGCTTATCATTTCTGCTGAACCTGGTCAAGCATCGACTTTTATGAAAAAGTCTAGTAAGTTTTATTTTTGAAAAGCTGTAAAAAATATTTTTTATACAAAAACCAGGATTCAGAATCCAAAAAGGGCTTTTCTTTTGTCAGTCTTTAATTTTATCTCAACGAGTAGATTACAAAGACAGACAAGACCTAGCTATTAGACAACTCCAGGAGCCTTTGTTCTCACGCGTCGGTAAATGATCAAAAGATCTTTGTAATTTCTAAGAATGCAAATTTTCGCTTCATTCCCCTTGATGGCAGAAGAGCTTTTCATTATTAATACCAATGTTTTGCTGGTTTTACGTTTTCGACCACTCGCGTTCCATTCTTCGTTCCTCTCATCACTTTCGAAACTGAAAATTTTCAAGCTTTTTTCAACAAATTTTTCGGTTTTTGAACGCTTTTTATTGCTTATTGATACTTTTAAAAAATATTTGATACGTTTATTGACAAAATTTATAAGAAAACTAATAATTCTTTGAATCTTTTTAAAAACACGCTCCGTGCTGCATTATTCGCCCCTCAGAATAAAAAAATCTGGAAGCATATTAATCTTTTCTGAAATTGTTATTTGCTCATCAAGACAAGCAAAATTTATATTTTGAGTAATAGCTTTTTTCAATTTCGAACAGGAAAACATTTTCCTCAGTTTTGATCACTATTATACCAAAATTTACTAAAATTTTGGGATACTCTTATTAAATTAATTTTTTCCAGATTGTGGTAAACGTGTTGTTATTACAGTTGATGACTGTGATGCATATTCTGGTGGACGTCCTGGCGGATGCGATTATCCTCATCCGCGTAAGTTACATTATAAGATCTTCCCTAATTTAATTCTTTCTTTTTTAGCAGGATGCGACTATGATTGTTTGATGGGGTGTGTTCCGAATTGCAACGGCGCCCCATCATGCGTAACTGGATGTTCAACAAAATGTGGTTGTTGATCTCTCCGATGAGAGAGATCGACAACCACATTTGGTGGTTTTTTTCGTATTATTATTTGCTTTTTTATTAAATATGCAAGCAAGTCTTCTTGATAATCCTTTTTTTTAATCATCTTTGCTTAATTGTCTCTTTTTTTTAAATTTGTTTGCAGTTTTGTAATGGTTGCCTTTAAAAAATTGCTTGATTTTGTTTTGAAAATGTTCTTGCAATAGTTTTAAATATAGCATATTTAAATAATTATTAAAAGCATATCATATTATCTTAATTGAATACAAAGCAGATGTATATTTATTCTCGAAAGTAAAGGGAAAAAATAATAAATAAGTAATCAAAACTTCTACGCCATAACCTTTTCTCTTAACCGATGTTTTAAAACAGAAAAATAAGTTTTAAGGCTTTACAACACTTTTTTTTTGCCATTTTCAAATTTAAATCTCGTCAAAGAAAGTGTTTTTCCCTTTTTGCTGTTGTTTTGAAAAACATTAGTTTGTGATATTTCAACGAAATTTGCTAAAATAAAATCAACATGAATTCCATTATCCTAGCCTCAACCGCAATCACCACCATTGCCACCACCACTACACCACCCCTGGGTAGATTGGACTGGGATATTAGCAGACCGTTTCATACAATTTTTGGGCCTATTGTACTCTGGCTGAATAATACCGGGCTTCTCTTCGAGCTTACTGTTTTATTGGTATTCATTAATCAATTTTTAAAAAAAGATTCACATTGCCGATCGGCTTACTATATTTTGCTGTTTATTTTGTGTTTATTGGATGCAGTTTCAAAGTTTTTTGGATTTATTGTTAATATTACTCTTTCTTCTTCTGATTTTTTTGTGTATTTAAATGACGTTTCTACTTGGTATTTGGATTCTATTACGGGTATTTTCCATTTAATGCTAGCATTAAATCGTTTTAGTGCTGCAGTATTTTCTTTAAAATATAAACGCATATGGAATAAAAACTTTTTATGTATTATTGTATTTATTTTATTTCTTTTTCCTTTTATTCTTCTACTTCATTGTCCCCAATATATTTGGAACGTATTAACACAAAATTTTATAACCAAAGTGTCATGTTCTGCTGTAATATATGATGTAAATGTAATGGTTGATGCTGTTAATGGTGTTTGTGCTGCAATATTTGGAATATTAGCAGCTATTTCGTTGTATAAAAATAGAAGGATTTCTTCATTTCAAAATCAGCGTCCTGAATTTACATTACTTTTTCAGTCTCTGTTTACGACGTTTTTCTTTGCTTTATCTGTTATTGTACGGTGGCTTATAACACGAAATGCTCCAGACATCAATGATCTTCCAAATTTCGCAAGGATGGTTGTTCTTAGCTCATTTTTAAGCCGATTAGTACAAGCTTTGTATTTATTTTATCATTATGCTGGTTTAATAATTTTGGTATCATTATCGTAAGAATTTTTTGAAACAAAAAGTATTTTAGAAAAACCTGAACTAAATTTTCAGCAAATCATTTCGTGATGTTTATTTCAATTTTTATTTTACACCATTCCGATTGTTATTAAAAAGAAATAACAATCAAGTATCTCCCATACTATCAACACCAGCAACATCGAATAACACCTCAAGCAATCGACTTTTTCATGAAAGAGTTTAATAATTTTTATTTTTCTGTTTTTTAAATAATGTGTATTTGAAAAATTTGTTGATGATTAAAAATGATTCTTAAAATTATTTCGACCATTGTTTTTTACTTATTTTTTTGTGCCTTAATTGTTTTGTATTTTTTATGCCTTCAATAATGTTAAATAAAAATAGTCAAATATCATTTTTCTTTAAAATTGGTTTAATCAGTTGGGCCAACAGTGTTGGCATTCAAATTTGATAATTAATATTATTTGGCATTAGCAGCAACATAAAAAGATCTTCACAGTTCTATCAACTAAGTGCGTTAAAATGTGTATTGCCATTTGCTTGGAAAAATAAAAAACATATCAATGAATTACAGTATGCTTTTCCTTGTATAGTTAAAGAATGCTTTAAAAGATGCTAGTATTTTGATTATAGAAAAAGCAGCTTATTTCTTCAAAGTATAAACAAAAAAAAGTTCTTGTAATCAATAGAAATAATTTTCGATGAAAGCCATCTTACAGAAATTCATTTATTATTCTTTCGCTTCACCTTTCTAAGAAATAAATACATCTGCTTTTCGATTCAGATATATCATATATATGCGTAATATGAAAAAAGAAAAGAAAAATGTCAAAGCAGCAGCTGATTTTGAATACTCTTTTTTTAAATAATGTTTTTGTCTCCCCACCAAAACTATGCTACAAAGGTTTACTGTAATGTCGCAGGTAATGTTGTTTAAAAGAAAAAAAGTGTACTGTTGCTAACAGGAATCGCGTTGGACCTATGCTCCACCGGACATGACACAACTTTTGTGGTCACATTTCTTTGACTCTTAAAGATACTCATAAATAGTAAACAAGGTCGAAGTTGAAAACATTGAATTTCGTCGAATGAAACGATCGTATTTGCTTGATTAAGTGTTTCTTGAAATTTCAAGCTATATTTGTTAAATTCTTTCTAAAAAATCCTTTTTTAAAAGGTATAAAAAAGTCCAAAAGCTGCAATAAATTAAATTTTTGAAGGTTGAGAAAATTAAGAAAGACTTTTTATATCTAAAAAATGTGGGTTGTAAAACCTTTTTTTGCCCTAAAAGTTTTTTACCTTTTAAGTATAAAACCAGTGTTTCCACGCCACCGCCACCGGTAGCTCTAATCGCCACCGCTACCGCAACCGCCGCCGGTGGCGGTAGCGGTGGCGGTGGCACTTTTTCGTTTTTGGCGGCGCCACCGCTACCGCCACCGCCACCGGAAATTGAAATTTTGAGCAAAAAATTGACAAATTTGACTAAATTTTCTTAAAACAGTTTATTTAATCCTTATAAATAGTAAATGAAGCTATTAACATGCAAATTACACATTTTTAAATAACCCTACTTTTGGATTAAATTTTGAAAAAAACTGCTTCAGTAAACGCTGCCGGTGGCGGTGGCGTTAGCGGTGGCGATTTTTTTGAAAATCGGAAACACTGTATAAAACACAAAGTATGCACTTTTTTTAAGAAAAGGATTGTGATGCTGATGCTTTCATTAATTTTTTTTATTTATTTTTTCGTTTTTTCTTTTATGATTCAAAACATCTGCTTTATGTTACATGAAACACAAATGTCATAGCACGTAATTTTGATGACGCACCAATATTGAAATAATTTCACTGTTGTAACATATTGTATTAACTATTATCAAACAAATATCTTTTTTTGAACAACTTGTAAAAAGTTTTTGGTTTAAAAACACGCTGTACACAATTGTCATAGTTAGATCATACGCGGTGTCCAAATAAAATTTCAAACTTTCTTATAGCATGAAAATTTATTTTTAATAAAACGAGACGACATCTTACGGCACAATTCCAAGAAACACAATAGAAAATATTATGGTATTATAGTAAGAATTTTTTTTTGTTTTTTTTTTGCATTCTTTGGGTTGATAATTCACTATTTTTATTAAAACGGTTATTTTGTAAAATGATAGTAACAAAATAGTAACAGAAGGATGTGCACATATATATGCTTAAGTTTCATATCATTGATTGTGCTGACGAATAGACAAATCTGGAGATTTAGCAAATTTGGAAAGAGAGTAAAAAATAACTTTTTTGGTGAAGGTGTTTTTGTTACTTTCAAGCTTTTTACTGAAATCAAATCATTTTTGCAAAATGGCAGTAAATCAAATAGTTATGTTTTTTATTATTTTCAAAAAATGCAAAAAAATTGTTTCAACGAAAATAGTGATAACAACAATGTTAGAATCTTGAAATAAAACATTTCATTTTTTTACCATAATTATAAAATTGTTGAAGATGCTTAAACTTTTTTTAGCGACATAATTAAGTATCACACCGAGAAAAAGCAGTAATGTGTTCATCGGTTAAGCGTCATTGCCAATGACAAAAACGCTCTCACAGGTGATGACTTACTTTCGCTTTCGCGAAAGACGAAAGTTTTAAAATTTGCTTTCGTAGCTGCGAAACGAAAGTCGAAATTTCGTCAATTTAAGGTAACAAAAACAAAGATTTTTAAAAATAATTTACTTTCGCGAAACGAAAGTTTTGACGAAAGTAAAGAAAGTCGCGAAATTTCGCGAAAGCGAAAGACGAAACGAAATTTCGCACATTCCTGATCCTCGGTAAGGTTTTTTTCGTCCCGGTTTTTTACATGCATATGTTTCTAAGAAACGCAATAATGTTGAAATTTTGGTAACTGATTCATTTATTCTTTCGCTCACTTTTTCTAAGAACAAAATACATCTGTACTGTGTCATATTGTATTCACTCAAATTTGTTTAATGTTAAAAAAAATTTTTATGTGCATCAACACAAAATATGTATTCACTAATTTCTAAGAAAAATGTTTTGATGCTAATGTTTAAAGAAAACGTCTGTTTAGTATTCACCTGGATATGTAAAATATCAAACGCAAAAGGTTACAGCAGAAGCAGATGATTTATTTTAATTAAAAAAAACTTTGTGAAATGAATTCGTTTTCGTTATATATGGACATTTCAAAAGTTGCTTAACAAATTTAAAATTTTATGATACAGTATTTTTCAAGCTTATAAATAAATAAATTAGAAACAGGGTTCACACAGGAAAAACAAAAAAATTGAAATTTTAAAAATGCATCTTATAAAGAAACATCAAAACCGAAATTAAAAGAAAAGTTTTTGAATTTGAATTTTCAGTCAAAGTTAAAAATTATCGATTTAGCAAATCTGTAATTGTAAGCAAGGGCTGATTAAGATAAGTCCAGCTAACTGGTTGCTTTAGAGAAAATTGAAAGCGGACATTGTTTTCAAGTAGTAGCCATCAGCTGCGATTTCAAAGATAATATGAATGTATGTGTGTCACAAAAAGCATTTTAACAAAACAATTGAATGAAAGATTGAAAGAAATTTTTGCAAATAATGAGAAAAACAAAAACAACTTTTTTAACCCCATATTAAATCTTTGTTGTTCTTGTTGTTGTTTCGTTTTTCTTCCATAAAATTTCAAATTTCAAATTGGTTTATTTTTGAATTTCATTGTTCCCTTTTTTGGGTTACTATCGCGCGTTTAATAAAGCAATTTTTGGTAAAATGATAGTAACAATTTTTTTTATTTTTGTTGTACATTTTATCACTCTCTAAAATACTAAAACCGCTCAAATATAATAAAGTGGTAGTAAAATAACGCTGAAATCGTGATATAAAATGTTTGATTGCTATTTTTGCTATTTTTTTACTGTATAATACGCAAATTTTTATGATTTTGTTTTAGACACCTATTTCTATTTCAAAAGATGTCAAGATTTATGCGTGACTTTGATATCCGATTTGTATCATTCAATCAAGTGCATGTTTCTCAAGCACAATTTGCTTTTAATTTACTTGGTGAAACAGAATTTACAAAATCTTTTGTAATTTCGCCGATCTCAATTTCAATTACACTGGGAATGGCTTTACTTGGTGCTAAGAATAAAACTGCTGAAGAGATTCAAGCTGCTATTGCAAAAGGTATGCTTTTTTTAAGCTAGAGAGGGATAAGTGGAGACTCTTCAATCCGATTCATTTTCAGATATAAGCCTCATAGATATTCATGAACATTTTGCTAATATTCTTGAATTTATTGAAAAAAACGTTGATGTTATAAAGATGGCAGATAAAGCTTATTGCATCAATGAACTCAAAATATTGGATGAATATAAAAATGGCATTGAAAAATTTTATAATGGAAATTTTGAGCTTATTGATTTTAGTAAAAATCAACAAGCTGCAGATGTGAGTTTTGGTTTTTGATTACTAACTGATAGTAAACACGATGTACAATATATTGTTTAAAAACTGTTACAATCATTAAAAAAACGAATGTAATCATTTTATAAAAAATATTATTTGTTTTGCATTACTATTTGATACACGGCAGCCCTAAAAGGTGAGTGAAAGAAAAAAGAGAGGTGAAAAAAAATTTCTTCACACATTCTATTCTTTTGAGCTTTTTCACAGCCCTAATATGTTATTTTTTTTTGTGATAATTTGATAGATCGAATTGTTAGAATCTTATCTTGACTTTAACACGGCAATTTTTTAAATTATAAAACAGATATTAGCTTTTTAAGATTAAGCTCAAAAAGACAATAGAAGAACAAAAAAAGAATAATGGAAAAAAGTGAGAATACAAAATATAGGAACACCCCAAAATTTGATGATTCCGGAAGATCTGGAATCTGAATCGCTCCAAATGTTTAAGATTCGGATTCAGCATGTTGAAAAACCTATAAATCCGGGAAATAGTGCCGTAATATGAAAATGTCAAAATAATTTCAATAAAATGCCAAAAACAGCTTCCACAAAACTATAGGAACACCCTTGAAAAATTTGCGTATGATAAGATATGGAGTAACGTATTCCCCGTTGCTGGAGCGGCACTGATAAAATGCCAAAATAGCCAAAAATGCCATTTTCAAAGCGACGCCAAATCGGCGCCAATGAATATTTTTTCTTATTTTCTTCACTAATTAGCTTAATTTAGCATGGTTAACATCCCCCAAACACTGGTTACTCCATATCTTATCATACGCAAATTTTTCAAGGGTGTTCCTATAGTTTTGTGGAAACTGTTTTTGGCATTTTATTGAAATTATTTTGACATTTTCATATTACGGCACTATTTCCCGGATTTATAGGTTTTTCAACATGCTGAATCCGAATCTTAAACATTTGGAGCGATTCAGATTCCAGATCTTCCGGAATCATCAAATTTTGGGGTGTTCCTATAGTTTTATGGAGCACTGTATCTAATAGTCGCCATATTTTACAACATTTTGTATAAAAACTTCTTAAAAATGATAGTCGTTTCTCAATGAAATTGTTTGTTTTTTAAATTGTTTTTAAAAATTGTTATTATCACTGACAAAAGATAGTATTTTTTCTGCAGAAAATATTGTAGTTTTTTGTTACTGTCAGATAGTAACCGTGAGATACGAAATGTTGTTTAAAAATTATTACTATTATTAAATGTAAAAAATGGACAATATTTTTTGGAAAAACATTAACTATTTGATAGTAATTGCAGTGTACAAAGTATTGTCTAAAAGTTGTTACTATCAATAAAATAATGAGAGTAATTCTTTTCCATAAATGTTGTTTATTTTTGATCACCAGCTGTTCACAAAATCTGTTGTTCCACAAAAACTTCTGTTACATCAGAAGCACTTTTCAGGAAATCAATAAATTTGTTGCTACATCAACTGATAATGAGATACAAAATATTGTTAAACCTGAAATGTTTGATAAATTTACTGCAATGGTTCTTATCAATGCGCTTAAATTTGATGGAAAATGGGAAGAGAATTTTGAGATTCTACCCGATAAACAACTGTTTCATACATCACCCGATTCTACTATTGAGGTAATTTTAGTTCTTATTTTATAAAAAAAGCTTTTTTCCTTCCTTGTAAGGTCAATATGATGAAGAAAGAAGTCTATGGTCGTTACCGTTGCACAGATAAATATCAAATGGTTGATACTCCATATAAGAATGGCATCTTCAATATGTTTATTTTTCTTCCAAAAAAACGTTTTGGGCTATCAGAAATTATTAAAAATATAAATGTCACTGAATTGCTGGTTTTGATGGCAGATAGACGTTTTATGAAAGGAATAATTAAAATACCGAAATTTAGCATTGACTCGTCTTTTGATCTTTCAACAATGTTAAAAAAGTTAAATGTTAATGAAGCATTTGATGGTGGGAAAGCTGATTTTTCTGGGATTGGTAATGTTAATGGTTGCAAAATTTATGTTTCAAAAGTTCTACAAAAAGCAACAATAAATGTAAGGTGTAAGCTACTTAAAAGTATCAATGTTGAGAGCTAAGGCTATTAAAAGTTTCATTTTCGAAAAGCAGTTTTGTTAATAAAAAAATGATAGCAACTAGAAATTTTTGGATATACATTTTTTTTGCTATTGTCTCCATTAATAGTAACCGCAAAGAGCTAAAAAAACATGTTTGCAGTGATAGTAATAACAAAACATATAAATTTTGGATTACTTTTATCACATCCAAAAAAACATAATTGCATCTTTTAGGTTGATGAAAGTGGAACAACTGCTGCAGCTGGGACTGTATTAGAATGCCGATATGTATCAAGAGGAAAGCCACCGTCACCATTTGAATTCATTGCCGATCATCCATTTATTTATCTCATCGCTGATAGAAAACAAAATATTTATTTTATTGGAATTTTTTTTGGATAACAATCTTATTCAATGATTATAAAAGTTTTGCTTTTTTACTAAAACACAGCCTTTTGTTTGCATGAAATGCTAACTTGTTAAGTGCGAGTAATCTAAAATTTATTATTTTCATTTTGAGTAATCCAAGTTTTTGTTGTTACTATTGTTATCACGCTATTGCTTTGATAGCAACAAAAACATATCATTTTTATTCACTGTTGTTAGTATCAATGGAGACAGTAACAGAAAAACTTGAAAACAAACATTTTGATTTACTATCATCAATTTTTATTTAAATCCTTTGCTAACAAACACCTTACATTTATTGCTGCTTTTTGAAGAACTTTTGAAACATAAATTTTACTACCATTAACATTACCAATCCCAGAAAAATCAGCTTTTCCACCATCAAATGCATCATTCACATTGAGCTTTTTTAGCATTGTTTTAAGGTCAAATGAAGAATCAATGCTAAATTTTGGGATAGTAATTGTTCCCTTCATAAAACACTTATCTGCCATTAACACCAATAATTCTGTGACATTTATATTTTTAATTATCTCTGATAGCTCAAAATGTTCTTTATGAACATGTTAAGGATGACGTTCTTATATGGAATATCAACCATTTGATATTCTTCATGGCAACGATAACGACCATAAACTTCTTTTAACCCCGGAAAGCATAAAAAACAATTAAGCAGTGGCTAAAACTGGAATACATAAAGTTCAAAGACTGCTTTGTCTGCAGTTCTATATCAAATAATAATAGATACACAATTTTAGATTCAAATGATAAAAAAAGTGCTTTTAACTCGTCACTATAGCACAGCGGAATATGAAATGGTAGAAATTCCATACACGAATTCCATCTTTAGCATGTTTATTATTCTTCCAAAAGAGCGCAATGGGTTATCAAAAGTTTTAAAAAATATTAATGTCACAGAATTTTTGGTTTTAATGATACAAAAGTTCTCCTTCTCTAAAGGAACAATTACAATACCGAAATTTAACATTACTTCATCATTTGATCTTTCAACGATGCTTAAAAAGTTAGATGTTAGTGAAGCGTTTGATGGGGGGAAAGCTGATTTTTCTGGGATTGGTAATGTTAATGGTTGCAATATTTATGTTTCAAAAGTTTTACAAAAGGCAACAATAAATGTAAGTTAATACAAGGCTCGAGGTTTCTTTATTGTCAATATTTTTGTGCTTTGAGTGATAAAAAAAGTAATAACTAAAAAATTTTTTGATGATAGTAATTCCAATATTTTAATCTTCTAATTTTTGTTGTTACTATCATATTGATAGTAGTCGTTAAAAGCTTTTATAAACACAAATAACAAAAAGTGTTTAAGCTAGAAGTAGCTCTGTTGTGTATAATGCTTTCTTTGGTAAAAATTTTAACGATAGTAATTTAAAATTTTTGTTTCTTGATTTTTCTTGTTACTGTCGTCTTTAATTGTAATGAAAAAAAGGAATATTTTTATTACTATCACAATCAAGCCCGTAACCATGGGGTGGCTGAGGAAGCTGAAGCCCACTTGAAAATTTAAAATGTCCTTTGATCTTTTGTCGCAAAAAGGGCGTCCCTGATGAAAGTAATGGTAAAAGACGATATAACAAAGTGTTCTAGTTACTATCACAATGACAGTAATACCAAAAAAAGAAAAATATAAATTTTCAATTACTCTCATATTTTGTTAACATAAAAGATTTTTAAAAGCATTTTTATGTAACAAAATCTGCAAATTTGCATATTTAAGGTAGATGAAAATGGAACGACGGCTGCAGCGTCTACAATTGTAAGCTTCCGAAAGCTATCAACAGCACCACCACCTCCACCATTTCAATTCATTGCCGATCATCCATTCATTTATCTTATTTCTGATAGAAAAACAAATATTTATTTTATTGGAACTTTTTGTGGACGAGATTAATGCTTTTTCCTATTGTTTATGCAACTTTAAAAAATTGTGATAGTGACATTAAGTGTGCTAATCCAGAAAATTGTCATTAATATCACATTTTTTATCTGAGCGGTTTTTGTTTAAAAAGTAAAAAAAAGATTTAACAATAAAATTTTTTTTGATTACCATCATTAGCGGAAACCTTTTATGAAAACAGTTCAAAGAACGATAGTAACAAACAGTGTTCTGCTTCGCCCCGTTTTTACCCCGCCCCGGGGCGCCCCACGCGGGGCTACTTTTGAAAAAATCGACAAAAAACGATTATTGATCGAAAAAACCGGGGCGCGGGGCGGGGCGCGAGAGGCCAAAAACACAAAAGCAGAACACTGGTAACAAAAAATAACAAAAATAATATTTTTTGCATACTGTCCTGACACTACATTTAAAACACTCCATACAAACTTTTTATTCGTGTTTTAGGTTGATGAATATGGAACCACAGCTGCAGCTGGAACAGTTTTAGATGTTCGACTGAAATCAACTGCAACAAAACCTCCTCCATTTCAATTCATTGCAGATCATTCATTTATATATCTCATCTCTGACAGAAAAACAAATGTTTATTTTATTGGAA
The DNA here is from genome assembly GCA_024447215.1 of Panagrolaimus sp. LJ2400. Classification (NCBI taxonomy): domain Eukaryota; kingdom Metazoa; phylum Nematoda; class Chromadorea; order Rhabditida; family Panagrolaimidae; genus Panagrolaimus; species Panagrolaimus sp. LJ2400. The sequence continues at coordinate 5,605,237 of JAMRYA010000014.1, read as the reverse complement.
CTTTTTGTGGATAAAATGAACTTTATTTTTTAAAATATTTTGTTTAGGGATTCCCTACCACTTTTTTTATTGATTTTGTTTCTTTTTATTTCAAGAAAAAACAGTTGTAATTCAACGCATGCCATTATTATTTTTTTTCTTTGACAAACACCTGTAATAAGAAATAAGTAGTTTTTATGGAAACCTGCATTTAAATCCGGCATTCTAAAACGTTCATAATAAATTCTGACTTAAATGCTATTTCTTTTTTTTGCGTAAGAAGAACACTTTTTTTATTAAAATTCACGTTTTTTTAAAATTTAGACATTTATTTTTTGAGAAACTTTATAATGCAAAATGGAATCACCATTTGATGCAGTAACTTGGGGGCTGTCCAGATGTCACGTGACACAAGTGATGGGTGGGGGGGGGGGGGGGGGGGGGTCTAGCCGATTGTCACACCGCTTTGTACTTGTCGGCAAAAAGCTTTGATGTTTTGTCACCTGATGGGTGGGGGGGGGGTCAAAAAAGTCCGATTTTTGTGTCACGTGACATCTGGACAGCCCCTTGTTCTACAAAAACATTGTTATCACAGAATACTCAAAGACCCTCCACCACCAGTAAAGCTAATATGTGGAATTACAACATTTGGTTCAAAAAATTTTGAAAAAGCTACACGCATTTGTTTACACATACATATCAGCAAATATGGTCGTGAAAGATTTATGAGATCATAGATCCATGGATATATCAAATACAGTCGATTAAAAACTGGATCATAAAAAATGCTTCTTACAACAAATGAATATGAGTAAACCTAAAAATGATGTTGAATACAATATGTTTTCAAGACGATAATATCTATTATCATAAGGAACTATTTCAAGCAATTATGCAAAACCAAAATTACAAAACATTTACAAGGGACCCTTTTCAGGTGTTACCCTGGGATTTCTTAGGTAATAGCGGGGATCGACATCTTATAGCAAGGTATGAAAAACCCCCAAGGGATTTTTGCCCTTTCGCACTTTAAGCAATTTGGTAGCATTTTGCTATTACACAGTAAGTAGCACACGATGAACGTCTTAGTTAATGAATTACGTTTGAGACGTTTTTTGAGGGGTGTAAAGGCACGGAATATGATTAAATATTTATAAAAAATTATGTTTTGGCATATACAACCATCATAAAACGTCTCAAACGTAATTCATTAACTAAGACGTTCATCGTGTGCTACTTACTGTGTAATAGCAAAATGCTACCAAATTGCTTAAAGTGCGAAAGGGCAAAAATCCCTTGGGGGTTTTTCATACCTTGCTATAAGATGTCGATCCCCGCTATTACCTAAGAAATCCCAGGGTAACACCTGAAAAGGGTCCCTTGTAAATTGAATGATAATAATACGAGTCATTTTTTGTTTTGTGATAAATTCATCATTTTTTACAGCCAGTTTAAACCTCTTTACTGTTACTTGTACAACTTCTGTTAAAAGTTCAAGGGTTCAATTTCTTGCTAGTTTTTACGTATAATTTTTAGAAGTTCTATAACCCTGATGTTATTGAATCGCTGACTGTGAATGCTTTTTGGAAGATTTAAAAAAGCACCTGTCATAAAAAAAGTTAACCAGCAATTTCTTTTTCTCTATAAATATTCACCTATATTTATATATGCTGTACTTTGCTTACTTGTTTATTTTTACTCTAAAATTATATACGTTTTTTAAAAGACTTTTTTAAAAGGTTTATTTGTCAGTGTTCAATTTTATAAAGAAATTACAATGTTACAAACAGGAGAAATGATTGCATTTGTATTTATTGGAATTCCATCAGTAACTTTGTACATATTTGTCTTGCATCAACTGCTATGGAACGTATATTTTCGATCATCATTTTTCCGACTTGCAACTGTAATGGGTTTTGTTGTAAGTGTGTTTATATGGTAGATGAATAACAGTAAATGCCGACATTTATAGGATTTAATAAATTACATATCAATTTGGTTATACATGAAGCTAATTCTCTGGCCTGGTACTGCACAACTATACTTATCAATAATAAAAGCACCTTTCATAGTTTTCTTTTTATTGTTTTGTATTTATTATTGTACAAAAGTTAGAGAACTGTTATTGCTATCAACAACAATCAATCGATTTACAGCAATTTGTTATCCATATTCTCAACAACAAGTAGGTTGCCTTAAATCTGAACTCGAAAAATTACTTGAGTGATCCTGTAAAAATTAAATTAAAAATTATTGATTGAAATTGAAAAATGCTTACGTTTCATGTTTTGACTGTGCACCACCTTTAACATTTGCTATAAACTGCTGTTTTTTCAGATATGGAAAAAATATTTATTCCCAGTCATCGGCTTTTGTCTAACATTTCCTTTAATTTTCACCGTTCAAATTTTTACTGGTACTGCGCACATTTATCCATTTTTAGAAAATTCTACTGACAGCTATGTTCTGGATGTTCGAGATACTTTTATTCCGGTAAGCCTTGCACACATACATACATGCGTCCTGCTGGGATTTATTTGACATCCAAGATTGCTAAAAACAGCATAAATTATATTTCAACATTAGCAATTCAGATAGTTTTTATTACACGGCAATGGCATTTTTTTGCATAATTTTGGAATTTTCGCATATATGCAACGGCATCCACTACAAGCATGACCTTTAAAGTAAGAAAACCATATTATATTTCGATTAGAAAAAATGATATATATTTAAAACTAACCTTGAATGGAATTTTATTCAATCCAAGTGTCCGTAGCCCCACAAGTAATTTAGATCTATTCCCTTCTGGGAACTCCCAGGGTCCATATCATGTACATTTTCTAAAAGTTTCATGTAATTAGGGATTGTCCAGAGCTGACGTCAGCAAAAAATTTTAAATTTTTAACCTCATCCATGCCCAAATCAGCTAAATTGCTTTGATTTTTGCCGCATTTAAGAAGAAGCGTCAGATTTGGCTTGAACCCATCCATGCCTAAACTGCTGACATCAGCTCTGGACAATCCCTTATGTCTTCTAGAAATCATTTTATAATTTTAAAAAATGAGAAAAAAATAAGAGAAAAAACAGCTCAATATTTTTCTACTCCTTGTTAGCATTGAAAATTGTTTTTTTTCAAGGGCACAAATATATATTTCTAGCCATTTTTTTTTGAAAAAAAAGAAATGGCAGATGGCAGATTTTTTCTTCTGGAAACTGAAACGGAAACGTCGTGTGTGGTCTTTCATTTTTGTGAATTATTTTGGCATTTTTCCAAGCGCATCTGTATGCAAAAAGCATTTCAGCAAAGGTATATATAAGAAAAGATTGAATGACTTTTTTAAACGTTTTTTGAAGAACAAAAACCCCTAGAATATTCACTAGTCAAGGGCTGAACGAAATTTTCATCGCAAAAAGACAAAAAAAGCACCTACCTGACGGCAATAATAAAAAGAAATAAAGTTTAAAAAAAAGTTAGGCAAACTGTGTTCTGTCGAAGATTGAAAGATAGATAAAAAAAGTGGTACTCCGTTGTTGCTGTGATTTTACATAACTGGTCACGTCAAACCCGTCTAACAGAAAAAAGGAAAGTGAAGGAAAAAAGAGAGGTTTGAAAAAATTTTTTATTCACACTTTTTTCCTTTTTTTCTTTTTTTGTTCTTATATTGTCTTTTTCAGCTTAATCTTAAAAAGCTAATATCTTTTTCTAAAATTTATAACTTAAAAAATTGCCGTGCTAAAATCAAGATAAGATCCAAATATATCGATCTGTCAAATTCAGTGCCGTAACTTCACCAAAATTGATCGGGTGGCTTTCCATCTCGTCGGGTGGATCGCCTTTATAAGACTTCAGAAAAATGTCATTTTATCGAGTGTAAATTCAATTTTTACCTTAAAAATCACAATCCTATCGGGTGGACGGGCACCCACAGCACCCACAGAAGTTACGGCGCTGGTCAAATTATCACAAAAAAGATAACCTATAAGCTGAGATCTAGGGCTGTGAAAAAGAGCAAAAGAACAAAGAAAACAAGTTGTGAAGAAATTTTTTTCACACTTCTTTTTTTTCTTTCACTTTCCTTTTAAGGCTGCCGTGATTAAAGAAATTTTTTCAATTCTTTATCAGCACAGCTTTTTTTAAATGATGTAACTTTCTTTATTTCCATCAAGCCTGTTGTCATTACTTTCAAGCCTGATAAAACATTTTTTTAGGTCAATAACGCTTTAATCAATGCCATCCATACTTCAACGATTTCTCTATGTTCATTTATATTCAATATAATTTCTCTTTCAACATTGTATATCAGAACAAGAAATTTTGCTGCTAATAAAGCAAATAAAATTCCAAATAAAAGTGAAATTCATTTATTCATTATTTCTTGTCTTGATTTTGCTTTTGATTGTATTGCTGTGGCTCAACAGGTTTGTGTTGTTGTCAGCTATGCACTTCACATTATCATTTTTAGGTTTACTCATATTCATTTGTTGTAAGAAATATATATTATGATCCAGTTTTTGATCGACTGTATTTGATATATCCATGGATTTATGATCTCATAAATCTTTCACGACCATATTTGCTGATATGTATGTGTAAACAAATGAGGATTGCTTTTTCAAAATTTTTTGAACCAAATGTTGTAATTCCACATATTAGCTTTACAGGTGGAGGAGGGTCTTCGAGTATTATGTGATAGTGGATTGTTTGATGGTTGCTGATAGACACGAAACTTTTTGTATAAGAAGCTATAACAAGAACATCAGGCGGCATGTGCTCCCTCAGAAACTGGAAAAATCCTTCTTTTATCTTTTGAGGCTGAGTTAAAGCGGTAAAAGATCAAAGACGTCGCCTCCAAAAAAATTGATTGTGCCTACCTCGAAACATTTTTCTGCTGACGTCTTTGAACTCCAGTATCAAATGTTAATTTGCATTATTAAGTTTTGTTGAAGTTTATTTTCTCAAGAAATAAATGTTAAAAACAAAAAAACGTGAATTTTAATAAAAAAATGGTGTTCTTTTTCTGCAAAGAAGAAAATAAGAGGAAACATTTAAGTCAGAATTCATTAAACAAGGAAGAATTAAATGCTGGTTTCCTTAAAAAAGTTTTTTTAAACAGCTGTTCGTCAATACAAATTAATAGTGGCAAAGGTGGGATTACAACTGTTTTTTTTTGTCAGCAAAAGAGGAAAAAAAATCTAAAAGGTGTGACAAAAATTGTTACCAATAAACAGCAAGACAGTACAGTTCCAAATATACACACATTTTGTATTACCTAAAGTAACTCAAAAAAGTTTTGACAGCTTTTTTTTATCTGACATTTTTGGGGATCACACAAAGTGATAGTAACAATAGACGTTAAATTTTTATTAAAAGGAATTTTTTTCCATAACTAAAAAAATTCTGTCCTATCAGAAATGTTCATTTACATTTGTTACCACTAATTTCATTGTTTTGTGATTAGTTGAAGTAAAAATTGCAAACACCTTGTATTATCATAGAAGAAACACAATAATAAATATTTTATTTTTAAACCAAAATTTAACTTTGTCATGGCTATTACAATATATACCTATTATACAAATACGAAAAACATAATCAAATAAAAAACTATTTTTTAAAGCAAATATTTTTTTAAATACAAAAATTTTACATAAAAAATTTTTTAAAACCTGTTTCGTAAAACATTCATTGGCACAAAATTATTATGTCTTTTACTTCGACGATTGATAATTTCTTGATCAGCTTCTAAACACTGCACACAATCAGCAGAAATTTTAGGTAAAAATAAATAAATCAATGGTAAAAAGAAGAATGTTGAAAAGAGCCAAGATATGAGGCCAGAAATAATTAAAAATGTTGCAACTTGAAAAAATGCATGTGTTACAGAGAAAAGCATGATAATCCCTGAGAGAATGGATGAAAAGGTTGCCATTGTGACAGGTGCAATGGAACGCTTGATACCAGTGATGAGGCGATGTTTTGCACAGCCGGTTGATGGAATGGCAGCACCATAATGAAGGGTGTAGTCGAAGGAGAGGGATACGATGAGGACGAGAATGATGGCTTCAAGAACTGAAAAAGTGTTTGAATTAGATAGACATAGCAAAATAAGCTTGTCAAAAATTACAGATAATTTGATCAATAAATTTAAATTTGGTCGAAATCGAGATTTTGCCTTTAAATTTGGCCAAAAAAATTAAAAATTAATCATAAAAGTCGAATTACTGTCTCTCTATAAAAATTAGCATATCGAAAATTAAAAAATACAAATCACAAAAAAGAAAATTAAAATCATTTATTAGTGCTCATTTTTTGCATTCAAATTTTTAAAAACAAATTTTTTTAGTGAATTACATGGCCCAAATAATCATCAAGCTATCATAAACTATCTGACCTAAAAATGCATCGAGAACTTTGTCAACTTCTGCCTTCAAGCCATTTACAATGCTCTCTCCACATCGACAAATATTTCATATCTCAAATTTTGCTGGTTGTTTATCTCCGCTGAATCGAGATAACTGTACATCTCTGTCAACATATGATTTAAAGAATTTTAAGATACAGCTTGAAAAATGTTATAAATCTCGAAAAGCCTAATTTATGCAGATCAAAATTTTAAAATCGCTTCCAATCAAAATCGACATACTTTTTATCTAGGCACAAAATCTTGGTCTTTATAATATCGAAATTCACCGAAAAATTAAAAATTTTTTTTGGAACTTCCATTTTTCAATGGCACTCTTTAAACACTTAAAGTCAAAAATAATCATAAAAAAACAGCTAAAATTACTTAAAAGCACATACCTCCTATCTCCCATCCAATTGATGCTACAATTCCAACTGTACAAATCACTATCGATGCAATTGTAATTAAAGCAGTAATTGATTTCCATTTTAATATCACCGCAGCAAAAACAAGCACCACCAAAAATGATATTGCAACAGATGATTTACAATCTGATATTATTGATTTTTGTAAATCATACCATGTTGACATTAAGCTCCATTCAGTGGTATAAAACATTGCATCTGAGAAAGTTGAAATAAAAGATTTATCAAAGAGTTCAATGGATGCTGAGAGATTATGAAATTTATGTGAATATTTTAGTTTTGTTGGAATCATTGCTGTATATCCAACAAGGTCGAAGGAAATGTTGTGATAGATTGGGGTATCATTGTAGCCGGTTGGGATTTGAGAAGTTGAGACACGAAGGCAGTAATCGAGGAAATCATTGGAATAAAATCTGGAATTGATGTTACAGCATACAGTGATATCTTCGGTGCAGGGGATAGCTTTAGACCAATCGAGGAATCTGAAAAAGCATCAAAATGAAAAAAATCCTTCCAAAAAAATCTGAATTCAAAAAATTTTTTCCTCGTTTTTGACCTCAAAATTTTAGCCCCTCAAATTATAACCCCCAAAATCCACTAACCTTTCAGGCCAATATTTTTCTTTAATTCCAACAAATTCTAACATTCGAAATCGCTGCATATCATCAGCTAGTGCTTTAACATCTTCAACAGTCTTCAACTCAAATCTTCGATCTTGTGTTACATTTGCAATTTTTGTTGAATCAAAATGTGACAGCGCCGGAGTTTTCTCGAAACCCCATAACAATCGAACTGTTAATGGCAACGCAATTTTTTTTGAAACAAATTCAAAAAGCTTCTCTGCATGATTATCATACCATTCATGTGGGTTATTAGCTGTAAATAGCTGGAGGGGGTTGTACTGGGGAAGGCGAAGTTGCATGACAGCTGAATATCCGCCAAGAATGATAAGGACTGAAAAATGAGATTTTATAAGTGAAATATTCAAGCAATCAAATTTGCATTTCGCTCAAATACAGGGTGATTCAATCAGATGCCCACTTGGGTTTTGACGAGAAATCGCTTCCTTTAACTTCTAGAAGCTGATATTTGGTAGGAAGGGGCATCATTGATGGGAGCATCTTTTGCATGTACAATTTTGGCAATAGTAATGAAACGCCCTGTATGTTTCCCCCATAAACCTTGTCATACCTGATAGAGCACCAATCCATATAAATCTACCATCAATCAAAACAAATGGTAAAGTATCAAATGCCAATTTTCGAAGACCTTTTCGAAGAATTGTTAATGGGAAGAAGATAATTTTGAAGGCTTTGTTAATTGATGGTAAGCATTTATCTTCAAAAAATGGATCAATAAATCGTCGATGAAATACTAAGAATGCGGGAAGGAATGTTATAAGTAAGAAATAATTGAAGATTAGAGTTAGACCAGCAAAAAGACCAAAGTTCCTAAAAGCAGCTATGATTAATCATAGCAACAAAACATAATGTATATGGCGAATCGGTATAGCCTTAAAGTCATTACAACCCCTATTATCATCAAAAATATCTGTTTTTATTAAGAAATTTTTTGTAATATTGCTTCAATTAAGCTGAAAACCTATTTTTTTATTTATGAGCATTTAACGTAACCTCCCTCTGTGCATTAGCATAATTACAAAAACATTTGGCTAACTTCTTTAAAAATAAAAAGCTTAATCTTGTATATATGAATCCTAGAGTTAAATGCACCAATATTAATTTGAAGTAATAAATAATTTCACGAACATAATATTAAATTTTAAAAAAAGTGTTACTCAAAAACCATTAATGACGAAAAATTCTGTTTTGGACTCAAATTTTTTTTTGAAGATGTTGCAATTTCCCATTATTCCAAACAAAAAAAAACTCACCGAAATACAATTACTGATGAAATAAGATTAAGCAAAAATGGAACAATTGTTGAAAATTGTGCTAAGAACATAGTTGTAATAGTATGAGATAGACATTCATCAAAGGAATCTTCATCTAGGCTTTTTGCTTTTGATGGGAAGGCATTGAATAACAAGAAGGCACCATCTGAACCAATCGATAACAGCAAAACAAATGACACTAAATTAAGCAATGGGAAGCCTTCACTAAAGCCCCGGTAGACTGCTGCTGCCATAAGCACAGATGCACCGAGTTCTATGAAGACAGCAATCGTGTAACCGAGGGAAAGAGAGTAGAGAAAGACGAGTAAGAACACGACAGCAGCAGCGATGATAGCAAGTTTTGAGTCAGAGATTGCAGAAGCTAGTAAGATGTCTCGCTTGATATCCAGCAAATATCCTTTCACTTTTAGCTCTTTTGTTTGAGCAGCCCATGATTTCAAATCTCTTTCAAGGGAGATATAAGAACTCAACGATACATTATAACCTTGAAATCCATATGCTGAATATGTGTAAAGTGGCAAGAAAGAATTTACATAAATCTTCTCCCCGCCAGCTTTCCTTGCCATTAAATCTTTTGGTAATATTCGATAAAAGAGATCAAACCACATCTGTGAAGTACAATTTGATGGAATCCTTTCACACTGTTGACAATTATGCCTCTCTTCTCCATCAGCTTCTTTTGCGCCAATACAATCTCGTCCACATTGAACAATAGCTTTTCGAGATTTATAACATTTTTCAAGTTGTATCTTAAAATTCTTTAAATCATATGTTGAGAGAGATGTACAGTTATCCCGATTCAACGGAGATAAGCAACCAGCAAAATTTGATATATGAAATATTTGTCGATATGGAGAAAGCATTGCGAAGGGCTTGAAGCTAGGCGAAAGGAAATGTTGGAGTTGACAAAGTTCTCGATGCATTTTTAGATCAAATAGCTTGTCGTAAGATGATAGTTCGATGATTATTTGAGCCATGTAATCCACTAAAAAATTATAAAATAAAAATTTGCATATGAGAAATGAGCAGTAGTGATCCCAAATCAGGAAATGTTAAATTTTGCAGTCAAAAACCACTCACTTTGTAACAACTCAAATTCATAGCACGCTACAGAAGACAACGCTGCCAATTCATCTTCAAATGATCGTTTGCTTCGATTATCTGCTTTATCTAGCTGTTGCAACTTTTGACGCTCTTCCAAAATCTTTAATGGCTCAATAATTTTTAATTCTTCCAATGGAGGTGGTGGTTGATGAATGATAACTCGAGATCCTTGTGTTAAAAATGGTTGCAACTTTGTCCATGTTAACCTGGCATTAGAGTATTCTGTTCCACGAGTATCAAAGCCCTAAAAGATGTTGATGTTATTGATTTCTTTGGATAATTTTTGTTCTATAAAGTATTGAAAACAATAGAAATTTGCTGTTTTGGAAGTTCTCAAATAGTGAACGCAGTGGTTAGCATGACAAGGAAATATAACAAACAGCAGCACTTTTGTCCATGCTTTGCTTTCATTTCAGTTTGTTCTTTCTTTTTGGCTACAAAAAATCAAAGAACAAGCTGTCGGACGTCAACAACAAGCACCATTATTGCATTGTCATTTTTTAGCCTATTTTTGTAAAAAAAGTGTCTTTTGAATATTTTGTTAATTTCTTTTGGGATAAAAATGTTTACTAAACACAAATGGTATATCATACATAGGAGCGAAAAAACTGAAAATTTTTACTCAAATAATTCTTTTAAAACCCACCTTCTCCGGATTTTGATCCAACTTCAATGGAAATATTTGTAATATCGTCAATGGCAGTCCACAAAACAGCAGCAGCGTTACAGCTAATACAGTAGCAGGATAATTAAAAATAATATTAGAATACCATCGAATTTTTGAAGATTTTTTATAATTAATTTTTGTAAAATCACGTTTTTCATTAATATTTGCAACTCCAATTACTTTTACGGGTTGAAAATCTTCTCCTTGCGAGGATGAAGATGTTGAAGGTAGTTGATGACTGTAGGGCTGAGACGGCAGCAGCTGATGACCATATGGTTGTGCATAGACTGAATCTGTTGGTAATAAAAGTGTAGGATTTGGTGGCCAATTTGTAAATTTTTGACGTGGTTTTGGTGATGTTATTGATGGAGGTGGGAATCTGTCTGGATGAGTTGAGGCTTGACGGGATCTTGTGGTCATGGGTGATGAAGGAGGTGGAAATCTGTCAGTTGATGACTGACGGAGCTTTGGCGATGTTGGTGTTGTGGTCGATAGCGGAGGTGAAAATCTTGTTTCTGAATGATGTATTGATTGTCGAGATCTTGTGGTTGCTGGTGATGAAGGAGGTGGAAATCTATCTGTATGAGTTGATGGCTGACGTGATCTTGGGGTTGCTGGCGATGACGCTGGAGGTGGAAACCTTCTCTCTGGATGATTCAATGGCAAAGGCTTCCGCATTCTAAAAAAAGTCGAATTATTTGATTACAAAAATTCTACATTAAAAACAATTAATCACAGAAAGAAATGTAATGAAAATTTTCAACAATCAAAATTAATAACTTTCTCCGTTTTATTCTAAAAAATGTAATCGAAACAGAAAAAGAAAAAGAGACAAAACTTGATTAAACGATATTTATTGGGGTTATAATTTTAAAAAAAATTAAAAAATTTTAATTATCCGTAAAACTTTTCGAAAGAAAAAGAACAAAATCGGAATGAAAGAAAAAGTTTTTTATGGGATAATTTCTTTCTTTTCGCTGAACGGGAAATCAAAAAAGGAAAAAATTTAAATCTTACAAAGGAGTTGAAAAAAAGTTCAGGGAATTTTAAAACTGGGAAAAGAAAGCTTTTGAAGATGATATGATAATACACAAAATTTTGTAACTACCACTTTCTTAGAGAAGCTTTTTACAAAACGATAATAACAATAAAACTTTAGTTTTTAAATACCAAAAATGCAAAACACAGTTTTAAAGAAAGAAAAGTGATACAACAGTTTTTGAACTAAATAAAATAAGCAAATAAACAAACAAATTGTACATTATCGTTGTTAATTAGGAAAATGCAAAATTGAATGTTTCTTTTTATTATGGTTTTTGTAACTATCACTTTTTTCTAAATAGGAGTAACAAAAAATGCACGGCGGAATTTTTTGAAAATAGACACGGAACCCGCTCAAACTTTTGTTGCCACGGCTTTATTTTTTGACCGATTTACTTTAAACTGTGCCAATATCTTCTTTAAAATATTTTCTATAATTCTAGTTTGATTGAAGTTGATTGGAAGAATAGCTGCAAAGTTATGCCCCATGAAAGTTAACAAATCGATTTTTTCGCTAAAATAACTTTTGTTGCCTTGCCTTCAAATTTTTATATGTTGGCATAAAACTTTTTTGGCACGTTCCTTACAACCATATCTACAATCCTAGTTTGAATTATTTTAATCGGAAGTAAAGCGGCTGAGTTTGAGATTGAAAAATACGCTTATTTTCATTTTATCAAGCAAAAATTCCGCCGTGAATGTAATTCTTTAAAATTTAGTTACTATCAAAAACGTATAAACAACATTCTAATGAATGAAAAGTGATAATAACAATAACAAAAATTAACAGATTAGAATAATATTAAAATGCAAAATAAATTTTACTCCGTATAGAATTAATATGGTTTTTGAGTGAAAAGTACAAAACATTCTGTAAGCCAAAAAAATAGCATAGAATTTCATTGAGACACCGAGTGAAAGGAGAAAAAACAGAGTTCAACAAAAAACAAAACCATGACCTTTCTTGGAACAAAAAAAAACCTTTTAAACATGATCACAAAAAATAAACTTTCTTCTTTTACAACAGAGAAAAAAAGAGTACTTACTTCCACAAAAAAATTTTTCACGCATCCAAAAAAATGAATTTTACGTTTAAAATTTTTTTAAAAATAGGTCAGTTTTCTTCTGTTTTCCCCTTTTTTTCCCCACTGACGATGACGACAAGAAAAAGAACTGACCATCTCTCTTTTTTTTTTCTGCGCACCTCTTTTCTCTCTTTTTCTTTGCCTGCATCTGGCTGGCTGATGTTGCCACCCCTGATTGTCTCTTCTTCTTTTCTTGCTCACGGACAACAAAAAAATATCACCACTGTAAATGTCGTCGCTTTGTGGATTCTCTCTTCTTCTCTCAAAAAGTTATATTCGATTCCATTCATTCAATGTATTTTCGCTTTTAATCCGGCAAAAAAAGGAAAAAGAGAAAATCCAGTATCCGCTTCTTTTTTATTAATTGTTGTATCTTCTTTCTTTTTCGTTCAAGTTTAAACGTGAAACATCAGTGAGTCAAAAATATTCAATGGATATTTTCATTGATTGAAAAAAATAATTTATTGTATTCGAGGGAAAAAAGTTAGAAGGCAAAAAAATTAGTGGGTGGCAACAGAAGATTAAAAAATTAATTATAGCAATAATGAGATACAAAAATAAACATTTATTTGAAATAACTTCAAGCAATAAAAATCTTCATTAACTTTTTTGTGTGTAAAAGATGAGGAGGATAAGAACAAGTTTGCCAGGATGATTTTAGATTTTTATAAAGCTCATCAAAAAACTATAACACAAAATTTGCATATGCTCCAAATTGTAAAGTAATCTTCTACCTTCCTTAGTTTTGTTAAATATAAACTTTGCTAAACCTTTTGGCTCAAATCTTATACATAATTTAAAGGGGACGACCAAGACATGCAAAAAGCAGTCTGCTCTGGCAAATAGGAAAAAAAATAGAACCTTCGGGCTTTATCCATCTGATTTTTTATTTTTAACCCATTTTTCTGCGGGGTGGTTAAGAGGTTTCATGCTGACCTATCAACTGAACCCTCACAGGTATGATGCTTGCCCAATATGCCACCACCGGATTACGTCTTTGGATTTGGCACCTAAATTTAACAGCCTCGGAGCACTCCGGTAAAGGCGCTGGCGACTGACTGAATAGTGTGATATCTCCGTCCAAATTTTTGGAGTAACATTTTTCCCTACAAAATGTTAAAAATATTCATATTATCATGCCATGAGATGTTAAAAAACTTTTAAAAGAGTCACGTCAAATGTATGCAAAGTTTGTTGTATTTCCTCTATAAAAGGTTTTGTTTTTCCAACATGAGCTTAGTTTGTTAAACAGTTTTTGTTTTATCTTTTATTAAGCAAAATAATTTTTTATTGGAAAGTTACTTGCAAGCTGTTGTAAGGCATATTTATTGTCAATCAAAACAACTTTAAGGTCATCATTCTTTTAAAAAGAAAAATGCCATTGACCGATTTTCAAAGTTTTTACACATTTTTGTCATTCTCAAAAACTGCATTCCAAACAAAAAACTCAGTAACCTCAAATCTCCTCAAAAAATACCATTAAACGATCAACACCGATTTTTGTATATATGTAGATCAATGATATTAAACGCGCAATTGGTTTTTTTATATTTATTTATTTAAATTCCTTTTCTATCACATTTTTCTTTCCTTCCTCAAAGTTGCTGCTGTTGATCCTTTTTGTAAAACATGTTCTTCTTCTTATTTATGTATTATTCAACCAAAGCAGCAAAAGCCACAAAAAATCTCGTTCAGTTTTTTAGATCACTTTTTCTATTGTCGCTGATGCCGATTTTTTTAAAAAGATGTTTTCACGATTTCATGATTCGTGTACATTTGCTGTTACAACATTCTTCTTCCTCATCCGATTTTCGTTAAACACAAATAAAAATGATTTTCAATATTTCACGCTTTCTTTTTTCCTCCATCAAACGACAACAAAAAAATTCATGCAAAACTTTAAAAAGGTTTTTTTTATTTCTGGCGTTAAGGCATTAAACCAAAATGAACAAATTTTGTTGTAAGTGATTGTAATTATGGAGCTTTTATTATCATGGCGGGTTTCTTTCCACGCATTATTTTAAAATTCTTAAAATGCATAAAAACCAGTTACAGACAAGTTATGGCATAGACAAATACAAACAGTAAAAGCAATTTTAATGCTGTAATAGAATCTGAAAGCCTTAAACATTCATTGTACATATCATTCTGAAATAAATTTCGAATAAATAAACTTTGTTTTTATTTATTTATTCACTCCAATAAGATGTGCAGAAAAATACAAATACAAAGAAAAATACGATAAAGATTGTTTAACATAAAATTGACAATAAAAAAACTTTAAAAATTACCAAGTAAAAATAAAAATACACCATTTTAGCGGATGATAAATAAAAAGTAAATGTGTTTTTTTAAAGCTTAAATAAACAACAAATAAAATAGAGTTTCTTCACACTTTTTTATTACGATTTTTTTTTAAAAAAAACTCGAGATTTATCGGAGTGGGAAAATCGGTGAAACATTTTCAATTATGCTAATTTTGCTGGATATTTTTAAAAAAGCATTTGTTATCACAAGCTAATGCTTCCACCAAAATGTTGTCATAAAATAGTGCTTTATTAAAATACAACAAAAACCATTGTTCTGTTTCATATTTAAAAGTGTTATAAAGAATCACTACAATAGTCATACTCGATCTTTTCTTTGTATACATAATTTACCCGAAATTGTTCATGATAATTGCTATTTTGGTATTTTGAAGCTATCTACTGGATCGTAATTACAAGGAGCATCAGAAAGATTATCAAATTCATTTACATTCTAAAATTTTTAAAATTTGTTAATTATTATCTTGCTGCTTTATGGAAAAAACCGTATATTTCAAGGCATTAGATGCTTCTATTCATCAAATGCACCAAATCGTGTTTTTCTTTAACATCTTAAAAACTTACTAAATCAAGATTAAGATTGATAATTTCATTAGATATACAAGTATTTGAATTCAAAAATTCCGCATCTTGATGATATTCACATATCCCCGCAACATCAGAACATTCAGAACCTTTATAGATGACACCATGTACTATACAAGTGTAGCATTTACATTGTTCTTTACAGCTAACATAATGTCTCATGCCTAAAATAAGTTATGAAAGTCTTATCCATACTATTTTTCAAAGTGATTTATAACCCAAAATGTGGAACGCTACGTTTACAAAAACCGTAAAGAAACATTTCAAATGTTAAATAAAAAATGGAAATCTTACTGAAATTATGGTAATGCTGAGTAAAGCAGATATGTTGTCTTGGGCAAAGTGTATCAAAAAATGCAATTTCAAATGTTGAAACATAAAAAAATAGCATAAAAAGATATTTCATTTTTAGCAAAAACAATAAAACAATGACAAACTTTTGTGATGAATTTTAAGAGATACTTTTTAGTCTACGTATCAACACCAAATATCTGTCATATGTTTGCAAAACTATGCACCATTTTGCTCATCTCAAATAAAAATCTATCTTTCTTCTCCTCTTTTTTTAGAAAAAGTGTCAATTACATATAAACGTCTTGCATTCACACATTCAGTGTTTAGATTTAATTTGTAGATAAGCTTGAGGAGGCCAACAAAGTGAATCAAGTGATCTTATATTTTTTTAAATTCATTTTTATGGTAAAATGAAATATCTTTTTATTATATTTTTTTATATTTCTATTTTTAAGATTGCTTTTTTATATTATAGTAATGATATAATTTGTAAAGATTATCATTCATGCCTTACAAAACATCACCATAACTTTAGTAAGTTTTATGGAAGAAGCTTTTGATATATGAGTTTTGAACGTAAATGGGAATTTTCCCAGTGAACATTGATTTTTCATTGCTGTTTAACCCCATACATCAATTTTTAGGTAGAAGAACTTCGGTTGTATGCAAAAATCAAAGGTGTCACTGTTATGTATGTATTATAGATGGAGTAATATTTGCAGGTTTTGGTTGTGGTAATGACATACCAGTATGTCAATTTCATCCAAATGCAAAACTTTTAAATTCTAAAGATTGTCCTATTCCCCAACAGCTTTTCATGACTGATATCATTGTAAGTTTTATATTCTAAAAACTCGAATCTGAGATCATCACGTCGAACGTCCGGCGCGCTAGCCACTCGACCACATGTGCTAGCACTATAACATAATAGATGTATTCTTACAAAATATTTTTTGTTCAACAAAAATGTTGATTTCTGATTTACTGTTTTTTAACTGTTAATTTAAAATTTTAGGATTTTAATGAAGTTGATAGTCTTTCTAATGCTCCATGTGATTATAATCCGCCACAAGAGGCATATTTCAAAGTACCAAAAGAAGAAGATGCACAAACATAAATTTAAAATAAATAAATGACAAATTTTAAAAACGTTAATTTTGACATATATTTTAATAAAAAATACATATTTTACAGATTGTATATTATTTTTAAATGCATATTTTTTTCTAATAACACCTAGAAAAAAATAAAACGATAAAATATAAAGTACCATCTTTGTGTTTGAAAGAAAAACACAACGGCAATGTTTTCTTTTTTTGATTTTGCTAGGGACGAAAAAAGGAGAACTTTAACCGATAAACAAAAAAAAATGGATTTATCAGTTAAAAATACAAATTAATACATACAAAGTAAAAAAATACAGTAAAAGTAAACAAATTAAATTAATTAAATAAAAACAATTCCTTTTTGCAATAATAGTACAACAAATGTGATAAATTATAAATACAAAAATTACAGTAATACAATAGAAACATTAATGGCAACTTTGACAATAGAAGTAAAAAGTTTAGCGAGTCATTAATAGGGTTAAACAGGTTAATTATCCAAATTTAAGGTAAATATTGGCTACGGCAAAAGTTAAACAGTTTTTTCACCCAAAGAATGATTGACTTTTTTATGTTGAATAAAATTTATTTAAATTGATAAAGCTTTAAAACATAAAGTACAAATCAGATAAATGTAAATTTAATAAAGAAAAATAACATTTAAAACGAGCCAAAAAATCAAACATCAAAAAACTGATTCAAAAATAAAATGCTTTTCTTCAACACCATCCACAAGAAGCTGGACAATACATATTCATAAAACTCTTATGTGAAAAACAAAGACCATTAGCTCTATGAGTTGGACAAATAGAAAGAGAATCTTTGCATTGTTTTCCACAATATCCACAAGTGGCACGACAATTTTCCTTCATTAGATTTCTTCTGATTGATGCCTTACTATGACAATCATAGATTCGTTGCCAACAATCTAACCAAATATTTCGGCATAAACAAATTGTTGCACTGGCAGGACATAAATCTTTCAAAGCAAAATTTACAACAGGGCTATGCATGTCAATCATATTTTTGCAGCTTCGATCACGATCATAGCAATCAAGAGCTAAAAAAATATTATTTTAAAGTGTAATATTTTGTAATATCATTCAAAATTTACCTGGGACGCAAGCAGGTGGTGTTGCCATTTGTGAATATACCATTCTGTAAGCCATTCGAACTTTAATAGCATTAAATTTGGTCCAAAGCTTGAGGATCACTTTATTTCCTTCACTGGTAAATGGATGGTAATTATAATATCTATCAGAAACAAAATCAGTGTGATTATTACAAATACTAAAAACACAAAAGATTTTTATATTTTTCTGTGACAGGTCGCTTTCTTATAAATATTTAGTCAAAAAAGGGTATCCCCTCCCCCCTTCACATGTATTTAACGTTTTGCTCAAAAGAAAACAAGTTAAAAAAAATGAAAAACTTGAAGATGAAAAAGGGGATGAGTAAAAAGTGCCCAAAAAAGTGATATGACATATAAGGTTCCTGTTTGAATAAAACAATTCGAAATGCTGTAAATTCATCGAAGAAAAAAATAAAAAAAAAGGATCTTTTTTAAAAATATCTTAATCACTTTTTTGGTTTTTTTTTCCTAGCAAAACAATTTTAACTTACTAATAACCAGTTGTTTGAAAACTTTTAATGGTTAATTCCAAGCCCATAAATTCACAACTTAGACTGTTAGCATTAGCATCAATTTCACCACTCACTTCATAGAGGACCACTTCAATATACCGACCAACTGGTGCATCAAGATGAACGAATTTTGTTTTTGGTTTATCGTAATGTTTGTTGTCATTTTTGCCAAGGACAAATTCCCTAATTTCGCATGTTGGGCTGTCAACCTAAAAGCGCTTACATTCAAAAAAATAAAGCAGTTTAAAGTGCTGCAAGACTAATAAAATAAAAGATTTCTTCGCTATTTCAACAGTCATGTATGATTAATTTGAATAACTAATATTTTTAAAAATCAGCCTAAATATTGTCAGCGTTTAAAAAAATCAAAAAGATAATTTCAGAGTGACCGGACAAAAAAATAAAGGCGGAAGAAATTAAAAAACGGTAATCAAAAAAAAACAAAATATGTATATCATAAATACTTTATAAACAAAATACATTGTTTTGTGATAAGGATCTGTTGGACCTTTTAGAGGAGGGAGGTAGCGATCGAAAATTTGACGTTTGTCTTAAAAGCTTTGCGCAGGATAAATTTATTCTAAATGGATTTAAAATGTATTTTTTTGCACATACCATTAGATTGCAGTTTATCAAAAAATTCCTTCGCAAGATTGTGCGCGATGAATAAGCGCAATTGCCAGTTACAAATATCAGTTTTAAAAAAAATCGTAAAACCTACAAAAATTGTTTTTGGAGAGTTTTCAGTCCAGGGATCAACTTCAGAACAATCATAACCAGACCACCCGGATTGACAAATACAACTTGTACAATCCTTTGGATTTGCATAGCCATTCTTACAATCAGCAGTATTGTATGCAGTACATGTGCATTCGTAATATCGATTAATTTGTGCAATATCAATGTAAGAAGCATCTTCCCGTTGTCCCAAGGTTAAATTGTAATATGGATCCTTTGGTAGAACGATAGTTGCTGTAAAATTTATTTTTTAGAAAGAAATGTTTTTGATAAAAAACTCATAAAAATTAGGGGAAAAATAGTTATCTCTTGCTAAAAAATTTACATGTGTTTAACTTACTATCATAATTAAGGACAGATCCGAAATCAAATGGTAAACCAAATGAATTAAAATATGCTTCAACACGATAATTTGTTGAATTCTCTTCTCCTTCTAAAATATATTAAAAAGATAAAAGGTAATGATGAACTTTAACAATTACTTACCTGGTGGAACAACTGTAACATACTCTCTTCGATCAACACGATTAAAATGATGGGCAAAACCCAATGAATGCATAATTTCGTGTAAAACAACACCATGCTAAAATGCATTTTTTAAAGATTCATAAGAACTCCCGCTTTTTTTAAAATTTTGGGTTTAAGATAGTGTAAAAAATATATATTTAAAAAGAGTGTCGTAATGAAAAGTTGCCTAATATGCAACAAAATGGTTTCTCCGCAAAACACTGATAATGCGCTTTTTTTCAGCCGTTAATGAATGACAAAAGACTAAATGTTTGTTGAGTGTCATCATGAGGATTTTTAAAATGCAAAAAACATTCTACACATTCATATAAAAATTTGATTAAATTGTCATTCGTTTTTTACTTTTGGCTTCGAAAAGTATTTTATATAGCCCTATAGATGAATAGACAAAAACAATGATCATGACCCTGTTTAGGATTTGTTTTTTGAGAATTTCAAGAAAGGGGTCGCAAAATATCAAATGATATTTATAATTTTGGGTGGATAGGGGCAAGCTAATGATGTTATTGCTCAAATTTTTTAAAAAAGGGTACAGCTCTGTTTCCAATAATATGAGGAGATAGAAATCACATTAAAATTGTTTCTTTAGCTCTGTGGGGGAAGGGTTGAATTCACTCACTTTTTTGCATGCATCATTGAGCTTAATTTCTTGGAATAATCCACCATTTGCGCCAATATCGCTAAGACCACAAATATCATCAAAAGTCCATGTAAATTTAAGAAAATGAACATTTATATTCAAATCTGTAGCATCAATAAAGTGTAAACAGGTTTCTGATTCAATTCTATTAATTGCTCCAACGATAATTTGTTTGTATTCTTGATCTATAATTGTGGTAATGGTATAATTTGTCAGCTAATGGCAACATTTTAAAAACTTTCAAAATTTTTAGACATATAGCTTACCCAGTTCAACTTTATAATGAATAGGTCCAACCCATCGAGATGATGCATAAGTGGCTTGTCGTCTTGGTAAGAAAATATCGTCAACAGTCTAAAAAGTTTTAGCTTATAGGATTTTATAAGTTAAAACTTCTTACTACCTCCCCTTTTAAGTTTTATAGAATAAAAAAACTTACATGTCTTTGAGAAAATTGATCTTCACGTGAATATGTACACCAAATAATTGCTGCTAGAAGTAGTAAACGCAGAATCATTGTTATTGATCTCTTTGAAAGTTTGAGTTTTGTCCAAAAATTTGATGCTATAATTGATACGTAATTATTAGAGGTGCGAATAATCAATTTTAACAATAAAAAAACTTCATACACGATATTTATGAAAGTCAATGTTTTCATACTGATTTATAATACAAATTTTTTTTGTTTTAAACTCAATGCTCAAGTAAAAACAGTGCCGTTTTTGATCGTCAATTATTTGTAAAAAAAGTATCCCGCATTAAATTTTATGTTCCCTTTTTTTAAATTTTAATTATTTTTTTTACAAAAGTTGTCCCAAAAACTGCAAAAAACATGAAAAAAAGTCTCATGAAATTGTTTAAGCTTATTTCTTGGTTGGGGAAAAATTTTTTGGTAAAAAAATTTTATTGAAAAAATGAAAAGGGCGAAAAGAAATGATAAAGTTATCATCAGCGATCTAAAGTACTTTATCTTAATCTTAGCTGTATCAAAAACTATATTCGTTAACATCTCGTCTTTATAACGTATATTCCTTTCCCTAAATTTTTATAACTGTTTGTAAAAAAATTAAACAGAGGGGGTATTTATATTAGCTAATTCTGTAGGGGTTAAAGCTATTTCTTACGTGTGAGATGACGTTTTGCCATGAATTGTTTCTCTGCTTCTTTCAAAAGCAAAATTGGTTCAAGCATGGGCGGATCATAAATGCTTTTGCGATATTCTATCGTTGTTTTAATATTTCTTATTACCACGCAAAAGGGCTGGCTTCGAGCTTCCAGGATTGTTGTTTAAAAAAGTCATTGCTCTTTTGATTGATTCACCATAAAAAAAAACTCAAGGCATTCTTTCTTTCCAATGTTTTTTTTTCATTTTTTGTGCTTTGTCAATGAATGAAGTCATTTGCTGCTTTTTTGTTGCAATGAAGTTTGCTCTTAAAAAAATCATTGTAAAGGGCAGTTGAAAACAATTAAGAAGGTTAAAGACAAGATGTTTTTTATACATAAGGTGATATTAATCTTTTAGGCTTGTGATAAGTTTGTACTTCCTCAAAGCTGCAAATGACCAGCTGTTTCAACCAACAAGAAAAGAAAAAGTCTTTTTTGAAAACATCTGACACCTAACTTTCAATTTCAAAACTTTGCAATAAAAGTTTTTAAAAACTAGCATACTAAAATTTCATTTTTCAGTATCAAAATGAATTTCTACCAAAATCCATAATCATTTTATGAAAACTCACAGAGGCAATGATACTGAAACTAATAAGTTTACACCATCGCAAACATTTATTTATTTATTTTATAAAATGTTTTTTATGAATGAAAAACTTGAGACGTTATTTTTTTTATTTGCTCGAAGCGATCATATCTGCGATACACCAAAACAAAACAACGGAAACAAAACATATATCACAGTTTAAAGTTAAATCTCTTTTATGTTAGATGACAAAGCTAATCATAAGCGTTTGCTCGAAATCATTTTTTTGGTGTATGATTTTGCTCCTAAAACAAACATTATAGTGTAAAGAATTTTTCTTTAAATGATTTATCAAAAAATGTTTATTAATCAATAATATTTTTTATATTAAAATAATATTAAAACTTTAAAACGATTCATGAAAAAACATTTTGCTACGTCAAAATTATTCCGGAAATAATCAAAAACACAAAAGAGCAGAAATATTCAAGCCATGAAAAAATAAAATAATAAATAGTTACGATCGGAGATTAAGACAGTGAAATGTCATTCGTTTTTTGGAACACATTTGGTATCGCTTTTTACATCCCAATTTCTGATGTTTCTTTCATCATTTAGCTATTAGCTTTTTTCTAAAAACAAGCTTTCCATTGCACCATTATTTTAATAAGAGAGAAATTAAATGCAAAAGAAAACAAGTTGCTTTTATTTTTAAATACAAAAATCAACAGTAACAACTTATACAATTTTTGACAACAAAATGCAAAATGCAAAACAGAGTATCATAATAAAAAACAAGTTTAAACCCGTAACAAATCAAAAAATTACCCGTAAAAAACAAAATTATGACCAAATTTCACTCACTGCTTTTTGATATTTAACCCGAATTTCATTAGAAATTTTATCTAACTTTTCATTAATTTCTTCTTCACTTTTAATAAAGCTATCCTTGTATCTCCAATTTAAATGTGCACGGCTTGATAGACATCTTTGAAGTACAAATGGTTCATCATCTATCAGGGGATTAAACCATCCTGCAAATGCTATCTTTTGTAGGCGACGTTTCTGCCAACCATGAAAGAAAAAATCATTTTTTGACCAATATGAATTTGTTAGCCAGCCATCTCGACACCATGATAAATGTGAAAGTTTTGAAATAATTTTTATTCGATCAAAAATGAGAGTGTCATTGAGGAGAGAGCGAGCACAGGCGACATATTTCCAAACGCCATCCCAGTCTCTGGAAAAAGAGTTTTATTAAATGAACAAAAACTACAGTATCCCCACAAAGCTACGAACTACGTAAACTCGGAAAACGTCAAAAGCAAAATTAAAACTTACTTTGATTCTTCCCATATCAATCGACATTTTTGATCTCGTTTATCATTTGGATTATACCAATCAACGAAAATTTGCTAAAAAATTAGAAATCAGTTCAAACAAAAAAGCCATAAAAAGCATACATGTATAGCTGCATTATCAGTTCCATGAAAGCTTTCTGGCAATTTCTTTTCATATTCAACCCAATCTTTTAAAAATGTTATTGAATATGGAGTATTTCTAAAAACATCAGATCAGAAAATGAATAGATTTTGTTAATCGCAAAATCAAAACCAAAACTCACTTTACAATATAACTTCCAGCCATCACTTCAAAATCAAATATTCTTTCATAAAATATTAAATCAAATTTTGGATCAATATATTCTTCAATTAAATGATTGGGATTTACAATTCCCATATCAGCATCTAAGAATAGAATATATTCCAGGTCAGGATTGTCACGAAGTACATTAATCATAACACAATGTCGTTGAAACATAAACTAAAAATAAAAGGGGATTTAAAAGGATTATCAATGGTTTTGCATAATTTAAAGAGGCGGTTTAAAGGTGATAAAACGAATAATTGGATGAAATCATGTTAAGTCAAATTAATCTGTTTTTGCATAAAATGTTATAAAAGATGAAACTGTAAGAAAGGACACCATCAAATTCGTTTTTTAAGTTTTTTATGAACTTTTTTGACATACTTAAATGTCCGAAATGCAATTTTGGTTTATGGTTAATGAGATGGCAGTAACACAAATTATTGGTTTTTTTTGGATTTGCTATAAAGGTAATTGTAATTCATAGTTTTTTAAGACGTACTATTTGAGAAAGTTTTTGTATGTGGTAGAAAAACATTTCATGTCTCTTTTTTAACAGCTTACAAATGGTGTTTTTTGACTAAAAGAGTTTACAATTTTTATATATATGATATTTTTTGTCGTTGGTGAACATTTTAGAAGTAATTCTAAGTGTTTAAAGTCAAATTTAACGAAAATAATTTGAATGGATTTTTTGGCGCGCTTTATAACATTGCTTGGCAAAGTGTTCGGTGCACCTAATATGAAAAAAGAGTGATAGCATATGAAAGCTGAGATCCTGGGGCACATTCTGTAGTATATAGAATATCCCGCAGCCTGAAATTAAGGGTACTTATTGATGCAAAACACTTTCTCTGTTACTATCAACTTAATAATATCCATAACTTTTAATTTTTGGTTTTTTTGTGACTTAAAAAATGATGATAGTAAACTATATTTTTTTCTTTTTGATTTTTTTTACAAGCAATTGTCCAATCACTTTATTTGTTTGCTTATGTAGTAATAAAAGTCTTTTCTTATCAATTTGAAGCCGCACCTTTTGGAAACAAACAAACAAATAAAAAACGCTATCAAAAAAATGTATCGTATTCTTATCTACTGCTTGCTAATCACCACGCCTTTTAAAAAAACTTTTTTAACTTACATCTTTTTGTGGACATTTTTTTCGTAAATCTGGTGATCTGTCCATTGCAATTCGAATAAGTTTATAACGAAATCGTCGGCAATAACATGTTACAGTATCTTGAGCAAGATCATAATTTTTTAAGCTTTGTAGCTTGTCGATAACAATTAGAACACCAATTGAAAGTCCTGAAAATTTAAAAAAAATTGGGGGTTATACGGATATGTGTGGATATAAGAGGATTTATGAAAGCCATGAAGGATAACAATTGAGCAAAGTTAAAAAAAAGCAAAGATTGTTCGCAAAGGAAATCTTTGGAGATGCCAGAGTTGTATCTCCAAAATTTGCATATGCTAGTTTATTACTGGGGGATATTGAAACAAAATAGTTGCGAATACTTTTCAGAGACTGGGATGGCGTATGGAAATATGTCGCCTGCGCACGCTCTCTCCTCAACGACACTCTCATCTTTGATCGAATAAAAATTATTTCAAAACTTTCACATTTGTCATGGTGTCGAGATGGCTGGCTTACGCATTCATATTGGTCAAAAAATGATTTTTTCTTTCATGGTTGGCAGAGGCGACGACTTCAAAAGATAGAATTTGCAGGATGGTTTAATCCACTGATAGATGACGAAGCATTTGTTCTTCAAAGATGTCTTTCAAATCGAGCACATCTTAATTGGAGATACAAGAATAGATTTATTAAAAGTGATGAAGAAATTAATGAAAAATTGGATAGAATTTTTAATGAAATTCGGGTTAAATATCAAAAAGCTGTTGCTTGCTAGTCAATTATTGGTACTCAAAATTTCGTTTAGCTTTAAAAGAAAAATTTTGGCAAGCTACTTAAATGAGCGAATTCTGTTGTGACACCATGCTTTATCTATCCTGATTTCCTTAATTGGTCTGTGGTAAAATGAATCATAAAAACGTTTTTTTATAGCCATAGAAAGCATCCCCCGGAAATTTTTTATTTGCAACATTTCTTTTTTTTTGTTTCGATGATTCAGCAGGGCAATTTGTAACAGCTGATTGAATTGCAATAATAAAAAAAAACAAATAGCATCAAAAAAAGAGATCAACAACAGGAAACAAAAAAAACACAAAGGAAGGAAGAAGCAACAAAAAGGAATGAAAGTGCCCGCGTAAATGCAAGAGGGGTACAAAAAAAATTGCTGGTTTGTCTTTTTGGCCCATAATTTTTTCGCATAAAAATTAGGCTAATGGCATTTTTAAAATCAAGATTGAGCAGAGTTTGTCAAACATTTGCATATTCTCAAAAAATGATAGCAATATCATTTTTTTTAATCTTGAGAATTCAGTGTTACTATCACTTATTTGAAAGCATTTTTTGAGAAAATAACAAAATTTTGAATAAATGAGGCTTTAGCTTTACCAAAAAAACAGCAGCAAAAGTGATAGTAACAAAAAAAGACAAAAACTAAAGTTTTTTGTTACTGTATTTACTCAAAAACGATGATAGTAATTTTAACTGTTTATTTTCGAATTTCAACGTTACTATCACTTTTTTTTTATTTGAGCGATTGTTTTGATAGTAACAAAATTTTAATGTTATTATCTTTTTAAAAGTTGCTTCAAAAGTGATAGTTACCAAACAAGATAAAAAACGATACTTTTCGGTTACTATCCTTCCATCAAAAATTTACATACGCCGAATCTCAAAAATTGTGTTTTAAAAAGTTTCCTGTATATTTGTGATCTTTTCCCAGACATCATTTCCTGTCTAACTTTTATACAAAAAAACTGGACAGCCAAAAAAGAAAACCAGCAATTCTGTTTTTTAATAAAAAAAACGTACGATTCTCTGTCGGTCGTTGAACTTCAATTTCTTTTATTACCACATGGCTATAATAATTCCTCCAAGATTTATATAAAAATGTATAAAAATATTCTTCTGCACCAATTAAAAGTATTAAAAATATTAGCAGCTTTATGTAAATTTGATTTTTTCGTCGCATTCGAGAGAGCATTCTTTTTTGAAGGGGTGTTGATGTTGGGGTAGTTGATGGTAGTCAGCTAATAAATCGATAGTAAAAAATTGATGGTAATGAATTGGTGGTAATTAGTTATTGAAAAAATAATTGCTGATATTGGTGGAGTTGATGTAACTGATCGATGATAGGTTATCAGATGGTGTTAATAAGCTGTTAGTAATAACTTGATGGTATCAATTAATGAATTATTAAAAACTTTGATAAATATGTTAATGGAAGGATTGATGGAACGATTGATAGATAACTTTGATGGTAATAAATTGATGAAAAAATATTTGCTGATAAAACTGATGTTTTTGTTAGTAAATTTCTTTGATAATAATTAACACTTCGACATCATTAAAAAATAATAATTGAAAAAAAGTTTGAACCATACAAATTAAAAATTTGCCAAGAGAATAATTGAAAATAAAAAAAGAAAAAAAAAGATTTTTAGCAGCCCCTAAAAAATTCGTATATATAAATGCATGTGTGTGTAGTAAGGGTGGTAAGTAAGTAAGGAAGAGAAGGGAAGAGGGGGGATGACATTGACAAAAAATTGTTGTTATTTTTTTTCTCGTTGTTGTGGTTGTTGGGAGGGCTCTCTCTTTCTTCCTTGTGCCTGAAACAAGAAAGACGGAAAATAGGCTAGAGAAAAAAAAGACTTGAAAGAAAGCAAAGAAAAAAAAAGTAGTTTGAGTACCACAAAAAAAAGAGAACACTGAAAAAAACAAACTAAAAATAAAAGGGTTAAAAAGTATTCACGCGTGTGTTTACTAATAAATATTTTTTTCTACTTTTACTTTAAATAGTTACTATTCAACTAAAATCTTATCAAAGAAATTAATATCAAAGGTCGGCATGACAACCATCTTAACAAAAAAATTATGTTGAGATAAAAATAGATTTTTGTAGTGTTATTGTTTAAATAAATTTTACCACAAAAAAGAAACTTTAAAAGCCAAAAAACGAAAAATGTTTGATTTGAAACAATTAATTTTGGTTTCTTTTTGAAAACAAAACGATAAAAATTGTTTTAAATTTTGATTTAAGAGTAATAAAAAATGAAATAATAAAAAATAAAGCACGCATTTCTTGCAGATCAAAATTGAAAAACTAAAATTATAGGTTTGAAATTTTGCAAAGTAGAAATTGAAACAATGTCAAATTGAATCAGTTTTAAATACTACAATTATTGTTACAAACACGAAAAATTTATTTTATTTTGAAACCATTATTCTGCTCAAAACAACGTAAAAGCTCTACAATTGGCTCCATGGCTTAACACCTGTGCTATCATGGATCATCGACAACTTGCACGTATAAAAACCTTTAAATAAATATTGAGTTAAAATCTTAGCGCATTCTTTAAAAATTGCTTAAAATCTTTTTAAAAGCTGATAGATAAACAAAAACATATATTGGCAAATATACATAGTCGAAACGATGATTGTACAACAGAACTTTTCCGATCCCAAAAAATGTGGACAAATTTGTAAAATTACAACTAACATAGAAAGACAAAAAAGTGAGATTGTTTCTAAGACTTTTTTAAAGAAAAAAAAACAAGTTTTGTTTTTTAGCAAAAGAAATTGTGAACCCTCTTTGTTCATTCTTTAAACGTTCTTCACTTTTTCTATTTTGCTTTCTTATTTTGTTTAATTGTTTCCTTTAAATTTTTTGTCTTTTTTTAGAAATTTTTTTTAAAAAGGTCAAATGTTTTGAAAAGGAATACGAAATAGCATTATTTTAAAAAACAGACATTGTTAATAATTGAATAAAGCATTTTGTGAATGTGTTTAAAGACAAAAAGTTGTAAACAGAAGACAGTGTTTTTAACTATTTCATATTGCAGTAAATATTTATTTGTAATAAATCAATGAAGCACAACATAGTTAAAACAATTAATGCATGTTAGAAGGAGTCAAGGAAAACAGCAAGGCTCTGTGCCTCCTACGAAATATGCAAAAATCTTTTTGATGTTTTGCCGTAGTCATTTAATAGCGACAAAAGATCAAAGACATACCCGAATTAACAAAAAATAAAAAAGAAAAAAAGTGACCAAAAAACCTTTTTAAATTCTGCTGTTCGAGGAACTGTAGGTTGTAATCTACCATTTTGATGTTGATAACGTACTAATCTTTGCAAATTTGAAGTTCCTCGTGTTCTTAATGCATCTGAATCTGTTGCAGTAACTTAAGAAATAACACGGTAATTGGTATTTGATAAAAATTTGAAAAAAACTTGGTGTGGCTTTAACCCTATTTTCAATCACAGCTATTATTATTAATTATAACAGATATTATTATAAGTTAATTTTTTCTCACTTTTATTTTATCTCCGTACACTAAGAATTTGCACCGAGCTTGTAAAACAAATCCTTATCTAAAATTTTCTACCCCCTACAGAATCCGCGGATTCAGATTCCCGAAAATTTCAACTTGACAAAAAGTTAGCTACTACCTTACCTATGGGAATTAGCTAAAGATGGTCTTAAAAAAATTTTACATACTTCCACCTGCTTTCGGTCATTTCTGTCATGCCGTATTTCCGCCTTATTAGTTCGGGTACCATTAGAAACTGAATATATCCACCCCAAAAACTAATCTGTGATACCGGCATGACAGCAATTAACAATCAATATTTCAATGTACATTATCTTTTAAAATGAAAATTATCGACATTTAAATTTTGACTGAAAATGATTTGTGGCAATTTCTTTTCTATTTTACAAAATATTACAATCAAAGTTTAATCTTTTTTTTATTTTGATCTGCCGAAAGGTTGCATTGATTTCGATATTTGTGTTCCAATCGCTTTTAAAACAAAATTTTGATTGTTTCTTAATTTCGATTAATTTAATAAGTTGAAATTTGCTGTTAAAATCTGAAATTTTTGTTTACCATTTGGTGCAAGTGATATTATCATGAGAAACAATTTGCTTAAGCATTCTCTTTATATTTTTATGTTTGTTTCAGACAATTTTTTCATCATATCAGCGATCAGCATTTGTAGACAGAAAAAAAATATTTGTTAAAAAAAGTGCGCCATCTTTCTGTCTATGTTTTATACAGGGGAAAACAAATTTTGCGCCATAGAATGACTTAACTTTGATGATATTTTTTGTCGTTGTTGATGATCAGCAAAAAAAAGAAGAGAAGAAAGAAAATAAACCATTGAAAAAAAGCTGTGTTCATTTCACACTGATGGCTTTGATATCTAAAATTTCGATAGTTATTTTTGTTAGTTAGTTGGTTGTGTCTCATTCTTTTTTCTTTTCCCTTTCTTTTCAGGCACATATGGTGATCATCAGCATCAACAAAATCAGTCGCATTTTTTATGTCCATTGAATTGAATCTTTTTTTTATCATTTTCTTTTACTTTTTTTGTCAGCAGGTTTTTACAAAAAGATGCCCTAAAATCCATTTTTGTGGATGTGTTATAAGTTACTTCAAGGACATTTTCTTTGTTCATTAACTCTAGTTATTCTTCATCATTTGTTTCTTTTTTGTCAGCAGGTGGCTTTTTTAACACTGATGCCCTAAGAGCCATTTTGTGGATTTGCTTTGGTAGTGAAGATAATAACATTAAGTTTTTTTATTCTAAGATTTTAGTGTTACTACCTCTTTCTTCTGTTGCTACTGATATTTCTGCATTTTTAAGATTAACAGTTTGAATTTTTTGTTGTCACTCTCATTTTACAGAACCAGCTTGAAAAATGACAGTAATCAAATAAAACATAAGCAAAATTCTTCAGCTACTATCTTTCCAGAGAAAATATGCAAGAGTGCTAAAATATTATAACCATTCTGTAGGGAATCTGAAAGAACCATGGCAGTACCACTGAATTCTTTATTTTGAAAACTTTTGTTACTATCACTTTCTTCTGTTGATACAGACATTTTTGTGTTTCGGAGAGTAACACGTTTTTGAAAAAATAAAATTTTTTGTTGCTATCATTTCACGAAAAACAGCTCTTAATGTGATAGTAACCAATAAAAACATAAACAAAAGCATCGCCATCAGTGTCATCATCATCAGCAGTACTAGAGAACATTTGCGCTGCATTTTTTTTATGTTCAGGGGCTGTCCATGAATTACGTTATCGTTATTTTCGATAAAACCCTGTACATCAAAGGCACTTTTTGCCGCACATAAAAGGCGGTACGGTCATTTACCCCACCCACCCAGATAACGTAATTTATGGACAGCCCCTCATTGAATTTGAATTTTTTTATCATTACATTTTTTGTCAGCAGGACACTTTTTTGAATTAAAGTGCCCTAAAATCCATTTTCGTGGGGCTGTGTTATAACTCATATTTCTTTTTCTAACAAAAATAGATAATGATGGCAGTAATACTGATGTTTTCATTTTGAAACTCCAGCGTTATTATCACTTTTTTTAGTTGCAGATTATTTGCATTTCTGGTAGTAACGAAATAATTTTACAAAATAAACTTTTTTTGTTACTATCATATTTCTGAAAAAAACTGTTCTAATAAAAAAGTGATAGTAACTAAACTCCGTATTAAACCCCATAAAAACCCTTTCGATGCATTATTATATGTCCATTGAATTGAATCATCTTTTTTTTTTATCATTTCTTTCATTCTTACAAGTCAGCAGGACGCTTTTACAAAAAAGATGCCCTAAAATCCATTTTCCCAAAGAATCTTTTATATTATGTATTCAAGGCTCTCTCACTCTTTTCTATTTTTATCACTTCTTTAATCAAATCAATCATCTCAGCAATCAGTGATGATGTGATGAGAGAGAAAAGGAAGAAGCAGCAGGAGTTAAAATAAATAAATAAATGGACTCTCTGCGCAAAAACATTTTCCTAGGAAAAAAATCAGTGACTCACATCTATCTTCTTTTTTGTTCCTCTGTTTTTTGTTGCTGCTGCTGATGTTTTTTTGAAAGAAAAGAAGTCTGAGTGATAATCATTGATCAAATTTTTATTTTTTTGCGCGGGGTTTTTTTGTGGACATTTGTTTGGTGTTTTTTTTATCTCTGATAGTTTATATGTATTAGGTGTCTTCTGCAGATGCATATAGGAAGAATTTTTCATGAACTGATAGGAACAACAGAATCTAACTCTTTTACTGTCTTCAATAAAAGAAAATTGATAGCAACGCTGTAATTTGAAACAACCTGATGTTATTATCATCACTTTTCTGCGTAAACTGAAACTTCTTTTTTTTCCTTGAAAAAAAATCAGTGACTCACATTCCATCTTCTTTCCTTCTTTCTCTTTTTTTGTGCCTCTGTTTTTTTTTCCTGCTGCTGCTGTTTCTCTCTTTTTTGAGTGAAGTGAATGAGTGATAATCATTGAACAAAAAAAAGAAAGACATTTTTTGCGCGGGTTTTTTTTTTCTTTCGTGGATCTCTCTCTTTTCCTTGCGTTTGTTTTTTGCTGATGCTTTTTCTTTGCTCTGATGTGTTTCTGCTATCAGTTCTTTTTTATCAACTGATAAAGAATTAGTTTTAGCTTTTCTTACGTTTCTTGTTGTATATTCGTGTTATTACTACTACCGTGTTTTTAAACTTGTAATAACTTATATTCTTCAATTTTTAGTGACTTTTATTAACAACAACAACAACAACAACAATAAGAATAATGGATATTAATCCTTCTCAAACAACTACATCAATTAATAATAGTAATATTACTACTCCTGAACAACCATGTCCATCATGTATTAAATTACATAAAGAAGTAAAAGAATCTATTGTTGCGCTGGATCAAAAAATGAATGTAATTTTGCTAAAAATGGAAGAAATTATTTCATCAAAAAAAGAAGAACAATTTAATGGTAAAAATGAATGTGTTACAAATGGAAAAAGTATTGTAACAACTTCAAAGTCAATGAATCATGAAACAACTGCAACCAATGATGGCAAGGATTTGGTATATCCAGTATATAAGAATGTAAATGGAAATTTTAATAAGTGAGTTACTTTGTAAATTTGCGTTGAAAAAAATTGGTGATATTTTTTGTCACAGCTACATTGAGGGATAGCAAATAGTTCAGTTTCTCTGGAGCGCAGCGTTTCGTGGGAAATTCAGGGAGAAATAATATAATTCATCTGTGCTTTTGTTTTGCCCAATTGTACCTATTTTTAACGTATAAAAATTTTAGAAAATAAAGCTAGAGAGTTGATTTATGGGTATTGTGTGCAAATAAGCTTTATTTCACAATATCTTTTAGTTGTAGTAAAGTTTGAATTTGGCGCCATTTGGCAAAGTGTTTCCAAATGCCAATATTTCAGGTGCAAGAGATGTTCTGGTTAAAAATGACCCATTCCTGAAAATATGAGCTTACGGAAGCCAAGAGGAGTGATTTGCCGTTGAAAACTGATTTTCGGATTAACTTGAATCATAAAAATCTCAAAAGCTTTGGCTATTTGCGTATCTGTATAAAGTGTTTTTTGTGCCATGATATTTTATTCATTATTAACATTCTTTAATTAACCTTTGCTTCTTTTTTCAGCAGTATTAACAATAGCAGCAGCAATGGTGTAAGAAAGCGTAAACAACAACCGACAACAACTCAAAATGGAACAACTTCAACAGCATCAAAATTTCCAAAACAAGAAATTCAAGATCACAACAGCATTTTTAATTCTTCAATGCCAATGTTAATTCCTCAAGAACAACCAGAACAGCCAGAACATTCACCTCCAATGTCAAATCAACAATTTCTTGATTCTTTAACACTTGCAACAGTACTTGGTGGAACAGAAGGAAATGCTGAAGTGCTAAATGCTTTCTTTCAATCTGATCTCTTTCAAAGTGATCCAAATCTATTAATGAATGTTTTAAATGCAACTATTCAAGATTCTGTTAATGGTGGGGGAAGTGCAGCTGAAACAACAACATCAACAAGTATTGCTTCAAAGAAAAGAACTTCAACCTCTAGAAAATCTTCTTCAAAGCAACCTTCAGCAGCTGTATCACCACCATCAACAACCGCAACACCAAATTTGCAATTAATGGGAAATGAAAGAAGCGATGATTTAAGTGTGAGTTTTTGTTTTTGGGTTACTGTATGTTTGTGGTGGATTTGATACGATCTTTGTTACAATAGTTTTGTTTGGACATTTTGGATACCAATCGGATTAGATATATCCCCTACAGTATACTAGCAATATATACTTCTATAACCCCCTTCTGTTTTTCAGGAAGAACAACTCCGGGATGCTTTAGCAATATCTGCCGAAGCAGCAGGCTCACAACAGTGTTCAAATTGTTTTGCAACAAAAACATCTGCATGGCGTCGAAATCAAGAAGGACAACTTATTTGTAATGCTTGTGGACTTTATTATCGTATGCATCAGGTAAATTTTTTTGGTGTATTATATCATTGTGGTTCGACATAATTAGGCAATAAAAGCTATTGTTATAAAAAAAGATCAAAGGTACATGCCGCCTTTGATCTTTTTTGTAATTTTCTGTCTTATTAAAGATTTGTAATTTTCTGTCGTATTGAAGGCAAATTTCTAAATTTACTTTTTTTAGACAAATCGTCCAATTCATTTACGAAAGAATCATATACAAACAAGATATCGTAAAAAGAATGGTGAATTATCTGCAACTTCATCTCCTTCACCAATGCTCCTTTCAATGGATGATGGTGATGAGAACAATAGTGAACAACTTGGCAGCAGCTTTAATTTTTCTGGTTATGAAAATTTGATTCTTGGTACTACTGCAGCAGCAATGGCAAAATAATTTATAATAATATTTTTTATTGTAATCTGTTTTTTCTGAATGATTGTATTTTTGCGCATGTTTTTCATTTTTATAATAAATTTTTTGTGATCTTTTTTGTTGGAGGGTTGAAATAATGTGGGTGCACTTGAGATGTTCTTTGGCAGCAGTAAAACACTTTTTATGAGTTATCTTGAAAAAGAGAGATGTTAAATGAAGCAACGTGTTTTTACCATTTGCAGATGTCCAAATGAAAGCGGTACCTGACGAACTTTTTCTGTTAAACGAAAACTGTTATGTTTCTGATGCATAAAACCCACTCCCACCAGTAACAGAATCCTGAATAGTAGCATTCAAAACATTCATTAATAGATTTGGATCATTTTGAAAGAGATCAGATTGAAAGAAAGCATTTAGCACTTCAGCATTTCCTTCTGTTCCACCAAGTACTGTTGCAAGGGTTAGGGCCCTCCCTAAACGCCGGCCCGGCTCGTATTCCGGCCCGGCTTACTAAATGCCGGCCCGGCTCACTAAACGCCGGCCCGGCTGACTAAATGACGGCCCGGCTCATATAAAAAATGGCTTTAAAGGCTTCTAAAATGTCAGTTAAGACACCTCCTTAGTAAATCAACCATCAGGATTCTGATTTTTTTGGTTTCAGAATCCTCTGACTTCAGAATCTTCGGAATCTGAAGCCTCAAAACTTTTTTTTTCGTTTTTTATGAATAAAATATGTAGTATGGGGTAATCGACTACGTAGATTCCAAAAAAATCACTTTCAGAATCTTTTGGCTTCAGAATCTTGAACTTCTGAAGCCAAAAAGTGAATTTTTTTATATGTTGAATGTATATACTTTATATATCAGAATTTTGTGAGAAATCCGAAAATGATAATTTTAAAATTTTTTGCGCACCAGAATCTTAGGATTCTGAAGGCTTAGAAGTATTTAGGTTGATAACATTTTCAGGGTGCAATTAGTTTAATTTTTTTCACTTTATTTTTAAAGTAAATGTTATTCTACCTAAGCCTTCAGAATCCTAAGATTCTGGTGCGCGAAAAATTTTAAAATTATCATTTTCGGATTTCTCACAAAATTCTGATATATAAAGTATATACATTCAACATATAAAAAAATTCACTTTTTGGCTTCAGAAGTTCAAGATTCTGAAGCCAAAAGATTCTGAAAGTGATTTTTTTGGAATCTACGTAGTCGATTACCCCATACTACATATTTTATTCATAAAAAACGAAAAAAAAAGTTTTGAGGCTTCAGATTCCGAAGATTCTGAAGTCAGAGGATTCTGAAACCAAAAAAATCAGAATCCTGATGGTTGATTTACTAAGGAGGTGTCTTAACTGACATTTTAGAAGCCTTTAAAGCCATTTTTTATATGAGCCGGGCCGTCATTTAGTCAGCCGGGCCGGCGTTTAGTGAGCCGGGCCGGCATTTAGTAAGCCGGGCCGGAATACGAGCCGGGCCGGCGTTTAGGGAGGGCCAAGGGTTAGGCTATCAAGACTACATTATATATTTTTGTTGCCAACTTGTCGTAGATATCAAACAAATTGATCCAAGAGTCATAATTTCAGTTATAACACATAGCAAAAAATTTTAAAACAAAACTGCTTGCTGTGATTCACCAAAAACATTTTTCCATAATAAAAACTGATGTTGGAGGTCAACGTTGAAGTAATTTTTCTCGCATATCCAAAATTACAAAGCTTTTGTGTCCAAAAAATTTTCTTGCTTTTTGTTTTCTTTGTTTTATTCTCAGCTTTCGTGCATCTTTAACAGAAACAATTCTTTTCCACTCAAATCAAATATGTGCCTATTTCCTTCAGATTGTTTTCTTTTTGACAATTAGTCGTAAAAAGAAAAAGTTTATTAGTGATGCAGCTCTTCCATTTTTAAAAAGGAAACTTTTTTTTGCAAAAGTATTTTTTTATTCATTGAGTTGAGTTAGTTCAGTTAGTCTACTCAATTTTCACTTTCTTTCTTCTTTGCATTTGAACCATTGCAGCTAACAAGCAACAACTGAAGCCTTTTTTTTCAAAGACACTGCAAAAAACGCATTTCCTGAATGTGTTCAAAAAAATAAGAGGGTGAAAAAAAAACATCTTGTTGTTTTTTTTGCTTTGCTATTTTTTCATGAAAATTGGTAGTGTTTTTTGTTGAAGAAAAAAAAACTATTAAAGGATAAAAAAATATACTTAAAAATTATAGCAAAAATGTGTTGCTCTTGGATACCACCTTTTTCCCTTTTTCTTTATTTTTTCGTGATAATTATAGTTTTG
This sequence comes from Panagrolaimus sp. LJ2400, assembly GCA_024447215.1. NCBI lineage: Eukaryota > Metazoa > Nematoda > Chromadorea > Rhabditida > Panagrolaimidae > Panagrolaimus > Panagrolaimus sp. LJ2400. The sequence goes on along the minus strand of JAMRYA010000014.1, from coordinate 5,568,281 downwards.
CGTTTCTCTTTTGGGATTTAATTTTTATTTTTTTAAAAAAAAGTTTTTAATTTTTTTTATTTTTGTGATTATTGCTTTCAAAGTGGTAGTCGACGAATGCGATGTCTCTCTGTCTTTGTAAATTTTTTTTTGTCTTTTGTGGCTCAAAAAGTAGACGGTTATCGATGATCAACAAGTTGTGTCTCAAATTATGATGCATGTTGATTTTTTAAAAAGGATTTATGCAAATTTGTAGCGAGACTAGACAAGAAATTCATTTTTTTCTTAAAAAATTAAACCAGTCCCAAAATATTCCATTGTTTTATCAGTGATAGTAATTGATGATCTTTGTGTTTAGCCTTTTGTTGCTACCGTCTTGTTCATACTAAAAAACTAAAATAAAATGTTTTGCTTACTATCAAAGCGATGTCCAAAAATATTTCATATTTTTTCTATCTTTAAAAAATTTTGTTTCAAAGTTTGACAGACTTCCATAGTTAAATGATCCAGAAAATGTAACACCTTCTGATCCCTATTGCGATATCCCTGAATTGCCTTTGCAAACATCCTAATCACTTTTTAACCTGGGTTCCACACATGGAATTTATTTTAACCTCGAATCCACCAAAAACCCAACCGCTCATGTTTTGTAAGTAGTAGCCCCGCCTGGGACTGAAATCTGGATCACCAGGTCGATCATCCAACGCGCTAACTTCTTGACCACATGAACTGGCAAAAAAACTTCTTTGAAATAGAAATTCTGCGATTTTTATTTGCAAATTTGGAAAGATAGTAATTAAAAAATGCTGTTTTTTTTTCTTTTTTAGTGGCTACTATCATCGCACTTTGAACTTATGTAAAATGCGAGTAGTAACAAGACGTTTAAATAGGGACCGGCAGTCTTTTCTCTTTGCATTTTTTTCTTCGTTACAGTATGAAAAATTAAACTTTTTTTTACAAACTTTTGATCGAACCTACTAGACGTAATTTTTCACGCTGATTCCGAATATGCCATTTTTGAAAAGCTTTTCTTTGGCACAAAGTGCCGAAAATGGCATTTTTTTGTTTGCGTATAAAGAGAAGTCCCTTATCTCACGCGATCTCACTAACAAGCTTGGTACCATTCGATAGCTCTTCAAAAAATATTTCTATGCTGTAAAGGAAAATCACGCGAAATCAAGCGAAAAAATATGGCACTTAAAAAACGGCATTTTTCAGCTTAAAAAAGTTTAAAAAACGTGTGCAAAAAAAAGAAAAAGAAAAGTCAGCTGCGTGTGCGTCTCTTCTTTTCTTTTTGAACCGGCTGCGAGGAAAAAAAGAGAAGGACACACACACAAAAAAAGAGTGTTGTCTTTGACTTTTTTTGTCGACGAAAAAAATTCGTTTTGCCGGATTTTCAGATGCCGTTTTCGGCATTTTAACTTAATTTTTATAATTTTGTGTTTTTATATTATTCTTAGTCAGGGTCGAAAATAGTATAATCTAACAAAAAAATAATTGTTTTCAAAAACTTTTTTTTGAGCTGCCGGTCCCTACGTTTAAAAACAAAAACTTTCTTTTGCTGTCTTTTGTCTTACTGCAGAATGTGCAAATTTTTTCAGAAAAAATAATAACCAAAAAATTTTGCTTTTACTATTTTCGGTTACTCTCACTCTATTATAGCAATTTAAAGCCTTAAAAGAAGTTTTTTATGCAAAAAAAATATTTATGTCACAGCGCTATTCATTTCCATAGATACTGTACTCAGAGAAGAACAGTAAACAAAAAACTCGTATGACACGTTTTATTCGTTACTTTCCTTTTTTTGTTGCTTCATTAAATGTTGCTGTTTGTTGTTACCCCTTTTTCACATCCCTCTCTGATTTTTTTTCTGATTTCTTCATTGCATTTTTCATAACAGCATTTTTTTCATTGTCTCGCTTTTAAAATATTGTAATATAAAAAAATTGTTTCATTATCTTTGATCATTTTATGTATTTATTAATCATTCAGTGCAACAAAAAAATTTTCAGTAATAGTCATCAATGAATAGCAAAAAAATGGATTCATCAGAATCTTTAACGTTTTTATTAAAGCGATTTAACATTAGTCAAAATTCAAACAGTGCTGGACCGCTGGATATTAATGCTTTTATGGAAGTAGCATCACAACATTTTGTGAGTTTTTTTTAACAACAAAAATGTGATAAAAGTTTAAAAGAAGTTCACAATGTTACTACAAATGTTTTTCTATTTTTGAGAGTAACAAAATATATATAAAAGTAGAATTTTATTGTTACTATCATTTTTTTGAAAAATCGCTATAGGCAATTGAGTGATAGTAATCCAAGAAAAATAGATAACAAAATTTTTAGGTTGCTTTTCTTATAAAAAACTTCATATTCATCCACTAAAAGGATGATAGTAACATTTTGTTTTATGTTTTTCATTTTTAACTTTACTATCACTTTCGTTTATTAGAGCTTTCTTGCATTTTTGAGAGTAATAAAATTTTCAAAAAAATAAAATAATGTTGGTACTATCATTTCACAAAAAACTGCTTCAAAGTGATAGTAACAAAAAAACACAAAAACAGTGTTTCTTGGTTACTATCCTTCCCCGAAAAAGACACAGAACAAGCAAAACAATGATAGTAACATTAAATTTTTGATTTCAAGATTTCAGCGTTACTATCGTTTCTTTTTTTACCTTTTTGATAGTAACAATTTTTTTTAAAAACGAAATTTTTTTGTTACTATCACTTTTACGAAAAAACCACTCCAAAAATGATAGTAACAAAAAAATAACAAAAACAATGTTTTTTTGGTTACTATCCTTGTCCAAAATATATGTTGTTCTTAAACTATTAAAATTTTTAAAGGCTTCAATAACTGTATTTGATGACAATCAACCGAGTACTTCTTCGTCTGCTGCTTCTACTTCTAAAGCCTCTTCAAGTAAGGCAAGTAAGGCATCAATTTTTGATCCCCTTCAAGCTGCTGTTGAACACCTTAAAGTAATAACTTTTCGTAGCAATTTTAAAAATTTTTGTAAGAGCACTTTTTTTAGAGACAAGATGAAAAATATGAACAACTTTTACAACATTGTAATTCGATTCTTAATGGCATTAAAAGTAAGTCTTTTAAAACTCACAATAAAAAGAGAGTGATAGTAATCCAAAAAGTGAAAAAAACAAAGTTTTTGGTTACTTTCTTTCTTCGAAAATTTGCAAATCTGAAACTGAAAATCTTCTGTCCTCATGTTTTTCTAATCACTGTTTAATTTTCGTTGGAATCATTAATGAAACGGCTTGTTTTACATTCTTGAAAGCAACAAAATTTTATTAAAAATATACACTTTACTGTTACTATCATCATTTTATGAATAACATCAAAAAAGAGAAAACGTAGTTAAAGAATAACAAACTTTTTTTGATTATCTTCTTATACCTAGAAACATTATCTCATGTTTTTTTTTCTGTTGGGTGATTACTGCTCACTTTTGAAAATTTGCATTTTCTTTTGTAAAAAACGATGAGAGTAACACTAATTTTGTTTATTTCTCAATTCTAGCGTTACTATCATTTTACTTTATTGAAGCGGCTGCTTTTTCTGGCAGATTCATGAGTAACAGCATTTTCAAGAAATAAGTTTTATTGTTACTCTCATTTTGTGACAAACTATTTTTAATAAAAAGAAAGATAGTAATCCAAAAATAGCAACAATAAAAACTTTTAGTTACTTTCTTATCACAAAAAAATAATTTCATATAATTGAGATAGTAATATTAATTTTTATTATTTTAAGATTCTAGCATTACTATCACTAGTATTGTTTTATTGCAGTAGTTACTTCTTTGCGATTTTGAGAGTAACAACATTTTCGAGGAATAAAGTTTTTTTGTTACTATCATTTTTTAAATAACACCTCCAACAAAGATATTGATAGTAATCAACATCACAATATCCATCTTCTTTGTGTTACTATTCGTTCCAAAAAAAATTAACATTATTTGAAGATCAAAAAGTTTGTTTTACAAACTCATTAATTTGTTCCAGCAAATATTGCAGCTGCCCCACCTCCACCAAAAGAGCTTCCACCACCACCAGAGATTGCAGAAATGTTAAAGCTTTATCAACGCATTTCAACATCATCTCGTGCAACTTTTGTTTCAAAGCTAACCTTAGAAGATGATGGAAAAAAGATATTTTCAGGAATTTTTAAATCTCGAAAAGAACCCGTTGCTTCTTCTTCTGAAGAGAAAAAAGAAGATGAATGTCTTGGAGGTACTTTAGCACCATTTGTTCATCACTGGGTAACAAAAAAATCAAAGCCAGTGGATTGTAAAGTTTATTGTAAGTTTTGTTAAACAGAAAATAGGGATATGTAAAACCTTAAAAAAAGTTTAATATATTTAAAAATTAAGTTGAAATAAATCTAGGTCAATTCATCTTAAATTTAGGCTAAACACGGCAGCCCTGAAAGGTGAATGAAAGAAAAAAAAGAGGTGTGAAAAATTTTCATTCGCAATTTTTTCATTTGTTCTGTTTTTTCTGAGACTCATTTCTTCATTCTTTGTTCTTTTTTTGTTTTTCTGTTGTTCTTCCATTGTCTTTTTGAGCTTAATCTTAAAAAGCTAATATCTTTTTTTAAAAGTCTTATATTAAAAAATGCCGAGCTAAAGGCAAGATAAGACCCTAAAAAATCGATCTATCAAATTATCACATATAAAGATAACTTATAAGCCAAGATCTAGGGCCCAAAAGAACAAAGAAAACAAGGTGCAAAGAAATTTTTTTCACACCTCTCATTTTTTTCTTTCACTTTCCTTACAGGGCTGCCGTGTTCTCCAGCGCCGTAACTTCAGGGGTGACTAGTCACCCGACCGAATTCTGAGGTCATGAAAAAGCGCAAAGGGGGAAGTACGTGAATTTCAAAGAAAATAATTTTTGTTTTGACTGGTAAAGATAAAAAATGATGAGCGAAAAAAATGCAAAGGGGGGACCAAGACAAAAAAAATTTGAATTCACCCGCCCAAATTTGGTGAAGTTACGGCACTGGTGTTCTCAATATCTTTCTCAATCTAAAATTGGAGCAAAATTAAAAATGTAGATTTGACACCGTTCGGCACCGTGTTCCCTAATGCAAAAAAGGGTCCCGTTTGTGATGTCTCTTTTTGAAAAATATGAATTCACATAAGCGAAAGGGAGTGATTTGACAAGAAACAAAATGAGGTGAGAAAATAAAAGATTTCCCTATATAACTCACACATCCTGCCTTGATCCAGAATTTATCTTTGCACAGCTTTTTTTGTTACAAGCAATTAAAGCCATTCTTTTCTTCTTCAAAGACACTTCAGTTAGTCTACGTAGTTTTCTCTTTTTTCTACTCCCTATTTTTTTGCATTTGAACCATTGCCAACAAGCAACTAGCCTTTTTTTCAACGACACTGCAAAAAAGCGCATTTCCTGAATGTGTTCAAAAAAAAAATAAGAGGGTGAAAAAAAAAACATCTTGTTGTTTTTTGCTTTGCTATTTATTTTTCATGAAAATTGGTAGTGTTTTTTGTTGAAGAAAAATAAAAAACTATTAAAGGATAAAAAAAATTATAGCAAAAATGTGTTGCTCTTGGATACCACCTTTTTCCCTTTTTCTTTATTTTTTTGTGATAATTATAATTTTGCGTTTTTCACTTGGGATTTAATTTTTATTTTAAAAAAAAGTTTTTAATTTCTTTTCATTTTTGTGATTACTGCTTTCAAAGTGGTAGTCGACGAAAGCAATGTCTCTCTTTGCTCGTTGAAGTTTTTTCTTCTTTATGACTCATTAAAAGAAAGGAAACGGCTGATGCTTTCATAACTTTTTTGGAGATTCCTTAAAGAAGGGAACATCTTTTCAATAATGATGCAAAAACTATAATACCATAACATAAAAATTTTTCAGCAACAAATGATTCTGGTGAAATGCAAATATTTAGTTGTCATCAAGTTGTGCTAGCCCATCAATCTGTTAAACTAAGATCTGATATTAAATCTATGGCATTCCCAGCTGATGATAAACAGATTATGCATATTTCATTATTTGAATATCCTGCAAAAATTGTTGAAAGTTTTTTGGTTGGTTGTTATGGTGGACATTTAAATAATTTTCAAGGTGTTTTTTTAATGGCTAAAACACTTCGAGCTTCGGCAGTGATGGTAAGTTTTTTTGTTGAAGTACGACACAAAATTTTATATAACAATTTTTAGAATTCTGCTCTTGAAGAAATGAAATCATCTTTAACAATTACATCTGTAATAAAGCAATATCAATTTGCATATGATAATGACCTCTTTGACCTAATGAATGCATGCATGGAATTTATAAAAAAAGAATATAAATATATCAAATATTATGATCAACATAAAGAACTACCAAAAGAAATTTTACAAGAATTTGAAATGAATGTTGCATTAACTCCACCATTTTTAACTTTGTAAACATGGAATAAATTTGTTTTAACTGTTGTATTTTTTAAAAAAAATTTAATTGCACGGGGTGCTCCTCCAGCATGTGGCCATTTTCTGCAAATATCACTTTATAAAATATGGTTCACCTTCAACCGATTAGAAAAAAGGTTTGAAACACCCTATCTCATTCTTGTTTATTCTTACGTTTTAATTGTTCTCTTTCCACGGCAGATTCTTTTTTGTTTTTGAACGGAGTTAAAAAAAGACGCAATGGTTAGAGAACATTTGCACGAGAAAAAAGCGACAGACAACGAAAGAGAGAAACTTTTTTCTTTTTTTTGTAGTTTTTTAACGCAAAAAATTACTATTTAACCAGGATATCGGCGCATATTACACTTTTTCCAAATGTTCTCTATACGTTTTGTAAAAAAATATCTTAGTTATCTATCTGTAAAAACTGATTTTTGATATCTAATCTGGGAACAAAAATCCTGCCACAAGAGTTTTTTCAATCTGGGCAAAAAACGAGCATTTTTGACGCGTTTTTATATTATTTAAGCTAGCAAATTTTTTCGTGTTTTTTATATTAACATTTTTTCTATACGTTTTGTAGAAAAATCAATGGGGAATCTGAATATATAAGTCATTAAGCTGTATCTTCATTGTGGACGAAAATCCTGCCACAAGAATATAAGACACTTTTCAGCTATCCTTGAAATCGTTATATTAGATTGATTTAAATGCGGTAAAAGCATATTATGCTGGTTATAGTTGTCTTAGATGTGATAATAATAAAAAATATAATGTTTAATAGCAGATTAGCTCGAACACTATATAGCAAAATGTTATACTTTACCTTGAACATTAAAAATGGTGCGCAGAAATGCTTTTGACACGAAAATAAAAATTCTATTGTAGCTTTTTTCAACTACGCTTTGAATCTGCCGTGTTTCAAGCTCCTCGTGTTACGACTTATATACAGTAGAACTAACGAAAAACAAAACACACGATTCAAAAAACTGTCTGAGAAAAATACTCGAAACACTTTTTAACAACTAGCTGTTTAAAAGTAACAACGAAACCACAAAGAAAGAAATCAAAAAAACAAACATCAGTATAAAGTTATAAAAGTATTTATTGCAAAAAAAACATACAATTACATCAGTATAATAATATATCACATGTTAAAATTAAAATAATTTACCAGTCACCAATTGTTTCCATTAAATCCAATTTAACATGATCAATTCCACTATAATAAAAGTTAGGAGGTATATAAGTATAAAATCGAGTTGTAATAATTTCATCCACAATTTCATTTATTTGTTTTTCAAATTGTTCAATATGATCAATATGATCATCATCATAACCCAACCAAACTGAAAGATTATTGCGTGTCTGAAAATGTAAAAAAGTTATATATGTATGTGTAAGAAAAATGTTGTTTACCTTAATATAATCAAAAAAAGTCTTTGGGTTAAAAGATGATGGAAGATCATATGCATAAAAATGAGTAATATTTGAAAAATGTGGAATTTGTAATAATGCTGCTACAGTATTTGGGGAAAAGCATCTTAAAATTTCATCACGACTAAAATGTAAATCATTAAATTCATTTTTTAAATAAAAACGAAAAAAACTTACAAACAAAATACTTGAAGTTTAGGAAGTTGTTCAATAATTTTTTCAAACATCACTGGAGTCTTGCCATCACTTTGAGTAATATTAGTATAAAAAATTTGACATTCTTGTGCATTTGAAGCAAGCAATAAAAAGTCATCCAAAGTAATAACTTGACCAAAAAAGTCAACATCAGCCGCATCACATCTATATATTTTTGGAACAATTGAAGCAGCAATTCTTTCATCCTCTGAGCGACATAAATCTACTTCAAAGTAATAAGTAATCCATAGAGGGCATCGAATCATATCCATATCAATTTTTTCTTTTTTGCTATCAGAAGATTTTGTAAATGAAACTTTCCATTCATATATATCAACACGACCTCGTTCATTAGTATAGCACAATTGATCAACAACCAAAATAGGATTTTTATTGAAAAAATATTTGCATGCTCGAATCATCTTCTTGTAAACTTCTGCATTGGAGGGATTCATCGCAATATAATATATAATATTTTCAGGTAAAGAGAACAGTTGATAAATTTCTCCATCAAGAACTGGACGAGGAGGATGATTTTTTGATGTTGTCGTTGTTGGTGGTGGTGAAGATAAAGCAGACATTGATTCATCCATTTTTGACATAAAAAATATTGTAAACACAAAAAGATAGAAGTCGAAATCAGCAGCAGAAAGAATAAAGTTGTAGCAAAGAAAAAATGTCAACGTCAAGCACAAGCAATGACGGAATGAAGACAATGAAAAAAAGTGAGCAAAAAAAATTTACATATCCTTTTTTTTGCAAATGATCAATTTTTTTGCTCACTTTTTTTCATTGTCTTCATTCCGTCATTGCTTGTGCTTGACGTTGACACTTTTTCTTTCCTACCACTTTCTTCTTGCTGCTGCTGATTTCGACTTCTATCTTTTTGTGTTTACAATATTTTTTATGTCAAAAATGGATGAATCAATGTCAGCTTTATCTTTATCATCAACAAAAACAATAACATCAAAGAATCATCCTCCTCGTCGCCGTAGAACATTTGCAGAACATCAAGAAAAAACTGATCAACGTCAAGAAAAGATAAAAGATAATAATGTAGTGCCACATGAATGTATTGTTGAAGCACGACAAGTTTTGATTGAAACTGTAACGTTTATTGCTGAAGAAGTGTATCTTAAAATATCTGTTCCAAATGGTGAAACAACAATGTTGAAGTATAGTACTTATGGTAATATTCAAAAATATATTCCTACTATGGATCGATGTGTTCATGGCATTTGGCGTCTTATTCTTTATACCAAAAATGGAGATACGTAAGTTATGTCATTCAAATAGATTGATTTTATGAATAATTATTGTAGTCTTTCAAAGAAATCTGTATTTGAAAAGAATATTGCTGAGTCTGGAAAATATATATTTATTATTGAAGAAAATTACGAAATTAAGTTTATTGTACATGACTCAGAACCACCAAAAATTATTGAATCTGAAGGTCAAAAACATTCTGGAACTTCAAAGGATACTGCTGATGAAGAAATTAATTATGATCAAGAAGAAAGAAAAATAATGGCAACCACTGAGAAAATAAATCGTCAAGCTGTATTAAAATTAATACAAACATTGTCTTACAATAATCTAGCATCAATTCAACAGCAACTTGATGAAGCAGATATTTCTACTGGTCCACCATTTCCATCATGTATTAAATTGCATAAAGAAGTGAAAGAATCTATTGCAGCACTAGATAAGAAAATGGAAGCTGTTGCAGCATTAGATCAAAAAATGAATGTAATTCTATCAAAAATGGAAGAAATTATGTCATCAAAAAAAGAAGAACAATTAAATGGTAAAAATGAATGTGCTACAAATGAAAAAATTATTGAAACAACTTCAACATCAATGAATTATGAAGCAAGTGCAACATCAGTGGATCAAAAACTGAATATTATTTTATCATTATTATTACCATCAAATTCAATGTCTGCTCCTATGCTTGGCATTCAACCTCAGCAACAATGTTCACAACAGCAAGTACATCAAAATCCACCTGAAATTCATTTTTTTTTTCAATATACACCTGCTCCAAATTATACAGCCGAACAAGTCGATAATGAAAAAGGTTTTTTTATCTTTATAACAATACAGTAAATACAGTTATCACTTTCGTTTTTTAGCTATTGTATATCATCGAAATGTAAATCAACCATTTATTGAAGCTGCTGGTAGTTGTGTTCCACAGCAGCAAGTACATCAATATACTCCTGAAATTCAACAAGCTCATGTTGCTGCTCCTCAAAGATTTCAATATACACCTGCTCCAAATTCTACAGTTCAGCAAGATGATAATGAAAAAGGTAATTTTTTTATATTTATAACAATATAGTATATTTGTTTTTTAGCTATTGTATATCATCGAAATGCAAGTCAACCATTTATTGAAGCTGCTGAAAGTTGTGTTCCACGACCATTGGAAGGTAAGAGTATTTTGTTGCTTCTTTGATCTATGGATTTAATTCTTTTTCTATATTATAGGTATGTATACAATGGAAGCTGTTGGCTCTTCAATGGATGGAGGAGGATCTTTTACTGTGACTACTGTTAGAAGTGCTTCTGAAGAAATATATACTTCACCTGGAATAATTTCATCAAATGAAACGTAAGAATTCTTTTGCTTTTTATCAGGGTTGAGCAAAATAGTAGTCATCCAGGGACTATAATGCCACTTGGGGGCGGAGCAAGTGTTGTGCGCTTTTGTTTTTACGAACCTGTCATGTTGAAGGAATTTACAAGCTATAGAATTCCACTATATTGATCTCAAATAACTTATTACATTTAGATCATCTTTATCATCATCAGCTTCAAAAGAAGAAGACCAATTATCAACTATAACATTAAATGAAAGAGAATGTCGAATATGTTTTTGTTCAAAAATTAATACTGAGGCAAATGATCCAAAAACTTTATGGATGTCACCAGGTGAATGTGATGGTTCAATGATATGGGTTCATCGAACATGTTTCAATCAGTTAGTTACTATGGCAACAATGAATCAACGAAGTATGTGTACAGTATATGGGTGAGTTGCTTTTACATTGTTTTGGGATATTACTGCTTGGGGCAAAATGACACATTAATAGAAGTGCTTAAGAAAAAGTACGGTAACTGTTTTCGAATGCCGATTTTATTGCTAGTCAAATTTTTTGAGTTCGAGATCTTGATTTAGGGTTTTAAAAAAACAAATTTTGTTTTTCGATTCTCGTAATCTTGATTGCTAAAAGCCGATCTCTCACACCTCTATTTTCCTCTATTAATCGTGCCGTATTGTTAGATTTCCATCAGCAGCAAAAGAAATGCTAAAATATAGCAAGCAGTATGCTGATGATCGGATTTTTAATGATTGTAATAGTTTTTTTATTGTACTGATTTTCGTAAAAACTTGTATTTATCTAAAATGAAACTCATTTACGTAAAACCCTTTTAATAGGATAATAACCTTTTTTTCACACAATTTAAAAGGGAGGGGAGCAATAATATTCACACCTCTATTTTTCATTCATCTTGCCCTATTTTTAGGCGTGCACCAACAACATCAAAGCCATCTTCTTTTCCTGAATTTAAATTAACTGATAATATTACATCTGAAGCTGAAGAAGATAATGAACAAGATCGTCGAATGAAAAAGTATGAAAAGAAATTGGTTAAAAGCAGAATTGAAAAGGCACAATTGCTTGCGCTTAAAGAAATTGAGGATGAACTAAATCAATTACGAAATGATTAAAAAACTGTGTTGCAGCAGCTTTTTTGCTACAATTCTAATTCAAATATATTAATTTTTTTGTATTCTATGTATTTTTCTTTGTAATGATAAAATGATTTTGGTGCAATAAATTACTTATGTGATATAGCTTTTGTACGTGTAAACTGGGAGCGATTACAAACAATGAAGCTAATAATAAATAAAACAAAGAAAAAGAAGAAGTGTTTTTACAAATTCGGATGACGTAATAAACGTACATTATATTATTTATGGGGGGTAGATTTGTAAACTTATTTGAGATAGAATTTTCACACAATTTTTTAAGGGAAGAAAGCAATAATATTCACATCTCTCTATTTTTCGTGTATTTATCTTGCTCTTTTTTTAGGCATGCATCAACACTTTCAAAGCCATCTTCTTCTCCAGAATTATTTAAGTTAATTGATAATGCTGCATCTGAAACTGAAGAAGAAGATGAAGCAATGAAAGCACAAATTCAACGAATGAATATGTATAAAATGAAATTGAAATATAATGCAAAAGAAAAAGCATTAATTGATGCATTGAAAGAAAGCCAAGATGAATTGGATCAAAACAAAATGATTTTTGTGCAATAAATTTCTTATGTAATATGGCTTTTGTACGAGTAAATTGGGGGGTTTACCGTCAAAAAAAACCGATGAGAAAAATGGTTTGAAACGCTCTGTCTTATTCTTGTTTATTCTTACGTTTTATTTGTTCTCTTTCTAGCTCCTCGTGTTACGACTTATATACAGTAGAACTAACGAAAAACAAAACACATGATTCAAAAAACTGTCTGAGAAAAATACTCGAAACACTTTTTAACAACTAGCTGTTTAAAAGTAACAACAAAACTACAAAGAAGGAAATCAAAAAAACAAACATCAGTATAAAGTTATAAAAGTATTTATTGCAAAAAAACATACAATTACATCAGTATAATAATATATCACATGTTAAGATTGATACCAGCCACCAATTTTTTCCATTAAATCAAATTTTTCATCATCAATTATGCGTCCTTGCATATCAAAAATGCAAGGAGGCATATATGTAAAAAATCGAGTTGAAATAATTTCATCCACAATTTCATTCATTTGTTTTTCATATTGTTCAGATACTTCGCCATCTAGTTTAGAATCATGCATCAATAGAACTGAAAGATTATTCCGTGTCTAAAAAATGAGAAACACTTATTACACGTCAAATATACCTATAGCACAAAAAAAGACGCTTACCTTAATATAATCAAAGAAAGCTTTTACATCAAAGCGTTGTGGAAGACACGTAGCTTCAAATCGAACAATATTTGAAAAATGTGGAATTTGTAATAATGCAGCTACAGTATTTGATGAAATACTTCTTCCATCCTCATCACGACTAAAATTAAAACCATTTAACTCTTTTTTAAATAAAAACAAAAAACTCACAAATAAAATACTTGAAGTTTAGGAAGTTGTTCAATAATTTTTTCAAACATCACTGGAGTCTTGCCATCATTTTCAGTAATAAGAGAAAGATAAATTTGACAATTTTGTGCATTTGAAGCAAGCAATAAAAAGTCATCCAAAGTAATAACTTGATCTATAAGACTAATATGTTCGGCATCACATTTGTAGATTTTTGGAACAATTGATGCAGCAATTCTTTCATCCTCTGAGCGACAAGGACCTGCTTCAAAGCAATCAGTAATCCATAGAGGGCATCGAATCATATCCATATCAATTTTTTCTTTTTTGCTATCAGAAGATTTTGTAAATGAAACTTTCCATTCATATATATCAACACGACCTCGTTCATAAGTATAGCACAATTGATCAACAACCAAAATAGGATTCTTATTGAAAAAGTATTTGCATGTTCGAATCAGCTTCTTGTAAACTTCTGCATTGGAGGGATTCATCGCAATATAATATATAATATTTTCAGGTAAAGAGAACAGTTGATAAATTTCTCCATCAAGAACTGGACGAGGAGGATGATTTTTTGATGTTGTTGTTGGTGGTTGCGAAGATAAAGCAGACATTGATTCATCCATTTTTGACATAAAAATATATTGTAAACACAAAACGATAGAAGTCGAAATCAGCAGCAGAAAGAATAAAGTTGTAGCAAAGAAAAAATGTCAACGTCAAGCACAAGCACAAGCAATGACGGAATGAAGACAATGAAAAAAAGTGAGCAAAAAAATTGATCATTTGCAAAAAAAGGGATATGTAAATTTTTTTTCAATTTTTTGCGCACAACACTTGCTCCGCCCCCAAGTGGCATTATAGTCCCTGGATGACTACTATTTTGCTCAACCCTGATAAAAAGCAAAAGAATTCTTACGTTTCATTTGATGAAATTATTCCAGGTGAAGTATATATTTCTTCAGAAGCACTTCTAACAGTAGTCACAGTAAAAGATCCTCCTCCATCCATTGAAGAGCCAACAGCTTCCATTGTATACATACCTATAATATAGAAAAAGAATTAAATCCATAGATCAAAGAAGCAACAAAATACTCTTACCTTCCAATGGTCGTGGAACACAACTTTCAGCAGCTTCAATAAATGGTTGACTTGCATTTCGATGATATACAATAGCTAAAAAACAAATATACTATATTTTTATAAAGATAAAAAAAATACCTTTTTCATTATCAGCTTGTTGAACTGTATAAGTTGGAGCAGGTGCATATTGAAATCTTTGAGGAACAGCAACATGAGCTTGTTGAATTTCACGAGTATATTGATGTACTTGCTGCTGTGGAACACAACTACCATCAGCTTCAATAAATGGTTGATTTGCATTTCGATGATATACAATAGCTACAAAAGAAATGGATAACTTTGTATACTGTATTGTTAGAAAGATAACAAACTACCTTTTTCACAATCAGCTTGTTGAACTGTATAAGTTGGAGCAAGTGTATATTGAAATCTTTGAGGAGCAGCAACATTAGATTGATGATTTTCAGGTAAATATTGATGTACTTGCTGTTGTGAACATTGTTGCTGAGGTTGAATGCCCATAGAAGCAGACATTGAATTTGATGGTAATAATAATGATAAAATAATATTCAGTTTTTGATCCACTGATGTTGCACTTGCTTCATAATTCATTGATGTTGAAGTTGTTTCAATAATTTTTTCATTTGTAGCACATTCATTTTTACCATTAAATTGTTCTTCTTTTTTTGATGACATAATTTCTTTCATTTTTGATAGAATTACATTCATTTTTTGATCTAATGCTGCAATTGATTGTTTCATTTTTTTACATAATTTAATACATGATGGACATGGTGGACCAGTAGTAATACCTGCTTCATCAAGTTGCTGTTGAGTTAATGCCAGATAATTTAGAGAAAGTGTTTCTTGTTGATTCAATTGTGCTTTACGATTAATTTTATTAATTCTTGCCCGTTGTGCTCTTTCATCATCATCATGATCATATTTTCCATCAACAAAAGCATTTGAATGTCTAGAATGTTCTTTATCATCAAATTGAATAATTTTTGGTTGATCTGTTTCATGTACAATAAACTTAATTTCGTAATTTTCTTCAATAATAAATATATATTTTCCAGACTCAGCAATATTCTTTTCAAATACAGATTTCTTTGAAAGACTACAATAATTATTCATAAAATCAATCTATTTGAATGACATAACTTACGTATCTCCATTTTTGGTATAAAGAATAAGACGCCAAATGCCATGAACACATCGATCAATAGTAGGAATATATTTCTGAATATTACCATAAGTACTATACTTCAACATTGTTGTTTCACCATTTGGAACAGATATTTTAAGATACACTTCTTCAGCAATAAACGTTATAGTTTCAATCAAAACTTGTCGTGCTTCAACAATACATTCATTTGGCACTACATTATTATCTTTTATCTTTTCTTGACGTTGATCAGTTTTTTCTTGATGTTCTGCAGGTGTTCTACGACGACGAGGAGGATGATTCTTTGATGTTATTGTTTTTGTTGATGATAAAGATAAAGCTGACATTGATTCATCCATTTTTGACATAAAAATATATTGTAAACACAAAAAGATAGAAGTCGAAATCAGCAGCAGAAAGAATAAAGTAGCAAAGAAAAAAATGTCAACGTCAAGCACAAGCAATGACGGAATGAAGACAATGAAAAAAAGTTAGCAACAAAATTGATCATTTGCAAAAAAAAGGGATATGTAAATTTGTATTTCAATTTTTTTGCTTACTTTTTTTCATTGTCTTCATTCCATCATTGCTTGTGCTTGTGCTTGACGTAGGGTTCGTACCTCTATTTTAGCCGGCAAATTAGCTGGCTAATAGCCCAGGATTTTTATTAGCCGTTATTAGCCGATACTGTTATTTGCAAAAATTTTGAAGAATCCACTGGTTAAAAACGTCAGAAACACTAAATTTTTGTCTGTATTAACTGATTGGTAAACAATTATGGTTGTTTTTAATAATTTATAAACGGAAAATTTTTCGGTGATTTTCAAAATCGATTATTTTTGCCAAAAAATTTTTGTAATTAAATTAAATACATTTTTTACTTAAGTCTTATTATTTTAAATATGCTTTAAGCAAATTTAAGCAAAAATCAACGAGAAAAAAATTTGGATGAAAAAATGACTAAATCCAAATATTGGATATTTGCCGGCTAATTAGCCCAAAAGTTATTAGCCGGCTAAAAGGCGAACCCTAGCTTGACGTTCGAGTAAGTTTTATTTTAGAGAAATACAAGTTTTTACAAAAATCAATGCATTAATTACAATCATTAAAAATTCCATCATCAGCATACTGCTTGCTATACTTTAGCACTTTTTTAGCTGCTGCTTCCATAGTATTAAGTAAAATTTTTCTTTCAAAATTTTGAATTCTTTTCAATTGTGCCTTTTCATCATCATCGGAAGCATCAGGAGCTGATGAAAATCTGACAATAGGGCTAGATTAATAGATGAAAATAGAGGTGTGAGAGATCGACTTTTATCAATCAAGATTACAAGGAAGTAGAACAAAATTTATATTTTTAAAACCCGAAGCTAAGATCTATGACGCCATGAGGCGTAGATCGACTGATATCGATAGTTAGAGAGAGAGATATGAGAAGGAGGAGCGATGAGAAGATGGTAAGTATATAAGGCGGTCCTAGAGAGTAGCTCCCTGCCCGGGAGCGATAACATTATTATTGGTAGTAGCGGTGGACGCACCGCCTCGAGTGAATTTGTCGTTCCTTTTTTTATCTTGAAAAATTAAAATCGTTCATTGTTGAAAAATCTTTTTTTGAAAAGAAGTCGTATAAAATTTTTATCGTTGAAATTAAAAAGAAATAAAAAAAAGTTTATCTTTTTTTTAAAATTTGAATTAAAAATAAAAATATTTTTTTTGGTTCTGTGGAACACTCCCCCCTTCCCCATTGCGCAAGTTCTGCGGAACTATCCCTTTAAAAAACAAATCTTTCTTTTTGTAATTTTCTTTTCTATTTGAATGCCCTTAAGGCATCAAAACTTGTCTTTATTAATTTTTTTAGTATTACTGGTAAAAGTAGTACAATATTACCTTTGCCTCTTTTTTTAGAAATTTTATCATTTTACTCATAAAGTAAAACAAATTTATTCTTTTCTAAAATTGTTTTATCACATTTAAAATTTATTGTCTCTTGTTGCCCGTTCGGCATCAAAATTGTTTTTTGTTAAGTGTTACTGGATAGAAAAGATCAAACGGAAAATCGATTGAAAAAATTAGTAGAAAAATATGAAGATATTTTTTATAGCGAAAAAGAATTGAAAGAAAAAGATTTAAAACTATGCACTATAAAATTGACAAAATCTCTTTACCGCATTCCAGGCATGTTTATGTATGTTGCAGCCAGGGCTGTCCGGGATCCCGAATCCGGAATCCCGGATCCCGGCCATTTTCCCGGGATTTTTGTCCCGGATCGGATCCCGGATTTTTTGCCCGGGATTCGGGATCGAAAATCCGGGATTTTTATCATAAAAAATTGACATTTTTGCTAATTTTTGAGTCAAAAAATGGAAAAATTTTTCTCAGTTATTTATTGACTTCAGAAAATATTTTAAAAATTACTTTTCTAAGCTGAAATGTTTGTTTTTTTGACTATTTGTGTTGGTATTCCTTCTCGAATCGCATAAAAATTAATGTTCTTCTATTTTTTTCATGATTTTACATTATTTTAAAAATCCCGGATGGGACCTACGTCATCTTGCCTTATTTACACTTGTTCGCACCAGCTTGTGCTGTTGCGAACAAGTGTAATTGCTTTCTTGCACCACCTTCTCCTTCTTGCACCGGACTGGCCTCACCGATTTGCGCCAGGCTTCTTTAAAATAAAATGACATCCACCAACCAGCAAACGCACAATGACTCTTTTATGGTAGGATAACACAATCGTTAATTTACATTTTTTCCCTCATTTTCCACAGCTGTGAACAGAAGTTAATATGTAAAAGTTACACAAATTTATTTTAAACAAAATTTTATTGTTTTCACAGCTTCACAGCACAATGCAATTATTAGTTTAAATATGTAGTATCAATAAGAGATTTTTATTTTTTCATTTCATAGTTTTTCTTTCCATTCCATCTTTAATAACTTCTTCTAATTCTTGTTGAACTGTATTTGCTACTCTTCGAACCAATATTTCTTTTAAATCGAGAGCTGCTTTTTGTTGAATTCTTTCAATCAAGTTCTCTTGCTGTTCACATAATTCATCAAATGCATCATCCTCATAATCAATATGCTTAGGTGATTCAATTGGGTTTTGTCGTTGATTAACCGTTGAAGATGATGGGCTATCATTTGGTTCGTTTTTCTTATCGTAAGATTTATCATTTGCATTTCGATGATATACAATAGCTAAAAAAGAAATGGATAACTTTGTATACTGTATTGTTAGAAAGACAACAAACTACCTTTTTCATTATCGACTTGTTCAGCAGTATAACTTGGAGCAGGAGAATATTGAAATCTTTGAGGAGCAGCAATATGAGCTTGACGAATTTCAGGTGTATATTGTTGTACTTGATGTAGCGGAACACAACTATCAGCAGCTTCAATAAATGGTTGATTTGCATTTCGATGATATAAAATAACTAAAAAAAGAAATTGATAACTTTGCATACTGTATTGTTATAAAGATTTACCTTTTTCACCAGTGTTCTGCTTTTGTGTTTTTGGCCTCTCGCGCCCCGCCCCGCGCCCCGACGATTTTAAAAAGTCGCCCCGCGCCCCGGTTTTTTCGATCAATAATCGTTTTTTGTCGATTTTTATAAGGAAAAATCGGGGCGACATCAAAAAATCTTGCATTTCGCCCCGATTTTTTCAAAAGTCGCCCCGCGCCCCGCACTTCGCCCCGCGCGGGGCGCGCCGGGGCGCCCCGGGGCGGGGTAAAAACGGGGCGAAGCAGAACACTGTTTTTCACTATCAGATTGTTGAACTGTATAAGTTGGAGCAGGTGAATATTGAAATCTTTGTGGAGAAGCAACATGAGCTTGATGAATTTCAGGTGGATTTTGATGTACTTGCTGTTGAGGATATTGTTGCTGAGGTTGAATGCCCATAGGAGCACCTCCAATCATTGAATTTGATGGCAACAATAATGATAGAATAACATTCAGCTTTTGATCTAATGCTGCAGTTTCAATTTTTCCATTTGTAGCACATTCTTTTTTACCATCTAATTGTTCTTCTTTTTTTGTTGAAATAATTTCTTCTATTTTTGATAGAATTACATTCATTTTTTGATCTAATGCTGCAATTGATTCTTTCACTTCTTTATGTAATTTAATACATGATGGACATGGTGGATCAGTAGTAATATCAATACTATTCATTGATGTTGTAGCAGTTGTAGTTTGATTATTACCCATTATTCTTGTTGTTGTTAATAATTGCCACTAAAAATGTATAAATCTGTTTAGTAAATATTGAAAGATATGCATAAAAAACACGATAGGTGGCTATTAACACATTTCTTTTTAGTTAAATTATCACAAATGAGATGTAAAACTAAAAACAAAAAACACATCAACAGAAGAAAAAAAAGTGTTAACGCAAATCACCAGAAAATAAACACGTCGCAAGAAAAACATCTTTGATTGTCTGTCACTCAAAAAAAAAGAATTACAAAATTTGCTTTGCTTAAAACCATCCAAGAACATAATACCAGCTTCCTATCATATAATGTGGATACTGTAATACAACAATCATTGCTTTACATTGTTTTTCATCATTTCCTACAGCTATAAGTGTTTTCAAAAAGGATTTAAGATAAAGAAGATAAAAAACGAAAAAAATATTGTTTTAAAAGTTTAAAATTTTTATTTAAAATGGATTCGAACTTCTCCTGTTACCTTTTTTCTTTGATCGCAAGCCTAACGTGCAGCCCACTGCGATATCGAAGTTTTCACTTTGACATGGCAGAATTTTAACTGCGTTGTTTTTTCTCATCAGTTTATCATTTTTTAAACAACAAAAAATTTACATAAAAATGTCATCAATATTTTCATTGTTTACAAAAATTTAATGTCAGCAGCAGCAGCAGCATCATCGGCAGGAGTAGCAGCGGCGGCAACTGTAGCAGTAACAATCAACTTATTTAATATTTAATTGCAGCATTATATATTGATTGAAAGAAAGAAAAAAATGTCACTATTTTTGGAAGAACGAATCGCTGAACAAAATGATGATGATCTCGATAATATAACTTTTACATTTCCATGGATTATTTCAATTGCTAATGAAGATTCATTTACAACTATTTTTCAAACACGTTACAAATTTTGTAATGTTGAATGGGGCATGGTTCTTGGAAAAGAACGTTTAATGATTAATGATTGTTTTGGAAAAGATAACCAATTTTTGAATGGCATTTGCAGCATTTCGTATATTTTATATCAAGATAATGATATGTTAATTGAATTATGTGAGTTACGTTTTATTCTGCTCAATGAAATATCATTCTTAATAAAGCAGCGTGTTAGCTTTTTTTTCTCTAATTTTTTCTACAAAATTAAAAAATTCTACAATCTTTCTATTAATCACTTTTTTCTTTCAGATTCATCACCTAAAATTACAATTGATCAAGAAATGTTTCGAAAAACTATATTTATCTTTTCATCTGAATCTATCAAAGAATTTAATGAAGCAGTAAAAGAAAAAAGTGCTGCAAAAGCTGTATTCTTTATTGAACTTGTGCTACCTTCAAAACCATTCTATTATCCATATGAAGGAACTTTAAATAAAACATATTGTAAGGAATATCCAAATGATATGGAAAATAATGATAATTTTTCATTTTTGAATAAAGGGTAAGTGTTCTTTTTTTAAGGAATCCTGTTATATTTAATTTATGCTTTTAGTGATTTTACAATTGATTGTACTGATGGTAAATTTTATTGCTCAAGATCAACTCTATATGCTACAAGTGAAGGAATGAATAAAGTATTAACCGATTTAATGGATAAAAGAATTTCCATATATTCTTTTAATCAATGGTCAATTGATGTTATCAAACCTATTATCATTTTTCTTCATACACTTTGTTTTGAAATGCCAAATGGATATGATCTTAATTATGCAAAACAACTTGTTCATGCAATTAATTTTTTTCAACCATATCAACGTAATGAATACAATCTTAAAGCTGCAGTTGAACTTGAGTTATGCAAGAAATTTTTTACTGTATGTTTACTTTTTAAAGGGATTTAAGGGAAGGAAGGGTAATGCATCGATAAGGTGTTGCTGTGTATTTTTTTTGTGCACTGTATAACTTCTCTGGATAGATATCTGCGATCCAATGAATTACATTATCGATTATGTGATTCCATGGGTTTACTAATGCAAGTCTTTTTTAAGAACCTTTCGCCAAATGGCGGCATATTCAAACTCTACTTCTACCCACCATTTTCCAAACTTAAAAACTAAAACATTTTCATTTTTTTAGGAGAAACATACCTTTGATACTATTTTACTTTGGACATCAATTGCTTGCCAACATTCATTACCTGAACTTTACAAAATGCTTGTAACTGTAGTTGCTGATAAATTTTATTACAAATGGAATGAAGCTTTCCCATCAAATGTATGTTTTTAACTTCAGTTTCTGTGAACATTTATGCGAGTACTGGTCTTTTTAGAATCGATCTGCCGATCTTCCTCTTTATGAATCTGTCTTTGGAACAACGGATGATGCACCACATGGAATCTTTAAAGAAATTGAAAATATTGTTCGAGAAAGCCTTTGTACTAATGTAATTTTTTACTGATTTGATTATTTTGTCGTGTATGTATGTAAAGCAAAAAAATAAATTGTACCTTTTTTTCTCAATAATCTTTGTAATTGTTATTAAGAGAATCATTTGAAACAAGCTCATCACTGCATTACTATGTAATTCCTCTATCATTCCAACTACAGTATATCTCACAAAAGTTGCGTCTACAATATGTTCAAATCCTCTGAGTATACATACAGTATGCTTTAACTCAATAAATTGTTAAGTTTATAAATAAATATTTTTATTTTGCACACAACAACAAGAAGCACATGAAAATCTACAAAATCAAAACTTCTTTTATTCTATAACATAATTACGTCATAACTTGTTTTTTTAAATAGAGAATAAAAAGTTTATGAATTAGAAAATGGCAATTTTGTTTTGACTTTTTATATTAAAACAGTTTTACTTGAAGAAATTAGGACAGCAAAAAACCAAAATATTTGAAAAAATTTATACTTGTTTTATATAAAGATTAATTACAGCTGTAATTACAGTGAAGTTTTTTTTGTTTTTGGATGGATCACGCTGTGTCGTCTTGTCTCATTAGAAAGAAACCCGAAATCCTGGGAAAATGGTAAAAGCTAAACGAATTCTGTAAAAACACAAAAAAAGATGATGGTCGAATAAGTATATGTCACCACTAAAATAAAAAATATGTGATTCAGAATCCACAGGATTGAGATTTTGGTTTATTTTTTTTAAAAAATTGGTAATACGAAATCGAATGACATGCGTAAATAAATGAATTTTTTAATGCAATTTTTTTTAAATTTATAAGGCAGTCGACACAGCGTGTACCTTGGCTATTTCTATGTGTGCAAGCCTGGCGCGCAACCTAATACTGCTCTATCGAGACTTTCACTCAAATAGCATTTGAAATAATTAACTTTTTTTCGTACATGAATGTATCAGTTTTAAACAAAAAAAAATAAGATAAAAATATCAATATCATATATGTGGATAAACAGGTGTTTATCCGGTAAATTGATTCTGGTTTAAAATACGAGAGGTATTTGTTGGGCTGATTTATTTAACTTCTTACAACTTTAAATCCATTTACATTTAAGAGATGAAATACAATAGCGACTTGAGAAGAAGGAAGGAATAAAGAGAAAGGAAAAGAACCTCTTGGGTTACAATAGAAAGAAAGGCGGTGCTTGTGCGTGCCATTGGCTTTGTAGCTTTGGCTAAAGCCTTATTCTTTACAATGTAGAAGCACTTGTATTTTTTTACAATCAATTCCACGAAAAAGCTAAGTTTTTGTTTAAGCCATGTTTTGTAAAACTGTTTACAGAATCATGAAGGGCATCACAAATACTAATAAAATCAACTGCAACAAATTTTCAAATCCAAAATTGGCGATTTTCTTTGAGAAGCAAGCATTTTTATTGTTTGCAGTTTTTGCTTGAAGTTCCAGTTTTTATTAAGCTCAAAATTTTTGTTTAGATCATATTTTATAAAACTGCTTACAGAATACATATGTGTAAAGCTTTCAGCTACAAAAAAGTTATGATAAAGATTAATTGAAAAAAAAAGAACAAAACATAAATTGAGCAAATCGCTGCACAACTAATAAAAAATTTTTGTTATAATTTAGTCTTGATAAAACTTGATTTTGGTGTTAAAAATTTGCAAAAAAAATCTTTAAGGATTTTAACCTCGATTTCTTATGCACGCTGACCAGAAGAGTTAACTAGGGGGCGCAGCCATCACTATTTTTTGCAAAAAAAATGAAAAAAAGATGGCAGCGAAAAAAAAGTTGGGGGAGTGACTGCCTGCTAGAAATGATAGTGGTGTAACGCGCGCAGCTGAGAGCACGCATGTCCAAGGTTCGAATCCCACCGCTTTTAAAAGGACAATTAAGCCATAAAAACAATAAATAATGATAAATAATTGTCATATCAGTTTGTAAAAATTATTTAAACGATTAAATTCGTGATTCCATAGTATAAAAATCGGTTTTATATCTCTCATCTGCCGTCAACTCTGGCAATGACGTCGTGGTTTCCTATTGCTTCAAGATTTTTTTAATGGATTACATTGTGTAAAATCACCCCAAATTAAACATAAAATTTATAAAATTATTATTAAAAGTAATCATTCCACTAATAAATTAAGATTATTACGTTAATTAAATTATTTTGCTACACGAAAAAAGAAGTCTAGGAGAAAATTCAATCAGTTGTACCGACAGACAATGACATTCTTTGAATACTGCTTTTTTAAATCATTTTTGATATTATCATTTTACCTTTTCAGTTTTAAGTCATGTAATTAGGACTGTCGAATGGTGATTATCCAGGACACTCAAGTGCTCAACATTGAATGATCATCGACTCTTTAAATGGTGATCGCACGATAGCTTTTTTAAAAATTTGTTGAGTTTTGCTTTCGTATCAACATTATTGTGATAAACTGAAAAAGACATAATGTGGAAATTGGGTGATCGATATTAGTAGCTAATTGTTATATCAGCTTGTGAAAAAATAATAATTGGTTATTAGTTACGTGTAATAAAAAATTAATTAAAACATGAGGGTTTTTTGTGTTTATTTTTTCAAAAAGCTTAAATTTGGAGTTAAATAATTATTAATATGTCTTATTTAATTAATATAACAATTATTTATCATTATTTATTGTTTTTATGGCTTAATTGTCCTTTTAAAAGCAGTGGGATTCGAACCTTGGACATGCGTGCTCTCAGCTGCGCGCGTTACACCACTATCATTTCTAGCAGGCAGTCACTCCCCCAACTTTTTTTTCACCGCCATGAAAATTAAAATGGGTCGTCGTATTTTCTGAATAACTTTTTGACTTCTGATTCTAAAAAAAATCTAATGATGCCATTAAATCACAGAGATCCGGGGCTATCTGAATATATAAAAATTTATAGCAAAATCAAAAATTTTTTTTGACGCTGCGCCCCCTAGAGTTAACCATTAAAAAAACAGAATTTTGTCATAAGACCTCAAGGGCAAATTAATAAATTCAGGTGCCACATTTCGACAAAATGTTTTATGAAAATCCAGAAAGTCAAAATTTGAGAATCCAAAAAAACTGAAAAAAAAAACTCTTCAAATCAGAGCAAAGAAATTTTGCTTGATATTTTTTCTTAAAAAATTTGCATAAAAATAAACGAAAAATTTTAAATGCATTCTTTTTGTTCCTCCTCCACTGCCAAGCTTTTCCTTTCATTCATTCAATATATTTCTGGTTTTTACAGGAGCATAGCATCTTTCAACTTAAACTTATTGCTGCTGCTAAATCTCTACTGGTACATACATATTATTGCTGTTATACAATTATGATTAAAGTAAGTACTAATACTGAAACTTTTTTTGCTATAAAATAAAGTTTGTTTTTTTAGAAAATCCCAATTGCAATGCGATGGAAAATTTCAAAAGATGATTTAATGCCAGCTATACAATCAAAAGTTCATCAAAAATATTTTTTAATTGATGAATTTCCTGACAATCGATTCATAATTGTTTTTACTTCAAATCCTCGCAATGAATTAATCGTTACATTTTGTGTATTATTCAAAAATGATGCCGTAAATATTCAGCCAATTTCTGCTGATATTAAACTTTCGATTCCATCTGCATATTACTCTTCAAAAATTGAATTCATCTATGAAACTAGCTCTGGAAAGGACAAACTTTTATGTACATTTGATGAATTATTTGATCCTACTAATAAATATTTTAATGATGATACAATGACAATTTATGCTGAAGGTGTATTGAGTGTTGGAAATGAACATCATGAAGAAGAACAAAAAAATGTTATAGTTGGAAATGAAGCAGCACCAAAAGCAGTTGGTGAAGTTTTATGGAGTCGTGATAACAAAGATTTTGATTTACATGTTGATGGAAAAATTATTAAGGTATGTTTTTTGGATTGATGGGGTAAGATTGCGATAAGACAAGACTATATCTTTCACTTGCAAAAAAAATGCAATCGCCACATAGTCTGTGATACAATAGTGGGTGGTTTAAGTAAATTTTCGAATTGGAATACAACCACATTTGGCTTTTAGCCAGATCTTATCCTTGGGATCACCGCTGATTGGAGCATCCTTTACTTGCAAATAACTTATGGCAAAAATGGTTTTTTAGATTCATAAACTTATAATCAGTGTTAAATCATCTGTTTTTGATCGAATGTTTCAAGCTGGTATGAAAGAATCACAAGAAGCTAAAGTAACAATTACGGATTTTGATTATGAAACCACTGAAATGGCAATGAAATTTTGTTATGATCTTGAAATTACTCAATTATTAAATGTCTCAAATGCTATCAAACTTCTTCAATTCAGTGATAAATATGATATGGTAAATCTTAAGGTATGTTAATTTTCTTGTAATGGATTATAATGATGATTATTACTGTAAATTTTAGGATGCCATAGAAAGTTTTTTCTATTCAAAAATATCTCCAATGAATGTTTGTGAAATTGCTAATGCAGCTATTGTCTTCAATGCTAGCAAATTGGAAATTCAATGCTTCGAATTTTTATTACAATGTATTGAAAAGAAAGTTGCTGTATTTGAACTTGATCTTCTTGATAAAGAATTTGCTTTTAAACTTTTAAAGGATTCATTTACTAGATATTGATGATTGTTGATTGTAATAGTTTTGATATTTTGTATAATACTAATAAAAGGAAAATAAAGATTTTCTATAACTATAAATTTGGAAAGATTTTATTTAATTTTTGTAAAACAATGTTTGATCGATATATTTTTCTTTTTGTTCATTTGGTGGCATTAGGTAAAGAGTAATTATATGCCAAAAATTTATAGTTGCAAAAGATGTTACTGCTAATGATGACTTTTCCTTAAAAACCTGAGAACATGGAAGCAAAAGAGAGCAGTTTGTCTGCTGTAAAAAATTAATTCGGTGTTTTTAGATAACCATTTACATCAACCATTAATTTTGCAAATTTATTTTAGAAGAAAATCTTCAAGTAAAAATAAGAAGAAGGATAAACTTATTTTTTTAATCTGAAATCAGCGTTTTTTTAAATAAAGCCAATACGATTTTACGGCAAAGCATTTATGTCTGGATTCGACAAGAGACTTCTCACTTGGGTGTCACAGGTTCGAATCTGTTTTATTATTACCTATATTTATTTTACTTTTATGAAAAACCGGTATTATTATATGAGCTTTAACACATTTTTTTAATACTTTAATTGTTAAGTTTTATTTTTTATTACAGATTTATAAACACTGTACTTGTTGTGGTTTTTATTATTTAGTTATATAAGAAATTTCGTTGAAGCAATTAGAGGGATATATTTATGGATGAGATTATGTATACGGTAGTCGAAGTGGATAATCAATATTTATCTTAGATTAATTGTATCATCTAATCCAACTTCGTAATAATCTTTTTCATTGCATTAGCTTAAACTTAAGGGAGTTCTTTTTTTCGCATGTTGGAGCTTTCACATTATCTCTACCTTTTATGAATCTGTTTGTAAGAATATAAAATTGTTTGAGCTGTTTTTTACTTGCATAAGTTTTGCATACTGTCATTTTAATGGAGCAAAAATGCAATTTTTATGTTATTTTCTAATTAATACTGTTGACTCGTTATCACATTTTCTCGATGCTGCAAAAAAAATTTAGGGATTATATTAATCCACTAAGGTTTCTATAATGATGTGCAGATAGTAAATTTTTTTTTGTATTGTTTTAAATATTTTCCAAAAAAAATTATAAAAAAAAACAATAAAAATCATTCTTTAAAAAGTTACACACGCGGTGCTACTGAAAAGAGAGAAGGATCCTCTCTTTGCTTCTCTGTCAAACATTGAAAAAAATATCCAACGCGTCTTTTTTCTTCATTACAAATTTTATGAAAAAGCGTCTCCGTTTTTTAAACTTTGTACTAATTTCGCACTACGTTGTGGGATTCCCGTCAGAACGAACGTCATCGTAAAGTTCTCCCGTAGGGAGTACTTTACGATGACGAATTGGAGAAGCGGGTAGTCAAACTATTTGGCTTTCCCGTTCTTTCCCCACCCTCGGGGAATAAATTTTGGCTCATCCTCGAGGAATCGGGGATGCGTTTTCACCATAGATTTTAATCATTATTGAAAAATATAATTACTTGATAAAACGCTAATATCCAAAAGCATAGAAGCACATGGCAAAATCATCGTTTTCTTGAAAAAATTTGTTTTTAAAAAAAATAATAAATTTTCAGCCAAAAAGTTATTGCAAGAATTTCTTTTTTTATAGAAAACTTAAGTTTTTTCTTTATTTATTTTGCATAAATTTTTAGTCATCCATTTTTGATATGCTCTCAAATTGAGAAAACTAAAAAAGAAACAAAGAATTTAACATTTTCACCATTCTTGAGAAATATATACTACTAAAAATATGAGGGATACTTTTTTACTGTTTCTTTTGCTTCTTCCTTTTTATGACATTTAGCTAAAAAAGTTTTTGCACTTGATTAATGACTTTTTTCTGCAAATAATGAAAGAAAATGGCATAAAAAAAGAAAGTTTTTCTAAATTTCTTTTTGTCATTCATTCATTGCATCAGTCTCATATTCTTTTCAAAAACGAAACCTTGTTTACACTTTAAAACCTTTCCATTTTGATCAACAACCTTTTCTTTTATGTTTTGCAAAAATTTATGCAAATGAATGAAAAAAGAAATCTTTTTTTTGCAAAACTATTTTCTGTTTTTTTTCTTTTCATTTCGATTTTGACATTTTCGAAACTCCTCTTTCTTCCATTTTCCTTGTTTCATCGAAGCATAAATTTTACTATTCTCACGCTGAATTTTTTGGAAACGATTCCAGTTTGTTTTGATTAAAGTTGTGAAATTAAGTTACTTGATGAAAATCTTTTTTTACTTTTACTCGCGTGTCTTTTCTTCAATGGATTTATTTCTTATCGGATATTTATTTATTCCATCTTTAAAAATATTCGGTAGTTAAAAGTGAAAGTAAAAAATCAGAGTGAGAGTGGTGTTACAGAGAAAGAGAGAGATAATGTGACTGGTTCGTTTTTGAAAGGCGATCCTTACTGACTTAACATTGTTGTAAAAATTATATGCTATGGATAACTTTGTTACTTTTTGTATCCATTTTTTGTCACTGCGATTTTCACTTAATTTAAGAAAAGTTTTTACACTACCGTTTAATTGGAGTTACATCTTCAAATGAGAAAGGAAATTTAATTTATAAATCGCTTTTTTTCATTCATTGTTGATTTTTTTGACATAAAAGTAGCTGGCTATTGAATATGTTTTCCTAAAAGTGTTTGCATAGCCACCAGTGCCTTCTGTTTGAAATTTCATATATCAGATATGAAATGAGAAAACTATTAACTTCATTTCAAACAAGTAAAAGCGTTTGGTCTTTCTTTTTTTCCACAACCGCATTGCGGAATTTATTTCCTCTGTTTTTTGCGCGACAAATGATTGTTTTTTTAATAGGGGAATTTCACTTCTAATAATTATTTCTTATTTGTTGATAATCGTAACAAAAATGCATTGTTCAAAGCTTTTTAACGATGTGCAAAGCAAACAAGACATTTTTTTGTTAAGTAGATCATTTTTAAGGAAGTATATCCCTGGTGGAATTCTGTTTTTTCATTTTCACCTGACTATAGAAAAAATAAGAACGGTCACAATGCCGTAGCCAGAAAAACATTTTAGAGTGGGCATTGCGTTTCAGGGGTGTCACACCCTTAGATCTTCTGCCGCTTTAACATTGCAGATCATAGGCAGTAATCGAATTTTGTGTGTGGCACGTGTCATCCCTAAATACTGGCATGAAGTCCAGCCCTGAGGTCAGCAAAAAATTTGAAATTTTCAAACCCAACCATCCTACAATCAAATTACCGTCAGATTTGGCTAAAACTCATCCACTCATACTGTCAGCAAAATCGTCAGGTTTTTCGATAGATGTATGTTGACACAAAATTAGACCAATAACTTGGTTTTGCTTGACCTTCTATAATCTTAAAAGTGCTGACGTTATGTTTCCCTTTTTTGCTTAAATAAGCATTGCTTTTTTCCAGGAGGAGAAAAGAGAGTAATCTCATTTTTAGTTTTCTGCTTAGATCTCTAATAAATAAAATTAAAATAAATAAGGATGAGTTATCGAAATTAGAAATGTTTATTATTTTATTAGGCGTGAAACTTTTTATTTTGAAATAATGAAAATACTAAATTGTTTTTTTTTGATTTTATAATTCTTAAAAGCTCTTTTTAAAAATATTTCATATTTTAGATGGCAACAAAAAATCATGCGTCCTCATCTTTTAACAATTCAAATATTCTTCCAGCTGATAATAATCAGCAATACCAAAATTTTAATATGAATGCCATCAATGGAAATAATATTGATATTGCAAGTAAAGAATCAACAAAAAAAAGCAAGGTTCAAGGTAAGAAGAAAAACCGAGATAACAAGCTTCTTTTGGTGTAAATTTATTTAAAAAAATTTCAAAAAAACCTTTTTCGCAAAAACGAATCTAACAACCATTATATCATACAGTCGAACCTCGTTATAATGCGCCTCGTTATAGTGCAAACCTCTCTATAATGCGGTTTTTTTGCGGTTCCTTGGACCGCATTATAACGAGGTTCGACTGTATCCAAATTCTTGAACCTTTATTTTTCAATTACAAATGCAAGGTAGCTCCAGTATTTCTGGAATCGTTTTTTTCACGGCGAGTTTTTACTCCAATTTCTATAAATACCCATTGCAACTAAATTTCCGACATTCGGAAAATAGCTTTTTAACATCTAGTATTTTAGAAGCTGAGATATTTAAGATTATTTGCAATTTTGCAGCTTAAACAGTACGAAAAAATTTGGCCGTTTTTTCTTTCGATACAATTGAAGAATAAAAGGAAAAAACTACTGCACGCTTTTGTTCACTTTCCTTTTATTGCTGCCGTTGTAAAACATCGAAAAAAACTGAGATTTGTTCGTCATTAACAGTCACCAAAAAATTTCACAGGTGAAGGGTTCATTCAGGATTTTTTGCGGGCAATCATCGACAAACCTGAAAACATTTGACTTAAAAAAGTATGTGTTGTTTTCTTTGTTTTCAAAAAATTGAAGAAAAAAAACAAAAACTTTTCTAACACGGATTGAAAAAAAATGATAGGGTTCTTCCGCTTTAAAAACATTTTCGTGATTCTGCAATTACATTATTGTTTCAGATAATTTTGATGTTAGAAGAGATCATGAACAACTTTCAATGGGTCATTTAGAAAAAACAAAAATGAATTCATATGATGTTTCACCTATTATCACTGCAAGTGAAAAATCAAATGAAAGAAAAAGTAAAAATGATCAAAAGAAAAATTCCAGTAGCACTTTATCACTTCATATTGCTGCTTATGAAAATAATAATGGAACTGCTTCAAATGATGGAATAGAAGAAGATCGACCATTGAAAACAACCAAAGATAATGTAATAATTTCTATGTAAAACAATCATGGGTATAATTAAAAAAAATTTTAGTCAAAAATTTCTTCCTCCTCAAATTTATTATCGTCATCAACAACATCACCGTATCCAGATATTCCTCGTCGACAATATAAAGAAGCAAGTGAAAAGGCTGAAAATATGCCATTTCAAATCTCACAAAAAATGCTTGATGTTTATAATTCTAAGTAAGTATAATGATTACTAAAACCCAAAAATTAAAAAATTACTGACAAGGGACCGTTTTCAAGTGAAATTCTCACTTTTCTTGGGCACTATGCGGAATCGATAGTACCTACCTAGGTATGAAAAACCCCCAAGGGATTTTTGCCCTTTCGCCTTCTGAGCGGATTCTCGGCCTTCTGAAGTTTGCTAAAAATCAACAGGGGGTCGACGATTTGATGAAAAAATCGAAAAATTTTTTTTTTTCATTTTTTGCTTTAAAATTGTTCAAAACACTTATTTAAGTAATAAAAACAAGTTTTACGGTTTTTTACGGCATCTGGAGGCTTTTTTCTGATGCCGGATTCTGATGCCCTTTACATAAGGTAATTGCAAAATATTGAATTTTTGTTTATTTTTCTTGATTTCCCGTATTTATAGGTTTTCGACCATGCAGAATTCACTGGTCAACTTTATTTGAAATGAAGAATTTTTTTAACTTCAGAATTCCATTTTTGAAGGATTCTGAAGCCATTAGTTTTCGATCAATGGGAAAAATCGACTTTTTGTTTGTTTTTTCCAATTCCCTGGATTTATAGGTTTTCAAGCATGGAGAATTCAAAGATCAACTTTGTTTTTCTGTAAAAATAAATCTTAGGATTCTGAAGTCAATGACTGCTGCCTTCAGAAGGCCAAAACAAATTTTCTTTGTTTTGTTTGATTTAAACACGTACTATAGGGTAATCGACTACGGGAAATTAAAAAAAAATATTTTCAGAATTCTCAGACTTCAGAATCCTCAGATTCAGAAGGCCGAAATATTTTTCGATTTTTTCATCAAATCGTCGACCCCCTGTTGATTTTTAGCAAACTTCAGAAGGCCGAGAATCCGCTCAGAAGGCGAAAGGGCAAAAATCCCTTGGGGGTTTTTCATACCTAGGTAGGTACTATCGATTCCGCATAGTGCCCAAGAAAAGTGAGAATTTCACTTGAAAACGGTCCCTTGTGAGTCAGATTGATATGATTGTTTCGTTTCGCCTTTGATAGGAGGCAAAAAATGATTAGGAAAAATATCAACCAAATGCATGAAAAAACAACGATTCTTTCAAATCAAAACTTTGCCGTATATTTTTTACATTAGCAGAAAAAAAATTTGCAATAAAAAGCAATCTTAAAATTTCAAAAAAAGGAGTTGTTAAAAGAAATAACGGCTCTGACATCACTAATAAACTCCTTCTGATGCCAAAACTAATAGTTCCTTTAAATTAGGAATCGAAGAGTGAAAATGAATTTTTGATTTTGGGAATATTTTTATATATTCGAATAGCTCCAGAAACGATAATGTCATCATTAGGTTTTTTGTATTATCGCTAGAAGAAAAAGTTATGAGCATTTCATGACAAGCAATTGAAAAATTTTTGCAACTGAAAGATTTTCTCTTTGTTTTTCTAAATTTGCCCAAAAAAATCCATGTTAAAAATTTTAAAAAATGTTTCTTTTTTTATGAATTTTTTCTGCGCCCCCTACTTAAAGTATATATAATAATGTTGGGAAAACATTTCATTGGCGTCTGCAAAAAAAGATTTTCAGAATAAGCACACTTGATTACAGAAAGGACAGGCCTTTGATCTTTTGCCGCTTTTACACCACGGTGGCAACACATCAAAGAAATCCTTGTAGTAGGCTCATACTCATAATGCCTCACCTTGCTGACATCCTTCAAAAAAGCCAACAAATAAATCAATCTCCTTGATTTTAAACACTTCAAAAAAGTCCCCCAAGATTTGAAGTCTTTTTCTTTTTTAAAAAAGCAAATTTTAAGTTTTATTTTAGTTTCCTGTACTCGCATTTTAAAGCATATTTTTGATAAACTAAAAATATTAATTTTTTATATCATTTTCAGAACTGCCAATCTTGAAAAACGTAAAAGTCGACCAGAAACTGATTTAGCAATACAACAACAAGCAAAAAAATCTAAAATTGAAGAGATTGAAGCGGAATTCGAAAATAAAGTTAATAATTATTTCTTTGAATTAAAAAAAGATGCTGAATTTGTTGGTTATAGTGATGAACAAATTAAAGAAGTAAGTTGCTTTAAAACCGAATATGTACGGAGGAGGCGATAATAGGGGATGAAAATTAAGTTTTTATTTTTTTAAACAAGACGCAAAAATCAAAAAATTATTTTACATATGAGAAACATCTATTTTTAGGCATTTCGAGAAGCTTTAAAAGAAGATAAAGAAATTCAGAAAATGCTGCAAATGATTGAAGATGCAAAGAAAGAAGAAGAAGAAAAGATGATTCGAAAAAGTAATGTTGAAAAAGAACAACATGGTCAAAAACTAATGGAATCAAATGCAAAAATTCGTGGTCCAGGTCTTGATCTTGAAAACTTTCCACCTAAAAAAATCGTTAGTGTATTTTCAATATAAATGATTTTTAACCCCAAAAAAATTTATTTTTGCGAGAAAAGATTTTGGAGATGTTTTATGGATTTTCCATTTTTCTGCACTAGCCCAATTTTTATTTATCAAATGTAACTTTTTGCAGGTTTTTAATGTTAAAAAAATGATTGATGCAGAAAAATGTGGTTATTGGGAACTTTTTTGTTCAAATGATCCTATGGAAATTCCATTAATTTTAAATACTACAAGAATTATTGAAGGATTTTGCATTGCATTGAGCCAAGAACTCTCTGTTTATAATAAGAATAGAGTGAATGAAATTGTTTCTTTATTATCATCATGTAAAATTAATGAATTAACACTTGTGGATCAAACTATGAGCATTGATACATTCAGCAAATTAACAAGATTGGAAACAATTAAAGAAGTTAAATTATGTAATGTTAATGTTTATGATAGAAGCGGAAAACTTAATATAGCTGCTGTATTTGGACAATTACAAAATGTTGAAAGAATTGTACTGTAAGTTTTTAAACCAAAGGCCTTCCATCTTAGTGTTTTAATAAAATAAAATTCATTTTTTTAATGCACATCTTACTATGGTGTTAGTGGACAACATCTGCTACTTAGAAAAAGATTACATTGATACATTGAGTAAAAAACTTTGCTCAATGTATCAATGAACAGTAAAACAAAACAAAAATTGCTTTGTTTCACTGGTCACTAAACATCTAAATTGTCCTTTGCACGCCTTTTTAACAAAAGCGCTAACATTTGGGTTTTATTATCCGAAAATTTTTCAACCCCATTTTGATGTTAATTGCTTAGTTTACTATTTATAAGAGTTAAATCAAATGTTTTAAGTAGAATTTGCAAAAAATTAATGAAACTATTCAATTTTCTGATAAAAATTGAAATTTCCAGTGGCGATAGCAAGGAATCATGGGTAGCACTTCTAGCAAAAAAGTTATGAGTAAAAATAACTTTGTCCAAAAACTTTTTAACTGTAATTATAAATTTGATGATGATTATATGTATTTTAAATTTTAGCCAAAGTGGTGAACCATCTGAACTTGGAGAAGAACTTGCTGAAGCTCCAAAAATGGTTAAATTAAAATATTTTGAACTAAAGTATGTTAGAGATTCCTTAGATCTTCGACAATTTTTTAAATTTGTAAAAGTAAGATTTAACATTTTTCGATAACTGCGAAGCATAAATTTTTTTCAGAAACATGAACAGGATCAAGTTCATTTTGTTGTGAAGTTTGTTTATTGCAAGAATATATATCGTCAAAAATATATCAAACAAGCAATTACTGAGGCAGAGCTTCCTTGTAAAGTTACTGCTAAGTTTTGAAAGATAGAGGCTAAAATTATTTTCGATGTTTCGTGTTTTTTATCTTTATTGTTGAGCTTGCTGTCTTCAAATTTAATTCTAAAAGAAAGCTTTTTTGTTTTCTTCACCAGCTTTAATTATATATCGTAAAATTTTTAATTGTTTTTTTTGAAATTCGCTCTTCCCATTCATTCTTTATTAGCTATTTTGTAACATTAATTGCTTATAAAATTTATCTTTGCATAACTGTCTCTAATGAAAGATGCTGGACTTGAACCGTGGCTGGAAAGATTTTCAGAAAAAACTAAAGTTTTTTTTGGTAAAAATAAATCTCGGTGAAAGTTCAGCTTTAGCATTTCCCATATTCAATTGTTGTCAATCTGTATCACATTAAATGGATAGTTGTTATTTAAGTTTGTTTCCATCGGTTATAAATTTTTGTTGTTAAAGATTCCCCATGTTGTCTTTTAGGGCATACACAATTCTTATCTTTCATTTTCTCTAAAAACGATAATTTTGTTTTTGTATCCGTTGTTATGTATGGAAGTTTCTGTTTTCATCTCGAAAGATAATTTTTCAATTAAAATTCTGTTTGATGCCATAAAAAATTGTATTTGTGCTGTTTTTATTTAATATTATTAGAGGTAATTAAAGTAACATTTTGAGTTATTCCGTAATTTTTATGCAACGAAGCAAAGCTCTTAAAAATTAAAACAAATTATGTGAAAATTTTGAGAACCACTAAAATAATGATTATATTTTCAAACCTGGATGATGTAAACATTAAATGCAGAAAAAATGCTAGAATTATTGATTTTGTACAATTTATCTACTAGTATTTTTTAAGCTACTGTATTGAAGAAATAAAATTAGAATCAATCAATGCTTTCAGAAGATAACTCACATTATCAGCTGCTGGCGAAAAAAGTAACTGTCAAACATTGAATTCAATGCTGTAAAAAATTACATTGCTGGTCAAAAAAATTTTGAAAAGAGATATAAGTGTGTCCCATAAGTATAGAAACACCCAACATATTGTTAATTGAGTTGTTTCCTGAAGTTTCTCCGTTAAGCCACCTAATCCATCGGATTCAGCATCGTCGAAAACCTATATATCCGCCGAAATATTAGACTCTGGCCTTGAGAAAGCTCGAAATTCTGGAATTTTGCAATTTTGCACTGTCCCATAAGTACAGAAACACTTCGAAAAAATTAGCATACGGCTAGTTTTGACATAACCATTGTTTGGGGGTTGTTAAACATGCTATTCCGCGAAAAACAAGGGGCGGACCGTTATGATTGGGCTGGCCCAAAATTCCAGCCCGCAAAAATTTTTCTTTATTTGAAAAAAATTTTACGAGATATCCCGATTTCATACCTTATTTAGTATAGTTGTCATTTCAACCCCAAGCTTAGGATGGGCTCTCGAGGCCGAAAGCCGAGCGTTAGGCTTAGTCAGTCTTAGGGCTTAGGCTCTCAGGCTTAGGAGTACTAGAAAAGCGAATTTATATCATTTTTAGTGTAGGTGTCACCTTATTTAGTGTAGTTGTTACCTAACTTAGTGTTGTCACAGAACTAGCTTTATACATATAAAAAAACTTCGTAGCCGTTAATTCATTTTTTAAATTTTTTTAAACTATTTGAATATCAGAAATATCAATAAAAGCGGTGAAATCGCTTTAAAAAACATGCAAAAACACAAATGGAGATAATTTGGGTGATGGCAATAAAAGCACTGAAATCACAGAAAATTCAACCCAATAAAAGTAAAGAAATCAAAAGAGAAATT
This sequence comes from Panagrolaimus sp. LJ2400, assembly GCA_024447215.1. Taxonomy (NCBI): domain Eukaryota; kingdom Metazoa; phylum Nematoda; class Chromadorea; order Rhabditida; family Panagrolaimidae; genus Panagrolaimus; species Panagrolaimus sp. LJ2400. The sequence continues at coordinate 5,531,023 of JAMRYA010000014.1, read as the reverse complement.
CCACAAATTTCTAAATTTTTTGAACTTTTTATGCTTTTGCAAATTTAGCAATTTGTGGAATTTCTCTTTTGATTTCTTTACTTTTAGTGGGTTGAATTTTCTGTGATTTCAGTGCTTTTATTGCCATCACCCAAATTATCTCCATTTGTATTTTTGCATGTTTTTTAAAGCGATCTTATAAGCTTTGTTCAAGTGCATTTGTCTGTTAAATCTGAAATGAAAGGAATGATCATTGATTTTGATCCTGGAAGTTTTAGGATAATCTAATTGAATTAATCTTTCGATTTTTAAGAAATTGGTATACATATGTCATTACATGCACACTACATTATCTTCACTTGGGTCACATGATGAAGGGGGAAAAATATGCGCCATCAGAATTTTCTACCGCTTTTTTACAACCGGATATTGAACCAAAGCATTTTCTGGATGACGGAACACGTCAAGTTTTTCATGAAAATAAAGTATGATGGCTCGAACGAAAGCTTTATGAACAATTAGTAATTGTAGCGGATTTAAATGCATGTGGTTCATCAACGCTATCGATAGAAATTGAAAGGCGAAAACATCAAGTTTTAGAGTTGATGAGATTTAAAAAATTTGGTCAAACAATGCTTGAAAAGCTATAACGTAAAGTAACAGCTGATGAAAAAGGCGTTGTTGATAAAGCAATTATATGATTGTTTCAACAATTCGATTATAAAGTCATCAACAACGTACGTCAGCTGTTGATTGTTTACTAAAGCTATCTCAAATGAACAAACAATTGTAGTTGGTAGAATTTATCTTTTCGCTTCGCTTTTAGCATTCTCTTTGAATGTGTATTTTCTTCATCAACAAGCTACGGTACATGATGCTTTTTTTTATTTTTCGTGATAGTTTTAGTCGTGAATTTTTAAATGTTTAAAAATACGATGGCTTCAACAATGGTTCATTTTATGGCAAAAAAAGAAAAATTGGAAATTAATCGAACCGCTGCTTTTGCTTTCAAATATTTTCCTGGATCAAAAGATGTTAGATAAATTTTTGAATTAAATGTTATTATAAAAATACAGTAAAATGTACCATAAATGTTTATTAGTAATTTTACAGTATTTTAATAAGATTTAATTCAAACATTTACCTAATATTTTTGCTCCAAGAAAACATTTGAATGTGAAAGCAGCAGCGCGATTAATTTAGTACATGTTTGCCTTCATTCAAACAGCAAATTATCAATGAAACATATGATGGCGTGAATAATGCAATATTCTCTCAAATAATGATGTCTTTTTCATTAGTTGAAATTTTGAAACAACGGTATACAATTACTGATTTTTACAGCTTTGAGCAGTCCCATATGTCAATAGTGGATGTCTCTTCAAATTTGTTAGAAAGGCTATCAATTCCACCAAAAGTTACACATTCAATTACGATTGATCAAAAATCTATAAGTTCTGACAACCACCTGCAAGTTCATATTGTTGATAGAGTTTTTCTGTTGATAGTATATCTTTCAGAGCATTGTTAAAAATATTTGTTTTGTTTTTGAATTTGACGACAATACCTCTGATTCCTATTGTTTCAGCAAACTTATTCAGTCGGCTGGTACTCGATCAACATTGCTTTAAGTTCGATTTCCTATGAAATAATAAATGACATACAAAAATTAATAAGAAAATGATGAATTTTGTAATACATGTTCTGTTTGTTTTGTTTTTGATTTCAAAGTTTTGAATACTACTAAACATATACCGTAAGTAGTGCTTTTGCATGTTAAGCGTAATTGACTGCAATGATTTACAAGTGGATAAAACGTATCCAGTATTTTCTGCAACAATATTAGTGTGTTTTTAAAAATTGAATTTTGTTCCATTTTGTTTTAGTTTTTCGGTAGCTAGAATTTGAAGCTTTCCAAATACTACTAATTTTTATTTTTTCTTGCCACTTTTTGTAAGTCACAAAATTACAATTTTTTATGTTACTGTTAAAATTAGCCCCACGCTTGTTCTTCTTTTTTTGTTGCAATTGTACTGAAGGAAACCATAATTTCATCAAAACTCTATGAAATTCGGCAGCGTCGTTTTTTTTCAATTGCTTGACATCACAAAAAATTTTAAACAAGATGCTTTTCAAAAACTTATTTTTAAAAATAATTTTTGTCTACAGCACTTTTTCAAAAGCCTCTCTTTCTTTGCGAGAGAGAAGTAATAATTATTTCCAAAACTAATAACAAAATAAAGTACAAAAAAAATTAAATCCACTTTTACAAATTGCTTTATTTGAAAAATATAATTTACAATACAAAAAAAGCTATTTAAACTTCGCTTTCGTTATTCATTTCAGTGCCCCCATCTCCCTTGTTTTCTTTATCATCAAATTCATCAGTATCATCAGCATCAGTGTAACTATCCTCATCATCACTTTCATCCACTTCTTTCAAAACTTTTTTGATACCTTTACGCTTTAATCGCTGAACAAATAATTTAAACATAAGTCCATTTTCACGTCTTGTAATTTTAATATCCTTTCTTAAAAGTTTTGTAGAAGTACCTATAATGTGAAAGAACAATAAAAATTCAGTACCAAAGAAAAAACAAGATACTAACCTCTTCCCATTGGAGCGCCAACAGCAGTCATCGTAGATTGTCCACCACCCCTTGGGGCGCCTTCAACAGCAGACATTGTAGAAGATCCTCCGCCACCCATTGGAGCGCCAACAGCAGTCATTGTAGAAGAATCTATAATATAAAAGAACAATTAAAATCCAAGTAACAAAGAAATTACAAAATGCTTACCACCTCCAATAGGAGCACCTCCAACAGCAGTCATTGTAGAAGATCCTCCGCCACCCATTGGAGCGCCAACAGCAGTCATCGTAGAAGTACCTATAATATTAAAGAACAATTAAATTCCAAATACCAAAGAAATAACAAAATGATTACCTCCCATTGGAGCGCCAACAGCAGTCATCGTAGATTGTCCACCACCCATTGGAGCGCCAACAGCAGTCATTGTAGATGAATCTATAATATAAAAGAACAATTAAAATCCAAATATCAAAGAAATTACAAAATGCTTACCACCTCCAATAGGAGCACCTCCAACAGCAGTCATTGTAGAAGATCCTCCGCCACCCATTGGAGCGCCAACAGCAGTCATCGTAGAAGTACCTATAACATTAAAGAACAATTAAATTCCAAATACAAAGAAATAACAAAATGATTACCTCCCATTGGGGCACCAACAGCAGTCATCGTAGAAGATCCTCCTCCACCCATTGGAGCGCCAACAGCAGTCATCGTAGAAGATCCTCCTCCACCCATTGGAGCGCCAACAGCAGTCATCGTAGAAGATCCTCCTCCACCCATTGGAGCGCCAACAGCAGTCATCGTAGAAGATCCTCCTCCACCCATTGGAGCGCCAACAGCAGTCATTGTAGATGAATCTATAATATAAAAGAACAATTAAAATCCAAATAACAAAGAAATTACAAAATGCTTACCACCTCCAATAGGAGCACCTCCAACAGCAGTCATCGTAGAAGATCCTCCTCCACCCATTGGAGCGCCAACAGCAGTCATTGTTGATTGTCCACCGCCCATTGGAGCGCCAGTAATGTTAATCGTTACTATAAATGGAAAACAATTAAAAAACTGATACACAGAAAGTTAACATTCTTACATTGAACACCAGTCATTGTTGGAAGTTGTTCGCTTGAGTTAGCTGAAAATGAAATGAAAAGTTAAAGTCAATAAAACCTTTATTGGGGAGAAAAGGGGTATGCAAATTTGTTTCACACTTTCATTTCTCAAAAACTAATTATTAGCATAATTCTTTGCTTTTCAATTTATATCCTTTTTTGTGTTTCATAGCAGTTTTTTGTAGACCCCGAAAACTTATTAAGCTTTAAAATTTTTTAAAAATTTGTTCTGAACTTGAAGCAAATCATAGCCGCAGCTGTTTGAAAATGCAAAAGAGATGTACAAAATTTGGGTCACAGCTATGTTTCATGATATGATTATTGCAGTTTTATTATAAATTTATTTTTGATCTATATTTTATATCTAATTCTTTTTCAAAGTAGTTCTTAAGGGTCCTACCTTTTTATCAAAGTAGAAAACAAAATTTAAGTTTACACAAATGCAATTATTACACTTTCAAAACTAATGTGTTGCAAAATGTGCCAGAAAACTATAGATCATAATCGCTCATTGTTGTCAAAAACTATCATAATTTAGGATCTTTATACAAGATCGTTTCAAAAATATACTCACCAAAATTTGGTATGGCCTTTTACGCTGATGAGGCATGTTGCTGGTGCCCCGACCTCTTTTGATGTAGTGATTGCGCGGCCGGGGCAACTGTGATGCTTTTTTTTTTCGTCTTCTTTGAATTGCGTTTTTTGCAATTCCATGTGAACTTGACAGTGGGGGCAGCACCATCGCCATTAGGACGAGTTAAATGATGGATGCCACCCCCATAAATCAATTTTGGGTTACACCCACCAGAAGATGGAGGATCGATTGAAAAATCAAGTGGCATCATCTATCAGAATCAATGTATAAACAAAAAGTTTTTCAAAAAAAAGTAAAGATAACTGTTTTTTAAGATATTCTAATTTGCAAAGGCCTGATTTTTTCATTCCTATAACGTTTTGTGTTTGATAGCTCATGTTTTAGATCCCCATAACCCTAATCAGCTTTAAATGTTTTCTAAAAATTTGCTCTGAATTTGAAGCAAATCATATTTTTTGTAACAAATGCATCGCGTATTTTAGAATCAATTTGTCCCAAAACTGTTTTTCGTTTAAAGCTAAAAGCGTTTAGCATTGAATAAACTTTTTTTGATAAAATTGGAATGTATGATCGAAAATAGCTTACCAAATTTAAGTCCACATTTATGCTTTTCTATTTTTAACAATAAAGCATCAGCACCATCAGTTGTGGTCCATGCAGTGCCCTTGCATGTCTTTTTTTTGCACGTCCATCGAAAAAGACCTGTTTTATGATCCAAACGATGGAACCATAATGTGTCTTTCTTATGGACCTCCAGCTTGAAATTGATTTGCTGTGGTGGATTTGGTTCCTTCAAGATATAGCACATAGTGATGACTGACCAGTTGAATTTGAAAAATTCTTATGATCTATTTTGTCAATCAAAAAAATATTATTCAAATTATATGCATTTTTTTATTATCAAGCTTCATCTGTTGATGTATACTTTTTTGGACATCTGTAGATCTCAAAATAACTAAAACTTCAATACATTTTTGCTTTAGAAAAGTTCTTTAAAAATTAGTCTTGAAGTTGTTTCATAAACAAACGAAAAGTCTGCTATTAGCGCTACTTTATTGCTGGATTACTGCAGTTGAATCACAAATTCTATTTTAGCTCAAATTCTTTTTCAATGATAGCTCAAAGGGTCTTTTTTTATCAAAGTATGAAACAAAACTTACAGATACAAACCATTATTGAAATAAACGTTTATGAACATATTTATGAGAACCACGACATCGACATGATGATATTAGTTTACTTTCATGTGCTTCATCAAGACAAATTCGACATACTCCATAATTTTCTGATAATAATGCAGTGATTTGATTCCTATAAAAAAATAGTATAATAAATTTTGATAATGACAGATTGACCTCATAATTTTTTAGTCAATGATTTTTATTACTGATCTTTTTTAGTTCCTTACAGCTGTAAACGAAAATATATAACCCCTTTCTTTTAAATGGATCCTTGTTATTTTTAAACCCATAAAAACTTTTAGGTATTCTGATAGTAAAAGTAGTTTGTCAGTTAAACATGCTTCAACATTAAAAAGTACTTTCTATTTTTGGTTGTTTCATAGCAAAAAATAAAAATCAATTTCACCACTACAGTATCCTCCAGTAATAAGCAAACATACCACACACCATAACAAAAACAAAACCATTGATTGCATCAAAGATTTGAACATCGAACAAAGTTACATCCATCAATTTTAGCATAGAAATTCTAAAAGATTAAACAGTACAGTAACCCTAGGGTAATGAACACATACTTACCATACACAGTGGATATTGTCTAGCACATTTCGGTGCTCCCAAAGCATATCCAATTACATCTTTATCATGTTTGAATTGAAGCCATTCCCGTAGTGCTTGAGTCAAAAATACATCTAATCCACGATTTTCAGAATCCAATAATGCTTTGATATCATTTTCATGAATTCTTATTTGGCATGATTTCTTGAAACATTTAATTCGAGCTTTTGTACTTTCTTGAATCCATTGCTGAAAAAAAATGTGTGTTAAAATAATTTGACAATTAACTTAGGCAGAGATATGCTTTTGAAATTTCTATTACTTCTGGGGTTTTTTTTAAAACTGTTTTTGTAATCTGATAATAATTATCTATTTTCAATTTGACATGCTTTAACATTTAAGCTAATTGTTTCACAGCAAAAAATGCCATAAAGGAAAAAAAAACAAGCTTTTTGAATTAATGTAGAAACAAAATTTCTATTTAACAAAAAAGATCGCTTATGGCTCATTGAATCTATCTTTCAAGTTTTACAAAATCTTTCATCAATGATATTTGATTTGAGAATCCAAAAATGTTGTTATCACAAAAGATATTAAAAAACTACAGTACCCAAAATATCTACAAAAAGCACTTACACAATTCGACAAGTTCCATAAATATATCCTTTGCTGGTGTACGATGGCAATCCGCTGCATCAACAAGCATCACAATGATGCGAAAGAATTTACAAATTAAATGACCAAATTTTTGACGTCTTGCTTCTTGTTTTGAAACTGCCATTTGAATCTAAAAAAGAAGATAATGTTAAAAATAAATAAATAAAGATTTAATTAAAACTGGGATATATTTCTTAGAGTTTTTATTGCTTCTAGATATTTTTTAAGTGTTTGGTAATCTCATAGTAAAAATAGTTTGTCATTGACATGTTTTTAAATTTTAATTTTTGTAGTAAAATAACAAAAAATCAAAGTTAACTAAAAAGCTGAAACATAGCAATTGAAAGTAAGCTGTCAACCTAATGACAAGTTTCAGCAATAAAGCTAGTTTCTATTTTCGATAGTTTCACAGCAAAGATGTCAAAAAGCACAAATTTAAAATGATGGGGTACGGTAGCTACGAAAATTTTATTAAACAAAAATGACAGCTCATGATTCATTGAATCTATCAAACAAGTTTAACAAATCTTTCATCAATCCATCTCCACCAATGATCAAAATTAAAGTTGAGAAAGAAATGTCCCTCTTTTTTTTAGGTTCTTGCAAGCAAATCCGTCCATGGCTTTATCAAAATAAAAGAACATGGACTTTTTCTTTTACAGATAGCTTAACCATTGGCCGCTGCTTCCATCTCTGAATGGAAGAAGGCACAAAGCTATAGTTCGAAATGGGGAAGGTTCAAATCCGTTGGGTACAAAAAATTGTTTGTTCAAATTTGATTCAAATCAATTCATCATTGATAAAAATTAATTGCAAAATTGTTTGAAAAAGATAGGAATTTTGTTTTAAAAACTTATAAGTTGTTGTTACAGTATCACAGTTTTAAAAAGATTGAATAGAAAGAAGATGTTTACTTTCAGTGCTATTATTTTAGTTTTGCTTGTTTTTGGATTTTGTGGAAGTGTTTTGTCGTCGTCGTCCAACGAAAGAATGCTTTGATGGAGGATTAACCTTTCTATGTTGTGGTAATGCTTGAAGTAATAAAACAGCAGCAGAAGCTTCAACGACTACAGCAACATCAACAGCATCGAGTACTGTAGCAACAATTACAAGTGCAACAACTAAAACTGCATCAACAGCAACAGCATCAACTACTGTAGTATCAAAAACAAGTTCCATAGCTTCATCAACTGCAGCAGCTGCAACAACTTCGAAAGCTGCTGCTGTATCTTCAGCTTCAAGTTCACCAGCAACTGTTCCACCATCTGTTTCTGAATATAATAAAAAGTAGCATTAATAGTTTCTTTATCTGCACACTTTTTTCTCTTTATACTTCTTTTAACAAATGTGTTTCAAAGCATTTCAAGCTTGCAATCTTGTTCAAGCAATTACTATGTATTCGTTTATCGATGCATGATATAAATTCAATGTATAGGATATGCGTATATGTGTATAGAGTTATGTTTTTGAAACTTCTAAAAACTTCTAAAACAATAGATATTCACATTTATTAAAACAAATTTTATAATTAAATTTTAAACACAGCCGGATTTGAACCGCCTCCCTTTTAGAACAATAGCTAAATGCTTTGTTCCATTGAGACATGGAAGTATCAGCAAAAAGTTGAGCACTCAAAAATAGAACAAGCATCCATTTCCTTATCGTGATCCAGACTAAAACGGATTTGCATATTGTCCATTTCACTGGGTCATGGATTTGTTGACCTTTAAAACTTTTCCTAAATCTTTTTAACCCTGAAAGGACAAAAAATCATTCGCAGCTTTTCTTTGCTCAAAAGGCATCAATCAAACTCTCAAAGTGCCAAAGAAAGATGAAAGCGACATCTTTTGCAACAGTCGCTTGTTCAGCGACAAACTAATTTCCTATATATATCCCTCTTTTTCTAATGGCTATGTTTGGTAAGCAAAAAAAGCTTACCATATCATTTAATCACAAAACATATATATCGGGCTCGAGATGATGCTAATAAATGATGACTGGATGTTGTATTTGCATTATTATAATCAGAATCTGTATGTCCACTTTCAATTTGTAAAACATTTAATGGTGTATACTTTGCTTTGTTGTGATGTGATGCAGAAGGTGTTTGTTTTTTTTTCTTGTGATGTGGACTCATTTTTTTTACGCGCCAAAAATTTTGTTTCATTTTTTTTCAAAGTTTAACAGTTGTGTGTGTCAGTGTGAATCGGAATGACGACTGGCCAACAACACTTGCCGCCAGATTTTTTTTTTCACAACGACGACGACATACTTTTTTTTGCTTCTCTGTCACTTGTCCTCTGCTGCTGTTTCCTTTGGCTACTGCTGCTGCTCTTTTTTTGTGTTGATGCTGAAGCAGCAGAAGCATGATTTTTTTGTCAACAAGATTGTACAACAAAAAAAGCAGCTGATATTATTGCATATATTTGATCAATTAAATGATAGAGAAATTACATTTAAAGAAAAAAAGTGAAGCAATTTAAAAAAATTCTATGATTTTACTTTTGCATTTCTATAAAAAATATTGTTATAATTTTTTTAGCTCAACATCTTCAAATACTGTAAAAGTGATGCAAAAAAATCTTGAAGCTGTAAAAAAATAATTTTAGTAAACTTTACATTATCTGTTAAATACCCATAAGCAACTGTAGCTTCTTCATAAATTACAGTTAATGATTATCAACAGCTATGACAAAGTGAATGATTAAAATCCAGATGCTCAATATAACCAATCTTCTCATCAATTGCTTTACATTACTTTAACTTTGCATTAAAAAGTTTTTATGAAATTATATTTGAGCAATGTCTGATAGCAAAGTTAGTGCTGCTATTTAATATATATGTTTTTAATGACATACTTCTCCTCCCTCTTTATTTGCCAATACAGTAAAATTAAATGCTTTGAATGGATACTGTAGTTGTTGGATAATCTTTAAATACCATAGAAAAAGGATGCCGTCTCGCTGCTTTTTCTTCTCTCTCTTATTTTTTCCTTCTTCTTTTTTTATCATCCTTTACTTTTTCTCCTATCTCCTCGATGCAGATATTTTTTACCACAACAATTTTTAGCCAATGATAGCAAAGTCACTGTTGCTTGATATTTATTTTTTTAATGACATATTTCTCCTCCTTTACTTGCTGAAGCAAAAGGTATCAAAATTTTATGCTTTAAATGTTACAAAAGGGTACTCAATTGCTTCAGCTGCTCTCTGCTGAACATCGCCCGCTTTATATTTTTTTCAGCCAAGAAAAATGATAACTGTTAATATTACGATAAATAAAGATCCATTTTTAACATTTCTGTCTTTGATTTCCTTCTGTCCCCTTCTTTATCATTTCTCTTTGTCCTCGACCAAGCTTCAGCCTCTCTCTTCCCATTTTTTTCTTACATTATTTTTTTTCTCCAATATCTTCGACGTGGATATTTGTTGTTGTAATGCGTGTTGAAGTCATTTAACTTTTTTTTTATCAATTTTTATATACTAATTATATACTAATTTATTGTACTTACTTCAGGTTATTAACTACAATAAATTTAATTGAAATTAAGCTGAATGATGAAATTATTGTTAAAGGAATTCTTAAAGATACGCGAGCACATGGAAAACTAAATAATGGTGATAGAATTATTTCAATGAATGGTAGACTGATTAAAGATACTGATATGTTTTATCTATGTAAGTTAACTTTTTTGCATGGATTAGATTGGCATGCAAAATCACGAATAATTTTATACATAATATTCATCCAAAATTATTAATTAAATAAAGAAATTTTAGTTAATACAAATTATGTATCCACAAATTTTGATTGTTGTTGAAAAAAAGCTGCTATTTTGAACATCAATTTTTTGCTGCGGCATTCATCAACAACAACGACGACGACGCTTGTACAATTTTATGGTGCATAATTGATTTTCTTATCAACAATAATCTAATATCAACAACAGAAGCAGTAGTAGCTGTTAACAGAAAGAAATAATGCGTCTCTGTGGAACGTTGAAGGATATTGAAATATATCTTTTTTTGGCGGCAATTCTGCTATTATTTAATATTAATCAATTATGTAAAAAGAAGGAAAAGATGATTGTAGCAGCAGGTGATAGAAAGAATAATATGGTGGTATGTTTTTTGTGGTTATTTTTGAGAGGTTTTGGCGAGGAACACAATTATTGCAATGCATGGCCACGAATAAAGCAGTGGTGAAGGCCTTCAATGACCACCAGCATGCTTCAGTTTCCTTGAATGTTGTAATTTTTAAAAATGCAAAGCGCTGTTCAAACAATTATTAATTAAATGAAAGTGTTTCGTGGATGTTTAAGAACGGCTGCTGCAACAGCCTTTTCTCGTTGAGATTTACCTCCAAATAATAGTTCCATGTCAACTACTGCATTATCACAAATGTCATATGTCTTTCCCTTCTTGCTCAAGAATCAATTTTTTTGTACATTTACAATTGAAATGCTATACTGGAGTTGATCGCATAAATGCTTTTAGTTTATTTGCTGTTGACGATTGCTTTCCAGCTTCCTCTTTAATACCTCAAAAGTAATCTAAAATATTGTATATGGTTTTTAAACGTTAAAACGCTTTTTTGAAGTACATCTTTTTCTTCTTTTTTCCCTTCTTTATCCACATCCCTTTCCAATACCTCAAAATTAATCTACAAAAAACAGCTAAAAATAAACATTTACTATTTCGAACAATATTGGTCTTTGTTGTGGACAAGCTATAAAAAATTGTAACAAAAAAGATGTCAACTTTTTTTGCTGCAAAAGAAAAGGGTACTGTAGATGTTGGAAAAGCTTTAGCTACGATCATAAGAATATGAGGTGTCGCGAAGTTTTCTTCTCTCTCTCTTATTTTTTCTCTCTTCTTTTTTATCACTTGTTTTTTATGTCCTCGATGCAGATATTTTTTACCACAACAATTTTTAGCCAATGATAGCAAAGTCACTGTTGCTTGATTTATTTTTTTAATGACATATTTCTCCTCCTTCTTTACTTGTTAAAGAAAAAGATATCAAAATTTTATGCTTTAAATGTTACAAATGGCTACTGTAGTCATTGCGCTTTTTCTTCTCTCTTTTTATTTTTTTCTTTCTATTTCTTCTTTTTTTTATCATCTTTTTGTTTCCTCTTATGCCCTTGGCGAAGATATTTTTGACCACAACGATTTTTTATATGTATTATTTTCAAGCTTATTAATAGATCAATCGTATTCAATCTGTTGGACATCATCCGCTTTACATTGGCTATCGGCAAAGAAAAATGATAACTGTTAATATTACGACAGATAAATATCCATTTTTAACATTGCTGCCTTTGCTTTCCTTCTATCTTTTCTTCATCATTTCTCCTCTTTCCTCGATCAAGCTTTGATTCCTTCTTCCCATCTTTTTTCTTGGATCGTCTTCTTTTTTTCAATGCGCTCTAGGCCGTTATTGGTTTTTGTATTGCTTGTTGAAATTAATATCAATCACATTTCCAGGTATCATAAAAAGCTAAAGAATCTGATCGTCAAGATGTTATTTATTCTGCAGGAATTTTAAATTTTGGACATCAACGACGTCAACATTAACAAGGGCCATCGTCAAATGATTATAATGATCATAGACAACATCCATCAACAAAAGATCATCAATATGATAGTATTCCTTCAACAGCAAATAAAACGATTATAATGGCATCTGTACCAGAATCATCTACAGTATTATTATTAAAGTACGATAAGGCAAAACTTGGATCATTACATCTTGATTTTCATCAACGGGGATATACTTTATCAATATAGTGAAAAGAAGAAGAAAGATGATTGCAGCAATACGATGGTATGCATTTTTTTTATTATCATATATTTTTTTGGTGTAAGGAAAGAATGGAGTCGATTGTATCCATTTATTTAGCACAAAAATTCAAAAACCTTTACTTGTTTTTATCAAAAAAAGGCTGCTAAAGGTTTTTGTTGGGTCATCAATTTTATTGAAATTCTTGCAGCAAAATTTAAGGAATGTCATCAACTACTGCCTCAAGCATTTTTTGATTAAACTTGAAATTCAGAAAATTTTACTGAAAGCGAGAGAGCAGAGAAGCTTTAAACATTTATGCTGCATTCTAGATGCCATTAACCCAGTTGTCTCGTGCTGAAAATCTTATCTGTGATTACATCTTTGACATTTTATATCGCATTTTTCATATCTTTTTTCTGCAATTTTTTCTCCATTAAAAATGAAGGCCGTTAATACTCTTCGAAGGCACTTCACTTTGTTGGGTGGAAGAAGAAACAATTACGCCAGCTATGAAAGTTTCTTTTGTAACTATTTTTTTTCTTATCACTGGCCTTGAAAGTCCGGCTTCTTTATTCAAAAGAAATTGCGTCGAAGTTTACTGTAGCTATATGCCGCATAATTGTTGTTGCTGCTGTCATTGACGCAATTATTTATTTGCTGGCTTTAGACTGCGTTTTACATAACTTCTTCATCTACTGCATCATCACAAATATCGCCATCACCACACCAACGACTTCGTTCAGCAGCAGCTCGTTCACTAAAAATCTGATGGAACACAAATTCAGCAATACATTAAATCACTAGCTAAAAATTCTATTACTGTATTTAGCGCAATACTTTTTTCAAATACATCTTTCTCTTCTTGCTGAGGGAATCAATTTTTTGAGTTGCTAAATCAGAGTCGATCGCATAAATACTGTTAATTTATTTTCTGTTCCAGCTTCTTCTTTGATACCTCAAAAGTAATCTACAAAAAAATAGGTAAAAAATAAACATTTACAAATTCAAAAAAAATATTGGTCTTTGTTGTTTGCGAGCTATAAAAAATTGTAACAAAAAAGACGTCAAATTTTTTTTGCAGTAGAAGAAAAAGGTACTATAGTTGTTGGAATCAAAAGAATATGAGGTGTCTTCGCGCTGTATTTTTCTCTCTCTTTCTTCTATTTTTATCACCTTTTGCTTTTCTCTTGTTTCCTCGATGGAGATATTTTTTACCTCAACATTTTTATTTAATGATAATGTCAATAATAATATGGGTTTTGAAAGTCGCGAACGGGTACTGTATTTGATGGTAAAACTTTAGCTGTCATAACAAGAAAAAAGATGTCGTTTTCATTTTTCCTTCTTTTACTCTCTCTCTTCTTTTATCATCCTTTTTTTCTCTCATGTCCTCGATGCACAATCGAAGAAAAAAATTAAGTAGCCAAATGTGTTGCTCCAATGAATGCCCTTATTTTCAAGTTTTATGATAAGGAAAACAGTTTGTTTAAGCCGAGGATTTCATTTTTTTTCAAAAAAGGGGGTAAATTAAAGCAACTTTTTTTTAAATTTTATCTTTCGTGAGATCGATTTTATTCCATCGTTTATTACTGCTAATTATGTGTTACTTTATTTTCAGGTGTCATCAATATGAATGGCAAAATACATTTTTTTCTTCTTCATCTTTCTGCGGCATTCATCGACGACAACAACAACGACACTTGTACAATTTTATGGTGCATAATTAATGGAACGAATAATATAGTGGTATGTTTCTTTTTAGGAGATTTTAAAGAATTATGAAGGAACACAATTGTTGCCATATTTATTCATGACGTTAGTTTTTAGCTGATTCATTTAGAAACTGACCCAATTGCATCAGCTGTAAAGTGTTGTGTTGAACAAATTTTCTTATTACTAAATCTGAAAATCCGGCCACTTCATTGAAAAAGTAAATCTTTGATAATACATTACTAGAGCTGCACGCTTCACAAATAATCGTCGTTGCCATTAAACTACTTGTTTGCTATTGATTGATTGCATCATTCATCTTCCCATTTTCTGATAAAAATGATAGATCTTTTGTTGACCATCACTGTTGCCGAATCAAACTTTATTATTAATGGAGTCTCTTTGAACAGACTTCTTTCAAAAATAAACATTTTCAACTTCAAACTATATAAAAACGGGAATACTACTGTAAAAAACATATTTTTGGACCCAGAAAATATGTCAGCAAAAAAACTGGATTAAAAAGTTTATACGCAAGCAATATGCACACTCTGTCTAAAACAACAACAAAAAAAGGCACAGCTTTTCTTTTTTCTTCTTTCATTTTTTTTGATTATCCTTGTTTTTCTCTTATGCTTTCGATGCGGATATTTTTATTACAACAATTTTTATTTACATTAATATGAACTCCTCGACCAGGGGCCTTTGTGTTTAGCTTAATTAAATGGAACAGTTTATTGCTTCACCTGCTCTCAATTGGACATCTACTTTTCATTTGTTCCTTGGCTGTCAGCAAGGAAGAATGATAACTGTTTATATTACGAGAAATAATGATCCATTTTTAACATTTTTTTATACTTTAAAAAACCTTACATTTGCTTTCTTTCTATCTTTTCTTTATTATTTGTCTTAGTCCTCGACCAAGCTTTGCTTCTCTCTTCCCCTTTTTTTCTTGGATCGTTTTCTTTTCTGCAATGCCCTCGATATTTTTCGATGTATTGCTTGCTTGTTGAAATTAATATTATCACATTTCAGGTATCAACAAAAGATAAAGAATCTGATCAACAAGGTGTTGTATATTCTGCTAAAATGGATTATTTATATTTTGAACAGCAACGACAACCAAATGATAATAATCATTATAAAGAACAACAACATCCATCATCAAATGATCATCAATATGATATTGTTCCTTCAACAGCAATGGCATTTGTACCAGAATCTTCTGCAGCAGTATTATTATTAAAGAATGACAAGGCAACAATTGCAAAACCAACTACTCATACAGCTCGTATTGAACTTGATAAAGAAATTATAATTATTTTATTAAATGACTAATATCATGGACCAACAACTCCAACATCTATCAAAGCTTCTGATACAAATTCAAAACATGGTACTGCAGCAGCACCTCTATTTCATTATCTTAAAGCATATTCACACGCAAAGCAGATTATTCCTGCAGATCCGGAACTTGTTGATATGTTTACAGGTTTTTTTATTACTACCTACATTTTAATCTTGTTTTTCAGACAAACATTGCGGAGCGTTACTGACGATGGTGAACCGCTATGTTTTATCTCATCACGTACATAAAAGTCCTGTCTAACGTTAAGATCACCGAAACAGGCAGAATATATGTTGCACCAGTTTTTTGCTACTGTAAAAGATAAAGCTGCTTCATATTATTCTGCTGTCTAAGAAGCACCTCTCCTTTTATTTTATTCATTAGATAGTTAAATGGAATATACAGTAAGAGCTAATGAAAAGGATGCTTTTACCGTATTTCCGTTTTTCTACCCTGAATAAATGAAGAGTTGTAGTGGTGCTTCAAATAAGAACAACTCCAACAGCTATCATAGCTTCTGATACACATTCAAATGATCCTACAGCTGGAGGAGCATCTCGCTTTCAATACCTTAAAGCATATCCACATAAAAAGTTTACTGTAGCAGAACCTGAACGTATTGAAGAACCGCTAAGTTTATCTCGTGCTCGTCCTGTTGATGATAATAGAATTTCACTTGGTATTTGGATTAATGTTAGTGGTGTATCTGGTGGTAGTGGAGCATATGGTAGTGATGATGAAAAGAAACGAACTAAACGTGGCAGCAATGATGGCACACTAAACACAAGTCGATGAAAATGAATATGGTCATATTCGATCAATTAGTAGTGCACCAAATTCACCTGAAATTTCACCATCTTTTTTTGTATAAAAAAAGCAAGTCCAAAAAATGTTGCTGCCAAAAAAACATGAGCAAGCAAGCGAGCGATGATGATTTTTTGGTGCTTCCATTTTTAGTTGTTGTCATCGTCATCGTTGCTGTTAAAAGTTAGAGAAATTTAAACAGCTCATTTCATTTCGCTTTTTTTTTGTTTATCTCTTATTTTATTTGTTAAATGCGAAAGTAATAATTCCAAGTTTTATAGGGTTTATATTTATATATCTTTAACGTATAATTAAACAATTTATATAATAATAACAACAATAATGCCGCTTCAAATTTATCCAACTTTTTCTTCACCTGGTAATGGACAAAGTAAGTTATAGAATGGGGTTTCCGATGAGGGTGAAGCCGCAAGGTGGATTCGAACACACACACACACTCGCTTCCACGTTGGGTTGACAGTCTAGCTCTTTCCATTCTTCAAGGAAGCAAGCAATTTTCGAGAGAAAAAAAGATGTGTTTTCCATTATCACTTTTTTATCTATCCTCTCTTTTTGCAGATTGTCTCCACAAAATCCATATCAACATCAACAACATCCACATTAAGATCCATCTACAATATCATTCTTATCAATGCCATCACTAATTCTTGAACAGCAATCACTCTACAATTGATCAACATGGTAATTATGTTCTTTTAACACATCCACTGCTGCTCATCTTCAATTATCTGATCTTAGCAAAAATAGTAGCCCTGGTGGTGGTATTGGTGGTGAACTTCCACATTTACTTTTTTCTTCTTCTCACTTGGATTCTATTGATTCATCATTATCATCTTTACAACCAAATGATCCATCTTCATACATTTATGATTCATGTATTGTCGCAACCTTTTAAATTTTTATGTCGTAAATCTGGTGGTAGTGGTAGAGTAAGTTTGGGGTGCTTGGGAATGCATGAATGGTTTATGATGTGGAGGAAGAAACGTCTCTGCAATGTTGTTGCATCTGGCCTGCATAAAATTTTTTTGAGTCAGAAATTTGGGTTTAAACAAATGGATTGAATGGCGGCTGAAAAACTACAGTACCCCTTCTGAAGAAGGATTTCGACCTTGAAGTACATCTTTTTCTTCTTTTTTTTCTTCTTTATCCACATCCCTCTCCAATACCTCAAAATTAATCTACAAAAAACAGCTAAAGAATAATCATTTTCAATTTCGAACATTATTAGTCTTTGTTGTTGGCGAGCTATAAAAAAGTTGTAACAAAAAAAGACGTCAAATTTTTTTTGCAGCACAAGAAAAAGGTACTGTAGTTGTTGGAATAGTACCGAATGTAACTATTGTTGTTAGAAAAACAGCTACAATCAAAAAAGTGTGATGTCTTCTTCTCTCTTTTATTTTTTCTCTCTTCTTTTTTATCATCCGTTTTGTTTCTATTATATCCTCGATGCAGATATTTTTGTAACAATTTTTGCCAATGATAATAAAAGTCTCTGCTGCTTCTGTTCCAAATGTTTAAATTTCTTTCATCCTTCATTATTTTCTGATGCAACAAATATCAATAATAATTTGTGTTTTGAAAGTCAAGAACGGGTACTGTAGTTGTTGGAAAACTTTAGCTATCTGAAAAAGAGATCGCGCTGTCTTCATCTTTCTTTTTCTCTCTCTCCTTTTTTTATCATCCTTTTTTTCTTTTATGTCCTCGATGCACAATCAAAGAAAAAAATGGAGCAGCTAAAAGAGTTGTAAACGCTGGCTCCACTAAATAAATTAATTTTCAAGTTTAATGATAAGGAAAACAGTTTTTTTGAGCTGAGGCTTTTATTTTTAAAAAAAATGCGGTGAAAATTGAAACAGCTTTTTTTTAAATTTTGTCTTTCACGAGATTGGCATTATCAGTTTTTTTTATATTCTTTACTGCTAATAATGTGTTATTATACTTTCAGATGTCAAAAATATGAATGGCTGATGGCATTCATCAACAACAACGACGCTTGTACAATTTTAATCAATTATTTGAAAAGAAGGAAAAGGTAATTGTAGCAGCAGCAGATGGAAAAAATAATATAGTGGTATGTTTTTTTTCGAGGGTTTATCAGAATCCATTGTATCATTTCATGGAAATCCTTATTCCAACTTTTTTGTGATTGATTATTACTGTTGCTGTTCTACTTGTTGTTGTTTTTAACCTTCCCACAAAGCTAAACCATCTTTAGAAAGTAACTATCAAGAAATGTTAACTCGTACGTAAGCTGTCAGCGGTAAAATAAAAAAAAAGAACTTCAACATTTTTTTACATCACCAACAAACATGGAATGTTAGCAAGAACAATCGACAGAAAGATTGGACAGTTATTGTAACTACAAAATTTAAAACCAGAAGCTAAAAAAACAGTTATACTACTGTAAAAAACGTATTTTTGGACGCAGAAAAAAAGTCAGCAAAATAGTTTTTACGCAAGCAAGATGCGTCAATGTGTCAGAAACAACAACAAAAAAAGGAACAACTTTTCTTTTTTCTTTCCTTCTTTTTTTTGATTATCCTTATTTTTCTCTTATGTCTTCGATGCGGATATTTTTATTACAACAGTTTTTATTTAAAGTAATATGGACTCCTCGACGAGGGGCTTTCGTGTTTAGCTTGATTAAAATGGATCAATTTATTGCTTCAACTGCTCTCTGTTGTACATCATCCGCTTTACATTTGTTCCTTGGCTGCCAGCAAGGAAGAATATTACAGTAATTTTAAAATTTTTTACACTTTAAAAAACCTTACCTTTGCTTTCCTTCTATCTTTTCTTTATCATTTCTCTTTGTCCTCGACCAAGCTTTGCTTCTCTTTCCCCTTTTTTTATTCTTTTTTATTTACTTCAATGCGCTCGAGGAGTTATTTGTGGTTGTACTTGTTGAAATTAATACTATCACATTTACAGGTATGATCAAAAGTTAAAAAATCGGATCAACAAGATGTTGTATATTCTGCATGAATGGATTACTTTTATTATGAACAACAACCATCAAATGTTAATAATCATCATCAGCAACAACATCCATCGTCAACTGATCATCAATATGATATTGTTGCTTCAACAAGAAATAAAACAATAATAATGGCATCTGTACCAGCATCTGCTGCAGCAAAGAATGATAAGGCAACATCTGCAAAAGCAATTACTCGTGGAAATCGTATTGAACTTATTCAACCTGATAAAGACTTTATTATTATTATATATTTCAATGCAATGCATATTGAAACATCTCCAACAACTATCGAAGCTTCTGATACAAATTCAAAACATGATCCTGCAGCAGCAACACATCGCTTTCAATATCTCAAAGAGCCATGATAATGTTTTTTTGGAACTTGATGATGCGTTTGATTCAAATCCATCAAAGCTCGTATCCGCAACACCTCGCCTTCAATACCTTGAAGCATATTCGCTATTATGGTTACAGGTTTTTTTTATTACTTCCTTCATTTTAATCTTGTTTTTCAGACAAACATTGCGGAGCGTTACTGACGATGGTGAACCGCAATGTTCTTTCTTTCATCTTTATTTAAAAGTCCTGTCTAACCTTAAGATCACCGAAACAGGCAGAATATATGTTGCACCAATTTCTTGATACTGTGGAAGATAAAGCTGCTTCATATTATTCTGCTGGTGGAGAAGCATCGCTCCTTTGATTTTATTCATTAGATAGTTAAATGGAATATGCAGTAAAAGCTAATGAAAAGGATACTTTTACTGTATTTCCGTTTTTCTACCCTGAATAAATGAAAAGTTGTAGTGGTGCTTTGAAATACATACCTGAACCAACAACATCGACAGCTATTAAAGCTTTTATGCAAATTCAAATTCAAAACATGTTTCTGCAACAGGAGGAGCACCTCGATTTCAATATCTTTAAGCATATTCACGCACAAAGCTTACTGTAGCAGAACCTGAACTTGTTGAAGAACCGCTAAGTTTATCTCGTGCTCGTCTTCTTGATGATAATATAATTTCACTTGGTATTTGGAATAATGTTCTTGGTGTATCTGGTGGTAATGGAACATATGAAAGTGATAGTGAATAGAAACGAACTAAACGTGATAGCAATAATGGCAAGACAAAAGTGGCTGCTGGAAATGGAATTTTAATATATTTTCTAACATATGAAATTACACCTCGACAAGCTCCATCACATGGTTATATTCCTGCAACACAAGTAGATGAAAATGAATATGGTATTATTCGATCGTGTGCACCACATTCATCTGGAATTTCACCATCTTTTTTATTACAAAAAAAGGAAGTCGTAAAAAGTGTTGCTGCAATTTAAAAACAAAAGCAAGCGAGCCATGATAATGTTTTTTATAACTGTTTTTGATTAAAAATTTTCAATTTCTATTTCTTTGTCGTTTTCAGATTCTCTCACTTGCAATGAATGCCGTACTCTTATATGAACGTTTAACTCCAATGAATTTTCTTTCATATGAAATTACACCTCGACAAGCTCCATCATCACATGGTTATCTTTCTGCAACACAAGTCGATGAAAATGAATATGATATTATTCGATCAATTAGTAGTGCACCAAATTCACCACCTATTCTTTCACCTCGACATGCATCACCTATTATTCGATCAAATTATTCTAATTATTAACTATACATAGCATGTCATCTTCTAATTAACTGTAATTTTATTAAAATATCTTTTAATTGTATAATACTGTAGTCTTGTGTATAACTAATTTATGGTTCGATGGGAACGTATATAATTCTTTCACCTTTCTTTTATTTGCTCAAATTATTTACATCATGTTTATCTTTCTAATTAGCTTACTGTATTTAACTGTAAAAGTATTTAAAAAATTACAGTATATTATAGTAAGCTATAACAATTTGATGTAACAACTTTAGTGTAATTTTATAGATAAAAGTTTTTGTAAATATATCTTTCAATAAATTTTTGTTTGGTAATTTTTCAAGTTTTTAAAATATTTATTTTTTTTAAAATATTATTGTAACAATAGAAAAAACCTTTGTGATGGTAATAGATGTGGAATGTATGTTTTTAACAATCTAAAAATTGCGTTCTCAAAACTGGGTATACGGTAATTGTATAATGGAAAAATAGTTTATTCCAAAAAATTTTTGTGTAATCAGTTTTTTATGCTTCTTCTGTATGTTCAATGAACAAAAAACAGATTTATGAATGTCTCTAATTTTAAAGTTTAGCTACAAAAAAAAATGTTTACTTTAAAAAAGTTTTTTTTTCAATGGTTTGTTTATTAACTTTTAAACATACAAAAATTACTTTGGAAATTATTAATACATTTTTTATAGAGGGTAAAGTAAATGAAGGATTAGGATAAAAACAGTTTTAAATCGGGTTTTAAAATTTTGTGAAAAGATCATGGATTCGAACCTTGGTACCAGCTGCATGATAGCCTGTGGTGTTAACAACTATAGCCGCAAGAAAAAAAGCTTCAAAAATAAAAAAATACGTTTTGGACTTCTGTTTTTTGACCTAGCTTTGGGTTTTGTTTAATTAGCTTTCGTGTTCGAAAGATTTTTTTCGTGTAGCTGTGGCGCAGTGGTTAACGCTTTAGGCTAGCAGACAACTGATGCCAAGGTTCGAATCCATGAAAGAATTCTTACCCAATTTTAAATCAAAACCATCACAAAACAGATTTTTTATCCTCTCCCATAAATAAATAGATAATTATTTTTTTTGTTACTTCAAACACATTTTTGTTAAACATTAACACTATCAAGATTTGAAGGAACATAAGTAAAACCTTTAAATGTTTCATCTTGATTAATATAGGTTGTGCCATTCATCAACGAATTAACTGGCGGCTTAATTCGCTTAAATTCATCTGAGATCAATGAATCATCAGCATCATTCTTAACTTTTGGAATAAAAGTTGGTTTAATCTCTCGTCGAAGAAGTTTCTCCCAATTAATAGAAATAAAAAATTCATGACTTTTTATTTCCTCGAAATCTCTCTTTGCCCCAAGTCGTTTATGTCGATCTTTTTCAAGTAAATGTTGTAAGATATCTCGCGATGATGATGATGCCATAGATGAAATTGTAAGAGATTGATTTAAAATTCTATCATACATTTCTTTTTGATTTCTTGAATAAAATGGTGGAAGACCAAAGAGCATCTCATAGAGGACAGATCCCAAACACCACCAATCAACTGTTCGATCATATTTCTTTTTAAGGATTACTTCTGGTGCTAAATATTCGGGTGTACCAGCAAATGTTCCAGTTGTATCTTTTTGTTTAATACCTTCTTTGCCTTAAAATAATTAGAAATGTTTTTTGTGGGGTAGAAAAAATATTGCTTACATAGACCAAAATCCGTCAAAACAATATGACCATATCGATCGAGAAGAATATTTTCAGGCTTAAGATCTCTGAAAATTTTTGGGATTATTTTTTAAGCAGTTTTTAGCCCCTTTTTAACGCCTCCAAGCCTAGTACAGAAAAAGCGGCATTTTTTCTTTGATCTTTTGAGGTGTATAACACCTGTGATTAAAAAGTAAATGGCAAAAGATCAAAGGCGGCTTTCTCCAAAATCGCTTCAAAATTGTTTCTGTTTTTATCGTTCTCCTTTTCAATTCCAAAAACGGCATTTTTCTTTGATCTTTGAAGCTAATAACAGCAGCTCCGATGCCAGAGAGGACTTCTTGGAGTCATGGGGTCTACGACACATAAGCATATGGGAAGATCTTCGTCGCTTGTACTTTATCAAGAAAACTCATTAATCATTTGCCAGCAATAAAAAAAGATCAAAGGCGGCTATCTCCAAAGCTAATGCCACATCAAATTTTTTTCGTTTTTTATTTAAGTTTTTATTTCCTTACCGATATATGATATCCTTTTCATGGAGATATCCTAAAGCACAGGCAATTTCAGCTGCATAAAAACGTGACCGACTTTCAGAGAAATTTTTTTCTAGTTGTAAATGTGTGAAGAGCTATAAAACGAGTGATTATAACTATTTATAGCCCTGTGTCATTTTTAATTATGTACTTTTCCTCGAAACTCTATTTATCTCTAACTATTCCAACAACTTACTTCTCCACCATTAATGTAATCCAAAATAAAATATAACTTTGTTTTGGATTGAAAACTAAAATGCAGTGAAACCAAAAATGGATGATTAATATTTGTTTTTAGGACATTCTTTTCTGCCATTACTCGTTTTTCTTCTTTTCGCATTTTAATATTTTCTTTTCCTAACACTTTCATTGCATATATCTTTTTTGTAGTTTTTTGTTTGACACGATATACTTCTCCATAAGCGCCTTTTCCAATTGTTCCAAGAATATCAAAATCAGCGGGCTTTAAACTGAAAAGAAGATTTATGGTTAAAAATGTGATTAAAGTAAATCAAGCATATTTATAAACGAGAGTTTTTGTTCATTAATGCAGTCAGTTTTATTTATGAACCAAATCAACCAACTCCAACTTAACAAGTTTCGTTTCTTTAATAAAATACTAAAAAAAGTAATAGCAAAACTCGCTCCAATGAAGGTGTCTGTCTTATTTTCACGTTCAAGCACATATTTTTAGATTAAACATTTTGCTTTCTAAATAATTTAGAAGCAAAATTATTGTTTAAATTCAGACTAGTTCAATTGCTACTTTAATGTTTAAACTTCAACATTAAAATTACGTGATTAAATGATTTATTTTTCAACTTGTAAATCGAGAATAGAAAAGGCTTATTTTTATTTATTAAAGCTACAAACATTTAACAAAAAATGGCTCCCACGAGTATCCCTGATTTCTAGGTTTAGAAAAAAATATTTATATGTGACAAGAACACCTTCTGCTTCAACAAATTTTCTATTTATGGCTACACCTGAAAATGGAAAGCTCAAGTGTTTTTGTGTTTACTGAAAAAACAAAAAGAAACAGAAAAATTATTCCACATAAATGTGTCTGATTTTCCAGCATATCCTATTTAGGAAAATCGTTCTAAGTAGGAGATGTTTCATTATTACTGAACATAAAAATTTTAGGAAATCAATTAAACGTTTTTTTTTGTTATTTACTCCAACTCGAATGGAGACAAAAGAAACCCTGCTGAATATTCTTGATTTTCAAGTTGAGCACTAAAAAAATGAAGCGAACTTTTGAAGTTTGCTATAATGCAAACATTTGATAAAAAGAAAACAGTACCCTTTTCGTTGTGTTGGACCAAGATCAATATCATTTTCACATTTTTTATTTTTGATATCTGGAGAAGTAGCTGTAGTAGTAGTAATTGCGGCAATAATAGGTGCAAAAAATACTTGTACGTGTTGGCTAAAAATGAAAGTGAACATTAAAAACTTTTTTTAACAGAGAGTTAGCTCATAATTGTTTTCTAATTATCCCTTAAAAAATCAGGCATTTATATTACAGCAAGTTTCTGTCAAGAATTGCTAATTTCAACTTTGTTAAAGAAAATAACAATAAAAATTTAAAAAGGTAAACAATAATGAATGTCCCTGATTAGATTAGTCATTGGAAAAAACCTTACATTTGCTGTAATTTCCCTCTTTTTCAAAGATTATGTCCGTGAAAAAAACGCGGAAAGAATTATAGTATTTTTGATAATAAAAAAAAGTGAAGTCAGCAAAAACTGAAAATGACAACAACGCTTTTTTAAAGATAAAAGCTCAAAGGTTGTAGTAGTAAAAAATGATGTTTTTAAAAAATAAAGCTATAAATTTTTTAAGGGTTTTGTGATCAAAAATCGTATTTAAAAAATTATCTTGCCTGTGAGCTTTATAACTTCTTTTATAACTAAATTTTGAAGTCAAGAAAGTTCAATGAAAGATTTTTTACTGTTGTTCCAAGTTGCCTAATAATAATCTACCTACCAACCATAAACTACTTTCTCCCTCTCTCCCTTCAACAACTTACTTTTCAGCTTCATTATTTAATAAATAATTTGAAAATACTTCTATCCAACCACGCCGCTTTTCATTTAATTTATTTTCAGCACTTAAAAACTTCTTTTTTGGTGGTTTATCAATTGTAGGTGGAATTTTATGTTTTAAACGTTCATACAAATTTTCATATTCAATAAATAGCTTTGAAAGAGTATCTGCTTTTCTGCTGGAGCTTGTGGCGATTTTGAAGATCTAAAAAATGGAAGATGGGTTATTGTAAAAACTGTCAAAGTACACAGTTCTTTTAACAGAAAAACATTATATGTTTGATTTTAATCAGTAATTGGTTTTTTTTTGAAATCAGAGTAACTAAAGTTTAAAGCAATTTTCGGCTTAATAAATGACCAAAATTGTAGCATCGAGAAGTTACTTTAAAATGAGATCTAGAAATGAATAAAAATGATGTAACCATGTCGTTGATCGACATCAAAAAACTAAAGCTTCGGTATTTTGCATGGAATGATTTTTTCAAAACCTTGATAATCTTCCAAAAAATTAAAACGCCCACAGAGGTATCTTTTATTGCAGCTCAATGAATAAATAGATATACCGGAGTGATTATTTGACAAAAAAATATTGACATTTTAAACTACTCGACAAACTATGCTATATTTAAATGCTATTTATTTTTTGCTAAAAATAATTGCACAAAGATTTCATCATGCCTAGCTTCGAAAAAAAACTTAAAATGCTAAAATTTTTAGATCAAAAGAATGCAGCTATTTCTAACGGCCTTTTCTTAAAAATGCTGGCTCATCAATAGCGACAACAAAAATTTCCCTTAAAAATTATAATCAAGTTTTTTTGACAACTATCATGACTCTGGAAATTCGAGACTTTGATTATTTTTCTAAGCCCAAAATTTTAAAAAACCTACGAACTGTTGGATCTTAAAAAAGCTGTAATTTAAAAATGAAGCTGTTTTCAATTTTGAGTTTAGACCTCTCGAAACTTGTAATTTCGGTTTTCAGTTTTAGCCGTTTCAAAGCTAAGCTTTAAGACATATTCTAATTACCACAAAACTAAATTTTTATTGATCGAAATTAAAATAATTTTTTTAAAAGCCTAAATATTTCACATCTGTTACCCATACTTACCGTATCTTTTTTATCATTTCCTTCTATAATGCTACATAGCACACTGTAAGTGTTAGCCGAAGAACAACAATTATCTTTCATAATTTTTATTTTTACTTTTTAACCCTGTAGAAAAAATATATAAATTTCCACACCTGCTTTTAAAAGCAGCAGGTAAAAAAATGAAAGTGACACATGGAGGGTAAAAAAGAAAAAAAGTTAAAACAAAAAATTTTTAGACGCCTTTTTTTTGTCGTTCAATGTTTTTTTTGATGAAACACAAAAATGAGAAGACGAAGAAGCTGATTATGACAATAAGGATCTTCTTTTTTTCTCTCTTGGTCAAACAGTAAATAACACTGATAAGAAAGAAATTTGCTTTGTCAAAAAGAAAATAATTTTTTATTCGTTTTTTTATTACTTATTTCTTTAATCAGATATTTCTAAAATAATAAAAAAATTAATCTATTTTTAAACACCGACAAAAAACTCATAAACTTTGTTTTTTTATATTAGGGAATCATTGATTGTTGATAGAACATTGTTAGTTGATGAGTTAGCGGGAAAGAAGAAAATGTTGAACGGCGTCACATAAAAAAAGAAGCTGATTTTTTAAACTTTTGTACATGATGCAATATGACAGAATTTATAGTTGTCAATTTAATGTTTTGCCATTGGTAGACTCTATTAAACAATACACGACATGTTCTGCAGCTTTATGGCTAAAAAATTGTTTATTTTTTATTTTCTTGATAAGTAAATGGGCTGAATTTTTTATCAACCAACAAAAAAAAATGTTTTGGTAAAAGTAGTAGCCGATATCTTCTTCTACTTATCTGCGCTTTTTATTTGTCTTTTTTATTACTTACCTCTTTGATTAGGTATTTCTAAAATAAAAAAAATAAAAATGTTCTTAAGCACCGACAAAAAGCTTGTAAGCTTTATTCTTTTAAGAGAAATAGCATTATTGAATCATAGAATTTGACGGCTTGACAAAAAAGAAGGAAATGTGTAAAAAAGTCCTAAATAATTTTTTTTTATTATTAGATTGCTTGTAAAAGCTGATCTAATATCCATTAAAGAACAAAATGACAATAAAAGCTATCGACACATTTTTATGCCAGGGATAAACTCCGTTATGTAGCGGACTACATCATCTGCAACATAAGGACTAAAAATTTGTTATTTTTTAACTTTCTGTTAAGTAGATGGTAGAAAAAATGAGTTGAAAAAAATTATATTAACTAATCCACAGAAATTTTTAAAACATAAAAATAAAATATTTTGATAAAAGTAGCAGCCAATATCGTCTGCTGAACTTAATCAGATATTTCTAAAATAATAAAAAGCTAATCTATTTTTAAACAACGACAAAAACTCGTAAACTTTTTTTAAACAAAAACATCATCATGGAATTGTGAACATTGATAAACATTGTTTTTAGATTATTCCACAGGATAAAAGGAAAGATGCCACCTTTTCTTTTTTCCTGTGAAAAATTTAAAAATTGTAATTTTTTGAAAAACTTTTTGAGTATGATGCAATTTTTAAAAGATCGAAAAAATTTAAAAAGCTGTGAATTTAGTTTTTTTTTGCCATTCATAAATTAAATTAAAAAAAACATTTCATGGACTATTGCTTTTGGCTAAGAACTTGAAATTTTTTTACTTCCTAATAATTAAATAGTTCAATTGAACAAAAAATCAAAAATTATAGTTTTTTTTAAATTATGGAATTACTGATTGCTGATAAACGTTGCTATTTGATGAGCTGAAAAGAAGAACAACGTGATACGGCGCCACATAAAGAAGACATTTAAAATTGGTTGTTTGAACTAAAGCTTTTGCGAATGATGCAATATTTTATTGATGTAAAATATGAGAGAAACATTTTTACATCAGTTATTTACTTTTTATCCAATGTACAAGAATATGGAACATAGCAGCTATTGTATTATTCAATCCTGAACATTTTACCCCTGTTTCACCAAAAAATTGCAGAAGATTTTTCTTGTGGTATATAAAACGGTAAAATATAAAGTTATTCAAAACTCGATGAAAAAAAGCTAAAAAGGTTCCAAATTGTAAATTTTTCCTTACATTTTGGAAGGTTTTCAGTACCGCAACTTGGCTGGGTTTCAACAGGGGGAAAACCCTTAAAAAACCTCAGAAAAATCTCATTTTATCCAGTGTAAATTCACTTTTTCACCATAGGTTTTACTTTTTATGAGGGGGAAATTCCCTCTTTTCCCCCGCAAGTTGCGGCTCTGACCACAATTATTATCTTGACTAAACGTAAAAATAAATCAGCTAGAATTGTCGGGAATAAATGTCATCTCGGCAAAGCATCCAATAATTGCATAAAAAATTTTCAACGTCAAATTCGGTTGTTATTTTTATAAAAAAAAGTGCTTAAAATTGTTATTTTTAGTACTACGTCTAACTCGTGCAAATGATTATTCAATATTGTTCTTTTTTCAGTGATTTGCTAATAGCAAAGATCTTTAGCATTATTTGCTTGATGTTTAATTAAAAACTTTAATGTTTTTTATTGTAAAAAAATATCTTTTATGTTAACTGATACATTTTTCAAAGAGTATTTCTTCTTTTTCCAGGTCTAGAAAATATCAAATTATTCAAACAAATATCATTTTATATTGACACATTTTTTCAGTCTATAAAATTGGGGATTACGGTAACTATTAAACGTTTACATTTGCAACATTAAATACAAATAACCAACCCATGTTGGCCAATAGTTCTTCAACGCCAACACACATTTCAAGAATTGCTGTTTTTTGAGTGTTTGAAAGGCGCCAACAACCAAAGAAAAAAAGAGAGGAGAGAAATCAAACAGTTGGAGTCTTGTTGTTGTTGCTAAACTTTTTATTCTTGATTTAACCTTTGTTTTTAAATATTTTGTTTCATCTTTGGGGAAAAAAGATTTTGTTATCATCTTGAAACAATTTGTATTTTTTGGAAGAAGACAACACTGTGGTTGCTGCTGCTATTTAACCTTAAAACTTTTATTTCCAAAAGGTTGAACAAAAAACGTTTATTCATTTTTTGCGGACAATGACCTAGAATTTTTTTATATAATTGTGATACATATATATATTTATTTAATGTCAATTTAATTTTTCATTCAAGTTCAACGAAAGAAGGACGTATATTTTTTGAGACAACAAAAAATTAAGGATCTCAAATGAAATAATTTTTGTGTGTGTGAAGGTTATTATATTTGGATTTGGTGCTATAGAAGTATATTCTTGGAAAAGATATATATTATTATCAACGAAATTAATTTAAAAGTATGTTTAAATAGTGATTAAAGTTTTGTTAGTGATTAATAATAGAGCCATTAGAGATACTATTTTTTCAATTTTGAACTAGACAAATAGCTATTTCAGATTACTTCAGCTACTTAAATTTAAGCAAATTAACTGTTCCAATCTAAAAATGCTATTTTTAGTTTAGTAACACATGATATCGTTTGCTGCTTTTACTTTAGCTAAAAACTGCTTCTTTTTTTACAGACCATGGTAAAGATCCAGCTATATGATAAACTTATTTCTATCTATAAAAATTAATCTCATAAAAAAGCAAATTTTAATTATAAATTGAACACAAGCTATCTTTGTGCTTCAGATATTTGTAGCAGTCGTATTAAACTTTGATGTGTACTCTTTTTATGTTAGCTTTGATACCTTAGCTATAAAGATTGTGCTGTTTCTTTTTTTTATTATCAGTGAGGGAATAAAAAACACATATCAATATGTTTTTCTCTTGAACAACAACAGCTTTTTTGCGCTTGAACGTTCAACTCTTTTTCCCATAAAAAAAAATACTATTGAATTTTGAGGCATGAGTTTTTTTTTTTTGTTTTTCGATAAACTGTTTTTTGATTGACGCATTTGTTTTTTTTGTTGATAGGGCCACTTTATTGTCCATCTCATGAAAACCTGCTGATGTATTATTTAAATTTAGGTAATCAAGCCTGATCTATCCCAAAGACCCCAGCCAAAGATATGGATGCAATAGGTCGAATGGAATTCGTTGGTGGTACATTTGGGCTCAATGAAATCCAGAAAGAATATGTTTCAAGAATATTTGAAACAATTTTAAGAATTCCTGGTGTACTACTTTTGGTAAGGGCTTAAAAATAATGGTAATAATTGGAGACCCAAAGTTTCGATTTTGCACAGCTTTGATCAACATCTCTCTCCAAGGTTACTGTAACAAATAACAAATTTCCATAATCTCTCTTTTTTCCAGGAGCTATGGTGGCTAAAATATGATAGTATCAGTCATGAATTTAAGACATCTGTTTTGGATAAAAGTGTACTACCAAATTATTTAAAAGTTGAAAGAATTATTGAATTTGTTGATAATCGAAATATGGATAATGCTGTTGCGGGAATATTATCATTTGCAGGTTAGTGTGAGGATTTGAGAGGATTTCATATATCCACTTATGATTACCCATATATTGCCACTAGCAAAATATGGATATATAAAATCTTTCACTGCTAATCTTGAATTCAAAACTTTTGTTAAACTAAAGATCAAAGGCGGCTAATTTGTTAATCACTAATATCCTTATCCTTTTCAGTTTTACTACTATGTGCAATATTACTGACAGTGCCACTTGGTCGGCTGATAAAAGTATATGTACATGCTATGAGCTTGTTGCTATTTGGTTTAGCACATATGCTTTCAATTCGATATGTTACATTAGAGAAAGAAGAATCAGATCCTGAGTTGAAACTTGATGATTTAACAAAGCTTGAAAGGCATGGATTTCATTTTCTAGCACAGGTAAATGGCTTTTTTGTTGTTGAATCTTCTAGTTTTGAGACATGCCGCCTTTGATCTTTTATTGAAACGGAAAAAGCTCAAAAGATTTAAACAATTCTTAAAAAGATCAAGGGCGGCTAATCTGAAAATTTTTCAATCTCCATCCAAATATTGCCAGGCATATCGAAAAGGAATAAACTTCTTTGATCTTTCACCGCTGTGGGTAAAAGATCAAAGGCGGCTACCATCCAAATCACCTCAAACCCCCATCAAATATTTCCCCCTGCTCCACCAATTAATAATTATCACTTTTTTAGTTAATGCTTGCACTTGTCCAGTCATGCATTCTTTCCATTGAATCAGATGCTGGTAGAGTTTCACTGGCAGTATTCACGGTACCCATTATTGCTCGAATGTGTGGTACACCAGTTGATAAACTAATTATTGCCCATAATATTGCTTGCTCAGCTGCAATGTTCTTTATTTGCATATATGTTCTAAATCATGTTCCAACATTTTTACAATCAATTAAACAAGGATCTCGACGGTTAAGAGCTTTATTTGTTATACGTGGAATTGGAATTGGTAAGAAATTTTTTGTTGAAGGATAAACACGATCCTGTTGAAGATTTTTGTAATTAACTTCTGCCACTTTTAGGTATTATCAAAATCTGGCAACGTTTACGTCTTGCTGAAGTGTTAGCAATTTGTTGGATGTTAATGTTTTCTCTTCGCTTCTATAATCAAGTGGCAACTGGTGCTGGCTCAATTGATCTTGCATGTATGACTGCAATTGCTGAAACAACAAGTTCACCATTTTCTCTGCTGGCACTAGCTCTTACAGTGAGCTATGTCTCACAATTTATTGTACAATGTACACAATTTATTCTTGGAAGTGCATATAATAGTAATCATGTCCTTGCAACACATGGATATACAGAAGCTTTAACCCTGGTATTTTTATGTCTACAAGCTGGTGTACTTGGAATGAGAACTGAACAAAAAATGTTTATGTTGAAATTGGTGCTATTCATAGGTAAGGATTGAAGTTGTACTAAAGGGTAGGGTAAATTATTAGCAAGAAATGCCGAGTATCCATTTAAAACTTTTTTGAAAATGAATTTTGGAAGGTCAATACAATGGGTGACAAAATATTCATCCTTTTTTTCTCTTATTTTTTCCATTTTTTTAAAACGATTTCTAGATGACTAAACTATATGACCAGAGGACAGATTTATAACACTTTTGAACTCCGGTACACTTTAACCCTATCTGAAGCTCCAACACTACTGAAAAATGGCAAAAAAAAATGGAAAAACGTTTAAAAATTTGTGAAAAACCGTAAAAAATCGTGAAAAATTTAGCACAATTTTCCACGGCTTTTTACGGCTTTTCACGACTTTCCACGATTTTCAAAGGCTTTGTACGATTTTTCATCATTTTCCATAGTTTTCCACGATTGTCCACGGTCTTCCACGACTTTCTACGACTTTCAACGGTTTCCTACTGTTTTCCACAAATTTTCCACGAATTGTTTCAATTTCTTCCCATTTCTTTATCATTTTTCAGAATTTTGGGATGTTATCTGGGTTCCAGATGGGCTCAAAGAGAATATTTGGGTCCAAAAGTGACATAGATCTGTTCCCCAGATCCATATGTACATTTTCTAAATGTTTCATATAATTTGGTCTTCGAGAAATCTTTTAATTAAAAAAACGGAAAAAAAGAATAAACAATTTGTCATCCAACTAAAAATGAATGTCCCCTGAAAATATGAATTTTTAAAAGTAAATTTTTGGTCAATAATTTATTGTGGATTTTTCTTGAACCACTTTGTTTTCACAGTTGACTAACCCCCTGATTGGCTTTCTTTGAATGCTTTTATAATACAAAACCTTTTTCAGTCCTCTCAGCTCTCCTTCAATCCCTCTATGAAATCCTTGAACCACAAATGCTTGCCTTTGCTGCTCTTACAAATTTTACAGTATCTATGCATATTCGATCACTTGTACTTGCAACAATTCTCATGGTCACTCCATTTCTGATATCATTCATGCTTATGACCTTTCTACCTATGGATCTATGGTTTGTAATGATCATCTCAAATTGCCTTTTAACTTCAATTCGAACTATTTCAACTACAATAATATATTTTCTTAAAATTGCTGAAAATAAATCTGATCAACCATGGGATAATCGACTTGATGATCTAATTTTTTATTGTAAAATTTCAACTCATGTTGCTGAACTCCTTCTTGCGCTATTTGTTGTAGTATATGGAATTTTTGCATTACTAGTACTTGGAAAATGGACAGTCTTTTCTGTCATTGTTTTAATCTTTCATTCATATTTTAATGTAATTCGAAAGCTACAATCTTCAATCAATGCTGTTCAAACCCGAAAAGCTGCTAGTGACAAGATAAATGGATTTTCAAAGCCAACAAAAGAACAACTTGATGAAAAATCTGATGTTTGTATGATTTGTTTGGGTGAAATGTCAACAGATGCTCGAGTAACTCGTAAGATGCTTTTTTGGCACATGATACAAAGAAACTATTAATTTGTATTTTTTTTAGCTTGTAATCATTATTTCCATGGTTTTTGTTTGAAAAAATGGTTATTTGTTAAACCTGTTTGTCCACTTTGTTATGTCAGCTTGGGAGATGGCATAAAGCTCCAAGAAGAACAACCATCAAGAAGTTTCTTCCCTCGTCGACGACCACGAGAACAACAGCAGCAACAACAACAACAAAGTAATATTCGACGAATGTTTTTAACAAATTACGATTGTAAGTTTTACCTTGCCGTGCAGTGCATTGCACAGTGTACATGGATTGTGCAGCGCACGCCTATACTGTGCAGTGTATAACATAGACGTACATTGATATGCAGATGTACAGTCATTACATGCAGTGTACACATGCACATTTGCTGTGCAGATGTACAGTCCTGTGCAGTGCACTGCTATTTTATTACAAATTATGTAAATTTTTTTAGCATCTCGAACCGCATCCGTCTCCCTACAACCTCTGCTACCAGATGAAAGCGGCGTGGATTTGGATAATCTTCCAACAAATGAATCTTCAGCACATCGATTAAGAATGATGAGTACATTCAGTGATTGGAGTTCAGATTCAGATTCAACTGCAACAGAATTTACTGTTACCTCTACAGAAGATACAAGCAGCACAAGTTAATTATAGATAATGTGTCATTTTTTTAAAGCCATAGATACTTTCAGTTTTTTTATATCTTTTTTGAGGCAATTTTGGGGTAATTAAGTAATTATTTGTGGGTAAAAAATCTGGATATAATTTTGTGTTTAAAAACTGTATGTTAATTTGCATTTATTTGGTTCTTTGAAATTATATGCCCTGGAGGCATAGATATATTTGTAATATTTGTAATCATATAATTACGTGTAATATTTTTTGTCATAAAAGTTATATTTGAATTACGATCTGTTACATCAATTGTTGTGATAGTTTTAATCGATAATAACGGCCATAGTTAGGGACCGGCAACCAAAAAATGAAAATCAATTTTTAACAGATTTTTTTATATATTCTGGTACATCTCGATCTACTGAATCCAGATGCGCCATTATTTTCCGTTTAAATATAATAGCTAAAAAATTATAAAGCTTCTACGGCGCGATGTAAAATTTTTCATGGTCAGCTAAAACTTCAAAAGGAAAATGCCGCCATTCCTTTGGGTTCTATGGTCGAGAGGTTTGCGTGACTGACTCACGTGCAAGAGGTTGGAGGTTCGAATCCCAACGCTTGAAAAAAGGTCTAATAAGTTCAAAATTTCATGGACAACATTAAAAAAATATTTATAACTAATAAAAAATTATTTTGGAATACTTTTTAATACAAGCTAGTGCTATTTTTCTGCCGAAAGGTGTTTTTTACGACTTTGTTGTTGCTTTTTGTACGATATTTATTTTAAAGCTTTTGATTAATACAAACTACTATTTTTTTGATTAACAAAAACGTATGTATTAAATATATATGCAACTGCTACATGTATTTGTATTTTAAGTTTTTACTGTTTATGGTAGACATCGAATATATGTGTACTTTTATAGCTGTAACACATGACATATGCTGGAGGTTTCAGGAATTCGATATCTGTTGAAACCTAAAAACAAAAAGGATAAAGCATTCACTATATTCAATACCACATACATACATTAAATGTCGACGATAATAAAGAAGTTTAAATCAATGCAGTTTACATATGTATGTAATGCTTACTGTTTTGCTAAGATGCCATTGCTATAGCAATTGCTAATCTATTATACCCTTACAGATAATAATCAATTTCTGTCGATCATATATGCTTTGTTGATGATAGAGTGTAGATGCCTTTGGATACCATTTTTATGAATATATTAAGAATACATGAACAATACAGTAGATATAAATAACTGCAAAGAATTTGGCTTACATAGCCCTTTTGTAGCAAGGGGATAACAAAAAGAGATATCCTATGAATATTTTGCTCATTTTTTTAAACTTTTGCATCAGATTTAACCAGTAAAAAATAATAATTCAAAGCTTTTTAATAAATGGTTTATGAAAAACCTATAACCCTTAAAAAACCTTTTTAATCAATCAAATGTATAAAAAAGTATGCCAAAATAATTTTTTATAAGTTGTAAATATTTTTTTAATGTTGTCCATGAAATTTTGAACTTATTAGACCTTTTTTCAAGCGTTGGGATTCGAACCTCCAACCTCTTGCACGTGAGTCAGTCACGCAAACCTCTCGACCATAGAACCCAAAGGAATGGCGGCATTTTCCTTTTGAAGTTTTTGCTGACCATGAAAAATGACTTTTTTTGCAAAAAAATTTTTCGTTGCCGGTCCCTAGCCATAGTCATTTTTGTCTACTTTAATGAAAAAAATGGGTTTGGATGCACACATACATCGTATACAAGTCGTAGTTTTCATACATAAATTTTATTTCATTTATTATTGATTTCAAGAATAATAAATGAAATAAAATCACTAAAAAAAACATCCCTGGTAACAAAAAACACCCGCATCTTGCTATACAAAAATATGCATTTTCTTAAAAGATTTATATTTTTTGGAGGTTCATTGTGTCGATGTAATGATTCACCAATGATATTTTTTGTAAAATTAACTTTTTTTATGAAGCCGTTTATCGTCTTACCATTATCATTATTACTCGTTAATTTTGAAATGAGATCTGATGTGCAGATAATGTGCAGTTATTATTACTATCATAAACCATTTCCCATTTCATCGAATTTTAATTTATGTGTTATAAAGTTACCTAAAAAAATACCTAATAATATATATCATTTGGAGAAATATGATAAAAAGGTTTGTTAAATTAGGATTTTTTTCTGACATAACATTTGCATTTGTTTTCAGTAAATATAGGTGATAGTAATATCGAACTATAACAACTGTATTTCTAGATCATGAACATTTTATCAAATGTTAACACATCATTTTACAATAGTACATTTTCTCATGCAATAAAAATGGCAGCCAATCAACAATTTCAGTCTTCTCTCCACAAACACTTGCATAATTCTGGCATATCATTCAAGCTAAATCCCTTTTTAATGTTTTATTTCATTCCGTTGTTTGTAGCTGGCTTATTGTACATACCAATACTTTTTATTCCATATAGGTATCGAACTCATTAGAGACAATAAACTTTTTTAAAAATATTTCAATGACACTATCGATATTCCATTTCAATGTTTGAGCCTTCATTTTAAAAAAAAAAGATTCATAAATTCCCAACCAGAGATTCTTGATTTTCAGATACCACCATAGGCAAAAAAAATTATTAGCGACAAATATCAGTAAACTTGAAGTAACTGTTTTTTTTTTGTAAAAGACGCATTTGTGTGAATTGTACTCATTCATTTTTGCGTCATATTTTTAAAGTGTTTTTTTAAGATACAAAATGCAATTTTTCTTTCATTGTTGTATCATCAATGCTTTTTTTTGTTGGTTTTTAGTTTTTGTAAAACTTCAAATTTTTGCAGCGCCGGAACTTCGCCCAAATCGGTGGGGTGGCTTTCCATCTCGTGGGGTGGCCGCCTTTATAAGATTAAAAATTTTTATAAAATCTCATTTTATCTAGTGCAAATTTAAGTTTTCGCTTGAAATCAAAAAATTCACCTATGCTATTTTTCACGAACTCAAAAATCTGTGGGGTGGCCAGCCACCCCCCAAGTTGCGGCACTGAATTTTTGTGATATTTTTTTCTAGTAGTTAGTATTTTGCATTATACGTTACATAAATTTCACTTAAATGTGTTAAAAGATATTTCTGAGAAAAAAAAAGTGATTGAATTTGATCTTTTTTTGTTCAAAAAAACTGTAAAAAAGTCACCGCCATCGAAAATAAAAGCTGCATTTAAAAAAGTGCAAACATTTTCTCTGTTTTTCATATTCCTCATTTTCTTTCATTCAATAAAAGTTTTTTCTTTCAAAAAGCTTTTCACAAAAATGAACACTTTTTTATATTTAATTTTTTCAGCTGCTTTTTATAAGCTTTTTATTTGAAAAAAAGAAAGATTTAAATAATGTCATAAACATCTGCAGCAGCAAGAAGTTCAAAAGTATAAAAAATGAGAAGTGTTAATCTTTTTTTGGGTGGTGAACGTGAACTTTATGTATTTTTATAGCTGTAGCCTTTTAAGCCAACAAGTGTTTACTGTAAATAGCTTATATTAGCTAAAAATAAAAAATGCTTACAAATAATTTTTAAAACAATTATTCTAGCAATTAAATGGCAAAATTGTGAAAAGAATAAAAAGATGCAAAACAAATTATTAATAAATAGTAATAATTTCAAGCAGGAAAAAAATGTGTGTAGTTTTTTAAGTTTACTGGAACCCTTTTATCATGTTCAAGATCAAGATTCTTGGAAGTATTGCCAAAATATCATTTTGCGGCTATGCTGGGAAATCTTTCTAAGTGTCATTCTAAGCTTCTTAAAGGTTTCATTTAACCCCACAATGCAACAAAGAATTAAGTAGCCATCATGTAATAAGTTTTTTTTATTAGACATCATTTTTGAGCTCAAAATAAAACAATGTAAAAATGATCAAAAGGAAATATTTTTGTGTTAAAAGTACTTATTACAAATCAAACATTTCTGTTTTTTTTGTCTGTCGGTCAACGTTTACTTGAAAGCAATATTATCATATCCAAATTAATCACACAAATGTAAGATTTTTTGTCATTGCTTGCATTTTTTGTTTACAATTAATTTTGCTATAATTGCATTTCTCAACTCTGACTTTTTCATTTTCTCTTTCTGATCAAAAATTTAGTTTAATTCTATTCTTTTTTAAAAGTGTATCCTAAAAAAAGTACAATAAAATAATAATGACATAATTGAAGAAAATCAAAAAACCAAAATTTTGTTTTTGCAGAGCTTTTGATTATTTCCTTTTTTTGCTGTTTTTTTGTAGCAACAAATATTGAATTTTTTGTCGTCAAGATGGCTACGGATCATTTTCTCTGCTCAAACAAAAATTAACGAAAGTCTTTTATTTTCTAACGAATGTCAGTGTGCTGGTTTGAATTTATCTTTTTTAGCAGAGGGTTAATATTTCTTATGTTGAAGAACATAATATATGTAATACAACATGCAAAAAAAAATAAACAATAATATAAAGACTTTATTAATCATTTTACCAAAAAAAACTTATCAAATTGTTAAGACATACATAAGTTTAAGCCAAAATTAAAACAAAAAATAGCATAAATGATGCAACAATTTTTGCAGGAATCATTCTTTTGGATGAAGAACCATTGGCAATAGCAGGAATATTAGCAATAGCTTCATTAATTAAAATATCACAAATTGCACAATTTTTTTCACGACGACACAAGGTAAAAATTTTAAAACGACATGTTCCATTAATAGCTTCTGCATAACATTTAGCACTATCATAATGACACATTTTTTCAGAAACATCTTTAGTACAATTTTCAGCATTATCTAAAAAAATTTTGTTTTAACATTGATATGCATGGTTTTTGTTGGACTTACATTGATCACCACAGAAAATATCAAGTTGAAAATAAGCAAGTATTGTTTGGTACGGAATTTCATCAAGACTTTTGACGAATAAACCTGTTGGAAGTGAAAGATTTTCAAGAATATGAACATTAAAGCATCGTTTGACAACTGTTTGGCTCATACATTTATCAAAAACTTTCTTAGCTTTACAAAGATTCTTTCTGGAATATCTCTCTGGATCATTTAATTCATCAAAAGTGCTATAATAATGTCTTGTGGCTAATCGTTCATAACATTTTTCAATTACCTAAAAATTAATTTTAAAGAATTTATTAAACAATAAAATTCAAATTCTTACATCTTGATCATCAGCTGAACAAGTGTTTTCATCATCAGCATATACAGTTGAAAGCAAAATAAAAATTACAAGATAGCGGAGAATCATTGCTGCTTTTAAACGTTGATGTATCTGTTGTTGTTGCACAAATACCTCAATTGATTTTGACCTAAATAAATTTATTTAGCTTTTTTAAACGACCACAAAAATATTGCAAAATTCAAATTTTTCGCGGTATGTAACATTACGGTATCATTACAGTATTAATTCTAAATCATTCACGTAACAAAGATAACAATTGAATTAGTATCATAAATTTTAAAATTATAAAAAAAGAAGAAAGAAATAAAAAGGATAAATCAATTTAAAGCTAGCATTTAAAATGATAAAGAAAGAAAGATGTCCGTTTTTTTACAATAATAAAAAGGGCACATTTTTTATGAAAAAAAAGCTTTTATCCATCCTTTTTTTTTTACAATAAAAGATAAAAACAAAAAGCAATATTAAAAACAAAATAAAGAAAGTTAAACAGATTTGCTTCACACTTGCTAATGCTGAAAAATATAACGGAAAATGATTTTTTTTGGTATTATTCATATGAAGAAAAAAAGGTTGCAGACTATTTATGTACATTACAAAAAATATTCTTATAACACTTTATTCACTGTTTTTAATCAAGCTTTTTTGTAGAGTTGTTGTAACAAAATGCTTGCTTTTTTTTTAAAAATTTAACATAATGGTGATTAATTAATAAACATATTTTGCTTTTATTCGAAACATCAATCTCAAAACTCGAGAAAAATTGTTTTCGACATGCAAGAAGTATCATTTTTGAACTCAAAATAAAACATTTAAAAAGTGACTATAAAACTTTTATAGTCACTTTTTTTTATAATAAAAGGAAACTTTTTTTAAGATTTCTTTTCACAATTTTTGTTTTTGCTTATATGTTAACGTTAACTTGGAAGTGATATTATTATCATATCATAGTTAATAGCATAAAATGTAACAGTTTTGTTTCTAAAAACGTTGAATTTATAACAAACATTTTTCCCTGCTTTCATTTTTTGTTTAAAATTGATTTTGCCAAAATTATATTTTTCATCTCTAGCTTTTTCATTATTGCCCTTTCCGATCAACAAAATTTTGGTTAATTTCATTTTTTTTTGAGAGTGTATCATTTTCGGACTAAAAAGTACAACAAAATAATGATGACCTTTTAGAATAAAAGTAAACAAAAACCGCGGCTCGAAAAAAAGATTTTTTTAAGTAAGTATATTCCTTCCCCCTTGACAAAAAATAAGAGCAAAAACTAATATTTCGAAAAAAAAATATCAAAATTTTGGTGTTTCGGTTTACTTCAATTTCAATTAAATGTGATCGTTTTTCGACTTTTTGATTTAGCTTGATATTAAAATTTCTGTTTTGATATTTCTCAGAAAATTTGCTTTAATTTTTGTCATTTTTGGGTTTCTTTGAAGGCAGATTTCGACAAAACCGAGATCTTTTATATAAAATTTATTTCGACTTTAGTTAGATATATGATTTTGATTTTTTGGCCTTGATTCTCACACAGCCCTCATTTCTTTAATCTTTTTTGCTTTTTCTTTTTTCTTCCTTGTGTCCCCTTTCTTTATTGTTTACAAGGTTGATAGGCAGGTAAGTATAAAGATTGAGAGCGAAACAGCAAGAACAGCAGCCCGGTCTCAAAAAAATATATATAATAACAAAGCAATTGAAAAGTTATTTTTAAAATATAATAGAAAAAAAGGTTAAAGACTATATAAAAGATGTCAAATGATGATGAAAACAGAGTTTTTTTGAAATAATGATCATGCATGATCGTAAAAGTTAAAAAAAGGGTTGGGTAATCATTTTTTTCCTTTTCGCTACAAAAAATGATTTAAGGTTTTAATTTTAACTTTTTGGCATCATAGCTCAAGGTTACTGTAAAAAACAAATTTGCATAAATTTTTCTTTCAGGAGCTATGGTGACTAAAATATGATAGTATCAGTACATGAATTTAAGGCTGATACTATCATTTGGTAGTACACATTATTTAAGTCGTGGATAAAAATGTACTACCAAATTATTTAAAAAAGTTGAAAAAATTATTGAATTTGTTGATAATCGAAATCAGGGCTGAAGAAAAGAAATTTCTCGATTTTTTCCAGTTTCGTTTCGCCTGACGAAATGACTTCTCTATTTCGTTTCGTTGAGCAAAAGCCAACTTCGTCCAGCCCTGATCGAAATATGGATAATGCTATTGCGGGGATATTATCATTTGCAGGCAATTTGGATCATTTGTGATTACAGTTAAATTTTTAAAGTTCATGATTATATTTTGTCGTTTGTTGTCGTTATTGCTGGTGCTTTTCCACAGTTATTGTCTCTCTCTCTCTCAGACATTAGACACTCAAATATTTTAGTTCAATTCAATTCAATTTTCAGTGGTGTTGACTGTCAGCTGATGTAATAAAATGGAAAGGAAAAAAAAAGTTGTTTGTTGCTGCTGCTTTCCTATGCAAGAAGAAGGACGACGACGCCTGCTTGACTGACTTTTTCTTTTTTTTTAAAAACGGCTCAAAACATAGCAGGCAGCGGGGAACAGAGAGAAAAGAATGAATTCAAAAATAGTTGGACATGACTTTTCTCTCCCTCCACATTCTTGCTCCCTTAGAAAAAAATGCATAGAAAGAAGAAAAACCAGCCGATGCAGTCAGCCCGCCTTGCTTGCTGCTTTCCTTCTTGCCCTATTATAATGTGTTTGCAAAAACCTTATAGCCAGCACACGTTAAACACAACACAAGAGGAGGAAAAAAGGGGTATTTCGTCGTCTCGGGGCCCTTTTTGAAAAATTTTTTGATGGTGATGGTCGTTGTTTTCCTCCACCCCTTTTTTTCAACCCTCTATAGTTCTACCGACGTATATTGCTGTTGTTTTCTCTCTTCACTTTCTTTTTTTCCACAGCTTTTTGGAACCATCGAAAAAAATGAAAATTCTTTGTTGTTCATGAGCAAAAAGAAAATGGTAAATTAAAAGATTTATTTTTATTAAACAAATTTTCAAATTATTATTAAAGGAAATTTTTCAATTATGGCTTTATTTTTTCGGTATGTTGAAATCACTTTTTTGTTTTTGAGGTTTTTGAGGCTATTTTTGTATTGGATAAAGTTTTTGTGGATAAAAAGTAGATGATAGTAATTCAAAATTGTTGTTTTTTATTTTTCCGTATTACTATCCTTCATTGATATATCTAAAAACAAAATATTTCGGTTTCTATCACTGCAATAGTAACAACAAAAACTCAAGAAAAAGATTTCGATGATGTTTTTTGTGTCCAACTACAGAAAAACTTTTTTTTCTCCAATCTTTATTATTGACGTGAATTTAAAGAATTTTAAAGACTTTTAATTTTTGGTGTTGTTCTTTACTGCTGGCTAGAAATATAAAAAGAAAGAAAGAGATTAAAAGGGATCAAAACTATGCTATTTTTATACTTTTAATTTTTTGCAGCAGAAAAAATTTGTGTTTTTGTTTTTTTGCGATAGATGCTTTTGTACAGCTTGTAATGTACCGGGATATCCCTTAACAAAAATAAGCATTTTATCATAGCTGATGAAAGAATTAAATGGTCGTTTACTCGTCTGCTACTTTATTAAGAAGGTCCACAAATAAACAGCTTTTTTTCTTTGATGGGATAACTAATGTAAACAAAAAAATATATTAAATTTTTGTTTATGACCTTTTTTTAAAAAAAGCTTTGAGCCCCTTCTTTTTTGCGAGAGAAAAGTTACTTTAAAATTCAAAAATTTAATCAAACAAAAAAAAATTTATGTAACGGTTTTGTGACTTTTCTTTGAACAAAAAAATATGCATTTGTTTAAAAATAGAGCTTCTAAGTTTGTCCAAATCAAACTAACAGTAATCCAAGTATGTTAGCAGTAGTTACTTTTGAATTTTTAAACTTACAGTTTTGCTGTAATGAATGTCCCTAAAGAGATCCAGATAAGTTGATAAACACTAACTCAAGAATATGCAAATTTTTCTGTAACAAAAACTTAGTGCCCTTGAAACGTCTCTCCTGCTACTGCTGCTCCAAAAAACATTCATTGACGTTATAGTTAAAAGAGTTTAAACTTTTTTTAAGCCTATTAAGTTATTATGCAAATTTTGTTTGACCTTCTTTTTTAGATTAAAACTGTAATTTTTCATCAAAGTTGTCCCAAAGCAACTGTATTTGATTTATCACAAAAATTGAAAGTTTATTTTCACCTTATTCATAAAATTTTTGTTTAAAAAAACGGTCTTTACCCCTTACCCTCTCCCCTTGTTGTTAGACTTTCTTTTTTTCCATTTCCTCATATACAACAAACAATATAAAAGAACAAGCAACCACCAGCACAACAAACAGTAAATACGCAACCTTGGCCCTTTTTTAAAAACAAAAAATTTTTTACTCTCTCTCTCTCTATTCTTCACTTTTTCTATCTGCATCTCATCTTCTCACAAAAAAAATATTTTTCGGGAGAAAAAAAATGCATCATCACAAAAGAAGATAAAATAAAAAACTTAAAAGTTCATTTTTCGGTTGTCAAAAAGGGATGTCCCAAAAATAAAGGCCAGGGTTTTATTTTTTTGGGTTGTATCTTTTAAAGAGGGATCAAAAATAGAGCAATAGATTTTTTGTGCAGTGTGATTAAAAAAATTTTATGATAGTAATTAGAAGTTTCTGTATTTCATTTTTTTGGTGTTACTATCTCAATGGATGGTAATAATAAATTTTCAAAATAACATCTTTCATTACTATTCTCACGATGATAGTAACAACAAAAGGCTAAAATAAAATATCCTCGTTGATAGTAAAAGCAAAATGCTAAAACGAAGTTTTTTGTTACTATCTTCATTGATAGTAACAAAAAATAATAAAAATTTTAAATTTTTAGTTACTATCATTTTTTTCAAAATGTATCAAATTTGATTTTTTCAGTTAAGCAAGGCTATAAAAACAACAACAAAGTTATTTTTATTAAATTTTGTGATACTAAAGCAGTAATGACAGTAGTTCATCATCTTTGTTTTTTAATTTTTTGGTGTTACTATCTTTGATGATAGTAATAACAAAGAGCTAAAATGAAATTTTTCGGTTACTATCATCACAACGATAGTAATAACAAAAAAAGATAGTAATTGACTATCTTTATTTTTTTTATTGAAGTATCCTCATTGACAGTAATAGCAGAAAAACTAAAATTAAATATTTCGATTATTATCCGCCTTGATAGTAATTTTTAGTTACTATATTTTTGTTTATGATGTTCCAAATTTACTTTTTTCTATTAGAGAGGGGTTAAAAAAAACTATTTTTAATAAATTTTTTGTTTTTAAAAATTGATGATAGTAATCCGAAATTTTCATTTTT
Source organism: Panagrolaimus sp. LJ2400 (assembly GCA_024447215.1). Classification (NCBI taxonomy): domain Eukaryota; kingdom Metazoa; phylum Nematoda; class Chromadorea; order Rhabditida; family Panagrolaimidae; genus Panagrolaimus; species Panagrolaimus sp. LJ2400. The sequence continues at coordinate 5,486,076 of JAMRYA010000014.1, read as the reverse complement.
TTATTTTTTGGTGTTACTATCTTTAATGATAGTAATAACAAAGAGCAAAAATATATTTTTTAAATTACAGGGTGTTTCATTTGGATTGGACACTTGTTTTTTAATCGCAAATCGTTTCTAGAGGGTTCCAAAGGCTCATATAGTGTGGGTATGTCACATACAAAGGGGAGCATCTTTTAAACAAAGAAGTTTGGCATTTGGGAACACAACGCCAAATGGCGCCAAATTCAAATTTGACCTCGAACCAGCTCAAAATTGACATAGATTATGAAAATCTAGACTTTCCTGAACCCCTTGGTCAAAAAATCAACCTTCTAGCTTCAAAAATGACAAAATGGCAGCCGTTTGAAAAAACACATGTTTAGTGTAAAACATTGAAAAAATTTTTAATTGATTTTGTGTTTTTTAATAAAAAATTGACTTTTTCAAATGGCTGCCATTTTGTCATTTTTGAAGCTATAGACTTGATTTTTTGACTATTGGGTGCAGGAGAGTCTAGATTTTCATAATCTATGTCAATTTTGAGCTGGTTCGAGGTCAAATTTGAATTTGGCGCCATTTGGCGTTGTGTTCCCAAATGCCAAACTTCTTTGTTTAAAAGATGCTCCCCTTTGTATGTGACATACCCACACTATATGAGCCTTTGGAACCCTCTAGAAACGATTTGCGATCAAAAAACAAGTGTCCAATCCAAATGAAACACCCTGTACTATCATTTTGTGCGAAATGCTCCAAATTTGTGTATCATAAGTTCTTTGTAATTACCTGGGTGACTTCAAGTTCTTTTAAATGTTTATCCATCAGAAAAAAAAAATTTTTAAAGTTTTTCTTTGTCTGTTATAATTGAGGTCTGCAGTCACATCGAGACGACATCGACAACAAAACACCACCAATTCATGTGATGTATTGAAGAATAATTTTTTTTCATCATCATGATCACCACTTTGCACTTTGTTTTTTTTTCTCTATTTTAATCAAAACGCGTGCTTTAATTTTTTTTTTCAATTCTTTTTTGAGCATCAAAGCTCAGAAAAAAAGAATTTCTTCTTCTTCTTTAAAAAATGCAGCTGATTTTAAGAGAAAGATGATGTTGCTTGCTTGTTTGTTGGTTGCAAAGTAGAAGAAGAGGAAAAAAAGGCGACTTAAGAAAAACTGAAGAAAAAAAAAGGAGGAGAAAATAAGAATGTTGTCCCCAAAAATAGTATGTAACAAAAAATAATAAATAAATAAGAATAGTCCAGTAGCACTTTCTTTTCTTTTTTTTGAATGTTTTTTCCTCCATTGCTTTCCCCTTAAATGTTTGCTTCAGCTGCTGCTCTTGCTACTGCATTTTTGTTTGATAGTGGTTATAAAACCACTACCCCCCCCCCCCCCCCCCCCCATTTTAGAGATAGATAGAGCCATTTTAATGTTTTTTGTTTGCTATATTAAAACAAAAAAGAAAAAAGCTTGAAACTGAAAAAATATATTCTATTTTTATATTGAAAATAAAGCTATGACGAAATTTTGTTATTATACTATGTCGTTGAATTGAACACTTGGAAGATTTGCTTAAAAATAAAATGGTTAGTTTGTATTCAAAACATTTTTATGCGTGTATTTTGTCCTTTTCAATGATAGTAACATTAAAATGCTAAAAATTGAATATTTCAGTTACTATCACAGCAATGATAGTAACAATAAAAAATAAAAATATTAAAGTTTTTATTACTATCGTTTTGTACACCAAATTTGAGTATCCCTTAAAACCTTGTTGTTATCCACTTTGAAAGTATTTACAAAATACTAAAATTACAACTTTTTTGTTACTTTCACAACAGAAATGATAGTAACAACAAAATTTGAAATTATTTAATTTTTGATTACTCTCATTTTGTACCAAAAAAAATGTAACTATAAATATTAAAAATACAGATATTGGGTTTTCACTGCTATACTGTTGAATTTTTGCGGAAATGTTTTTTTAAAATGGTTCATTTTCATGATTTTTGTTACTATCCTTTTTGATAGTAATTACAAAATACTAAACTTATTATTTTTTGTTACTATCACAACGATGAACTTTAATTTTGTACCAAATTTTGTGTGTCATTTTCTGTTGCGTTTTTTGGGTGATCCTGCTAAAAAAATTATCAAGATTTTTTTCGAGGCTGACTACTAGAAAAAAATAATTTGCATAAAAATAGCAGCAACCATTGGCTGATAATAACTAGCTAGTTATCCAGGATACTGAACTTTGAACATTACTCAACGAGTTATTTCATCACACACATACAAAAAACTTGAGTCTTTTCTTAATTTATTTTAGAAAAAAAAGAAAACAACAACAAACAAATTTTTATTTTTTGTTTGGCCCTGGTTGTTTTTCGCTCTTCTATTTTTTTATGTTATACAAGTTTGCTCATGCATACATACTTTTTACAAATGAAAATGTAGTGGATATAAAAGTATTTTTTTAAAATTTAATAGCATTAAAGTAAGCTTGGGCAACAAAAAAAATAATGGCAAAAATGCTTAAGATTTGTTTGATATTTCTGTATAACTTTTACCATGGAGTTTTTAAAATTTCGATTTCGATAGCCGAAATTTAGTGATCCACTTTTTTTTGATTATGATTTGGCGTAGCTATAATCTTCAAAACGTCAAATTTTTTCAATGATAAACCTCCAAACACAATAATATGCAAATTTTTTTCCAGCAATAATTCAGTGCCCTTGATAGAACCCTTGCTTCTGCTGCAGCACAAAAACATTCTTTGACGTAATAATTCATATAAAAAAGAAAACAATTTGTCATGTATAAAACACAAAACAAAAAAATAATAATGCGTTCATGAAAAAAAAATAAAATAGAATCATTTTTCTCTTTCCTCTTTTTTTCAAAGCCATTTCTTTCTTTTTTTCAAATGAATGTCCATGAAAAACAAAGCAAAAAAAGAAGAAAAAATTGCACAAACTTCTTTTCACTTTTTTCTCTATTTTTTTTGTTAGAAAAAAACGTCAAACGAAAATGTAACGGCTGTTTTTTCTTGTGTCTTTTTCCATTGGACTTTGCAGCAGTAGTTTTATCTCTTTTTTCCATTTCTTTCAAGTCTTTAAAAACATGATGAAAAATAACTCGAACATTTTTTGGAGAATAGGAATAGAGGAGAGAACCCTTTTAAAACCTAATAAAAAATGAAAAATAATATGTGTGTGTTAAAGAAATAAGCGTTTTTCGTTTTCTGTTTTTGAAGGATAAAAGGAAAGATTTATATTATGTGAAAAATATGTGGTAGTGGATGGCTGGCGATTGTAGAAATGTCAGATGTTGCATAGGATGGAGCATGATCTGTAGACCACTAAAGTAATTTCTAATATCCAAATTTGAATAAACTTTAAAAGCTCTATTTTTAACCCGATGCATATTTTTTGTTCAAAGAAAAGTCACAAAACCGTTACATAAATTTTTTTTTGTTTGATTAAATTTTTGAATTTTAAAGTAATTTTTCTCTCAAAAAAGAAAGGGGGCGCAAAGCTTTTTTTTTTAAAAAAAAGGTCATAAAAACAAACAAGAATTTAATATACTTTTTTGTGTTTACATTATTTATCCCATCAATGAATAAAAGCTGTTTATTTGTGGACCTTCTTTAAAGTAATAGACGAGTAAAAGACCGTTTAATTCTTTCATCAGCTATGATAAAATGCTTATTTTTGTTAAGAGATATCCCTGTACAGTGCAAGCTGTACTAAAGCATCTATCGCAAAAAACAAAAACACACATTTTCATTTGCTGCAAAAAATTAAAAGTATAAAAATAGCATAGTTTTGATCCCTTTTAATCTCTTTCTTTTTATATTTCTAGCCAACAGTAAAGGACAACATCAAAAATTAAAAGTCTTTAAAATTCCTTTAAATTCACGTCAATAATAAAAATAGAAAAAGAATCTCTTTTGAGTTCAAGAGCTGGATACAAAAAAACGTGTTGAACTTTTTCAAAAAAAATTTTTTTTGTTCAGCATTTGTGTTTGGCATTGTGTTTCATCTTGCCAACAGAACTAAAAACCTTTGACGTTTTTTTTCGTCAGCAACGAGGATCTTGATTTTGCGTTAAACTTTTTTTTTCACGGATTTTAATTATCTTTTTCTTTTTATTTCCAGACACAATCAATCGATGAATTCATCAGCAGCTACTACTACTACTGCTGCTGCAGCAGCACGTTTATATTGTCGCCGATTATTATCAACAAAATCTTCGTCTGAATCTTCTGCTGGAACAACAACAAGATCTGCAAAGAAAGATGCGTTGAATCAAAAAATTAAAGATTTTCCGTGAGTTTATTTCTATGATTTTTTTGATTTAATGTTTAAATTTCAATGTTAGAGGTTTAAAGGTTTTTAGTTGATGTTGGAGTTGAGCTTTTAGATTTTGAATATATATTTGTCTGTTAAATGAATATTTAGGAATAGCACATTATCTGCCATTTTTTCTTTCTGTGAGCTTTGGAGCTAAAGGAATATAGCTAAAAAGTAGCTGAAGATAAGCTGTCTTAACAGAAAAAATTTTACGTGATGAAATACATGGGAAAAAGAAAATTTACAGTATCTAGAGTGCTTCATTTAAAAATGTTGATCATTTTTTGACCGTATTTTTTTCCTTAAAATTTTAGTGGCTGATATTTTCTGAAAAGAGCGGCCACTAAATTTCTGTTATAATCATTCTAATGGATATCCAGGTTCAAGTAAAAGCTCGAATCATTTTTCAACCGCAAATGTTTTTCCTTTAACTTCTTGAAGCTGATATTTTCAGGGAACAATTCTTATCATCGAAAGCAACTTTTAGGCCTACAATTTAGGCATCTTTGATTGTTTTGCCTATACATCGTCAATTTCAAATTGGTTATGTAGAAATGTATTTTGATATTACAAAAATCAAAATATTTTTATCATATACTTATTTTTTGATACTTAAGTAACTTATGTAGTACCTTGGTGAACACTTACTTCATTCAGTCTTTGTTTTTAGTAAGATTAGTTATACTAGAACTACCGTATACTTATAAAGCTTGAAAATCTTTTCACGTCCATATTTCTGTTTTTATATTAAAAACAATGATGTTATATCTTCTGCTACTACTTTGGTGCTATATTTATTAAGCTACCAAATTACAAGAAAGTAAATTTTGTAAATAATATTCCGTTTTTATAAATATTTGTTTACTTGAGGGAATCAACTCCATCATCACTTGAAAATCTTTACCGTTCTATCTTTCTCTCAACAATGTTACTAAAACCTTAATTTTTTAGAGTCATTTATCCAGATTTCTTGCCATCACCAGTATGGAATCGTCGATCACCACTCTTTGAACGTCTTCAACGTGCAGATATGTTAGAACGAAGAATGCATATTGATATTCCAGAATTTTATGTTGGTGAGTTTCGCTTTTTTTGGGACAAGAAAATAGGAGTTTTTCTTTTTTGAAGACACAAAATAAATTTCCGTGTTTCAATACAAAATAGTATTTTTTTGTGTATTTGTTTTTTTAATAGTTAAAAGGCAGTACTACTGCTGCGTCTGTCTGAACAAGTTTTTTAGTTGTAGTTGTTAGTTACTTGATTCAACTTTGTTTTTTTGTTGTTACTTTTTAATCTTTCTTTTCTTTCACTTTTCAAAATAAAAGAATAGGTTAAAAATAAGAAAAAAGTGTTATTTGAGACAAAAATATTTTTAAAAATGTTTTTTGTGCTCATGCTACTGTAATCGCTTTTGCTTTAGCTTTGAAGACTTTTCTTTTATAAAACGATCATCTCTCTTTTTTGAGGCTTTGTAAAGTACAATTTTTGGTTAAATTCTAAAAATAAAGTAGTAATAATAATCAAAGTTTATAGTTCTTAAAAGTATGGAAATACCTTAATGGAACAATATTTTTGACCATATTTTTTTCGTCAGCTGATAAAATTGTTAAAGAAATTTTTACTGATAAAGAACACTATTTGTTTGGTGAACTGAACACTGTTGTTTTGACCAAAGCTCGTTGCTGCTTTTTAAGAAAAGTGAAAAAAAAGTTTGTGTACTTTAACGGCATTAACTATATGAGCCATCATAGTATGCCCTTGTCTGGAATGCTAGTACACTTTGACCAAAAATATTTTCAATTTTGATCGTCTGCTACTTAATGCTGTTGCTAGAATGCTTTTTTACTCCATAAATGAGTATAGAGGCTTTAAATCCGATGTAACCTGTGGTTTTCTTTTGTAAGAACAAAGTGTGCGTGTCAAATGTGATTACGGTATTTAATTAAATTCTGTTTTATTCTTTTGAATTTTTGTGTGCATAGACTTTTATAGTTTGTTCTCATCTGCTATTTAAAACCCATTTGTTTAATTTCCACTTTTTTAAACTTTTTCTCTTTCTGCATTCACTTTGTCAGCTGATTTTTTTACTACTTTGTTTGTGTTCTTAATTGAAAAATCTCTAAAAAGAAGAGAAAACCGGTCATTTTTCATTTCTAATTCTTTCTTTCTATTTTGCAGGTTCAATTGTTGCTGTAACAACATCAGAACCAAATTTGGGAACTCGTCAAAATCGTTTCGTTGGAATATGTATTCGTCGACAAAAGCCTGGTCTAATGCATCAATTTACACTTCGAAATGTTATTGATGGTCTTGGTGTAGAAGTTATGTATGAATTATATAATCCAACAATTTTAAAAATTGAAACTTTGAAATTGGAGAAGAGATTGGATGAAGATTTGGGATATTTAATTGATGCACTACCAGAATACAGTACATTTGATTTTAATCTTGAACCTATTGCACATCCTGTTGGTACACCTGTTCCAGTTAATGATATTAAGGTATGTTTTTGGTAGGCTAATGGGGTTATTGACATTGATTGAGAGGGGGTTACTGTAATAGACTTTGATGGAGAGAGTTAATGGTATAGATGTTGATAGATTGGATTACCGTAACAGACTTTAATTACTATAACATTTCCAATTTTTTCAGGTTAAACTTCGTCCACCACCATGGATTCAAAGATGGTCACTATATGATTTTAAAGGAATTGATCGAGCATGGGCACAAACAACTCCATGGTTTAAACGAAAACTTCGTGTTACAAAGGTTCATGATTATATGAAATATGATTTAATTCGAAATTATCGTGATGATTGTCAAGAATCTGAACATGATGAACTTGTTAAAAAAGAAATGATTGAATTTGAAAAATCTCGTCATCAAAGTGGTGCAACAAAACGTCGAATTCTTCGTTCTGCAGCTGATGGAATTTAGGTTTTTATATTATTTTATTGAAGGGATTGACTTTTGTTTTTGATTGTATGTATACTGTAGGTGTGTGAGTTTGCATATATACTTTATGTATAATCTTTACATATTGTGTATATGTTCTTTAGCATACTGTAGGTATTAAAGATACTTTAAGTCAATTGTTGTTAAGTTTTATTGATTTATTTATCTATTAGGTCTATTGTTTTGAGTAGTAATATATTATAATAATAAATTGGTTTTTTGATTTGCGTTATATTTTTCTTTCGTTTTTGATCGCCGTTATCTTATCGGCAACGACTATCAAATGTCGTTTATCTCTCTCTCATTTCTTCTGTTGACCTGTTATTTTGACATTTCTTTTCTGATGTTGAATATATTTTTATAGTGACCTGTGTGTATTCCAATTATATGCCCATATACTATTATTTGACTATAATTGATTTATAGTCAAATTATCTGATCATGGATTAAACTGTTGTGATATTACCCAACCCAAATAGTCTTTCAACAACAACAAATTTTTGTATATTATTTTTTTAAGCTGGTCATGGCTTGCAGTTGATATTGTAGCTTGTATATATTAATACTGATATTTCACTTATGTAAAGTATTGTAATATATTTTTCAAATGGAATTTCCCGGTGAAGTTGCAGAGTTAGTACTTGAGCAACGGATTAATCTTTCCCCGTCTTCCAACTCATCTTCAACGATATTAGATGAAGAAGCTAAACAGCTTACCCTTCAACAAATTACTCATATTCTATCATATGGCCTATCAATTGATATTCATATTTTTCTTACTTGTGATAAATGTTCTCCATCATCATTGACTTCAATAGAATGTAAATCAACATATTTAATTGAATGTTGGAAAATTCAAAGGTTAAAAGATGTTGAAGTTAAGGTGAGAGCGAAAGAGTTGTATCAATTTTTAAGAACATAACTTTCTATTATGCTAGAAAGTTTTAACATCTAAAAGGCAATAAAAGGAGATAGATAAATAGTGTGCTTTGCAGACCATCGCATTATTGCCAATGTTCTTAAAAAATGCAATTCGATCACAACTTCATTTTTCTCCAATTAATTCATGGCTATCACATAATAATAAATGCTTCCCAAATGGTATTAAATGTTCATATAGGTATGTGCACTGTTTTTAATTACTGTAGTTTTAGCAGTAGTGTTTGGTAAATTTGTTTAACAGGAATTTTAGTAGTAATTTGTGTTGAACAAATTCTTTTAGTTTGTAGCTAGCAATGTTTAGCAAACTTGTTAGTTAATGTTAACAGTAATTTTGTTAAACAAGCTACTGTAGTTTTACCAGTACTTTTTGTTAGACAGTTGTTTAATCCCTATGCTATTTTTAGGATATCAGCAAATAATTCAAGCTCGCTGAAATTTTCTGAAGGCCAAATTGAGACTCATACTTTTCCAGTTTGTAAATTTGAAACGTCATCCCCTGATAAAGGAGAATATTTAACTGTTAATGTTGAATGGATTCGACTCCAGAATTTCCCGAAGCTTGATACTTGTTGCTGTATTCCTTTGAGGTTAGTTTCGTTTCTTGGCTTTTGAGATATTGTAGAAATTTGCATATTTGTAAATTTTTGCTTGTCACTTTGTTTTTCTTCTTATATATAAAAATTGTACTTTGTAGCCCCAACGCTGATTCATGGGTTCTTCCATCAGATGGTTTATCAACTTCAACAGAAGATGATGAAGAAGGTTTTACAACATCATCCTCTTCTCCTTCATTCCCATCATCCCCAAATGAACATCATATTGCTAAAACAATTTCAACCGAAAATGAAGTACAAGTTTTAACAGATTTTCTTTCAATCTCTTTAATACAAACTCTCTCTGAAAAACGTAAACGACATAAACGAAAATCATCTTCAAAAGATATTGATGACGACGATGAAGATATTGAGATGAATGAAGCACCATACGATGATCAAACCCTTACACGACGATCTCGACGTTCACGTCGTTGTACAACTGCATCAATGGGTGCCCCAACAACAACTACAGCAGTAGATATTCCACCTTTAACACCAATTCGTCCACGAACTTGTAAATCATTTAGTGGTGTTTCAACAGCAGCTTTTAATCCTAAAACTCGTCTTCCATTGAATAGTAGTCCATCACCCTTGAAAAGAACTCCAATGAGTTTAGCATCAAAACTTCGAGCAAAATTTACTGCTGCAATTGATACAGATTCTTCATCATCTGATTCAGAATATGTTGGTGCTAAAAATTCTACAATCTATGGCTCTTCACAATCCAACAATGCATTGTTATGTAATTTTGAAGAATCAGCTTTAAATGGTCGCCTAGAACCAGTATCTTCAATTGATGGATTTAAGTTACAGCTGGGTATGGTTTTGTGTTTTAGAAGATTTGCTTATATTAATGAAGTTTTATTTTTAGCAGTATCTGGTAGCTTCTCTGTTCCACATACAGTTATCCCTGTAACAACATATTTCTTTGATGTTAGTGATGATAATGCTCCTTCATTATATCTTGGACATTGTTCATTTAAGGATTCACCGTTCGGAAGGAAGGCTATTCATATTCCAAAAAAATGTATTGTTCAAGCTGTAGGTTTATCTTTCTTGATTGATTCACTATCAACGAAATTTCGGTATTAATCTATCTAATAACTTCATCATTCCTCTTTTCAGACCCTGTTCAATCCACAAGGTTCAGTTGTAAGAATATTTATTGTTCGAATTGATGTTCCTGATATTCCTCCACGTTCAAAAACATTTATTCGACAACGAACATGTGCAACAGCAGTAAATGATGATAAAATTTCGCTTTCTTCTATTTCTTCCACCTCCTCGACAACATCAAATAACCTAAAGTTATCAATTCTTCGATACCTCATTAATTTACGGCTAGCTACAGATCGTTCTGGTAAATTATATTTACATACGGATATTCGTCTACTATTTTCAAATAATCCTACGGATATTGATATTATTAATTCTATGTCTGAGCAGCAACAAACAAATAATAAGCGCGGGACGCTTAATCATAATAATAGTAGTGGCTTTGGTTGTGATAATAGTGATATGTCTTCTTCTCCAATAACCTATGAGTTAATTACAACAACAAAAATGCCACAAAAACCTAAATATTCTCCTATTAAATAGATGTTGTTTTTTTAACTTTGCTTTTTTTACGGTTACTGTAATATTTTCCCCTCTTTTTTTTACAGGTTGCTTGATATTTCTTTAGTTGTATTGGCCTTAGTTTTTTTTTAATATCCCTCTTTTTTTGTAACATAGAAAAATTACGGTCACCTTTTTTTCGGGTAAAAATTCAATTCAAAAAATAATTCGTTCATAAAAATTAAACTTTCGAGTGCTTGTTTTTCTTTTTTTTCTATTCAGGAATTATCTTTTTCAAAAGATCAAAACTTTTTATAATACGTAGTGATTTATATGTGATGCTATATATATAAAAATATTTAAAGGTTTTTATAGTGATATACGGTACAATTATAATATTAGTGTGATGCAAGATTCTATATTTTTTTTATATTTTTGTTGCAATCAATAAATGCTTTTTTTTTACTTTTGTTATTGGAGATACTGTATTACAACATTTGCTAAACCATAACATTTTATAAACTATGGTTGCTGGCAAAGCTGTGTAAAAACAAAATTTCGATTGTATTCAAATATCAATCTTCCAGAGAGATAACAGAAAGCAAAATTTATTATTAAAAAACTACGGCATAAATATATGTATCACAATTCAAATTTAAAAAATCAAACAAAACATTAACAAAGAAAATCATACTGTAGCAGGAGCTTGAAGCCATTTAACTTCTTTCAAAAGTTTCTTAACAGAATCTGTTGGTTTTGATGTTTCAGAAATTTTGATAGTTTTCTCATATTCATCACCAAGTGCCTTCATTACTTCACCATTTAATTGTGCAATAGATTTTTCAATTAAAAAAATTTTTGATTGAATTGTTGAGAGTTCACATGCTCGTTGAATTGCTTCATCTGCTTTTGTACGAGCTTGTTTTGCTGTACGTGGTTCAAGAAGACCAAATGGACGAAATTGTGGTTGTTGTTTTGATGGCTTCTAAAAAAATTGGATGGAATTAAATGAATGAGATAATGGGGGAAAATGGAAGATGAAGAAAGTTTTGTTGGTGCTCGCAAGAAGCAAACGGGTGATTCTGCAAAATGCAGACTTGAAGCCAAAGTTGCAACAAAACTGTCTATCACAAAAAGCTATCCCGATGTAACATCGCAGGCAGGAATAAGGTAACGGCAAGGTAAAATTCAAGTAAGAACTGAATCAATTAAGGTATACCTTAACCTGCCAGGTTCTTACCTTAAACTAAATTAACTTACCTTTATCTTGCCTTATTTTTTCTAAAAAATTTTTTAAATTTTTTTTAAATTTATTTAAATTTGTTAATTTGCATAAAAGCAAATTAATATCCAAAATTTAATTACAAGTTGGCGGAGCAGGGATCCGTCGATCCCCGCCACACAGACCCAACAAGGGAAATAAATTCGAAAAAACGGATAAAGTTTTGCACTTTTATGCTAAAAAGGAAATCCTCAAAAGACGAGTTTCATTTTGGTGCTAGAGAACGAAAGAATTTTGTTAATTCAGGATTAAGGTAAAATCCTGGCAGGATTTCTTACCTTAACTACTCTTGCCTTAGATTACCTTGAGCCTTGCTGGGATTTACCTTAATCGTGCGCTTTCCTGTAGCATGCCTTATTCTTACCAGCGTGATATCACCTTCATGTTCAATTCAAAAGCAAGCACCTCCACATTTTCCATCATCACTTTTAACCACTCAAAATAACTACTATAAAAACCCCATCAAACAAATCCTTACATTTTCTCTTTTCTTCTTGTCTTCTTCATCAACTTCTTTTCCATCATCTTCTTTATCATTTGATTTCTCTTTCTTTTCTTCAGCTTTGCCTTTCTTACCACCACGTTTTCGTATATCACTTTTTGAATCTTCTTTACTTTCTTTTTCTTCTTTTTCAGTAATTTCTGGATGAACAATTTCAAATATTCCGTCATCTTTGTTAACGCTGATCAAAATACTTGGTTCAATATCACGTTTATCAATAAATCCAACCGAAGATAACGCAAAACCATTTTGAGCTCTATAAAAGAAAAGGATGTTAATGATTATAGTAATAAAAAAAGAGGTTCATGGCTGCAGTATACTTTTACAATGTAGCAGCTACGTAGAAATCACTCGACAACACAGCTTTACTTTCGCTATTCCGTCGGGCTCTTCTCCTCCAATTCGCTGCCACACTGTTACCATAACCCTAATCACTTCAAATAAAAACTTACTTTGCCATTGAAATATTTATTCTACAATCTGATAAAATTCTTTCTAATTCAATCATTTTATTAAAATAATCATCTATATATCTTATTTGTTCAACACCCAATTCATGAAGCTTCTTAGTTTTTGATTTGAGATCATCCATATTTTTCTTTTGATAATAATAATAATTGATATGAAGAAGGAATACTATAGAAATGAACTAAAAACATAAGGATTAATTGCCGAATTGGTTTTTGAGCGCAAATTGTTCCTTTTGATTTTCGTGTGCTCAAAAGAGCAGCAGCTTTTACACCACTGATTGTATACTCATAAACGCCAAAAAAGCTACAGTATCCAAAACTGAATAAAAAACAGTTTCATCTCCAAGAAAAAACGAGTTACAACAAACAAAATTTTTATTAAATATATTTACAAACAAAAACATTTTATTACACAATAATTACAGTAAAATTTTATACAATTAATATCAATGCTATTTTAAACTTTGAGATAATCTTTGAGTTTCATAAAAGTACTGTAGACATCCTTTCTTGCCATGAATAAGCCCTTCTTATTTAGCACTGGCAACTTTTCATTATAGTCTATTGATTCACCTTCTAAATCAATTAACGCACCACCAGCAGCTCGAATAATTGCATCACCAGCACAGAGATCCCATTTCTTAATAGCTGTTGAATGAATGTAATATTCTGAAAGAAAAAGATAGATTAGAAAATAGAAATTTCAATAATAGCTCTGGCTAGCAATAATTGAAGATCGTCGACCTGATTAACCCCTTTTCCCATCAGCACCCTCAAAACAAAACTCTTACCTGCCGTAGAATTAATCAACCGAAGAGTTTTATATCCACTTCCACCAGCAGGCTCTACTTTATATTCGCCTTTTAAAGCTGTATTTACTAGTTCTTGAACTTTTCCAGCATGTGATCTAAAAAAATATCTAGTTAAATACACAGCAACAAAATGTACTCTTGAAAGCTACAGTAACCCGTATAGTAAAACATACCTTGAAACGACAACAGTCTTTGGTACATCTTCATTTGAATCAAATTTCAGCTTTCCATGCTTTGTACTTAATACACCCCAATTAACCAAACCCATAACTAAAAAAGTAAGTGTTTAGAATACAAGGAATCCGTTCGAGCAAATATTAGTTCATGGAAGTCAAAAGCAACGATTTGCCTTCAAAAACCGATAAGAACATGCTTCAAATACCCATGTAAGATACATACTTGTTTCATTATAAAATGGTCGATAAATTGCACCAAAAATAGGTTTCCCATCAATCGTAATACATGCCATTGTTGTAACAAATTCTGTTAAGCCTTCAGTATATTCCTAAAATAAATATTATCTTTTATATTCATTCAAATATACAGTATTTATAGCTTACCTGTGTAGCATCAAGCGGATCAATCCATATATTTATTCTTGAAAGTTCATATTTTGTTGATGGCATCATATTCAAGGCATCTTTATAATCTAGCCATAGATGATAGTTATCGTCGCGGTATCTTGATACTTCAGATTCAGACATTTTTGAAGTTTTTTCTTCTGATATTACCTACAAAAAAATAGTAATAAAAATAGAACAAAAAAAGCAACAAAATTTTTCACAGTTGGGATACTGTAGCTCATCAAATGTAAATGTCTATGATAAGTTTATGCCGAATAAGCAAACTTACAGTCATTCCAAGAGCCGAAAATCTTTGTAGCAAATCCAGAATTAAATGATTTGAAACTAAATCCGCTTTTGTTAATAGTTCAGCTTTACCAACATCTGTTTGACCTTTTTGTTGAATATTTAACACATTTTCATCATATATCTTTTTAACAGCATGTCCACCCATTTCAACAGCCAGCACAGCATAACTAAAAACAACAACAGTAATTATTATCATTAATCATTGTTATAATATCAATAGCTACAGTAGTAGCAGTCGCAGTAAAACTTTCACGTATGAATTAAGTGGACAACTACAATTAATATCAACAAATACAGCAATCACTCACCTCATAACATCTTTAAGTTCAACAGTAATCTCAGGAAAATTGCTATTACTACTAAATAATAAATATCCAAGATATATGAAACCACATAGTACACATAACGTTCCAATATTCTTTGGATTAAGATGGATTTGCATTATTTTGGGAATTTTTAGCTGTTGATAATAATACTTTGAATCCTTTAAAAGTGGCAACATTGTTATAGAATAAAAAGAGATTGAATAAATCTTACTTTTATTTATGTAGATCATTGATTTTTCTCTCTCTTTCTGCTTTTGTTGATAGGTATCTTTCACACGTGGCAAAAATATAATATGTCTATGAAAGGGGATATATATGAGTAATGGAAGATTAAATGGACAACATTTCAGTGAGTTTAAAAAACAGAAAAGTTGCTATTATAGTTATTCTTGTGTGCTGCATTTTTTGTTCTTTGTTCATTGTCCAAAGCCAACACAAGGCCAAACATCTGCTAGTGCTTATTCCTGGCTCTCCCTGTTCAAAATACCAATGACAAAGTACACAATCTAAACTTAATTTTGTTCATTTTTTCTGTCTTTATTATTTTTTTCATACATAATACTTTTTACCGCTTCAAAAATGATTCAGTAGTTATCGAGATCTTGAAAAAATTGAATAATTGAATAATTCAATTTTTACAAGCTAGCAAGATCCTAAAACGAAAAGTAAGAACCTTCCAGCTGGCTGTCTGTTTGGTGTTTATTTCCCATGCCTGCGGCGTGTTTGTCCCTTTTTTTCTCTTCTCTAAAGTTTCACATTGTTGTTGTTTTTTAATCTTTTATTACGAGGAGGTTTCAACATTCTCTCTCAACATTATCTATGTTGTTTCTATACGTCTTTCTATACAAGGGGCGGAGCCGTGTTGACATCACTTTTTTGAAAGAGAGGGTATTTTTCCGAGACGTATATTATTTATTTTTTGGTCATCTATTTTTTGTTTATTTTTTTGTCAAATGTCTGTTTTTAAAGGACTTTGGAATTTTAAAGTTGTTTATTTTTTTGAATTTTTTTTTGTGAAACACTTTAAGTAAGAAAAGGATTCTTCCATTTTCTTCAGTTTCAGATTTTCTTGATGTTTTTATGGGCTTGATTTTTTTAGGCTTTTTAATTGTTTTAAGCTTTAAAACTGTGAAGCTTCCATTTCTACCTTCGATTTTTGGCTTGTTTATGATTTATATTTTTTCCCTATCAGTTTTTAAGAACTTTGGAATTTAGAAGTTGTTTATTTTTATACGACTTTTTGTGAAACATTTTTTTATCAAATTTCTGTCTTTCCAGATTTTCTTAATATATCTTTGACTTAATTTTGAGCTCAATTTTTACTTTTCTGTTGGGTTTAAGCTAGGATTTACGAAACAAAAGTTGCATAGTTTCGACATTACCGTATACCCACTATCTTCTGTTTCTTTGTGTGTTAAAATAGATAATAAAAAGTTAATGGGTTGAAGCTTAACAAAACTTAATAATTTGAAACCGTTATTCCAGCCACCAACATCTGCGTTTTTGATTCACTAAAAATGTATGTTAAATTTAGCTTGATATTTAAGCAATCATGGATGTAAGAAAATGACATAATTTTTCAAAGCTTTGTTTTTAAACATTTTTTTAGTAACGCTACTTGGGAAACCTTGTACTTGATGTCAATTTACGTTGATCGCTTTTTTTTTATTTTGTCTTTTCTACTTATCCCAACCAATTCAACAAACTTAACTTTCACCTTTGTTCCGTGTTTATTTTCTTCTTCCCTTCCTCCTCCCTCTATCTTTTTTGTCTTTTTCATTGACGTAACTGATTCATGTGGGTATCTTCCCTTCATCGTTAAACACAAACTTTTTTTTAAAACATTCCATTCACTCGAATAAAAAAAACAAAGAACAATCAGGTGCTTGTCGTCTAGTCTCTGTCTTCTTCTTCTTTTTTTTCTGTCTCGTTGTTTATATGTGTGCCTTCCTCGATGGAAATTCCATCTTCTTCTTTTTTTTCTCCTCCCTCTCTTCTTCTTCCATCACCATCATTTCTCTATCCTTTTTCCCAAAAACAAACTTTGATACTATTACTCTGAATAATGATGTTTAATGTTGCGTTGATTTCGTCATTCATTCATGTACGCTGCTTTTTGTCCTCCTCTTTTCGTCAAAGAGTTAAAAAGAAAATTGGTTCCGTGAAAAAAAATTTCTTTTTTTTTGTTTTAAAGTTTTTTTTTCCAGGTTTCTCTCAATTTATCAACAATCAAAAAAGCTTTGTGACAAAAGCAATATTTTGCTGGCGAAAGAAAAAGAATTATTAGAAGTATATTATTTATTTTTGACAAAGTATATTTTTTATTACTGCCATTATCAAAGATGAGAATTTGGACCTCTGAACATGTTTTTGAGTAAGTTTGTTTTTTCACTGTGTTAAATGACCTGACACTTAAAATCCCAATGTTTGGTCATAACTTTTGTCTTAACTATAGGATTAAAAATATTGTTTGTTTCACTATAATTTTTGAAAGATATAACCTAAAAATGATTAACAAAGTTGCATTGTCTTTATCTCTTACTGTATACACTTTCAAGTTAGATTACTGATGAAACAGGGGACTCAACTTTAACTTTATTACAAAAAAAAGTCTACGGTTCAAAGCCTAAAAATAGTTTTTTTTCGTGAACTTTGTAGACTAACTTTTTATGACTGTACACTAAAAAACTAGTTTTTAAGTTTTCATTGATCTATCATTTCTTCTTTGTTGCTCGCATTACTTGTTCTCTGCCCATAAAAACTTCATAGAACCATCAAAAAACTATATTCCCTAAAATTTGAACTTTCAAAAAACTAATTTCACTTTAATTTTAGGCATCCATGGGATACCGTTATTAATGCTGCCTACAGAAAATATCCAAATCCATTGAATTCTGCTGTAACTGGTATTGATTGTGTTCGGCAAGAAATTACATCAGATGGTATTCTAAAGTCTGAAAGACTTCTACAATCACATTTTTCTATTCCTTCATGGGTTACAAAGGTACAGTATTTTATTGCTTTGTTTAACGTTTTAATTCATTGTTGCTATTTTTTAGTTAACTGGTTTCTCTGGTACACAATATTCACAAGAAGTATCAAGCATTGATCCAGCCAACAAAGAAATGGTATTAACAACACGAAATTTAAATGCACTATCATTTTTAAGAGTTGATGAAAAGCTCACATATGTACCAGATCCATCAAATCCTGAAAAAACAATTTTAAAGCAAGAAGCAACTGTGAATGTTAATCTTCCAGTATGGGTTGATTATGCAGAAAAAAGCTTTATTAATACTTATCAAACAAATGCTTTAAAGGTATGTTTGGGTTATATCGGGTGAATGGGGTTGGGGATTGGTGGTTGAGCAAACAAGTAGATCGAGCATAACATTTTTCGATACAATAGCTTGTGCTTAGACATTCTTTATATTCGTTTACAACTAAAAAGCGTTTTGAGCTACCGTATCCTCTTTTTCCAAGCTACTGGGCAATCAAGTATCGTTCAAAAAAACTAATTTGTGTATTCTTTTTCAGGGTCGAAAAGGGGTTGAATGGGTGATAGATAATGTGAAGAAAGAATATCAAGAAATTTCTGCAAAAGTTTCAGCAGAAATGCAAGATTTTATGAATTTTTCAACTCGACGTTAATCAAATTTGCTCAAATATTCTCAACTTAATCAACTAGCTTTTTATTTTATTCAAACGGGATTTTTCAACTGATCTTTCATCTATATATATCTTCTTCTTATTATATTTTCTCTGGAAGATGGAGCTTTCTTCTTTTATATATGTAGTCTAATTATTTCGTAGCAACTTATTTTAAATATTATCATCAAAAAAGAAAAATTTAAAAATGCAATCAAATAGAATGTAAACTGCGATACGGGTGTTGCTTGATGTGCCTCTTTCTCTTCATCTTGCAATGTTGCAACGACATTGTATGTTTTTGCATTATATTCTTTCTTTCGTCGTATAAATTTTATTACTGATATATGTTTTATGGTAAATATTATTCATATATGTGGAAAAATAAACCTGATTTTTTTTTTTGATAATTTTGTTGGATTTGCGAGGTACTGTATCAATAAAAAAATGTTCACGGGGATACTGTAAGGGATGTGTAAGAAGTTATTGTGATATGATTTTAATAGTTATAGTTGTTGATGAAGATACTGTCATTTGTTATCCAATAGGTTACTGTAATAAGGCTTTTATTGTTGTTAAAAACATTTTAAAATCAAATTTAAAAAAAAGTAATATGCCACGAAATTTGTTTGTTTGTTGATGAAAGCAGGAAAAAAAGTTTTTGACCGGTAAAAAAAAGAAAATTAGGGCAATAAAGTGAATTTAAATATCATGAAATACATGAAATGCCAGTTTTTTCATATCACATTCTTGTAGCATAGCTTACAGCAAATATGGTACAAACTGCAACAACTGATTTTGTTTCCCATCGAATAGAATATGATGAATCAGTGAGACGATCCCAATAACATGTGGATGCAACATTTAATCCGGCACCAATACCAGATTGCATTATGATTGAAGAAACACAATATTTAAAATGTGGATTTAAGGATACAAGTTTTTGTGTGATTTCTTCTACCTATAAAAAATGTGGAGGTTGAACATGGGTGAGGAAAAAGTAGATAAAGTGATCTATTCTTTTGAAAGATATGGTTTACTACTTAAGAAAGATAAATTGTTGTTGTTTTTATGTTTTAAAATTTTCATTATACAATTTTTGTCGACTCTTTTTGTAAGGATTCATCGGATCGGCACCGGTAAAAAGCTTGAAGGAAAAAAGGAGACATAAAAAGGAAGCAAAACTACAAAAATTGTAGTTTTCTTTTTTTCACTTTTTCTTCCTTGCCGCTGCGGCATTCGATGCCAGCCAAGAGATCGTTCGAAAGACTTCGACTAGAATTGTATGATAAAAAAATGTGTATTGATAAAATCATCAACGAATTTTAAAAGAGTCAATAAAACTATTCTTCCTCAAGTACTAGATAATGTCCAACAACAATTTTATAAAGCTTACAATATTCGTGTTCCATTTTACAGCTTCTAAATGCTGATATGGTGTTTGTCCAATTGTATCTTCAAATATCTCTTTGCATAAATTGTTTACTTCATCATAGGTTAGCTGGAAAAGTAAAGGATGAGGGATTAGAAACAGTATATTTATATAACAGATATGAAGCAAAGAGGATAAAGGGATATTATATATCCACATCACGATAAATAGCTTGTTATAAAATGGTTTAAAGCTTTTGTGCATATTCCAGCTCTCTAACTATAGCAGTTTTCTATTCAAAGCAATAAACAAAAACACCTACTAAACTCCCATCACTTTTATCAACAGCAGCCATCTGTTCCCAACTACTGTATCGATACAAGAAGAAATATCTACCAAAATTTATCATTAGAACCTTTTTTCCCTTTCTATCAGTATAAAGAATGGTAAAAACCATTTGTCCCCATAATAATCAACAGAAAATACCGTTAAAAATTCATTTATTTCATTTCGATGATACAATCAAAAAAATACTACTACTAGAATAGAGACTACAAGAAAAAGAGATACGTCTCAAATACATATAATTAAAATAAAGATATTTTTATATAAATTAATATTCTTTGACATAGATAGATACGGTAGAAATCAGCAAATATGGCACATATAATAATAATAATAATTATGTTGATTGTTCTTCGACTTCATCGATGTGATCACCTGCAAAAGAATACACTTTTAATAAAATTCAATAAGCTACAGTTCCCCCAGTACATACCTTCAGGTTCAAATTCAACATGTGTAAATAGTTGGCTCATTTCATTTGCAAGTGCTTCAGTTGATGCACAAAGAATTTTACGTGACATTAAATTGAAAGGCTTTCCAGTTGGATCAATAATAATTCCACCAGCTTCTTGATAAATAACTACTGCAGCACAAATATCCCATGAATGAATACCATATTCAATATATGCATCAACAGAACCCTGTGCACAGTATACCATATTAATTGCAGCAGAACCAAATGCACGATGACTGAAAAAAGAGGAAGTGATAAATAGAGGGTTAGAAAAATGGAATTTTAAAAGATTTTATGTTTTGAGGTTAAGGGATTACGGTAAGCGAGTAAAACGAAGGAAAGGTATAACGAAAATGTTTTCAGGTCAAGATTGAGTTTAAGCTCTTTTACAAACTACTGTAACTCAAAACTAAAAAGTTTAAAAAGAATTTCAAAAAAAGAGTACTGTAGCTTCAAGAAAAACTAAAAACAAAATCGTTAAAAACACAGAAAAAAATTCACCCATGTGCATTTCGATCAATCATAAAAGTTTCATAACTTTTTAAAAATGAATTTTGCATTTCTGGTGTTCGAATTGAACCTAGCTGGGTGATAATAACAGCTTTTGAAATCTCTAAAAGCTCGAAGGTTTACAAAAAGCACAAGAAGGAAAAACAAAGCAAAAAGCAAAGCTCTCATAGACCTGGCACACATGCAAAAGATTTTTGTGTTAAAACAGTTTTTTAAATCATTGCTAAAAAACAACATACCCTCGAACACCAGCAAATACAGATTTTCGATGATTCTCTAATGCAATATCTAACCATTTATCACCAATATCAACAAGATTATGAATTCCCAATGAGGTACAAATAACAGATTTATTTAAAGCTAAAAAGATTTTCGTGGTTTAAAAGCTCCTAATAGTGCCAAGTTCAACAAGTAGCAGTGCAGCTGCTAATAAAACAAATAAGAAAAGATGCTTACCTTCAGCATGTGAAACATGAATTGGAAGACCATTTTTGAAAGCACCCTAAAAAATAGTATTTGGAAATTCATTAATGTTGTTGAATAAAAAGCTACCATACCCGTCCTTTGATAGCAGTATAACATTCATTTGTAATTGGATTTAATACAATACCAAGAACAGGTTCTTTATCAATTGTAAGACCAACACAGATACCAATAAATGGAATTCTAAAAAAAAATATATGAACAGGAGATACAGTAATATTCTAATATGAACGCAAATGTTCTCAAGTGAGACATGGAGTTGGGATTCAAAAAATTTTGAACATAGATTCAACTCCCCGTTCACCCTCTACAGTAATAACAGCAATCAACAAATAACCAACCGATGAACAAAATTTGTTGTACCATCAATTGGATCAATAATCCATGTTGGAGCATTTGTTAAAGTGTATTTCTGTCCTGCTGCTACGGATTCTTCACCAATGAATCTAGAAAAACACCGATTATATACTGCAACAAAGAAGATAATAAAGTTGCTTACTTGCATTCAGGAAATTCTTGTTTAAGACCGGTAATGAGCTAAAATTGCAGCATTATAATTCTGTTGGAATTAATAAAGTCTAAAAGCTTACCAAAGTTTCAACAGCTCGATCAGTTTCTGTTACAAGATCTGTTGAAGATGCTTTAGTATGGACAACAACAACAGGTTGTTCAAAAGCTGCACGAGTTAACTGAAAAACAGTAAAGAATATAGTATTTTTAATAATTGCTCAAAATGACCGTAAACATTTTAAAGGAAGGTAAGAGTTAATTCCACATATTTTGTTCGGAAAATATCACTCAAAGGTCATCGGCAAAAATTTTAATAGCTATTTGACGAGATCCCTGTGGATTTTGCAGCTATTTTTCTACTGCAAATTATTACAAGTTAAGTTTATAGATAAACTAAAAAAAATTCGAAAATATTAAAAGTAAAGTTGCATTCCAAAGACCCTATTGTGCTAATATTCCGGGTTACAAAAATGCACGAGTTATTTATTTTGTATCTTTACCATCTACAGTATCCTTTTCTTTTGCAGATATATACAGCATTTGGACCTACATTAATCGCTCCAACGTAAGCTTTATCAACAAACTTTTCAAATCCTACAGTACCTTTTTTCAGCTGGTTCATCTCGCGTTCAATTTACAATCAATTTAATGGATTTAATGAAAGCATAAAAAGCGGATATCCTGAAGATTTGGATTTTTTCTATAAATCTTTATCGCTTTCTGATATTAAACTTTGCCGGATGAATGAACCGATGCTATTCTATCGCTATCATACAGAATGTGCAACAATTGGTGTTAAAGAAGAAACAATATGGAATATTCGAATTAAACAAATCGAAAAAAGTGTCTTGTCGAAGTGGTCAAAGATAACGATATGGAATGCTGGAAAGCAAGGAAAGAAATTGCATAAGTGAGTTAACTAAATGAATAGGAGTGGTGTAAACTAATCATCGAAATGGTTTTTGGCGTAAATTTGTCCTTTCGACTCCTGGAATTTTTTCTACAAAGCTTTATCCTTTTCTGATATTAAACTTTGCCGGATTAATGAACCACTGCTATATTATTGATATCATCAAGAATGTGCAAAATAATAGCTATGCAGAGTGCTCTGTAGATGCTGATGAATTCTGAGCAATGCGATTTTAATATTTTGTAGATATTTTACGGACTGTGGAGATTCTCTACTATATAGTGGGATAAAAGATAAAGCATATGTGTAGATCAGCAAAAAAAAAATGAAGATTTAACTCTATCAACAAATGTGGAATATTTACAGTAATGGGACTAAAAAATGCCATTTACAATTCATAGAATATGCACTTACTTGACCAGCTTTTTTAACAAGCTGCATTGCAGTTAAAAAATATTTATCAAGATCTGCCATTATCTTTCTTTTTCTTGTTGATTTAAAATTGTTAAAGTTGATAAGATTCCTTCTTTCAAAAATCCTGAAAAATAAAAGTCAATAAATTTGTTTCCGGCAAAAAAAGAAAAGCAAAATTAAAGCTTAATGAATAAAAATTGCAGAAACGAAAAAAACAGAGTTAGTCCCCAAAGCAACAACATCGTAAACAACACAAAATATATATAGAAACCTTTTGCATGCAAAAGAAAAAAGAGACTTTAAAGTTTATGGACCCTCCATTAAACACCACAAAAACAGACAAACTCCGCCCAACTTTTTTTTCCATAGCAAAAAAAGATAAATGTTTCGTTGCAAGAAAATTTCTTTTTTAATGTCCAACAAAAAAATTCCAAGCTCACGTAATTTCATCGATCTTTAAAAATATTTTACAGTAATAATAATAAATATCTCCTGATTTCTTTTCCATTTTTTTATTTAATAAAGTTTTATCTACATAATGTATATACATAATAATAATAATTTATATTTAACTAAAATGAATATAATCGAATGATTCTTTCCATTTCTTTTCTGCAATATATTCTTCTAATTTTCCATTTGTCATATCTAATTTCACTGCTATTATTGCTGGTGGTTGAGCATTCCTATAAAAAAAGAAGATATATAAACAATGTGTTATTAATGGTTCGATAAAGTTGTGATAGATGGAAAAGTGATCCTAAATATATTCAACTTTGGATGGGATTGAGGGGGTTATATTTTTGTAGTATTTTCTCTAATATATGTATGTGCACATATATGTGGAAATATTTAGACAAAAAAATGAGTAATTTTCTTCTGTTTTATCTCGATCGCTTGCTACTTATCCTATGTATTGGATACAAAATTAGATAAAGAAAGTGGATACTGTAACTCAGTTTTTGCTTAAATACTGCCTCATCTCTATCATCATCAGTTGGAAATCCATAAAAAACAAATCACAAAAAAACTTACTTATATGAAATTATTGGAATTTTTGCTACCACTTTTCGCTGCACAGAATCATAGCATTCAAAAAATTTTTGTCGTTGAATTTTCTTTTCATCTACATCACAAAAGGCTATCACTTTTCTTTGATTGATAGGCGACAATGATCTGAAAAAAAATTTGAAGGCGTGTAATTAAAGGAGAACAAAATATTGATTTAAAAGATTTTAAATTTAAAAAAGGGATGTCGTTTTTTTGGTCACTATTAATTGGTAAACGAGTTTTATATATTTGCCAATGCATTTGTCGATTTGCATTACATTGGTTGGTCAGAAAAGTTGCTCTAATCAATTAGGTTTGATAAAAAAGTTTTATGTTTCAATAAATCTGTTATATTTTTCATATTTTTTACTTAATTTTAGTTTAATAAGTTTCAATTAAAAAAGTCTTCAAAAAAATGCAACAAAAAACAGCTCATAAAAAATTGCACTCTCGAAAAAAAACTGCACAGTAATTTTGTAATGAAGAAGTAGCGCCTCTTTCGTTGTCTGGCGTCAGAGTGGACTTTGTCAAAAACGGAAACACAGAAAAAGAAGAGAAAGAGCAGCAGTTTTTTTTTCTTCAACACTTTTTTTGACGCCTTTTTTCTTGCTTTTTTTTTATTTTTTTTTCTTGCTTCTTTGTTTTTCTCCGTTTGTAGTGAGCAATTCCAATGAATGGTCGAATTTGTTTTTAACGGCAAATCGCTGAAGTTAGATTCTGTGATCTCATATTTTCAAGGAGGAGTCAGCAGTTACAAGAGCAATTTTTAATCTAGACATTTCTGCAAATAATGATAAAAAAATACAGCTTTTTTGCTTTAAAAATAACAAAACTGCATCTATCTCAAAAATTAAACAGAAAGTTTGTTTTACAAGAAAATGCATTTTTTCCTGCTATTTTTCCATTCTTAAAGCTAGCGAGTTGATTTTTCGTCCATTATGGAGAGAGTCCGCAAAAGAAACAATTTGCCGTCAGCAACCAACCTAACTTTTTCCTTGGACCGCCCTATGTTGATAAAGCTAAATGTAACTCACTTATACAATTTCTTTCCTTGCTTTCCAGCATTCCATATTGTTATTTTTGACCATTTTGGTAGCACATTTTTTTCTATTTCTTCAATTCTTATATTCCATATTGTTTCTTCTTTAACACCAAATGTTGCACAATCTTGATGATATCGATAGAATAGCAATGATTCATTAATTCGAAATAGTTTAATATTGGGAAGAGATATAGCTTTGTAGAAAAAATCCAAATCTTCAGGATATCCACTTTTTATGCTTTCATTAAATCCATTAATTTGATTATAAATTGAACGAGAGATAAACCACCTGAAAAAGGGTACTGTAGTTTTTGAAAAAGTTTGTTGATAAAGCTTAAGTTGGAGCAATCAGTGTAGGTCCAAATGCTGTATATATCTGCAAAAGAAAAGGATACTGTAGATAGAAATAAAAAAGGTGAGGTACAAAATTTTACCTGTGTATATAGCTCTTCATCTGTCAGAGAACAAGCCCATCGAGTATATCTTTCTGTAGCATTTGAAGGTATTCTTTCAAAACTGCTTCCAATAAATGCAAGATTTCCAGATTTTTCAATTTCTTGTGCGTTTTTATATTGCTTTGAAATTCGAGAAGGTAACATAATATCATCAGCATCCAAAAAGCATAAAAATTTTCCACATGATTGTAGCACAGCTTTATTCTTCGCATATCCAACTCCTACAAAATGAGAGTACTGTAGTTTGAGAAAAAGAGAAAAAATGTTGGTGATACAGAGCTTGTACCAGAAGAAGGTACTGTAACTTTAAGGGTGTTGTTTAAAAAGTTTATGCCAACAAAGGGTACTGTAGTTTTTGAAATTTCCTTTAAAAGCTCACCTCCAGAGATTGCTCCAGAACTTGTAATAAATTTTATTCCATTTTTTGTTGTTTTTATTTGATAATCCTTGATAATTTTTGAAGTTCCATCAGTGCTGCCATCATTGTAAATAGATACCTAAAATAAGCATATTGTAGACGTTTTATTTTGGTGAATCCGCGGTAATTTGTTACTAATAAACTGTCAGCAAAAATAGACAGACACAAAACTAACCTCAAAAGAAGGTGCATCAGTCTGTGCTAAAATTGAATCAAAACAAGATGGCAAAAATTTTTCACCATTTTTTACAGGAATTATTATCGACTAAAATAAGCAAGATATATATCAGGTAGAAAAATTGCAATTTAGAAACATACAACTTCAATTTCTTCAGGCATTTATAGTTGTAGAAATAACGTGAAAGTTAATAATACCGAGGAACTTTTTGATGGATATAAGAAATCTCCATCTCCTTCTAGAAATCTCTATTCCCTTATTTTAACTAATAACAATTTTTAGCAGTGGAAGTTTAAGAGATTCATAGAAGTTTAATCCAGAATTTGAAACATTTTTTTCAACACCATCTTTTTTTGTACGTGTTTAAAAATCATGGTTCCTAACACGAATTGTTTTTCTTTGATTGCGCAAAATACTTTTTTTTCTTCTTTCCTTTCCTTGAGCTGCTCTCTCATCTCATCATCATCTTTGTGTTATTGTTTTTTTAAAACATGCTTTTTTGGATTTTATTTATCCATTTTTTAAATATATCTATAATACTAATCCTAATACGGTGCCTTTTCTACCGCGGAAATGATGATATAATAAAATAATAACACTAACGGTTATATATCCACTCTGATTATAAATCATGAAATTTTCTTAGGAGTGGTGTGATTGATTGAAATTGAATATAAGAAATAATAATAATAATAATGGTAGATAGATTACAATATCAAAATCAAATTTATGCTGCTTCTGCAGTACCACCATCGCAGCAAGTTCAATCATCACAACAACCTCAAATAATTATACCTAACACAACTACATCATCATCAACAGCAGCAGCAGGTGGAAGTGGAGGAGGTGGAATAACTGTTGTACAACAACACCAACAACAGCAGCGACAAATTATTAATACAATTCCACTTCGACATATTATTCCACAACAACATCTACAGCCACAACAACTTCGTGCTGTTACTATACAACAACGTAATACTGGTATTCGATTAATTCAACAACAACCGGGTCAAAGAATAGTACAATATCAACAATATACTATTGCACCACATAATGTTCAACAGTTTATTCCTCTTACAACAGTACCAAATGGAGGAATAGTAGTACATCATCAGCAACAAAGACAACAACTTCGACATATTTCACAACAACAGATTATTAATTCAAATCAACTTCGTCCACAAGGACAATATCGAGCTTTTGCTGTACAACATCGTACTACTGCTATTCGACAATTGGGTCATCAAGGAATTATTCGTTCTACAACTTCTACACAATATCGTACAGTTGTACATCCTGGTAAGCTTCTTTTTGTGTAAATAGCTTATTACAGAATATTTCGATATGTGCTGTTTCTTTAAGCATTGTAATAATACTAAGAATAAACAAGAGCCAAAGGTAAAGCTCTAAACCCAAGTCCTGACTAAGGCCGTCCATTTTTGAATCAAGCAGACATTTATCTTTTTCTAAATCATTGTGTTATTTACTGTTGCTTCCGTGTCTTAGTGGGAGAAGACGCATATCTATAGTTCAAGTGGAGGTTCAAATTCTGCTGGATACATAAAAATAATTTGTTCAGATTTTCATTAAAATCAATAACATATGGGCAACGAATTATAGCCGTGCCATTGATCAAGAGTACTGCTTCTTGTAGGAGGTTTTGCTTTGCTGTAGCTTCAGCCCTTACCCATCCCTTAAAAAATCTTCTTAACGCTTTAAGGACTTGTCTGACGGCCAGTTTTTTTCCTATAATGTTGATAGCAAATCTGTTATGGGATCAAAGAGCTAGATTTTCAATGCTCGAAGACGTTGTTGATGCGGGCCTTAATTTTGCGATAATTTATTTTTAGGTTTATCATTTTCTAATCACTTTTTGACGTATTAATTTAACATTTTTTGGGCCTTTTTTTCGCGCCAAACTCATAAAAGGTTTAATAAGAAACCTCCTTTTTTCATAGGGCTAACTTTGACCTTCAAACGTCCGAGGCTCAGTATTGTCACAAACGAGTTCCATCCTAACACTAAAAATTATTTTTTACACGTTTATTTAACTCTCTTTTCTTTTTCAGTTCCTGTTAAAAATGAAGAAGTTGTAATGGCTACTACTGCTATTACTCATCCATCATTATTATCATCAGATACAGAAAATATTACTACAGTTCCTGCTGCTACTGCTGGTAGTAATATTCCTTCTTCGAATACAGCTGATGATAATTCTGTAATGACAATTGCAATTAATAATGTTGTATGTAATTATTCTCTACCAATGCATATTGATCTCCGAAGACTTGCTTTAAATACATGGAATTGTACATATGATCGTTCTGGTTCAATTTTGACAAAACAAAAACGACATCCTTCTTGTCATGTTAAAGTTTATAATAGTGGTAAAGTATATATTGTTGGAAGTAAAAGGTAACTACGAAGCTTTATGGCACAAAGTTTCTTATTTGATTGAATTTTAAGCGAAGCTGAAGCTCGACAAGCTGCTCGTGGTGTTGGACGTGAAATTCAAAAAATTATGGGTAAAACAGATCAAAAGATTTCTCTTCGAAAGTTCAAGATTAATAATATCTTAGCAACTTGCAAATTTCCATTTGGTATTTTAATTGATCAGGTTAGTATATTATATTGTTGATTGAATTTACTGTAGTTGTGCAGATTACTTTATTTCTTAATCAAACTTTTTTTTAGGTTAATCGTCAATATCCTAAAGAAACATATTATGAACCAGAACTAACAGTTGGACTTATATGGAGAATGACAGAACCAAAAGCATCTATTCGAATTCATACAACTGGTACTATTGTTGTTACGGGTGGTAAGAAAACATACTTGTTGATTTTTACTTGTACTAATATCCATTTATATTTTTTAGCAACATCTGAAGCTGATGTATCTACAGCTGTTGAAAAAATTTATAATTATGTTAAAGATTTTCGTTGTGATCCAACAAAGATATCACATGCTGCTCCAAGAAAGCGTAAAGCAAAACCTCCTACAAGAAGCAGTACAGAAGATGAATTTGCAAGTGTTGCAAGAAAAATTCCAAAGTTTGAAGATGCTGATGATGTTGATTGTATTGAAGCGGGTTTAAATACAATGTTCGCTGATGAAGTTGATATTGATGAAGAATTCTAAAAAATCGGTTCGGTTCTTACTTTTTTATTATTATTATATTGTTATCTCTCTTTCTCTCCATTTCTTTGTGCATGTTTTTCATTTTTTTAAATCTTTCAAATGTTTTTTTTTCTTCGTTTTTTCTTGTATGATAAAAAAAGATATATTTTTTCTTGTAAAATAAAAAGATTTTGTAATACTTTTTTTTGTTCGATGTGGTATACTGTAACTGCAGGAGCTGGAAGTAATTGTGGGAAAGCATACTGTAGCTCAAAGTACTTGCTTTATTTCTTTGGGGATAATGCAGATGACAATTGTGAGAAATTTTATCAACTGAATCATTTTGTATGTTGTCAGGATATTGTTAATCGAAAAATTTCGAAGAGAAATGTTTTGATTTTTTTACTCATTATTTTTTGAATTTCACGTCCAACACTTCGAGCAGCTTGACGAGCTACAGCTTTACTTATAATTCAAATCAATAAATATCAAACGGTGAACATGTTATAACCATACTTTTTTTTATCTCCAACAACATAATACTTTTTGCTTGAGTTATAAACTTTTACATTACAATAGGAATGTCTCTTTTGATTATATGTAATCGTAGTTGAACAATTATCGTCATCAGTTAATCATCCGTAGATGGAATAACATAATTACTAGTATTAGCAGCAATTATAATAATTTCTGTATCTGATGATAATAATGATGGATGAGTAATAGCAGCAGTAGTAGTAGGAGCCATTACAACTTCTTCATTTTTGACAGGAACTGAAAAAGAAAAAAGAGAGTTTAAAAAAATATGTTAAAATGTTGCAGTTCAAGAATGTATTAATCCATGCATCTCGTTTGTCACTTTGATGACTGCTGTAATTATGAGAAGGTATACTGTAGCTACAGCTGTTTTTGACGTAAAAGTTGTTGACAAAAAAATTTACATAAAAAATATCATTGTTTTTGATGTCAAAAAACTTTAGTATGTTTATTTCATTTTTTGTAGATGAGAAATTGACGAACGTGGTAGTCCAAAAAGAATGCATTTAACGGAAATGCAAAAATTTCATTCATTTCTTCAAAATTTTTGTGGGCTGAACAGTCGTCAATTTGTATTGTTGCTGTGTTATTATCTTTTTTGTTGTTATTCTTTTTTTATATTGTACCTACTGTATTTATTTTTGTTATTATATTGGATCTTTGAAGGTATGTTCTTTTCTTCTTCCATGTTGCTCTCTTCTCTTCTTCTCTCCGCTTGAGCTCACCAACCTCAAGCGAAAGAGAAGGAAGAGACAACTAATTTTGCTGCAATCAGTTGTTTGCATAATTAGCAAAAAAAATATTTTTGGGATGATGCGGCAATAAAAAATTTGAATAAAAATGCAAATTGAGGCAATCACTGATTGACATGGAAATGCAAGTTTTTGTTTCTTCAAAAATGTGGAGGTATACTTTTTGAGAGAGTATTTGGAGACTGTGATGCTAAAAATCCAACAAAATTATGAGAACCAAGAATAGC